>OY804581.1:11749097-12384815 GCA_963680875.1 Bathymodiolus brooksi
TCCTCTGGTGTACTCTATGTTGACAGTTTCTGTGGATTGTCCATTGTTGATAGCTCTTTAGGTATTCTCTAACGTTATTTGTTTTGTTTTCCTTCCTCTGGTGTACTCTATGTTGACAGTGTCTGTGGATTGTCCATTGTTGATAGTTCTTTAGGTATTCTCTAACGTTTATTTGTTTTGTTTTCCTTCCTCTGGTGTACTCTATGTTGACAGTGTCTGTGGATTGTCCATTGTTGATAGCTCTTTAGGTATTCTCTAACGTTTATTTGTTTTGTTTTCCTTCCTCTGGTGTACTCTATGTTGACAGTGTCTGTGGATTGTCCATTGTTGATAGGCTCTTTTCTTTAGGTATTCTCTAACGTTTATTTGTTTTGTTTTCCTTCCTCTGGTGTACTCTATGTTGACAGTGTCTGTAGATTGTCCATTGTTGATAGCTCTTTAGGTATTCTCTAACGTTTATTTGTTTTGTTTTCCTTCCTCTGGTGTACTCTATGTTGACAGTTTCTGTGGATTGTCCATTGTTGATAGCTCTTTAGGTATTCTCTAACGTTTATTTGTTTTGTTTTCCTTCCTCTGGTGTACTCTATGTTGACAGTTTCTGTGGATTGTCCATTGTTGATAGCTCTTTAGGTATTCTCTAACGTTTATTTGTTTTGTTTTCCTTCCTCTGGTGTACTCTATGTTGACAGTTTCTGTGGATTGTCCATTGTTGATAGCTCTTTAGGTATTCTCTAACGTTTATTTGTTTTGTTTTCCTTCCTCTGGTGTACTCTATGTTGACAGTTTCTGTGGATTGTCCATTGTTGATAGCTCTTTAGGTATTCTCTAACGTTTATTTGTTTTGTTTTCCTTCCTCTGGTGTACTCTATGTTGACAGTTTCTGTGGATTGTCCATTGTTGATAGCTCTTTAGGTATTCTCTAACGTTTATTTGTTTTGTTTTCCTTCCTCTGGTGTACTCTATGTTGACAGTTTCTGTGGATTGTCCATTGTTGATAGCTCTTTAGGTATTCTCTAACGTTTATTTGTTTTGTTTTCCTTCCTCTGGTGTACTCTATGTTGACAGTTTCTGTGGATTGTCCATTGTTGATAGCTCTTTAGGTATTCTCTAACGTTTATTTGTTTTGTTTTCCTTCCTCTGGTGTACTCTATGTTGACAGTTTCTGTGGATTGTCCATTGTTGATAGCTCTTTAGGTATTCTCTAACGTTTATTTGTTTTGTTTTCCTTCCTCTGGTGTACTCTATGTTGACAGTTTCTGTGGATTGTCCATTGTTGATAGCTCTTTAGGTATTCTCTAACGTTTATTTGTTTTGTTTTCCTTCCTCTGGTGTACTCTATGTTGACAGTTCTGTGGATTGTCCATTGTTGATAGCTCTTTAGGTATTCTCTAACGTTTATTTGTTTTGTTTTCCTTCCTCTGGTGTACTCTATGTTGACAGTTTCTGTGGATTGTCCATTGTTGATAGCTCTTTAGGTATTCTCTAACGTTTATTTGTTTTGTTTTCCTTCCTCTGGTGTACTCTATGTTGACAGTTTCTGTGGATTGTCCATTGTTGATAGCTCTTTATGTATTCTCTAACGTTTATTTGTTTTGTTTTCCTTCCTCTGGTGTACTCTATGTTGACAGTTTCTGTGGATTGTCCATTGTTGATAGCTCTTTAGGTATTCTCTAACGTGTATTTGTTTTGTTTTCCTTCCTCTGGTGTACTCTATGTTGACAGTTTCTGTGGATTGTCCATTGTTGATAGCTCTTTAGGTATTCTCTAACGTTTATTTGTTTTGTTTTCCTTCCTCTGGTGTACTCTATGTTGACAGTTTCTGTGGATTGTCCATTGTTGATAGCTCTTTAGGTATTCTCTAACGTTTATTTGTTTTGTTTTCCTTCCTCTGGTGTACTCTATGTTGACAGTGTCTGTGGATTGTCCATTGTTGATAGCTCTTTAGGTATTCTCTAACGTTTATTTGTTTTGTTTTCCTTCCTCTGGTGTACTCTATGTTGACAGTTTCTGTGGATTGTCCATTGTTGATAGCTCTTTAGGTATTCTCTAACGTTTATTTGTTTTGTTTTCCTTCCTCTGGTGTACTCTTAGTTTGACAGTTGTTCGTCTGTTGGATTGTTCCATTGTTGATAGCTCTTTAGGTATTCTCTAACGTTTATTTGTTTTGTTTTCCTTCCTCTGGTGTACTCTATGTTGACAGTGTCTGTGGATTGTCCATTGTTGATAGCTCTTTAGGTATTCTCTAACGTTTATTTGTTTTGTTTTCCTTCCTCTGGTGTACTCTATGTTGACAGTTTCTGTGGATTGTCCATTGTTGATAGCTCTTTAGGTATTCTCTAACGTTTATTTGTTTTGTTTTCCTTCCTCTGGTGTACTCTATGTTGACAGTTTCTGTGGATTGTCCATTGTTGATAGCTCTTTAGGTATTCTCTAACGTTTATTTGTTTTGTTTTCCTTCCTCTGGTGTACTCTATGTTGACAGTTTCTGTGGATTGTCCATTGTTGATAGCTCTTTAGGTATTCTCTAACGTTTATTTGTTTTGTTTTCCTTCCTCTGGTGTACTCTATGTTGACAGTTTCTGTGGATTGTCCATTGTTGATAGCTCTTTAGGTATTCTCTAACGTTTATTTGTTTTGTTTTCCTTCCTCTGGTGTACTCTATGTTGACAGTTTCTGTGGATTGTCCATTGTTGATAGCTCTTTAGGTATTCTCTAACGTTTATTTGTTTTGTTTTCCTTCCTCTGGTGTACTCTATGTTGACAGTTTCTGTGGATTGTCCATTGTTGATAGCTCTTTAGGTATTCTCTAACGTTTATTTGTTTTGTTTTCCTTCCTCTGGTGTACTCTATGTTGACAGTTTCTGTGGATTGTCCATTGTTGATAGTTCTTTAGGTATTCTCTAACGTTTATTTGTTTTGTTTTCCTTCCTCTGGTGTACTCTATGTTGACAGTTTCTGTGGATTGTCCATTGTTGATAGCTCTTTAGGTATTCTCTAACGTTTATTTGTTTTGTTTTCCTTCCTCTGGTGTACTCTATGTTGACAGTTTCTGTGGATTGTCCATTGTTGATAGCTCTTTAGGTATTCTCTAACGTTTATTTGTTTTGTTTTCCTTCCTCTGGTGTACTCTATGTTGACAGTTTCTGTGGATTGTCCATTGTTGATAGCTCTTTAGGTATTCTCTAACGTTTATTTGTTTTGTTTTCCTTCCTCTGGTGTACTCTATGTTGACAGTTTCTGTGGATTGTCCATTGTTGATAGCTCTTTAGGTATTCTCTAACGTTTATTTGTTTTGTTTTCCTTCCTCTGGTGTACTCTATGTTGACAGTTTCTGTGGATTGTCCATTGTTGATAGCTCTTTAGGTATTCTCTAACGTTTATTTGTTTTGTTTTCCTTCCTCTGGTGTACTCTATGTTGACAGTTTCTGTGGATTGTCCATTGTTGATAGCTCTTTAGGTATTCTCTAACGTTTATTTGTTTTGTTTTCCTTCCTCTGGTGTACTCTATGTTGACAGTTTCTGTGGATTGTCCATTGTTGATAGCTCTTTAGGTATTCTCTAACGTTTATTTGTTTTGTTTTCCTTCCTCTGGTGTACTCTATGTTGACAGTTTCTGTGGATTGTCCATTGTTGATAGCTCTTTAGGTATTCTCTAACGTTTATTTGTTTTGTTTTCCTTCCTCTGGTGTACTCTATGTTGACAGTGTCTGTGGATTGTCCATTGTTGATAGCTCTTTAGGTATTCTCTAACGTTTATTTGTTTTGTTTTCCTTCCTCTGGTGTACTCTATGTTGACAGTGTCTGTGGATTGTCCATTGTTGATAGCTCTTTAGGTATTCTCTAACGTTTATTTGTTTTGTTTTCCTTCCTCTGGTGTACTCTATGTTGCCAGTGTCTGTGGATTGTCCATTGTTGATAGCTCTTTAGGTATTCTCTAACGTTTATTTGTTTTGTTTTCCTTCCTCTGGTGTACTCTATGTTGACAGTTTCTGTGGATTGTCCATTGTTGATAGCTCTTTAGGTATTCTCTAACGTTTATTTGTTTTGTTTTCCTTCCTCTGGTGTACTCTATGTTGACAGTTTCTGTGGATTGTCCATTGTTGATAGCTCTTTAGGTATTCTCTAACGTTTATTTGTTTTGTTTTCCTTCCTCTGGTGTACTCTATGTTGACAGTTTCTGTGGATTGTCCATTGTTGATAGCTCTTTAGGTATTCTCTAACGTTTATTTGTTTTGTTTTCCTTCCTCTGGTGTACTCTATGTTGCCAGTTTCTGTGGATTGTCCATTGTTGATAGCTCTTTAGGTATTCTCTAACGTTTATTTGTTTTGTTTTCCTTCCTCTGGTGTACTCTATGTTGACAGTTTCTGTGGATTGTCCATTGTTGATAGCTCTTTAGGTATTCTCTAACGTTTATTTGTTTTGTTTTCCTTCCTCTGGTGTACTCTATGTTGCCAGTTTCTGTGGATTGTCCATTGTTGATAGCTCTTTAGGTATTCTCTAACGTTTATTTGTTTTGTTTTCCTTCCTCTGGTGTACTCTATGTTGCCAGTTTCTGTGGATTGTCCATTGTTGATAGCTCTTTAGGTATTCTCTAACGTTTATTTGTTTTGTTTTCCTTCCTCTGGTGTACTCTATGTTGCCAGTTTCTGTGGATTGTCCATTGTTGATAGCTCTTTAGGTATTCTCTAACGTTTATTTGTTTTGTTTTCCTTCCTCTGGTGTACTCTATGTTGACAGTTTCTGTGGATTGTCCATTGTTGATAGTTCTTTAGGTATTCTCTAACGTTTATTTGTTTTGTTTTCCTTCCTCTGGTGTACTCTATGTTGACAGTTTCTGTGGATTGTCCATTGTTGATAGCTCTTTAGGTATTCTCTAACGTTTATTTGTTTTGTTTTCCTTCCTCTGGTGTACTCTTTGTTGACAGTTTCTGTGGATTGTCCATTGTTGATAGTTCTTTAGGTATTCTCTAACGTTTATTTGTTTTGTTTTCCTTCCTCTGGTGTACTCTATGTTGACAGTTTCTGTGGATTGTCCATTGTTGATAGCTCTTTAGGTATTCTCTAACGTTTATTTGTTTTGTTTTCCTTCCTCTGGTGTACTCTATGTTGCCAGTTTCTGTGGATTGTCCATTGTTGATAGCTCTTTAGGTATTCTCTAACGTTTATTTGTTTTGTTTTCCTTCCTCTGGTGTACTCTATGTTGACAGTTTCTGTAGATTGTCCATTGTTGATAGCTCTTTAGGTATTCTCTAACGTTTATTTGTTTTGTTTTCCTTCCTCTGGTGTACTCTATGTTGACAGTTTCTGTGGATTGTCCATTGTTGATAGCTCTTTAGGTATTCTCTAACGTCTATTTGTTTTGTTTTCCTTCCTCTGGTGTACTCTATGTTGACAGTTTCTGTGGATTGTCCATTGTTGATAGCTCTTTAGGTATTCTCTAACGTTTATTTGTTTTGTTTTCCTTCCTCTGGTGTACTCTATGTTGACAGTTTCTGTGGATTGTCCATTGTTGATAGTTCTTTAGGTATTCTCTAACGTTTATTTGTTTTGTTTTCCTTCCTCTGGTGTACTCTATGTTGACAGTTTCTGTGGATTGTCCATTGTTGATAGTTCTTTAGGTATTCTCTAACGTTTATTTGTTTTGTTTTCCTTCCTCTGGTGTACTCTATGTTGACAGTTTCTGTGGATTGTCCATTGTTGATAGCTCTTTAGGTATTCTCTAACGTTTATTTGTTTTGTTTTCCTTCCTCTGGTGTACTCTATGTTGACAGTTTCTGTGGATTGTCCATTGTTGATAGTTCTTTAGGTATTCTCTAACGTTTATTTGTTTTGTTTTCCTTCCTCTGGTGTACTCTATGTTGACAGTGTCTGTGGATTGTCCATTGTTGATAGCTCTTTAGGTATTCTCTAACGTTTATTTGTTTTGTTTTCCTTCCTCTGGTGTACTCTATGTTGACAGTTTCTGTGGATTGTCCATTGTTGATAGCTCTTTAGGTATTCTCTAACGTTTATTTGTTTTGTTTTCCTTCCTCTGGTGTACTCTATGTTGCCAGTTTCTGTGGATTGTCCATTGTTGATAGCTCTTTAGGTATTCTCTAACGTTTATTTGTTTTGTTTTCCTTCCTCTGGTGTACTCTATGTTGCCAGTTTCTGTGGATTGTCATTGTTGATAGCTCTTTAGGTATTCTCTAACGTTTATTTGTTTTGTTTTCCTTCCTCTGGTGTACTCTATGTTGCCAGTTTCTGTGGATTGTCCATTGTTGATAGCTCTTTAGGTATTCTCTAACGTTTATTTGTTTTGTTTTCCTTCCTCTGGTGTACTCTATGTTGCCAGTTTCTGTGGATTGTCCATTGTTGATAGCTCTTTAGGTATTCTCTAACGTTTATTTGTTTTGTTTTCCTTCCTCTGGTGTACTCTATGTTGCCAGTTTCTGTGGATTGTCCATTGTTGATAGCTCTTTAGGTATTCTCTAACGTTTATTTGTTTTGTTTTCCTTCCTCTGGTGTACTCTAAGTTGACAGTTTCTGTGGATTGTCCATTGTTGATAGTTCTTTAGGTATTCTCTAACGTTTATTTGTTTTGTTTTCCTTCCTCTGGTGTACTCTATGTTGACAGTTTCTGTGGATTGTCCATTGTTGATAGCTCTTTAGGTATTCTCTAACGTTTATTTGTTTTGTTTTCCTTCCTCTGGTGTACTCTTTGTGGACAGTTTCTGTGGATTGTCCATTGTTGATAGTTCTTTAGGTATTCTCTAACGTTTATTTGTTTTGTTTTCCTTCCTCTGGTGTACTCTATGTTGACAGTGTCTGTGGATTGTCCATTGTTGATAGCTCTTTAGGTATTCTCTAACGTTTATTTGTTTTGTTTTCCTTCCTCTGGTGTACTCTATGTTGACAGTTTCTGTGGATTGTCCATTGTTGATAGCTCTTTAGGTATTCTCTAACGTTTATTTGTTTTGTTTTCCTTCCTCTGGTGTACTCTATGTTGACAGTTTCTGTAGATTGTCCATTGTTGATAGCTCTTTAGGTATTCTCTAACGTTTATTTGTTTTGTTTTCCTTCCTCTGGTGTACTCTATGTTGACAGTTTCTGTGGATTGTCCATTGTTGATAGCTCTTTAGGTATTCTCTAACGTCTATTTGTTTTGTTTTCCTTCCTCTGGTGTACTCTATGTTGACAGTTTCTGTGGATTGTCCATTGTTGATAGTTCTTTAGGTATTCTCTAACGTTTATTTGTTTTGTTTTCCTTCCTCTGGTGTACTCTATGTTGACAGTTTCTGTGGATTGTCCATTGTTGATAGTTCTTTAGGTATTCTCTAACGTTTATTTGTTTTGTTTTCCTTCCTCTGGTGTACTCTATGTTGACAGTTTCTGTGGATTGTCCATTGTTGATAGTTCTTTAGGTATTCTCTAACGTTTATTTGTTTTGTTTTCCTTCCTCTGGTGTACTCTATGTTGACAGTTTCTGTGGATTGTCCATTGTTGATAGCTCTTTAGGTATTCTCTAACGTTTATTTGTTTTGTTTTCCTTCCTCTGGTGTACTCTATGTTGACAGTTTCTGTGGATTGTCCATTGTTGATAGCTCTTTAGGTATTCTCTAACGTTTATTTGTTTTGTTTTCCTTCCTCTGGTGTACTCTATGTTGCCAGTTTCTGTGGATTGTCCATTGTTGATAGCTCTTTAGGTATTCTCTAACGTTTATTTGTTTTGTTTTTCTTCCTCTGGTGTACTCTATGTTGACAGTGTCTGTGGATTGTCCATTGTTGATAGCTCTTTAGGTATTCTCTAACGTTTATTTGTTTTGTTTTCCTTCCTTTGGTGTACTCTATGTTGACAGTTCCTGTGGATTGTCCATTGTTGATAGCTCTTTAGGTATTCTCTAACGTTTATTTGTTTTGTTTTCCTTCCTCTGGTGTACTCTATGTTGACAGTTTCTGTGGATTGTCCATTGTTGATAGCTCTTTAGGTATTCTCTAACGTTTATTTGTTTTGTTTTCCTTCCTCTGGTGTACTCTATGTTGACAGTTTCTGTGGATTGTCCATTGTTGATAGTTCTTTATATATTCTCTAACGTTTATTTGTTTTGTTTTCCTTCCTCTGGTGTACTCTATGTTGCCAGTTTCTGTGGATTGTCCATTGTTGATAGCTCTTTAGGTATTCTCTAACGTTTATTTGTTTTGTTTTACTTCCTCTGGTGTACTCTATGTTGACAGTTTCTGTGGATTGTCCATTGTTGATAGCTCTTTAGGTATTCTCTAACGTTTATTTGTTTTGTTTTCCATCCTCTGGTGTACTCTATGTTGACAGTTTCTGTGGATTGTCCATTGTTGATAGCCCTTTAGGTATTCTCTAACGTTTATTTGTTTTGTTTTCCTTCCTCTGGTGTACTCTATGTTGACAGTTTCTGTGGATTGTCCATTGTTGATAGCTCTTTATGTATTCTCTAACGTTTATTTGTTTTGTTTTCCTTCCTCTGGTGTACTCTATGTTGACAGTTTCTGTGGATTGTCCATTGTTGATAGCTCTTTAGGTATTCTCTAACGTTTATTTGTTTTGTTTTCCTTCCTCTGGTGTACTCTATGTTGACAGTTTCTGTAGATTGTCCATTGTTGATAGCTCTTTAGGTATTCTCTAACGTTTATTTGTTTTGTTTTCCTTCCTCTGGTGTACTCTATGTTGACAGTTTCTGTGGATTGTCCATTGTTGATAGTTCTTTAGGTATTCTCTAACGTTTATTTGTTTTGTTTTCCTTCCTCTGGTGTACTCTATGTTGACAGTTTCTGTGGATTGTCCATTGTTGATAGTTCTTTAGGTATTCTCTAACGTTTATTTGTTTTGTTTTCCTTCCTCTGGTGTACTCTATGTTGACAGTTTCTGTGGATTGTCCATTGTTGATAGCTCTTTAGGTATTCTCTAACGTTTATTTGTTTGTTTTTCTTCCTCTGGTGTACTCTATGTTGACAGTTTCTGTGGATTGTCCATTGTTGATAGCTCTTTAGGTATTCTCTAACGTTTATTTGTTTTGTTTTCCTTCCTCTGGTGTACTCTATGTTGACAGTTTCAGTGGATTGTCCATTGTTGATAGCTCTTTAGGTATTCTCTAACGTTTATTTGTTTTGTTTTCCTTCCTCTGGTGTACTCTATGTTGCCAGTTTCTGTGGATTGTCCATTGTTGATAGCTCTTTAGGTATTCTCTAACGTTTATTTGTTTTGTTTTCCTTCCTCTGGTGTACTCTATGTTGACAGTTTCTGTGGATTGTCCATTGTTGATAGCTCTTTAGGTATTCTCTAACGTTTATTTGTTTTGTTTTCCTTCCTCTGGTGTACTCTATGTTGACAGTGTCTGTGGATTGTCCATTGTTGATAGCTCTTTAGGTATTCTCTAACGTTTATTTGTTTTGTTTTCCTTCCTCTGGTGTACTCTATGTTGACAGTGTCTGTGGATTGTCCATTGTTGATAGCTCTTTAGGTATTCTCTAACGTTTATTTGTTTTGTTTTCCTTCCTCTGGTGTACTCTATGTTGACAGTGTCTGTGGATTGTCCATTGTTGATAGCTCTTTAGGTATTCTCTAACGTTTATTTGTTTTGTTTTCCTTCCTCTGGTGTACTCTATGTTGACAGTGTCTGTGGATTGTCCACTGTTGATAGCTCTTTAGGTATTCTCTAACGTTTATTTGTTTTGTTTTCCTTCCTCTGGTGTACTCTATGTTGCCAGTGTCGGTGGATTGTCCATTGTTGATATCTCTTTAGGTATTCTCTAACGTTTATTTGTTTTGTTTTCCTTCCTCTGGTGTACTCTATGTTGACAGTTTCTGTGGATTGTCCATTGTTGATAGCTCTTTAGGTATTCTCTAACGTTTATTTGTTTTGTTTTACTTCCTCTGGTGTACTCTTTGTTGACAGTTTCTGTGGATTGTCCATTGTTGATAGCTCTTTAGGTATTCTCTAACGTTTATTTGTTTTGTTTTCCTTCCTCTGGTGTACTCTATGTTGCCAGTTTCTGTGGATTGTCCATTGTTGATAGCTCTTTAGGTATTCTCTAACGTTTATTTGTTTTGTTTTCCTTCCTCTGGTGTACTCTATGTTGCCAGTTTCTGTGGATTGTCCATTGTTGATAGCTCTTTAGGTATTCTCTAACGTTTATTTGTTTTGTTTTCCTTCCTCTGGTGTACTCTATGTTGCCAGTTTCTGTGGATTGTCCATTGTTGATAGCTCTTTAGGTATTCTCTAACGTTTATTTGTTTTGTTTTCCTTCCTCTGGTGTACTCTATGTTGCCAGTTTCTGTGGATTGTCCATTGTTGATAGCTCTTTAGGTATTCTCTAACGTTTATTTGTTTTGTTTTCCTTCCTCTGGTGTACTCTATGTTGCCAGTTTCTGTGGATTGTCCATTGTTGATAGCTCTTTAGGTATTCTCTAACGTTTATTTGTTTTGTTTTCCTTCCTCTGGTGTACTCTATGTTGCCAGTTTCTGTGGATTGTCCATTGTTGATAGCTCTTTAGGTATTCTCTAACGTTTATTTGTTTTGTTTTCCTTCCTCTGGTGTACTCTAAGTTGACAGTTTCTGTGGATTGTCCATTGTTGATAGTTCTTTAGGTATTCTCTAACGTTTATTTGTTTTGTTTTCCTTCCTCTGGTGTACTCTATGTTGACAGTTTCTGTGGATTGTCCATTGTTGATAGCTCTTTAGGTATTCTCTAACGTTTATTTGTTTTGTTTTCCTTCCTCTGGTGTACTCTTTGTGGACAGTTTCTGTGGATTGTCCATTGTTGATAGTTCTTTAGGTATTCTCTAACGTTTATTTGTTTTGTTTTCCTTCCTCTGGTGTACTCTATGTTGACAGTGTCTGTGGATTGTCCATTGTTGATAGCTCTTTAGGTATTCTCTAACGTTTATTTGTTTTGTTTTCCTTCCTCTGGTGTACTCTATGTTGCCAGTTTCTGTGGATTGTCCATTGTTGATAGCTCTTTAGGTATTCTCTAACGTTTATTTGTTTTGTTTTCCTTCCTCTGGTGTACTCTATGTTGACAGTTTCTGTAGATTGTCCATTGTTGATAGCTCTTTAGGTATTCTCTAACGTTTATTTGTTTTGTTTTCCTTCCTCTGGTGTACTCTATGTTGACAGTTTCTGTGGATTGTCCATTGTTGATAGCTCTTTAGGTATTCTCTAACGTCTATTTGTTTTGTTTTCCTTCCTCTGGTGTACTCTATGTTGACAGTTTCTGTGGATTGTCCATTGTTGATAGTTCTTTAGGTATTCTCTAACGTTTATTTGTTTTGTTTTCCTTCCTCTGGTGTACTCTATGTTGACAGTTTCTGTGGATTGTCCATTGTTGATAGTTCTTTAGGTATTCTCTAACGTTTATTTGTTTTGTTTTCCTTCCTCTGGTGTACTCTATGTTGACAGTTTCTGTGGATTGTCCATTGTTGATAGTTCTTTAGGTATTCTCTAACGTTTATTTGTTTTGTTTTCCTTCCTCTGGTGTACTCTATGTTGACAGTTTCTGTGGATTGTCCATTGTTGATAGCTCTTTAGGTATTCTCTAACGTTTATTTGTTTTGTTTTCCTTCCTCTGGTGTACTCTATGTTGACAGTTTCTGTGGATTGTCCATTGTTGATAGTTCTTTAGGTATTCTCTAACGTTTATTTGTTTTGTTTTCCTTCCTCTGGTGTACTCTATGTTGACAGTGTCTGTGGATTGTCCATTGTTGATAGCTCTTTAGGTATTCTCTAACGTTTATTTGTTTTGTTTTCCTTCCTCTGGTGTACTATATGTTGACAGTTTCTGTGGATTGTCCATTGTTGATAGCTCTTTAGGTATTCTCTAACGTTTATTTGTTTTGTTTTCCTTCCTCTGGTGTACTCTATGTTGCCAGTTTCTGTGGATTGTCCATTGTTGATAGCTCTTTAGGTATTCTCTAACGTTTATTTGTTTTGTTTTCCTTCCTCTGGTGTACTCTATGTTGCCAGTTTCTGTGGATTGTCCATTGTTGATAGCTCTTTAGGTATTCTCTAACGTTTATTTGTTTTGTTTTCCTTCCTCTGGTGTACTCTATGTTGCCAGTTTCTGTGGATTGTCCATTGTTGATAGCTCTTTAGGTATTCTCTAACGTTTATTTGTTTTGTTTTCCTTCCTCTGGTGTACTCTATGTTGCCAGTTTCTGTGGATTGTCCATTGTTGATAGCTCTTTAGGTATTCTCTAACGTTTATTTGTTTTGTTTTCCTTCCTCTGGTGTACTCTATGTTGCCAGTTTCTGTGGATTGTCCATTGTTGATAGCTCTTTAGGTATTCTCTAACGTTTATTTGTTTTGTTTTCCTTCCTCTGGTGTACTCTAAGTTGACAGTTTCTGTGGATTGTCCATTGTTGATAGTTCTTTAGGTATTCTCTAACGTTTATTTGTTTTGTTTTCCTTCCTCTGGTGTACTCTATGTTGACAGTTTCTGTGGATTGTCCATTGTTGATAGCTCTTTAGGTATTCTCTAACGTTTATTTGTTTTGTTTTCCTTCCTCTGGTGTACTCTTTGTGGACAGTTTCTGTGGATTGTCCATTGTTGATAGTTCTTTAGGTATTCTCTAACGTTTATTTGTTTTGTTTTCCTTCCTCTGGTGTACTCTATGTTGACAGTGTCTGTGGATTGTCCATTGTTGATAGCTCTTTAGGTATTCTCTAACGTTTATTTGTTTTGTTTTCCTTCCTCTGGTGTACTCTATGTTGACAGTTTCTGTGGATTGTCCATTGTTGATAGCTCTTTAGGTATTCTCTAACGTTTATTTGTTTTGTTTTCCTTCCTCTGGTGTACTCTATGTTGACAGTTTCTGTAGATTGTCCATTGTTGATAGCTCTTTAGGTATTCTCTAACGTTTATTTGTTTTGTTTTCCTTCCTCTGGTGTACTCTATGTTGACAGTTTCTGTGGATTGTCCATTGTTGATAGCTCTTTAGGTATTCTCTAACGTCTATTTGTTTTGTTTTCCTTCCTCTGGTGTACTCTATGTTGACAGTTTCTGTGGATTGTCCATTGTTGATAGTTCTTTAGGTATTCTCTAACGTTTATTTGTTTTGTTTTCCTTCCTCTGGTGTACTCTATGTTGACAGTTTCTGTGGATTGTCCATTGTTGATAGTTCTTTAGGTATTCTCTAACGTTTATTTGTTTTGTTTTCCTTCCTCTGGTGTACTCTATGTTGACAGTTTCTGTGGATTGTCCATTGTTGATAGTTCTTTAGGTATTCTCTAACGTTTATTTGTTTTGTTTTCCTTCCTCTGGTGTACTCTATGTTGACAGTTTCTGTGGATTGTCCATTGTTGATAGCTCTTTAGGTATTCTCTAACGTTTATTTGTTTTGTTTTCCTTCCTCTGGTGTACTCTATGTTGACAGTTTCTGTGGATTGTCCATTGTTGATAGTTCTTTAGGTATTCTCTAACGTTTATTTGTTTTGTTTTCCTTCCTCTGGTGTACTCTATGTTGACAGTGTCTGTGGATTGTCCATTGTTGATAGCTCTTTAGGTATTCTCTAACGTTTATTTGTTTTGTTTTCCTTCCTCTGGTGTACTCTATGTTGACAGTTTCTGTGGATTGTCCATTGTTGATAGCTCTTTAGGTATTCTCTAACGTTTATTTGTTTTGTTTTCCTTCCTCTGGTGTACTCTATGTTGACAGTTTCTGTGGATTGTCCATTGTTGATAGCTCTTTAGGTATTCTCTAACGTTTATTTGTTTTGTTTTCCTTCCTCTGGTGTACTCTATGTTGACAGTTTCTGTGGATTGTCCATTGTTGATAGTTCTTTAGGTATTCTCTAACGTTTATTTGTTTTGTTTTCCTTCCTCTGGTGTACTCTATGTTGACAGTTTCTGTGGATTGTCCATTGTTGATAGTTCTTTAGGTATTCTCTAACGTTTATTTGTTTTGTTTTCCTTCCTCTGGTGTACTCTATGTTGACAGTTTCTGTGGATTGTCCATTGTTGATAGCTCTTTATGTATTCTCTAACGTTTATTTGTTTTGTTTTCCTTCCTCTGGTGTACTCTATGTTGACAGTGTCTGTGGATTGTCCATTGTTGATAGCTCTTTATGTATTCTCTAACGTTTATTTGTTTTGTTTTACTTCCTCTGGTGTACTCTATGTTGACAGTGTCTGTGGATTGTCCATTGTTGATAGCTCTTTAGGTATTCTCTAACGTTTATTTGTTTTGTTTTTCTTCCTCTGGTGTACTCTATGTTGACAGTTTCTGTGGATTGTCCATTGTTGATAGCTCTTTAGGTATTCTCTAACGTTTATTTGTTTTGTTTTCCTTCCTCTGGTGTACTCTATGTTGACAGTTTCTGTGGATTGTCCATTGTTGATAGCTCTTTAGGTATTCTCTAACGTTTATTTGTTTTGTTTTCCTTCCTCTGGTGTACTCTATGTTGACAGTGTCAGTGGATTGTCCATTGTTGATAGTTCTTTAGGTATTCTCTAACGTTTATTTGTTTTGTTTTCCTTCCTCTGGTGTACTCTATGTTGACAGTTTCTGTGGATTGTCCATTGTTGATAGCTCTTTATGTATTCTCTAACGTTTATTTGTTTTGTTTTCCTTCCTCTGGTGTACTCTATGTTGACAGTTTCTGTGGATTGTCCATTGTTGATAGCTCTTTATGTATTCTCTAACGTTTATTTGTTTTGTTTTCCTTCCTCTGGTGTACTCTATGTTGACAGTTTCTGTGGATTGTCCATTGTTGATAGTTCTTTAGGTATTCTCTAACGTTTATTTGTTTTGTTTTCCTTCCTCTGGTGTATTCTATGTTGACAGTTTCTGTGGATTGTCCATTGTTGATAGCTCTTTAGGTATTCTCTAACGTTTATTTGTTTTGTTTTCCTTCCTCTGGTGTACTCTATGTTGACAGTTTCTGTGGATTGTCCATTGTTGATAGCTCTTTATGTATTCTCTAACGTTTATTTGTTTTGTTTTCCTTCCTCTGGTGTACTCTATGTTGCCAGTTTCTGTAGATTGTCCATTGTTGATAGCTCTTTAGGTATTCTCTAACGTTTATTTGTTTTGTTTTCCTTCCTCTGGTGTACTCTATGTTGACAGTTTCTGTGGATTGTCCATTGTTGATAGTTCTTTAGGTATTCTCTAACGTTTATTTGTTTTGTTTTTCTTCCTCTGGTGTACTCTATGTTGACAGTTTCTGTGGATTGTCCATTGTTGATAGTTCTTTAGGTATTCTCTAACGTTTATTTGTTTTGTTTTCCTTCCTCTGGTGTACTCTATGTTGACAGTTTCTGTGGATTGTCCATTGTTGATAGCTCTTTATGTATTCTCTAACGTTTATTTGTTTTGTTTTCCTTCCTCTGGTGTACTCTATGTTGCCAGTTTCTGTGGATTGTCCATTGTTGATATCTCTTTAGGTATTCTCTAACGTTTATTTGTTTTGTTTTTCTTCCTCTGGTGTACTCTATGTTGCCAGTTTCTGTGGATTGTCCATTGTTGATAGCTCTTTATGTATTCTCTAACGTTTATTTGTTTTGTTTTACTTCCTCTGGTGTACTCTATGTTGACAGTGTCTGTGGATTTTCCATTGTTGATAGCTCTTTAGGTATTCTCTAACGTTTATTTGTTTTGTGTTTCTTCCTCTGGTGTACTCTATGTTGACAGTTTCTGTGGATTGTCCATTGTTGATATCTCTTTAGGTATTCTCTAACGTTTATTTGTTTTGTTTTCCTTCCTCTGGTGTACTCTATGTTGACAGTTTCTGTGGATTGTCCATTGTTGATAGCTCTTTAGGTATTCTCTAACGTTTATTTGTTTTGTTTTTCTTCCTCTGGTGTACTCTATGTTGCCAGTTTCTGTGGATTGTCCATTGTTGATAGCTCTTTAGGTATTCTCTAACGTTTATTTGTTTTGTTTTACTTCCTCTGGTGTACTCTATGTTGACAGTTTCTGTGGATTGTCCATTGTTGATAGCTCTTTATGTATTCTCTAACGTTTATTTGTTTTGTTTTTCTTCCTCTGGTGTACTCTATGTTGCCAGTTTCTGTGGATTGTCCATTGTTGATAGCTCTTTAGGTATTGTCTAACGTTTATTTGTTTTGTTTTTCTTCCTCTGGTGTACTCTATGTTGCCAGTTTCTGTGGATTGTCCATTGTTGATAGCTCTTTAGGTATTCTCTAACGTTTATTTGTTTTGTTTTACTTCTTCTGGTGTACTCTATGTTGACAGTGTCTGTGGATTGTCCATTGTTGATAGCTCTTTAGGTATTCTCTAACGTGTATTTGTTTTGTTTTCCTTCCTCTGGTGTACTCTAAGTTGACAGTGTCTGTGGATTGTCCATTGTTGATAGCTCTTTAGGTATTTTCTAACGTTTATTTGTTTTGTTTTCCTTCCTCTGGTGTACTCTAAGTTGACAGTTTCTGTGGATTGTCCATTGTTGATAACTCTTTAGGTATTCTCTAACGTTTATTTGTTTTGTTTTTCTTCCTCTGGTGTACTCTATGTTGCCAGTTTCTGTGGATTGTCCATTGTTGATAGCTCTTTAGGTATTCTCTAACGTTTATTTGTTTTGTTTTACTTCCTCTGGTGTACTCTATGTTGACAGTGTCTGTGGATTGTCCATTGTTGATAGCTCTTTAGGTATTCTCTAACGTGTATTTGTTTTGTTTTCCTTCCTCTGGTGTACTCTAAGTTGACAGTGTCTGTGGATTGTCCATTGTTGATAGCTCTTTAGGTATTTTCTAACGTTTATTTGTTTTGTTTTCCTTCCTCTGGTGTACTCTAAGTTGACAGTGTCTGTGGATTGTCCATTGTTGATAGCTCTTTAGGTATTCTCTAACGTTTATTTGTTTTGTTTTACTTCCTCTGGTGTACTCTTTGTGGACAGTTTCTGTGGATTGTCCATTGTTGATAGCTCTTTAGGTATTCTCTAACGTTTATTTGTTTTGTTTTCCTTCCTCTGGTGTACTCTATGTTGACAGTGTCAGTGGATTGTCCATTGTTGATAGTTCTTTAGGTATTCTCTAACGTTTATTTGTTTTGTTTTCCTTCCTCTGGTGTACTCTATGTTGACAGTTTCTGTGGATTGTCCATTGTTGATAGCTCTTTATGTATTCTCTAACGTGTATTTGTTTTGTTTTCCTTCCTCTGGTGTACTCTAAGTTGACAGTGTCTGTGGATTGTCCATTGTTGATAGCTCTTTAGGTATTTTCTAACGTTTATTTGTTTTGTTTTCCTTCCTCTGGTGTACTCTAAGTTGACAGTGTCTGTGGATTGTCCATTGTTGATAGCTCTTTAGGTATTCTCTAACGTTTATTTGTTTTGTTTTACTTCCTCTGGTGTACTCTTTGTTGACAGTTTCAGTGGATTGTCCATTGTTGATAGCTCTTTAGGTATTCTCTAACGTTTATTTGTTTTGTTTTCCTTCCTCTGGTGTACTCTAAGTTGACAGTGTCTGTGGATTGTCCATTGTTGATAGCTCTTTATGTATTCTCTAACGTTTATTTGTTTTGTTTTCCTTCCTCTGGTGTACTCTATGTTGACAGTTTCTGTGGATTGTCCATTGTTGATAGCTCTTTAGGTATTCTCTAACGTTTATTTGTTTTGTTTTCCTTCCTCTGGTGTACTCTATGTTGACAGTTTCTGTGGATTGTCCATTGTTGATAGCTCTTTATGTATTCTCTAACGTTTATTTGTTTTGTGTTCCTTCCTCTGGTGTACTCTAAGTTGACAGTGTCTGTGGATTGTCCATTGTTGATAGCTCTTTAGGTATTCTCTAACGTTTATTTGTTTTGTTTTCCTTCCTCTGGTGTACTCTATGTTGACAGTTTCTGTGGATTGTCCATTGTTGATAGCTCTTTATGTATTCTCTAACGTTTATTTGTTTTGTTTTCCTTCCTCTGGTGTACTCTATGTTGACAGTTTCTGTGGATTGTCCATTGTTGATAGCTCTTTATGTATTCTCTAACGTTTATTTGTTTTGTTTTCCTTCCTCTGGTGTACTCTAAGTTGACAGTGTCTGTGGATTGTCCATTGTTGATAGCTCTTTAGGTATTCTCTAACGTTTATTTGTTTTGTTTTCCTTCCTCTGGTGTACTCTATGTTGACAGTGTCTGTGGATTGTCCATTGTTGATATCTCTTTAGGTATTCTCTAACGTTTATTTGTTTTGTTTTCCTTCCTCTGGTGTACTCTAAGTTGACAGTGTCTGTGGATTGTCCATTGTTGATAGCTCTTTAGGTATTCTCTAACGTTTATTTGTTTTGTTTTCCTTCCTCTGGTGTACTCTAAGTTGACAGTGTCTGTGGATTGTCCATTGTTGATAGCTCTTTAGGTATTCTCTAACGTTTATTTGTTTTGTTTTCCTTCCTCTGGTGTACTCTATGTTGACAGTGTCTGTGGATTGTCCATTGTTGATAGCTCTTTATGTATTCTCTAACGTTTATTTGTTTTGTTTTTCCTCCTCTGGTGTACTCTATGTTGACAGTGTCTGTGGATTGTCCACTGTTGATAGCTCTTTAGGTATTCTATAACGTTTATTTGTTTTGTTTTTCTTCCTCTGGTGTACTCTATGTTGCAAGTTTCTGTGGATTGTCCATTGTTGATATCTCTTTAGGTATTCTCTAACGTTTATTTGTTTTGTTTTCCTTCCTCTGGTGTACTCTATGTTGACAGTTTCTGTGGATTGTCCATTGTTGATAGCTCTTTAGGTATTCTCTAACGTTTATTTGTTTTGTTTTCCTTCCTCTGGTGTACTCTATGTTGACAGTTTCTGTGGATTGTCCATTGTTGATAGTTCTTTAGGTATTCTCTAACGTTTATTTGTTTTGTTTTCCTTCCTCTGGTGTACTCTATGTTGACAGTTTCTGTGGATTGTCCATTGTTGATAGCTCTTTAGGTATTCTCTAACGTTTATTTGTTTTGTTTTCCTTCCTCTGGTGTACTCTATGTTGACAGTTTCTGTGGATTGTCCATTGTTGATAGCTCTTTATGTATTCTCTAACGTTTATTTGTTTTGTTTTCCTTCCTCTGGTGTACTCTATGTTGACAGTTTCTGTGGATTGTCCATTGTTGATAGCTCTTTAGGTATTCTCTAACGTTTATTTGTTTTGTTTTCCTTCCTCTGGTGTACTCTATGTTGACAGTTTCTGTGGATTGTCCATTGTTGATAGTTCTTTAGGTATTCTCTAACGTTTATTTGTTTTGTTTTCCTTCCTCTGGTGTACTCTAAGTTGACAGTGTCTGTGGATTGTCCATTGTTGATAGCTCTTTAGGTATTCTCTAACGTTTATTTGTTTTGTTTTCCTTCCTCTGGTGTACTCTATGTTGACAGTGTCTGTGGATTGTCCATTGTTGATATCTCTTTAGGTATTCTCTAACGTTTATTTGTTTTGTTTTCCTTCCTCTGGTGTACTCTAAGTTGACAGTGTCTGTGGATTGTCCATTGTTGATAGCTCTTTAGGTATTCTCTAACGTTTATTTGTTTTGTTTTCCTTCCTCTGGTGTACTCTAAGTTGACAGTGTCTGTGGATTGTCCATTGTTGATAGCTCTTTAGGTATTCTCTAACGTTTATTTGTTTTGTTTTCCTTCCTCTGGTGTACTCTATGTTGACAGTGTCTGTGGATTGTCCATTGTTGATAGCTCTTTATGTATTCTCTAACGTTTATTTGTTTTGTTTTTCCTCCTCTGGTGTACTCTATGTTGACAGTGTCTGTGGATTGTCCACTGTTGATAGCTCTTTAGGTATTCTATAACGTTTATTTGTTTTGTTTTTCTTCCTCTGGTGTACTCTATGTTGCAAGTTTCTGTGGATTGTCCATTGTTGATATCTCTTTAGGTATTCTCTAACGTTTATTTGTTTTGTTTTCCTTCCTCTGGTGTACTCTATGTTGCCAGTTTCTGTGGATTGTCCATTGTTGATAGTTCTTTAGGTATTCTCTAACGTTTATTTGTTTTGTTTTCCTTCCTCTGGTGTACTCTATGTTGACAGTTTCTGTGGATTGTCCATTGTTGATAGTTCTTTAGGTATTCTCTAACGTTTATTTGTTTTGTTTTCCTTCCTCTGGTGTACTCTATGTTGCCAGTTTCTGTGGATTGTCCATTGTTGATAGCCCTTTAGGTATTCTCTAACGTTTATTTGTTTTGTTTTCCTTCCTCTGGTGTATTCTATGTTGACAGTTTCTGTGGATTGTCCATTGTTGATAGCTCTTTAGGTATTCTCTAACGTTTATTTGTTTTGTTTTTCTTCCTCTGGTGTACTCTATGTTGACAGTTTCTGTGGATTGTCCATTGTTGATAGCTCTTTATGTATTCTCTAACGTTTATTTGTTTTGTTTTCCTTCCTCTGGTGTACTCTAAGTTGACAGTGTTTGTGGATTGTCCATTGTTGATAGCTCTTTAGGTATTCTCTAACGTTTATTTGTTTTGTTTTACTTCCTCTGGTGTACTCTTTGTTGACAGTTTCTGTGGATTGTCCATTGTTGATAGCTCTTTAGGTATTCTCTAACGTTTATTTGTTTTGTTTTCCTTCCTCTGGTGTACTCTATGTTGACAGTTTCTGTGGATTGTCCATTGTTGATAGCTCTTTAGGTATTCTCTAACGTTTATTTGTTTTGTTTTCCTTCCTCTGGTGTACTCTATGTTGACAGTTCCTGTGGATTGTCCATTGTTGATAGCTCTTTAGGTATTCTCTAACGTTTATTTGTTTTGTTTTCCTTCCTCTGGTGTACTCTATGTTGACAGTTTCTGTGGATTGTCCATTGTTGATAGCTCTTTAGGTATTCTCTAACGTTTATTTGTTTTGTTTTCCTTCCTCTGGTGTACTCTATGTTGACAGTTTCTGTGGATTGTCCATTGTTGATAGCTCTTTAGGTATTCTCTAACGTTTATTTGTTTTGTTTTACTTCCTCTGGTGTACTCTATGTTGACAGTTTCTGTGGATTGTCCATTGTTGATAGCTCTTTAGGTATTCTCTAACGTTTATTTGTTTTGTTTTCCTTCCTCTGGTGTACTCTATGTTGACAGTGTCTGTAGATTGTCCATTGTTGATAGCTCTTTAGGTATTCTCTAACGTTTATTTGTTTTGTTTTCCTTCCTCTGGTGTACTCTATGTTGACAGTTTCTGTGGATTGTCCATTGTTGATAGCTCTTTAGGTATTCTCTAACGTTTATTTGTTTTGTTTTCCTTCCTCTGGTGTACTCTATGTTGACAGTTTCTGTAGATTGTCCATTGTTGATAGCTCTTTAGGTATTCTCTAACGTTTATTTGTTTTGTTTTCTTTCCTCTGGTGTACTCTATGTTGACAGTTTCTGTAGATTGTCCATTGTTGATAGCTCTTTAGGTATTCTCTAACGTTTATTTGTTTTGTTTTCCTTCCTCTGGTGTACTCTATGTTGACAGTGTCTGTAGATTGTCCATTGTTGATAGCTCTTTAGGTATTCTCTAACGTTTATTTGTTTTGTTTTCCTTCCTCTGGTGTACTCTATGTTGACAGTTTCTGTGGATTGTCCATTGTTGATAGCTCTTTAGGTATTCTCTAACGTTTATTTGTTTTGTTTTCCTTCCTCTGGTGTACTCTATGTTGACAGTTTCTGTAGATTGTCCATTGTTGATAGCTCTTTAGGTATTCTCTAACGTTTATTTGTTTTGTTTTCCTTCCTCTGGTGTACTCTATGTTGACAGTTTCTGTAGATTGTCCATTGTTGATAGCTCTTTAGGTATTCTCTAACGTTTATTTGTTTTGTTTTCCTTCCTCTGGTGTACTCTATGTTGACAGTTTCTGTGGATTGTCCATTGTTGATAGTTCTTTAGGTATTCTCTAACGTTTATTTGTTTTGTTTTCCTTCCTCTGGTGTACTCTATGTTGACAGTGTCTGTGGATTGTCCATTGTTGATAGCTCTTTAGGTATTCTCTAACGTTTATTTGTTTTGTTTTCCTTCCTCTGGTGTACTCTATGTTGACAGTGTCTGTGGATTGTCCATTGTTGATAGTTCTTTAGGTATTCTCTAACGTTTATTTGTTTTGTTTTCCTTCCTCTGGTGTACTCTATGTTGACAGTTTCTGTGGATTGTCCATTGTTGATAGCTCTTTATGTATTCTCTAACGTTTATTTGTTTTGTTTTCCTTCCTCTGGTGTACTCTAAGTTGACAGTGTCTGTGGATTGTCCATTGTTGATAGCTCTTTAGGTATTCTCTAACGTTTATTTGTTTTGTTTTCCTTCCTCTGGTGTACTCTATGTTGACAGTGTCTGTGGATTGTCCATTGTTGATAGCTCTTTAGGTATTCTCTAACGTTTATTTGTTTTGTTTTCCTTCCTCTGGTGTACTCTATGTTGACAGTTTCTGTGGATTGTCCATTGTTGATAGCTCTTTATGTATTCTCTAACGTTTATTTGTTTTGTTTTCCTTCCTCTGGTGTACTCTAAGTTGACAGTTTCTGTGGATTGTCCATTGTTGATAGCTCTTTAGGTATTCTCTAACGTTTATTTGTTTTGTTTTCCTTCCTCTGGTGTACTCTAAGTTGACAGTGTCTGTGGATTGTCCATTGTTGATAGCTCTTTAGGTATTCTCTAACGTTTATTTGTTTTGTTTTCCTTCCTCTGGTGTACTCTAAGTTGACAGTGTCTGTGGATTGTCCATTGTTGATAGCTCTTTAGGTATTCTCTAACGTTTATTTGTTTTGTTTTACTTCCTCTGGTGTACTCTTTGTTGACAGTTTCAGTGGATTGTCCATTGTTGATAGCTCTTTAGGTATTCTCTAACGTTTATTTGTTTTGTTTTCCTTCCTCTGGTGTACTCTAAGTTGACAGTGTCTGTGGATTGTCCATTGTTGATAGCTCTTTAGGTATTCTCTAACGTTTATTTGTTTTGTTTTCCTTCCTCTGGTGTACTCTATGTTGACAGTGTCTGTGGATTGTCCATTGTTGATAGCTCTTTAGGTATTCTCTAACGTTTATTTGTTTTGTTTTCCATCCTCTGGTGTACTCTATGTTGACAGTTTCTGTGGATTGTCCATTGTTGATAGCTCTTTAGGTATTCTCTAACGTTTATCTGTTTTGTTTTCCTTCCTCTGGTGTACTCTATGTTGCCAGTTTCTGTGGATTGTCCATTGTTGATAGTTCTTTAGGTATTCTCTAACGTTTATTTGTTTTGTTTTCCTTCCTCTGGTGTACTCTATGTTGACAGTTTCTGTAGATTGTCCATTGTTGATAGCTCTTTAGGTATTCTCTAACGTTTATTTGTTTTGTTTTTCTTCCTCTGGTGTACTCTATGTTGACAGTGTCTGTGGATTGTCCATTGTTGATAGCTCTTTAGGTATTCTCTAACGTTTATTTGTTTTGTTTTCCTTCCTCTGGTGTACTCTATGTTGACAGTGTCTGTGGATTGTCCATTGTTGATAGCTCGTTAGGTATTCTCTAACGTTTATTTGTTTTGTTTTCCATCCTCTGGTGTACTCTATGTTGACAGTGTCTGTGGATTGTCCATTGTTGATAGTTCTTTAGGTATTCTCTAACGTTTATTTGTTTTGTTTTCCTTCCTCTGGTGTACTCTATGTTGACAGTTTCTGTGGATTGTCCATTGTTGATAGCTCTTTAGGTATTCTCTAACGTTTATTTGTTTTGTTTTCCTTCTGCTGGTGTACTCTATGTTGACAGTTTCTGTGGATTGTCCATTGTTGATAGCTCTTTATGTATTCTCTAACGTTTATTTGTTTTGTTTTCCTTCCTCTGGTGTACTCTATGTTGCCAGTTTCTGTGGATTGTCCATTGTTGATAGCTCTTTAGGTATTCTCTAACGTTTATTTGTTTTGTTTTCCTTCCTCTGGTGTACTCTATGTTGACAGTTTCTGTGGATTGTCCATTGTTGATAGCTCTTTAGGTATTCTCTAACGTTTATTTGTTTTGTTTTCCTTCCTCTGGTGTACTCTATGTTGCCAGTTTCTGTGGATTGTCCATTGTTGATAGCTCTTTAGGTATTCTCTAACGTTTATTTGTTTTGTTTTCCTTCCTCTGGTGTACTCTATGTTGACAGTTTCTGTGGATTGTCCATTGTTGATAGCTCTTTATGTATTCTCTAACGTTTATTTGTTTTGTTTTCCTTCCTCTGGTGTACTCTATGTTGACAGTTTCTGTGGATTGTCCATTGTTGATAGCTCTTTAGGTATTCTCTAACGTTTATTTGTTTTGTTTTCCTTCCTCTGGTGTACTCTATGTTGACAGTTTCTGTGGATTGTCCATTGTTGATAGCTCTTTATGTATTCTCTAACGTTTATTTGTTTTGTTTTCCTTCCTCTGGTGTACTCTATGTTGACAGTTTCTGTGGATTGTCCATTGTTGATAGTTCTTTAGGTATTCTCTAACGTTTATTTGTTTTGTTTTCCTTCCTCTGGTGTATTCTATGTTGACAGTTTCTGTGGATTGTCCATTGTTGATAGCTCTTTAGGTATTCTCTAACGTTTATTTGTTTTGTTTTCCTTCCTCTGGTGTACTCTATGTTGCCAGTTTCTGTAGATTGTCCATTGTTGATAGCTCTTTAGGTATTCTCTAACGTTTATTTGTTTTGTTTTCCTTCCTCTGGTGTACTCTATGTTGACAGTTTCTGTGGATTGTCCATTGTTGATAGTTCTTTAGGTATTCTCTAACGTTTATTTGTTTTGTTTTTCTTCCTCTGGTGTACTCTATGTTGACAGTTTCTGTGGATTGTCCATTGTTGATAGTTCTTTAGGTATTCTCTAACGTTTATTTGTTTTGTTTTCCTTCCTCTGGTGTACTCTATGTTGACAGTTTCTGTGGATTGTCCATTGTTGATAGCTCTTTATGTATTCTCTAACGTTTATTTGTTTTGTTTTCCTTCCTCTGGTGTACTCTATGTTGCCAGTTTCTGTGGATTGTCCATTGTTGATATCTCTTTAGGTATTCTCTAACGTTTATTTGTTTTGTTTTTCTTCCTCTGGTGTACTCTATGTTGCCAGTTTCTGTGGATTGTCCATTGTTGATAGCTCTTTATGTATTCTCTAACGTTTATTTGTTTTGTTTTACTTCCTCTGGTGTACTCTATGTTGACAGTGTCTGTGGATTTTCCATTGTTGATAGCTCTTTAGGTATTCTCTAACGTTTATTTGTTTTGTTTTCCTTCCTCTGGTGTACTCTATGTTGACAGTTTCTGTGGATTGTCCATTGTTGATAGCTCTTTTGGTATTCTCTAACGTTTATTTGTTTTGTTTTTCTTCCTCTGGTGTACTCTATGTTGCCAGTTTCTGTGGATTGTCCATTGTTGATAGCTCTTTAGGTATTCTCTAACGTTTATTTGTTTTGTTTTACTTCCTCTGGTGTACTCTATGTTGACAGTTTCTGTGGATTGTCCATTGTTGATAGCTCTTTATGTATTCTCTAACGTTTATTTGTTTTGTTTTTCTTCCTCTGGTGTACTCTATGTTGCCAGTTTCTGTGGATTGTCCATTGTTGATAGCTCTTTAGGTATTGTCTAACGTTTATTTGTTTTGTTTTTCTTCCTCTGGTGTACTCTATGTTGCCAGTTTCTGTGGATTGTCCATTGTTGATAGCTCTTTAGGTATTCTCTAACGTTTATTTGTTTTGTTTTACTTCTTCTGGTGTACTCTATGTTGACAGTGTCTGTGGATTGTCCATTGTTGATAGCTCTTTAGGTATTCTCTAACGTCTATTTGTTTTGTTTTCCTTCCTCTGGTGTACTCTAAGTTGACAGTGTCTGTGGATTGTCCATTGTTGATAGCTCTTTAGGTATTTTCTAACGTTTATTTGTTTTGTTTTCCTTCCTCTGGTGTACTCTAAGTTGACACTTTCTGTGGATTGTCCATTGTTGATAACTCTTTAGGTATTCTCTAACGTTTATTTGTTTTGTTTTTCTTCCTCTGGTGTACTCTATGTTGCCAGTTTCTGTGGATTGTCCATTGTTGATAGCTCTTTAGGTATTCTCTAACGTTTATTTGTTTTGTTTTACTTCCTCTGGTGTACTCTATGTTGACAGTGTCTGTGGATTGTCCATTGTTGATAGCTCTTTAGGTATTCTCTAACGTGTATTTGTTTTGTTTTCCTTCCTCTGGTGTACTCTAAGTTGACAGTGTCTGTGGATTGTCCATTGTTGATAGCTCTTTAGGTATTTTCTAACGTTTATTTGTTTTGTTTTCCTTCCTCTGGTGTACTCTAAGTTGACAGTGTCTGTGGATTGTCCATTGTTGATAGCTCTTTAGGTATTCTCTAACGTTTATTTGTTTTGTTTTACTTCCTCTGGTGTACTCTTTGTGGACAGTTTCTGTGGATTGTCCATTGTTGATAGCTCTTTAGGTATTCTCTAACGTTTATTTGTTTTGTTTTCCTTCCTCTGGTGTACTCTATGTTGACAGTTTCTGTGGATTGTCCATTGTTGATAGTTCTTTAGGTATTCTCTAACGTTTATTTGTTTTGTTTTCCTTCCTCTGGTGTACTCTATGTTGACAGTTTCTGTGGATTGTCCATTGTTGATAGCTCTTTAGGTATTCTCTAACGTTTATTTGTTTTGTTTTCCTTCCTCTGGTGTACTCTATGTTGACAGTTTCTGTGGATTGTCCATTGTTGATAGCTCTTTATGTATTCTCTAACGTTTATTTGTTTTGTTTTCCTTCCTCTGGTGTACTCTATGTTGACAGTTTCTGTGGATTGTCCATTGTTGATAGTTCTTTAGGTATTCTCTAACGTTTATTTGTTTTGTTTTCCTTCCTCTGGTGTACTCTAAGTTGACAGTGTCTGTGGATTGTCCATTGTTGATAGCTCTTTAGGTATTCTCTAACGTTTATTTGTTTTGTTTTCCTTCCTCTGGTGTACTCTATGTTGACAGTGTCTGTGGATTGTCCATTGTTGATATCTCTTTAGGTATTCTCTAACGTTTATTTGTTTTGTTTTCCTTCCTCTGGTGTACTCTAAGTTGACAGTGTCTGTGGATTGTCCATTGTTGATAGCTCTTTATGTATTCTCTAACGTTTATTTGTTTTGTTTTCCTTCCTCTGGTGTACTCTAAGTTGACAGTGTCTGTGGATTGTCCATTGTTGATAGCTCTTTAGGTATTCTCTAACGTTTATTTGTTTTGTTTTCCTTCCTCTGGTGTACTCTATGTTGACAGTGTCTGTGGATTGTCCATTGTTGATAGCTCTTTATGTATTCTCTAACGTTTATTTGTTTTGTTTTTCCTCCTCTGGTGTACTCTATGTTGACAGTGTCTGTGGATTGTCCACTGTTGATAGCTCTTTAGGTAGTCTATAACGTTTATTTGTTTTGTTTTTCTTCCTCTGGTGTACTCTATGTTGCAAGTTTCTGTGGATTGTCCATTGTTGATATCTCTTTAGGTATTCTCTAACGTTTATTTGTTTTGTTTTCCTTCCTCTGGTGTACTCTATGTTGCCAGTTTCTGTGGATTGTCCATTGTTGATAGTTCTTTAGGTATTCTCTAACGTTTATTTGTTTTGTTTTCCTTCCTCTGGTGTACTCTATGTTGACAGTTTCTGTGGATTGTCCATTGTTGATAGTTCTTTAGGTATTCTCTAACGTTTATTTGTTTTGTTTTCCTTCCTCTGGTGTACTCTATGTTGACAGTTTCTGTGGATTGTCCATTGTTGATAGCTCTTTAGGTATTCTCTAACGTTTATTTGTTTTGTTTTCCTTCCTCTGGTGTACTCTATGTTGCCAGTTTCTGTGGATTGTCCATTGTTGATAGCCCTTTAGGTATTCTCTAACGTTTATTTGTTTTGTTTTCCTTCCTCTGGTGTATTCTATGTTGACAGTTTCTGTGGATTGTCCATTGTTGATAGCTCTTTAGGTATTCTCTAACGTTTATTTGTTTTGTTTTCCTTCCTCTGGTGTACTCTATGTTGCCAGTTTCTGTGGATTGTCCATTGTTGATAGCCCTTTAGGTATTCTCTAACGTTTATTTGTTTTGTTTTCCTTCCTCTGGTGTATTCTATGTTGACAGTTTCTGTGGATTGTCCATTGTTGATAGCTCTTTAGGTATTCTCTAACGTTTATTTGTTTTGTTTTCCTTCCTCTGGTGTACTCTATGTTGACAGTTTCTGTGGATTGTCCATTGTTGATAGCTCTTTAGGTATTCTCTAACGTTTATTTGTTTTGTTTTCCTTCCTCTGGTGTACTCTATGTTGACAGTTCCTGTGGATTGTCCATTGTTGATAGCTCTTTAGGTATTCTCTAACGTTTATTTGTTTTGTTTTCCTTCCTCTGGTGTACTCTATGTTGACAGTTTCTGTGGATTGTCCATTGTTGATAGCTCTTTAGGTATTCTCTAACGTTTATTTGTTTTGTTTTCCTTCCTCTGGTGTACTCTATGTTGACAGTGTCTGTGGATTGTCCATTGTTGATAGCTCTTTATGTATTCTCTAACGTTTATTTGTTTTGTTTTTCCTCCTCTGGTGTACTCTATGTTGACAGTGTCTGTGGATTGTCCACTGTTGATAGCTCTTTAGGTAGTCTATAACGTTTATTTGTTTTGTTTTTCTTCCTCTGGTGTACTCTATGTTGCAAGTTTCTGTGGATTGTCCATTGTTGATATCTCTTTAGGTATTCTCTAACGTTTATTTGTTTTGTTTTCCTTCCTCTGGTGTACTCTATGTTGCCAGTTTCTGTGGATTGTCCATTGTTGATAGTTCTTTAGGTATTCTCTAACGTTTATTTGTTTTGTTTTCCTTCCTCTGGTGTACTCTATGTTGACAGTTTCTGTGGATTGTCCATTGTTGATAGTTCTTTAGGTATTCTCTAACGTTTATTTGTTTTGTTTTCCTTCCTCTGGTGTACTCTATGTTGACAGTTTCTGTGGATTGTCCATTGTTGATAGTTCTTTAGGTATTCTCTAACGTTTATTTGTTTTGTTTTCCTTCCTCTGGTGTACTCTATGTTGCCAGTTTCTGTGGATTGTCCATTGTTGATAGCCCTTTAGGTATTCTCTAACGTTTATTTGTTTTGTTTTCCTTCCTCTGGTGTATTCTATGTTGACAGTTTCTGTGGATTGTCCATTGTTGATAGCTCTTTAGGTATTCTCTAACGTTTATTTGTTTTGTTTTTCTTCCTCTGGTGTACTCTATGTTGACAGTTTCTGTGGATTGTCCATTGTTGATAGCTCTTTATGTATTCTCTAACGTTTATTTGTTTTGTTTTCCTTCCTCTGGTGTACTCTAAGTTGACAGTGTTTGTGGATTGTCCATTGTTGATAGCTCTTTAGGTATTCTCTAACGTTTATTTGTTTTGTTTTACTTCCTCTGGTGTACTCTTTGTTGACAGTTTCTGTGGATTGTCCATTGTTGATAGCTCTTTAGGTATTCTCTAACGTTTATTTGTTTTGTTTTCCTTCCTCTTGTGTACTCTATGTTGACAGTTTCTGTGGATTGTCCATTGTTGATAGCTCTTTAGGTATTCTCTAACGTTTATTTGTTTTGTTTTCCTTCCTCTGGTGTACTCTATGTTGACAGTTCCTGTGGATTGTCCATTGTTGATAGCTCTTTAGGTATTCTCTAACGTTTATTTGTTTTGTTTTCCTTCCTCTGGTGTACTCTATGTTGACAGTTTCTGTGGATTGTCCATTGTTGATAGCTCTTTAGGTATTCTCTAACGTTTATTTGTTTTGTTTTCCTTCCTCTGGTGTACTCTATGTTGACAGTTTCTGTGGATTGTCCATTGTTGATAGCTCTTTAGGTATTCTCTAACGTTTATTTGTTTTGTTTTACTTCCTCTGGTGTACTCTATGTTGACAGTTTCTGTGGATTGTCCATTGTTGATAGCTCTTTAGGTATTCTCTAACGTTTATTTGTTTTGTTTTCCTTCCTCTGGTGTACTCTATGTTGACAGTGTCTGTAGATTGTCCATTGTTGATAGCTCTTTAGGTATTCTCTAACGTTTATTTGTTTTGTTTTCCTTCCTCTGGTGTACTCTATGTTGACAGTTTCTGTGGATTGTCCATTGTTGATAGCTCTTTAGGTATTCTCTAACGTTTATTTGTTTTGTTTTCCTTCCTCTGGTGTACTCTATGTTGACCGTTTCTGTAGATTGTCCATTGTTGATAGCTCTTTAGGTATTCTCTAACGTTTATTTGTTTTGTTTTCCTTCCTCTGGTGTACTCTATGTTGACAGTTTCTGTGGATAGTCCATTGTTGATAGTTCTTTAGGTATTCTCTAACGTTTATTTGTTTTGTTTTCCTTCCTCTGGTGTACTCTATGTTGACAGTTTCTGTGGATTGTCCATTGTTGATAGCTCTTTATGTATTCTCTAACGTTTATTTGTTTTGTTTTCCTTCCTCTGGTGTACTTTAAGTTGACAGTGTCTGTGGATTGTCCATTGTTGATAGCTCTTTAGGTATTCTCTAACGTTTATTTGTTTTGTTTTCCTTCCTCTGGTGTACTCTATGTTGACAGTGTCTGTGGATTGTCCATTGTTGATAGCTCTTTAGGTATTCTCTAACGTTTATTTGTTTTGTTTTCCTTCCTCTGGTGTACTCTATGTTGACAGTTTCTGTGGATTGTCCATTGTTGATAGCTCTTTATGTATTCTCTAACGTTTATTTGTTTTGTTTTCCTTCCTCTGGTGTACTCTAAGTTGACAGTGTCTGTGGATTGTCCATTGTTGATAGTTCTTTAGGTATTCTCTAACGTTTATTTGTTTTGTTTTCCTTCCTCTGGTGTACTCTAAGTTGACAGTGTCTGTGGATTGTCCATTGTTGATAGCTCTTTAGGTATTCTCTAACGTTTATTTGTTTTGTTTTCCTTCCTCTGGTGTACTCTAAGTTGACAGTGTCTGTGGATTGTCCATTGTTGATAGCTCTTTAGGTATTCTCTAACGTTTATTTGTTTTGTTTTACTTCCTCTGGTGTACTCTTTGTTGACAGTTTCAGTGGATTGTCCATTGTTGATAGCTCTTTAGGTATTCTCTAACGTTTATTTGTTTTGTTTTCCTTCCTCTGGTGTACTCTAAGTTGACAGTGTCTGTGGATTGTCCATTGTTGATAGCTCTTTAGGTATTCTCTAACGTTTATTTGTTTTGTTTTCCTTCCTCTGGTGTACTCTATGTTGACAGTGTCTGTGGATTGTCCATTGTTGATAGCTCTTTAGGTATTCTCTAACGTTTATTTGTTTTTTTTCCTTCCTCTGGTGTACTCTATGTTGACAGTTTCTGTGGATTGTCCATTGTTGATAGCTCTTTAGGTATTCTCTAACGTTTATTTGTTTTGTTTTCCTTCCTCTGGTGTACTCTATGTTGACAGTTTCTGTGGATTGTCCATTGTTGATAGCTCTTTAGGTATTCTCTAACGTTTATTTGTTTTGTTTTCCATCCTCTGGTGTACTCTATGTTGACAGTTTCTGTGGATTGTCCATTGTTGATAGCTCTTTATGTATTCTCTAACGTTTATTTGTTTTGTTTTCCTTCCTCTGGTGTACTCTATGTTGCCAGTTTCTGTGGATTGTCCATTGTTGATAGCTCTTTAGGTATTCTCTAACGTTTATTTGTTTTGTTTTCCTTCCTCTGGTGTACTCTATGTTGACAGTTTCTGTGGATTGTCCATTGTTGATAGCTCTTTAGGTATTCTCTAACGTTTATTTGTTTTGTTTTCCTTCCTCTGGTGTACTCTATGTTGCCAGTTTCTGTGGATTGTCCATTGTTGATAGCTCTTTAGGTATTCTCTAACGTTTATTTGTTTTGTTTTCCTTCCTCTGGTGTACTCTAAGTTGACAGTGTCTGTGGATTGTCCATTGTTGATAGCTCTTTAGGTATTCTATAACGTGTATTTGTTTTGTTTTCCTTCCTCTGGTGTACTCTATGGTGACAGTGTCTGTGGATTGTCCATTGTTGATAGCTCTTTAGGTATTCTCTAACGTTTATTTGTTTTGTTTTCCTTCCTCTGGTGTACTCTATGTTGACAGTGTCTGTGGATTGTCCATTGTTGATAGCTCTTTAGGTATTCTCTAACGTTTATTTGTTTTGTTTTCCTTCCTCTGGTGTACTCTATGTTGACAGTGTCTGTGGATTGTCCATTGTTGATAGCTCTTTAGGTATTCTCTAACGTTTATTTGTTTTGTTTTCCTTCCTCTGGTGTACTCTAAGTTGACAGTGTCTGTGGATTGTCCATTGTTGATAGCTCTTTATGTATTCTCTAACGTTTATTTGTTTTGTTTTTCCTCCTCTGGTGTACTCTATGTTGACAGTGTCTGTGGATTGTCCACTGTTGATAGCTCTTTAGGTATTCTCTAACGTTTATTTGTTTTGTTTTACTTCCTCTGGTGTACTCTTTGTTGACAGTTTCAGTGGATTGTCCATTGTTGATAGCTCTTTAGGTATTCTCTAACGTTTATTTGTTTTGTTTTCCTTCCTCTGGTGTACTCTAAGTTGACAGTGTCTGTGGATTGTCCATTGTTGATAGCTCTTTAGGTATTCTCTAACGTTTATTTGTTTTGTTTTCCTTCCTCTGGTGTACTCTATGTTGACAGTTTCTGTGGATTGTCCATTGTTGATAGCTCTTTATGTATTCTCTAACGTTTATTTGTTTTGTTTTCCTTCCTCTGGTGTACTCTATGTTGCCAGTGTCTGTGGATTGTCCATTGTTGATAGCTCTTTAGGTATTCTCTAACGTTTATTTGTTTTGTTTTCCTTCCTCTGGTGTACTCTATGGTGACAGTGTCTGTGGATTGTCCATTGTTGATAGCTCTTTAGGTATTCTCTAACGTTTATTTGTTTTGTTTTCCTTCCTCTGGTGTACTCTATGTTGACAGTTTCTGTGGATTGTCCATTGTTGATAGCTCTTTAGGTATTCTCTAACGTTTATTTGTTTTGTTTTCCTTCCTCTGGTGTACTCTAAGTTGACAGTGTCTGTGGATTGTCCATTGTTGATAGCTCTTTAGGTATTCTCTAACGTTTATTTGTTTTGTTTTCCTTCCTCTGGTGTACTCTATGTTGACAGTTTCTGTGGATTGTCCATTGTTGATAGCTCTTTAGGTATTCTCTAACGTTTATTTGTTTTGTTTTCCTTCCTCTGGTGTACTCTATGTTGCCAGTGTCTGTGGATTGTCCATTGTTGATAGCTCTTTAGGTATTCTCTAACGTTTATTTGTTTTGTTTTCCTTCCTCTGGTGTACTCTATGGTGACAGTGTCTGTGGATTGTCCATTGTTGATAGCTCTTTAGGTATTCTCTAACGTTTATTTGTTTTGTTTTCCTTCCTCTGGTGTACTCTATGTTGCCAGTTTCAGTGGATTGTCCATTGTTGATAGCTCTTTAGGTATTCTCTAACGTTTATTTGTTTTGTTTTCCTTCCTCTGGTGTACTCTATGTTGACAGTTTCTGTGGATTGTCCATTGTTGATAGCTCTTTAGGTATTCTCTAACGTTTATTTGTTTGTTTTCCTTCCTCTGGTGTACTCTATGTTGACAGTGTCTGTGGATTGTCCATTGTTGATAGCTCTTTAGGTATTCTCTAACGTTTATTTGTTTTGTTTTCCTTCCTCTGGTGTACTCTATGTTGACAGTTTCTGTGGATTGTCCATTGTTGATAGCTCTTTAGGTATTCTCTAACGTTTATTTGTTTTGTTTTCCTTCCTCTGGTGTACTCTATGTTGACAGTGTCTGTGGATTGTCCATTGTTGATAGCTCTTTAGGTATTCTCTAACGTTTATTTGTTTTGTTTTACTTCCTCTGGTGTACTCTATGTTGACAGTTTCTGTGGATTGTCCATTGTTGATAGCCCTTTAGGTATTCTCTAACGTTTATTTGTTTTGTTTTCCTTCCTCTGGTGTACTCTATGTTGACAGTTTCTGTGGATTGTCCATTGTTGATAGCTCTTTAGGTATTCTCTAACGTTTATTTGTTTTGTTTTCCTTCCTCTGGTGTACTCTATGTTGCCAGTGTCTGTGGATTGTCCATTGTTGATAGCTCTTTAGGTATTCTCTAACGTTTATTTGTTTTGTTTTCCTTCCTCTGGTGTACTCTATGTTGACAGTTTCTGTGGATTGTCCATTGTTGATAGCTCTTTAGGTATTCTCTAACGTTTATTTGTTTTGTTTTCCTTCCTCTGGTGTACTCTAAGTTGACAGTGTCTGTGGATTGTCCATTGTTGATAGCTCTTTATGTATTCTCTAACGTTTATTTGTTTTGTTTTCCTTCCTCTGGTGTACTCTATGTTGACAGTTTCTGTGGATTGTCCATTGTTGATAGCTCTTTATGTATTCTCTAACGTTTATTTGTTTTGTTTTCCTTCCTCTGGTGTACTCTATGTTGACAGTGTCTGTGGATTGTCCATTGTTGATAGCTCTTTAGGTATTCTCTAACGTTTATTTGTTTTGTTTTCCTTCCTCTGGTGTACTCTAAGTTGACAGTGTCTGTGGATTGTCCATTGTTGATAGCTCTTTATGTATTCTCTAACGTTTATTTGTTTTGTTTTACTTCCTCTGGTGTACTCTATGTTGACAGTGTCTGTAGATTGTCCATTGTTGATAGCTCTTTAGGTATTCTCTAACGTTTATTTGTTTTGTGTTTCTTCTTCTGGTGTACTCTATGTTGCCAGTGTCTGTAGATTGTCCATTGTTGATAGCTCTTTAGGTATTCTCTAACGTTTATTTGTTTTGTTTTCCTTCCTCTGGTGTACTCTATGTTGACAGTGTCTGTGGATTGTCCATTGTTGATAGCTCTTTATGTATTCTCTAACGTTTATTTGTTTTGTTTTCCTTCCTCTGGTGTACTCTATGTTGACAGTGTCTGTAGATTGTCCATTGTTGATAGCTCTTTAGGTATTCTCTAACGTTTATTTGTTTTGTTTTCCTTCCTCTGGTGTACTCTATGTTGACAGTTTCTGTGGATTGTCCATTGTTGATAGCTCTTTAGGTATTCTCTAACGTTTATTTGTTTTGTTTTCCTTCCTCTGGTGTACTCTATGTTGACAGTGTCTGTAGATTGTCCATTGTTGATAGCTCTTTAGGTATTCTCTAACGTTTATTTGTTTTGTTTTCCTTCCTCTGGTGTACTCTATGTTGACAGTTTCTGTGGATTGTCCATTGTTGATAGCTCTTTATGTATTCTCTAACGTTTATTTGTTTTGTTTTCCTTCCTCTGGTGTACTCTATGTTGCCAGTGTCGGTGGATTGTCCATTGTTGATAGCTCTTTAGGTATTCTCTAACGTTTATTTGTTTTGTTTTCCTTCCTCTGGTGTACTCTATGTTGACAGTGTCTGTAGATTGTCCATTGTTGATAGCTCTTTAGGTATTCTCTAACGTTTATTTGTTTTGTTTTCCTTCCTCTGGTGTACTCTAAGTTGACAGTGTCTGTGGATTGTCCATTGTTGATAGCTCTTTAGGTATTCTCTAACGTTTATTTGTTTTGTTTTCCTTCCTCTGGTGTACTCTATGTTGACAGTTTCTGTGGATTGTCCATTGTTGATAGCTCTTTAGGTATTCTCTAACGTTTATTTGTTTTGTTTTCCTTCCTCTGGTGTACTCTATGTTGCCAGTTTCTGTGGATTGTCCATTGTTGATAGCTCTTTAGGTATTCTCTAACGTTTATTTGTTTTGTTTTCCTTCCTCTGGTGTACTCTATGTTGACAGTTTCTGTGGATTGTCCATTGTTGATAGCTCTTTATGTATTCTCTAACGTTTATTTGTTTTGTTTTCCTTCCTCTGGTGTACTCTATGTTGCCAGTTTCTGTGGATTGTCCATTGTTGATAGCTCTTTATGTATTCTCTAACGTTTATTTGTTTTGTTTTACTTCCTTTGGTGTACTCTATGTTGACAGTTTCTGTGGATTGTCCATTGTTGATAGCTCTTTATGTATTCTCTAACGTTTATTTGTTTTGTTTTCCTTCCTTTGGTGTACTCTATGTTGACAGTTTCTGTAGATTGTCCATTGTTGATAGCTCTTTATGTATTCTCTAACGTTTATTTGTTTTGTTTTCCATCCTCTGGTGTACTCTATGTTGACAGTTTCTGTGGATTGTCCATTGTTGATAGCTCTTTATGTATTCTCTAACGTTTATTTGTTTTGTTTTCCTTCCTCTGGTGTACTCTATGTTGACAGTTTCTGTGGATTGTCCACTGTTGATAGCTCTTTAGGTATTCTCTAACGTTTATTTGTTTTGTTTTCCTTCCTCTGGTGTACTCTATGTTGACAGTTTCTGTGGATTGTCCATTGTTGATAGCTCTTTAGGTATTCTCTAACGTTTATTTGTTTTGTTTTCCTTCCTCTGGTGTACTCTATGTTGACAGTTTCTGTGGATTGTCCATTGTTGATAGCTCTTTAGGTATTCTCTAACGTTTATTTGTTTTGTTTTCCTTCCTCTGGTGTACTCTATGTTGACAGTTTCTGTGGATTGTCCATTGTTGATAGCTCTTTAGGTATTCTCTAACGTTTATTTGTTTTGTTTTCCTTCCTCTGGTGTACTCTATGTTGACAGTTTCTGTGGATTGTCCATTGTTGATAGCTCTTTAGGTATTCTCTAACGTTTATTTGTTTTGTTTTTCCTCCTCTGGTGTACTCTATGTTGCCAGTGTCGGTGGATTGTCCATTGTTGATAGCTCTTTAGGTATTCTCTAACGTTTATTTGTTTTGTTTTCCTTCCTCTGGTGTACTCTATGTTGACAGTTTCTGTGGATTGTCCAGTGTTGATAGCTCTTTAGGTATTCTCTAACGTTTATTTGTTTTGTTTTCCTTCCTCTGGTGTACTCTATGTTGACAGTTTCTGTGGATTGTCCATTGTTGATAGCTCTTTAGGTATTCTCTAACGTTTATTTGTTTTGTTTTCCTTCCTCTGGTGTACTCTATGTTGACAGTTTCTGTGGATTGTCCATTGTTGATAGCTCTTTAGGTATTCTCTAACGTTTATTTGTTTTGTTTTCCTTCCTCTGGTGTACTCTATGTTGACAGTTTCTGTGGATTGTCCATTGTTGATAGCTCTTTAGGTATTCTCTAACGTTTATTTGTTTTGTTTTCCTTCCTCTGGTGTACTCTATGTTGACAGTTTCTGTGGATTGTCCATTGTTGATAGCTCTTTAGGTATTCTCTAACGTTTATTTGTTTTGTTTTCCTTCCTCTGGTGTACTCTATGTTGACAGTTTCTGTGGATTGTCCATTGTTGATAGTTCTTTAGGTATTCTCTAACGTTTATTTGTTTTGTTTTCCTTCCTCTGGTGTACTCTAAGTTGACAGTGTCTGTAGATTGTCCATTGTTGATAGCTCTTTATGTATTCTCTAACGTTTATTTGTTTTGTTTTCCTTCCTCTGGTGTACTCTATGTTGCCAGTGTCGGTGGATTGTCCATTGTTGATAGCTCTTTAGGTATTCTCTAACGTGTATTTGTTTTGTTTTCCTTCCTCTGGTGTACTCTATGTTGACAGTTTCTGTGGATTGTCCATTGTTGATAGCTCTTTAGGTATTCTCTAACGTTTATTTGTTTTGTTTTCCTTCCTCTGGTGTACTCTATGTTGACAGTTTCTGTGGATTGTCCATTGTTGATAGCTCTTTAGGTATTCTCTAACGTTTATTTGTTTTGTTTTCCTTCCTCTGGTGTACTCTATGTTGACAGTTTCTGTGGATTGTCCATTGTTGATAGCTCTTTAGGTATTCTCTAACGTTTATTTGTTTTGTTTTCCTTCCTTTGGTGTACTCTATGTTGACAGTTTCTGTGGATTGTCCATTGTTGATAGCTCTTTAGGTATTCTCTAACGTTTATTTGTTTTGTTTTCCTTCCTCTGGTGTACTCTATGTTGACAGTTTCTGTGGATTGTCCATTGTTGATAGCTCTTTAGGTATTCTCTAACGTTTATTTGTTTTGTTTTCCTTCCTCTGGTGTACTCTATGTTGACAGTTTCTGTGGATTGTCCATTGTTGATAGCTCTTTAGGTATTCTCTAACGTGTATTTGTTTTGTTTTCCTTCCTCTGGTGTACTCTATGTTGACAGTTTCTGTGGATTGTCCATTGTTGATAGCTCTTTAGGTATTCTCTAACGTTTATTTGTTTTGTTTTTCTTCCTCTGGTGTACTCTATGTTGACAGTTTCTGTGGATTGTCCATTGTTGATAGCTCTTTATGTATTCTCTAACGTTTATTTGTTTTGTTTTCCTTCCTCTGGTGTACTCTAAGTTGACAGTGTCTGTGGATTGTCCATTGTTGATAGCTCTTTAGGTATTCTCTAACGTTTATTTGTTTGTTTTCCTTCCTCTGGTGTACTCTATGTTGCCAGTTTCTGTGGATTGTCCATTGTTGATAGCTCTTTAGGTATTCTCTAACGTTTATTTGTTTTGTTTTCCTTCCTCTGGTGTACTCTATGTTGACAGTTTCTGTAGATTGTCCATTGTTGATAGCTCTTTAGGTATTCTCTAACGTTTATTTGTTTTGTTTTCCTTCCTCTGGTGTACTCTATGTTGACAGTTTCTGTGGATTGTCCATTGTTGATAGCTCTTTAGGTATTCTCTAACGTTTATTTGTTTTGTTTTCCTTCCTCTGGTGTACTCTATGTTGACAGTTTCTGTAGATTGTCCATTGTTGATAGCTCTTTAGGTATTCTCTAACGTTTATTTGTTTTGTTTTCCTTCCTCTGGTGTACTCTATGTTGACAGTTTCTGTGGATTGTCCATTGTTGATAGCTCTTTAGGTATTCTCTAACGTTTATTTGTTTTGTTTTCCTTCCTCTGGTGTACTCTATGTTGACAGTTTCTGTGGATTGTCCATTGTTGATAGCTCTTTAGGTATTCTCTAACGTGTATTTGTTTTGTTTTCCTTCCTCTGGTGTACTCTATGTTGACAGTTTCTGTGGATTGTCCATTGTTGATAGCTCTTTAGGTATTCTCTAACGTTTATTTGTTTTGTTTTTCTTCCTCTGGTGTACTCTATGTTGACAGTTTCTGTGGATTGTCCATTGTTGATAGCTCTTTATGTATTCTCTACCGTTTATTTGTTTTGTTTTCCTTCCTCTGGTGTACTCTAAGTTGACAGTGTCTGTGGATTGTCCATTGTTGATAGCTCTTTAGGTATTCTCTAACGTTTATTTGTTTGTTTTCCTTCCTCTGGTGTACTCTATGTTGCCAGTTTCTGTGGATTGTCCATTGTTGATAGCTCTTTAGGTATTCTCTAACGTTTATTTGTTTTGTTTTCCTTCCTCTGGTGTACTCTATGTTGCCAGTTTCTGTGGATTGTCCATTGTTGATAGCTCTTTATGTATTCTCTAACGTTTATTTGTTTTGTTTTCCTTCCTCTGGTGTACTCTATGTTGACAGTGTCTGTAGATTGTCCATTGTTGATAGTTCTTTAGGTATTCTCTAACGTTTATTTGTTTTGTTTTACTTCCTCTGGTGTACTCTTTGTTGACAGTTTCTGTGGATTGTCCATTGTTGATAGTTCTTTAGGTATTCTCTAACGTTTATTTGTTTTGTTTTCCTTCCTCTGGTGTACTCTAAGTTGACAGTGTCTGTAGATTGTCCATTGTTGATAGCTCTTTAGGTATTCTCTAACGTTTATTTGTTTTGTTTTCCTTCCTCTGGTGTACTCTAAGTTGACAGTTTCTGTGGATTGTCCATTGTTGATAGCTCTTTAGGTATTCTCTAACGTGTATTTGTTTTGTTTTCCTTCCTCTGGTGTACTCTATGTTGACAGTGTCTGTGGATTGTCCATTGTTGATAGCTCTTTAGGTATTCTCTAACGTTTATTTGTTTTGTTTTCCTTCCTCTGGTGTACTCTATGTTGACAGTGTCTGTAGATTGTCCATTGTTGATAGCTCTTTATGTATTCTCTAACGTTTATTTGTTTTGTTTTTCTTCCTCTGGTGTACTCTATGTTGCCAGTTTCTGTGGATTGTCCATTGTTGATAGTTCTTTAGGTATTCTCTAACGTTTATTTGTTTTGTTTTCCTTCCTCTGGTGTACTCTATGTTGACAGTTTCTGTGGATTGTCCATTGTTGATAGTTCTTTAGGTATTCTCTAACGTTTATTTGTTTTGTTTTCCTTCCTCTGGTGTACTCTATGTTGACAGTGTCTGTGGATTGTCCATTGTTGATAGCTCTTTATGTATTCTCTAACGTTTATTTGTTTTGTTTTCCTTCCTCTGGTGTACTCTATTTTGACAGTTCCTGTGGATTGTCCATTGTTGATAGCTCTTTAGGTATTCTCTAACGTTTATTTGTTTTGTTTTCCTTCCTCTGGTGTACTCTAAGTTGACAGTGTCTGTGGATTGTCCATTGTTGATAGCTCTTTTGGTATTCTCTAACGTTTATTTGTTTTGTTTTCCTTCCTCTGGTGTACTCTATGTTGACAGTTTCTGTGGATTGTCCATTGTTGATAGCTCTTTATGTATTCTCTAACGTTTATTTGTTTTGTTTTCCTTCCTCTGGTGTACTCTATGTTGACAGTTTCTGTGGATTGTCCATTGTTGATAGCTCTTTAGGTATTCTCTAACGTTTATTTGTTTTGTTTTCCTTCCTCTGGTGTACTCTATGTTGACAGTTTCTGTGGATTGTCCATTTTTGATAGCTCTTTAGGTATTCTCTAACGTTTATTTGTTTTGTGTTTCTTCTTCTGGTGTATTCTATGTTGACAGTTTCTGTGGATTGTCCATTGTTGATAGCTCTTTATGTATTCTCTAACGTTTATTTGTTTTGTTTTCCTTCCTCTGGTGTACTCTATGTTGACAGTTCCTGTGGATTGTCCATTGTTGATAGCTCTTTAGGTATTCTCTAACGTTTATTTGTTTTGTTTTTCTTCCTCTGGTGTACTCTATGTTGACAGTTTCTGTGGATTGTCCATTGTTGATAGCTCTTTAGGTATTCTCTAACGTTTATTTGTTTTGTGTTTCTTCTTCTGGTGTATTCTATGTGACAGTTTCTGTGGATTGTCCATTGTTGATAGCTCTTTATGTATTCTCTAACGTTTATTTGTTTTGTGTTTCTTCTTCTGGTGTATTCTATGTTGACAGTTTCTGTGGATTGTCCATTGTTGATAGCTCTTTATGTATTCTCTAACGTTTATTTGTTTTGTTTTCCTTCCTCTGGTGTACTCTATGTTGACAGTTCCTGTGGATTGTCCATTGTTGATAGCTCTTTAGGTATTCTCTAACGTTTATTTGTTTTGTTTTTCTTCCTCTGGTGTACTCTATGTTGACAGTGTCTGTGGAATGTCCATTGTTGATAGCTCTTTAGGTATTCTCTAACGTTTATTTGTTTTGTGTTTCTTCTTCTGGTGTATTCTATGTGACAGTTTCTGTGGATTGTCCATTGTTGATAGCTCTTTATGTATTCTCTAACGTTTATTTGTTTTGTTTTCCTTCCTCTGGTGTACTCTATGTTGACAGTTTCTGTGGATTGTCCATTGTTGATAGCTCTTTAGGTATTCTCTAACGTTTATTTGTTTTGTTTTCCTTCCTCTGGTGTACTCTATGTTGACAGTTTCTGTGGATTGTCCATTGTTGATAGCTCTTTAGGTATTCTCTAACGTTTATTTGTTTTGTTTTCCTTCCTCTGGTGTACTCTATGTTGACAGTTTCTGTGGATTGTCCATTGTTGATAGCTCTTTATGTATTCTCTAACGTTTATTTGTTTTGTTTTCCTTCCTCTGGTGTACTCTATGTTGACAGTTTCTGTGGATTGTCCATTGTTGATAGCTCTTTAGGTATTCTCTAACGTTTATTTGTTTTGTGTTTCTTCTTCTGGTGTATTCTATGTGACAGTTTCTGTGGATTGTCCATTGTTGATAGCTCTTTATGTATTCTCTAACGTTTATTTGTTTTGTTTTCCTTCCTCTGGTGTACTCTATGTTGACAGTTTCTGTGGATTGTCCATTGTTGATAGCTCTTTAGGTATTCTCTAACGTTTATTTGTTTTGTTTTCCTTCCTCTGGTGTACTCTATGTTGACAGTGTCTGTGGATTGTCCATTGTTGATAGCTCTTTAGGTATTCTCTAACGTTTATTTGTTTTGTTTTCCTTCCTCTGGTGTACTCTATGTTGACAGTGTCTGTGGATTGTCCATTGTTGATAGCTCTTTAGGTATTCTCTAACGTTTATTTGTTTTGTTTTACTTCCTCTGGTGTACTCTATGTTGACAGTTTCTGTGGATTGTCCATTGTTGATAGCTCTTTAGGTATTCTCTAACGTTTGTTTGTTTTGTGTTTCTTCTTCTGGTGTATTCTATGTTGACAGTTTCTGTGGATTGTCCATTGTTGATAGCTCTTTAGGTATTCTCTAACGTTTATTTGTTTTGTTTTCCTTCCTCTGGTGTACTCTATGTTGACAGTGTCTGTGGATTGTCCATTGTTGATAGCTCTTTAGGTATTCTCTAACGTTTATTTGTTTTGTTTTTCTTTCTCTGGTGTACTCTATGTTGACAGTTTCTGTGGATTGTCCATTGTTGATAGCTCTTTAGGTATTCTCTAACGTTTATTTGTTTTGTTTTCCTTCCTCTGGTGTACTCTATGTTGACAGTTTCTGTGGATTGTCCATTGTTGATAGTTCTTTAGGTATTCTCTAACGTTTATTTGTTTTGTTTTCCTTCCTCTGGTGTACTCTATGTTGACAGTGTCTGTGGATTGTCCATTGTTGATAGCTCTTTAGGTATTCTCTAACGTTTATTTGTTTTGTTTTTCTTCCTCTGGTGTACTCTATGTTGACAGTTTCTGTGGATTGTCCATTGTTGATAGCTCTTTAGGTATTCTCTAACGTTTATTTGTTTTGTGTTTCTTCTTCTGGTGTATTCTATGTTGACAGTTTCTGTGGATTGTCCATTGTTGATAGCTCTTTATGTATTCTCTAACGTTTATTTGTTTTGTTTTCCTTTCTCTGGTGTACTCTATGTTGACAGTTTCTGTGGATTGTCCATTGTTGATAGCTCTTTAGGTATTCTCTAACGTTTATTTGTTTTGTTTTCCTTCCTCTGGTGTACTCTAAGTTGACAGTTTCTGTGGATTGTCCATTGTTGATAGTTCTTTAGGTATTCTCTAACGTTTATTTGTTTTGTTTTTCTTCCTCTGGTGTACTCTATGTTGACAGTTTCTGTGGATTGTCCATTGTTGATAGCTCTTTAGGTATTCTCTAACGTTTATTTGTTTTGTTTTCCTTCCTCTGGTGTACTCTATGTTGCCAGTTTCTGTGGATTGTCCATTGTTGATAGCTCTTTAGGTATTCTCTAACGTTTATTTGTTTTGTTTTCCTTCCTCTGGTGTACTCTATGTTGACAGTGTCTGTGGATTGTCCATTGTTGATAGCTCTTTAGGTATTCTCTAACGTTTATTTGTTTTGTTTTCCTTCCTTTGGTGTACTCTTTGTTGACAGTGTCTGTGGATTGTCCATTGTTGATAGCTCTTTAGGTATTCTCTAACGTTTATTTGTTTTGTTTTCCTTCCTCTGGTGTACTCAATGTTGACAGTTTCTGTGGATTGTCCATTGTTGATAGCTCTTTAGGTATTCTCTAACGTTTATTTGTTTTGTTTTCCTTCCTCTGGTGTACTCTATGTTGACAGTGTCTGTGGATTGTCCATTGTTGATAGCTCTTTATGTATTCTCTAACGTTTATTTGTTTTGTTTTACTTCCTCTGGTGTACTCTATGTTGACAGTTTCTGTGGATTGTCCATTGTTGATAGCTCTTTAGGTATTCTCTAACGTTTGTTTGTTTTGTGTTTCTTCTTCTGGTGTATTCTATGTTGACAGTTTCTGTGGATTGTCCATTGTTGATAGCTCTTTAGGTATTCTCTAACGTTTATTTGTTTTGTTTTCCTTCCTCTGGTGTACTCTATGTTGACAGTGTCTGTGGATTATCCATTGTTGATAGCTCTTTAGGTATTCTCTAACGTTTATTTGTTTTGTTTTTCTTTCTCTGGTGTACTCTATGTTGACAGTTTCTGTGGATTGTCCATTGTTGATAGCTCTTTAGGTATTCTCTAACGTTTATTTGTTTTGTTTTCCTTCCTCTGGTGTACTCTATGTTGACAGTGTCTGTGGATTGTCCATTGTTGATAGCTCTTTAGGTATTCTCTAACGTTTATTTGTTTTGTTTTTCTTTCTCTGGTGTACTCTATGTTGACAGTTTCTGTGGATTGTCCATTTTTGATAGCTCTTTAGGTATTCTCTAACGTTTATTTGTTTTGTGTTTCTTCTTCTGGTGTATTCTATGTTGACAGTTCATGTGGATTGTCCATTTTTGATTGCTCCTTAGGTATTTAATAAAAAGGACATTCTTAGGAACAGGAATCTTCAATAATGATATATTTTATAAATCATGTCGGTGCCAAAGCATGGTCTAATAGGCGGATGGTATCCCCGAGAACAAATAGTCGACCACCAGATGAATCGACACTGTAGTAGTAATGACAGTTATATATCTAAACGTTGTGTTTTTGGAATGACATTCACAATAAAAACGAGATGTCAAATCTAACGCACACGACGCGTTTCTGTAACAGCATTTGTTTGTGGGAGTTCTCATGTCTTATTTACGTTTCTGTAACAGCATTTGTTTGTGGGAGGTCTCATGTCTTATTTACGTTTCTGTAACAGCATTTGTTTGTGGGAGGTCTCATGTCTTATTTACGTTTCTGTAACAGCATTTGTTTGTGGAAGGTCTCATGTCTTATTTACGTTTCTGTAACAGCATTTGTTTGTGGGAGGTCTCATGTCTTATTTACGTTTCTGTAACAGCATTTGTTTGTGGGAGGTCTCGTGTCTTATTTACGTTTCTGTAACAACATTTGTTTGTGGGAGGTCTCGTGTCTTATTTACGTTTCTGTAACAGCATTTGTTTGTGGGAGGTCTCGTGTCTTATTTACGTTTCTGTAACAGCATTTGTTTGTGGGAGGTCTCGTGTCTTATTTACGTTTCTGTAACAGCATTTGTTTGTGGGAGGTCTCGTGTCTTATTTACGTTTCTGTAACAGCATTTGTTTGTGGGAGGTCTCGTGTCTTATTTACGTTTCTGTAACAGCATTTGTTTGTGGGAGGTCTCATGTCTTATTTACGTTTCTGTAACAGCATTTGTTTGTGGGAGGTCTCATGTCTTATTTACGTTTCTGTAACAACATTTGTTTATGGGAGGTCTCATGTCTTATTTACGTTTCTGTAACAGCATTTGTTTGTGGGAGGTCTCATGTCTTATTTACGTTTCTGTAACAGCATTTGTTTGTGGGAGGTCTCATGTCTTATTTACGTTTCTGTAACAGCATGTGTTTGTGGGAGGTCTCATGTCCTATTTACGTTTCTGTAACAACATTTGTTGGTGGGAGGTCTCATGTCTTATTTACGTTTCTGTAACAGCATTTGTTTGTGGGAGGTCTCATGTCTTATTTACGTTTCTGTAACAGCATTTGTTTGTGGGAGGTCTCGTGTCTTATTTACGTTTCTGTAACAGCATTTGTTTGTGGGAGGTCTCATGTCTTATTTACGTTTCTGTAGCAACATTTGTTTGTGGGAGGTCTCATGTCTTATTTACGTTTCTGTAACAGCATTTGTTTGTGGGAGGTCTCATGTCTTAATTACGTTTCTGTAACAGCATTTGTTTGTGGGAGGTCTCATGTCTTATTTACGTTTCTGTAACAGCATTTGTTTGTGGGAGGTCTCATGTCTTATTTACGTTTCTGTAACAGCATTTGTTTGTGGGAGGTCTCATGTCTTATTTACGTTTCTGTAACAGCATTTGTTTGTGGGAGGTCTCATGTCTTATTTACGTTTCTGTAACAGCATTTGTTTGTGGGAGGTCTCATGTCTTATTTACGTTTCTGTAACAGCATTTGTTTGTGGGAGGTCTCATGTCTTATTTACGTTTCTGTAACAGCATTTGTTTGTGGGAGGTCTCATGTCTTATTTACGTTTCTGTAACAGCATTTGTTTGTGGGAGGTCTCATGTCTTATTTACGTTTCTGTAACAGCATTTGTTTGTGGGAGGTCTCGTGTCTTATTTACGTTTCTGTAACAACATTTATTTGTGGGAGGTCTCGTGTCTTATTTACGTTTCTGTAACAGCATTTGTTTGTGGGAGGTCTCGTGTCTTATTTACGTTTCTGTAACAGCATTTGATTGTGGGAGGTCTCATGTCTTATTTACGTTTCTGTAACAGCATTTGTTTGTGGGAGGTCTCATGTCTTATTTACGTTTCTGTAACAACATTTGTTTATGGGAGGTCTCATGTCTTATTTACGTTTCTGTAACAGCATTTGTTTGTGGGAGGTCTCATGTCTTATTTACGTTTCTGTAACAGCATTTGTTTGTGGGAGGTCTCGTGTCTTATTTACGTTTCTGTAACAACATTTGTTTGTGGGAGGTCTCGTGTCTTATTTACGTTTCTGTAACAGCATTTGTTTGTGGGAGGTCTCGTGTCTTATTTACGTTTCTGTAACAGCATTTGTTTGTGGGAGGTCTCGTGTCTTATTTACGTTTCTGTAACAGCATTTGTTTGTGGGAGGTCTCGTGTCTTATTTACGTTTCTGTAACAGCATTTGTTTGTGGGAGGTCTCGTGTCTTATTTACGTTTCTGTAACAGCATTTGTTTGTGGGAGGTCTCATGTCTTATTTACGTTTCTGTAACAGCATTTGTTTGTGGGAGGTCTCATGTCTTATTTACGTTTCTGTAACAACATTTGTTTATGGGAGGTCTCATGTCTTATTTACGTTTCTGTAACAGCATTTGTTTGTGGGAGGTCTCATGTCTTATTTACGTTTCTGTAACAGCATTTGTTTGTGGGAGGTCTCATGTCTTATTTACGTTTCTGTAACAGCATTTGTTTGTGGGAGGTCTCATGTCTTATTTACGTTTCTGTAACAGCATTTGTTTGTGGGAGGTTTCATGTCTTATTTACGTTTCTGTAACAGCATTTGTTTGTGGGAGGTCTCATGTCTTATTTACGTTTCTGTAACAGCATTTGTTTGTGGGAGGTCTCGTGTCTTATTTACGTTTCTGTAACAACATTTGTTTGTGGGAGGTCTCGTGTCTTATTTACGTTTCTGTAACAGCATTTGTTTGTGGGAGGTCTCGTGTCTTATTTACGTTTCTGTAACAGCATTTGTTTGTGGGAGGTCTCATGTCTTATTTACGTTTCTGTAACAGCATTTGTTTGTGGGAGGTCTCATGTCTTATTTACGTTTCTGTAACAGCATTTGTTTGTGGGAGGTCTCATGTCTTATTTACGTTTCTGTAACAGCATTTGTTTGTGGGAGGTCTCGTGTCTTATTTACGTTTCTGTAACAACATTTGTTTGTGGGAGGTCTCGTGTCTTATTTACGTTTCTGTAACAGCATTTGTTTGTTGGAGGTCTCGTGTCTTATTTACGTTTCTGTAACAGCATTTGTTTGTGGGAGGTCTCGTGTCTTATTTACGTTTCTGTAACAACATTTGTTTGTGGGAGGTCTCGTGTCTTATTTACGTTTCTGTAACAGCATTTGTTTGTGGGAGGTCTCGTGTCTTATTTGCGTTTCTGTAACAGCATTTGTTTGTGGGAGGTCTCGTGTCTTATTTACGTTTCTGTAACAGCATTTGTTTGTGGGAGGTCTCGTGTCTTATTTACGTTTCTGTAACAGCATTTGTTTGTGGGAGGTCTCATGTCTTATTTACGTTTCTGTAACAGCATTTGATTGTGGGAGGTCTCATGTCTTATTTACGTTTCTGTAACAGCATTTGTTTGTGGGAGGTCTCATGTCTTATTTACGTTTCTGTAACAACATTTGTTTATGGGAGGTCTCATGTCTTATTTACGTTTCTGTAACAGCATTTGTTTGTGGGAGGTCTCATGTCTTATTTACCTTTCTGTAACAGCATTTGTTTGTGGGAGGTCTCATGTCTTATTTACGTTTCTGTAACAGCATTTGTTTGTGGGAGGTCTCATGTCCTATTTACGTTTCTGTAACAACATTTGTTTGTGGGAGGTCTCATGTCTTATTTACGTTTCTGTAACAGCATTTGTTTGTGGGAGGTCTCGTGTCTTATTTACGTTTCTGTAACAGCATTTGTTTGTGGGAGGTCCCATGTCTTATTTACGTTTCTGTAACAGCATTTGTTTGTGGGAGGTCCCATGTCTTATTTACGTTTCTGTAGCAACATTTGTTTGTAGGAGGTCTCATGTCTTATTTACGTTTCTGTAACAGCATTTGTTTGTGGGAGGTCTCATGTCTTATTTACGTTTCTGTAACAGCATTTGTTTGTGGGAGGTCTCATGTCTTATTTACGTTTCTGTAACAGCATTTGTTTGTGGGAGGTCTCATGTCTTATTTACGTTTCTGTAACAGCATTTGTTTGTGGGAGGTCTCATGTCTTATTTACGTTTCTGTAACAGCATTTGTTTGTGGGAGGTCTCGTGTCTTATTTACGTTTCTGTAACAGCATTTGTTTGTGGGAGGTCTCATGTCTTATTTACGTTTCTGTAACAGCATTTGTTTGTGGGAGGTCTCATGTCTTATTTACGTTTCTGTAACAGCATTTGTTTGTTGGAGGTCTCATGTCTTATTTACGTTTCTGTAACAGCATTTGTTTGTGGGAGGTCTCATGTCTTATTTACGTTTCTGTAACAGCATTTGTTTGTGGGAGGTCTCATGTCTTATTTACGTTTCTGTAACAGCATTTGTTTGTGGGAGGTCTCATGTCTTATTTACGTTTGTTGTATTTGCTTGTGTATAGTGGTGTCCAACACACATTGTGCTGTGATTTTGCTTTGCTTATCATCGTCCTGTGTACCCTTTGTTCAAGCTTTCTCTGGATTGTCCATTTTGCATTGCCCCTTCTGTGTTCTCTAACGTTTATTCACAACAATGAACAACATATACACGAAGAGTACAATGCCATGGTCAATGAATGTTTGTATTTAACTGACTAGCTAAGAAGATATAATTAATTAAATTTTATAATGTTTCACTAATTCAAATGGGGTTAATATACGAGATATGTCTCTGTCTTTTTCTTACAATAGGGTAATTAAAATCTATTATTTGAAATCAAAATCGTAAAGAAGTTTATATTGAATAAGAAAGGACTCGTTCAACCGTTCTAGTTCAGTCATCAATAAAGTAACAATTCACTTTAAAGAAGATTATATTGAATAAGAAAGGACTCGATCAACCGTTCTAGTTCAGTCATCAATAAAGTAACAATTGACAAGTAGTTTATCGCCTCTAAATATGACTTTTAAATCCGATATTGATATCTTAAATATGCATAAATGCATGTTTAATTGTACATATAATTAGCTGACATAAATTCGAAAATCATGAATTGGAAATAAAATTTTAAACGAAATTGAAATGGCGAGTCAAGGCACAACTTAGAAGTAAGTGATAGTTTCAATTCTGTGATTTTATGATAACGTTGTTTTGTCACTAATATTTATTTTTAAGTAACAATTACAATATTATTTTTAATCAAATATGTTGTACACTCTGCTAAACGAATTGAAGAATAAATTTGAAATTTAAAAAGGACTTTGAGAATTACTCGTAAAGGTTATTCCAGAAAGTAAGTTCGCTATCTACTGTCTATTTTTCATTATGAACTTAAAGATATGATTTCTAAAAATTTAATTACTAATTTCTTTTATTTGGTAATTAACTAACGAACGAGGGTATCTAATTTTCATTCCATATAACAACAATAAAAACTTCGTTTGTATCATTACAATTTCTGTCATTACTGATGCACTATTTTGTGATATTTTGACGGTTTCTTGATTTATTTTCCAATTTTTCAGATATTATTGGTGTTGGAAGTTTCAATTCTAATAAAAAGAAGATAAATTAAAAATATTAAGGAATTACAACAAATCAGCTTAATCATGTGTTAATTAACTTAATTATTCATGATATATTACAACAGTAATTGCCCGATGCCAAATTAAAGAGATAAATTGGACATTATAAAATAAGTCCGGATGGACCGATATTTCTAGTTATGTAAATCCGAGGTTGTATAAATGTTCCTAGTTTAAAAGGTCCTTGGAATAATTTACAGAGTTAGAATAATCCATGGGTTATCTATTCTTAGTAATTATGGTCCATGTTCTTATTTTACTAACAACTCTATTCCGTGCCAACCAATTTCACACCAGGAATTTCACTTTTATACAATTACCGTCACCAATAATCTCATTCTCTGTCCAGAGTTGTCGTTCCTGCTACGCTAGACTCTATCTTCGTCAACGCCCATTTTACAAGATTCTTGTAAAAGTTAGAAACAGTAAACAAAAAGAGAGAATTGATTTGAAATGAGTGATTTATTTTCATCTTTATTGATATTTACAATAATTAAAACAATTTTAAGTACATTTTTTTTTTTTTACTGTTTCTAACTTTTACAAGAATCTTGTTAATTGGGCGTTGATAGAGATAGAGTCTAGCGTAGCAGAAACGACAACTCTGGATAGAGAATGCAATAATCTATCACAAAGTATGACTTACAAGATGAAATCTATTTTTATTTTTTATATGAAAACCTTATAGATAATTTAAAAAAAAACGACTTCAAAGGTTAGTTAATTATAAAACATGCTATGTCCGAAATATCACCTTCACCGAAGTATCCTTTGTTATTGAGTGGTGACGTATTTATCTGACATAAGTACTGTTTTCATACAATTTGTTAATTCTAAAATCGTTTGTCTTTATTCTAAGACATTACTTCAGAGCCATTGTAAATCGGATTAGGAATGAAGGTTTCTGTCAGAATTGATTTTCCGCTCAGAGAAATAAAAGCCCCAACCTTGTAGTTATTATCTCACATAAAAATTATCTTCTTCAAATACAAACAGATATAACTGAAAATATTGTTGAAAGTGGCGCTAAACACCATAACTATAACCCCAAAATGTAAACACTAGCCTATTATTGAATTTTATACTACAATCCGTGTATTTACTGACTATATAAAGATGAACGTTATATACGTCTACTAGACGTGTAAAGTCTCCTGGTACCATGTGTCCTATATAGAGCACTCAGTCGAGGTGTACTCGATACAACATTATGTGATAAAGTTTGCCAGTGACTTTCGACAGGTCGGTGGTTTTCTCCGGGTACTCCTGTTTCCTCCACCAATAAAACTGACCGCCACGATATAACTGAAATATTGGTTATAGTGGCGTTAAACATCATAATCCTTTCCCCTTATATAGAGCCATAGGCGTGCCTTTCTTTCTCTTTCTAAAGCTCGTACAAAGAATGTTTTATGATTGCGGCAAATATACGTATATCCTCTATAAATTGACAATATAAACTAATTAATCAAAAAAAAATATCCCACGTGCAATGAAAGTTCACAATAATCTTGACGTTGTCATGTTCATATTGAAATTTATATAAGTTATTTACTGAAACTAAAATTTAAAGATACGTTTAAATCAGATTGATCTTTTGTTAGTATAATCTTGACTTTCTATATTCTCTTAATACTTACATGTAAAGTTAATTTATTGTATACAGAGAACTACGATTTTAATAATAGTCTGTAAACAATGTGTAAACAATGCCTGATTGTTTATTTTCTTTTTATTAGATATTTGTTTGAACAACACTTATTGAAGAAATAATCCTGTTTAAGGTGGACTTTTATTGACTGGTATATTAAATATTGACCAATGACGGCCATTTCTTCTTCACAAAAGGCTTACCTGTACGAAACCAGTGGCAGTGCAAAGAGCAGAGACTGCCGTCGTAATAGTTTGGACTATAAACTTGAAGGTCATCATGCTACACTTGCATGTAGAAATTCTGAGTCTTTAAAGGGCAAGTTTTCATTAAGTGTTGGGAGAAAAATAGATTTATCTAAGGAAACTCAACTGAAAGAAATTGAGAAGAAGAAGAACAAGAAGAAAAAAGATGAAAATTTTGATTGCGGACCTGTAATTTTGCCACAGTGCAGCGAAGACTTTATGGATGACATCACTCAAGGGTTGTCTCGAGAAGGATCAGTTCCAGAAATGATGAGGGAAAATACGGATGATGTCCCTTTGACAACAGAATTGTTACAGAATGAAATTCTTAGTAACAATCTAATGCCAGCAATTTGTTCCGAATGTGCAAAAGTTGGATTGTATACCAAACACGAAAGCTTCAAACATTTGGTTCAAAATGAATGTACAGTCGATTCAAAGCAGTGCGATCTTTGTCAGAAACGTAATACTTTATTAAGCAGAAAAAGTGTGATTAATAAACAGGAGAAAACGTTATTAATGTCTATAGTTTATCCTCATGATTTCTATGACCGATATCAAAGTGCACGACGTCAATTTCAAAATGTATCAGACGATTGTGAAAAAAGGCGGGAAAGAAAGAAAAAGATCATACATCAAAAGATGATATTGACGAAGCCGACATTTACTCTTCCGGAAACTGTGACTGGAGGAGATAAAATCATTTTAAAGCCACATGTTGTCAGATTGAAGGAAAAGGAAAAACACAAAAAAGAAAATTTACCAAATGTACAAAATACTGAACCGGAAGTTCATAAATCCTTTCCTCCCCCTTTGCCGTCATTAAAATCACCATCGCCAACAAGGCAGCCGAAACATTTACGATGTCAACCACAAATGAAGGCATATTTTGTAGCTTCCATGTCGAAACATTCTTTGAAAGACAGATTTTCATTCTTTGGACAAAGGAGTCCACTTAAAGGATTTATGCTTACGAAGAACGACAGATATGAAAAACCAAAGACAATGGACACGAAACATTGTAAGTTTTCTTTTACTCGAAAATGATTTAATTGTATATATTTAAAAAAGGGTGTATGAATTATTTCTTGTGTAAATAATGCCAATTCATTTTCATACCTTTTTGATAATAGTGTTTAACAGTGGTATTAAATGTCCCCCATTCTTTTTCTTATCAGAATATCATCGCAAAGTTGGACAAATCTTCTTTCTTTTAGGGGATTCTGGTTTCAATGTGATCAAATCTGTGCACAAGCAATTTCTAGATTGATTAAAAAAGTGATCACACAGACAATATATACAAATATTACAAATTGTTCCAGTATTAGTTCTTCCAAGAAGATAGTATTTGTTATCATGATGGAAGATCACGGATTCTATCATTTGTTACTTTAAAATCGGTGATTTTCCCAACATTAGGTGGCAAGAGCAATTCCTCGTTTGGCCCGGACATCGGATAATGTGTCCAAATGGAGCGACATGTTCGTCTTTTGTTTCATCGACATAAAACAATAACCAATAGTCAAGTACAAGTTGGTCAAGTACAAACTATGAATTATTTTCACTTGAACACATACAATGTGTTTACGCTTAGCAGAGAATTAGGAAATGTCAATATTATTACTACTACTAACAAAGCATTAGGTGATAATCACCTACTCACTCACTCACTCACTCACTCTTTGTTTTTCACTTTTAGCTTTTATCAACGTAGGGAGTCTTGGATTGACTATATGCATTCCAGAATACAATGAGAAACTTGGAACTCGACAAACATCGTCAACGAATAACTATCTGTCAAGAACGTTCACATCATTAACAGATGTAACCCGACCAAGAAGTATGTTACCACCACTGAAAAAAAAGGTACGACCCCCGGGATCAGTTGGCCATAGCAGCATGTAATTACGAGTACATGTACCTAAGTATCTCAATAACTCCAACAGACAAAAGTTGAATGGGAAAATGCATCAAATTCTGTTCTGCATTGACGCCATTTAAAAAGTGCTTCGATTTATTGATATTTTAATTTATTATATAAAAGATAATAAAAAGCAAATTACAATGTGTTCGTTTTACAGTCTCTCGCCAACAAGACTTTCACGGAACATGACTATGAATAGAGACAGGTACTGCTTATCGTTCGCGAGCATCTAGGTTCATCTCCGCCTTTGGTTGGGTCCGTGTTGCTCATATTCTTCTTTTTCTGTGTTTTTTGTTTTTTGTTGTATGTCTTTGTTCTGTGTCTTGTGCGAGATGCTTCCCGTGTCTCTGGATTGTCTATTCTTGATTATCCAATCCGTTTTCTCTGACATTGTTTTGTTCCGTGACTTGTGCCTAATGTTGCCTGTGTTTCTGGATTGCTCATTCGTGACTGTCCATTCGGTTTTCTCAAACATTTATTTCCTTGTTGAATAAGACGTATAATCCTCGAAATAGAGGTTACTTTATTCCTCCGACAGATATTCTTTACTCTAGGGAGGAGACCATAAAATGGAGGATACCAGAATATCCGGGAGAAACTTGTATTGAGTATGCTTTGCAATCGGCCAGAGTTCAATTGCTTTCGAAAAAAAAGCAGGCACAGCGTAGCCGCTATTATAGACTAAAATTTGCGTCACTAATTATTTCCCACGACCTTGCCCCAATTTCCCATATTCCCTCAATTCAGCATATTTTTTAGATTTGTTGATCTTGTTCTCGGACTGAATATGAATGAAATATTTGCAACTGGACATTAAGCAACCAGCAATCATTCAATCTAAGGTGTATGATTAGGATTCCGGCCCATGAATAAGTGTTTATGTTACTTGCTGTAAGTCGTTGATTTTTCACCTGGTACTTAGATATCCTCCAATAAAACTGACTGAAAGGTATATAATTGAAATTTAAATGTATTGTCTAAAGTGCCATTAAGTACACTGATGATGATAATAATAATACTTATATATCCATTACTCGTAAATGATGATTTTCCGTGAAAAAGTTTGAAGATATCAAAGGGGTAACCAGAAGCCCATTAAAACGTCTAACCTATATTTATACTGTAAATAATATTTTTGTGTGATATTACTGTGATATTGGAGCATGAAAACACTATGTGACATTCTAACATGACGTCCTTCTTTCGCTTTGTAAAAAACGAGCGATTTATCGATTAAGTATAATCTCAGTAGCACACGAGCCGGTGCATGTGACTGACTTTCCCGTCGTAAATGTACATGATGATGAATTATCGTCTGCTCGAATTTGGCAGCATAAATTGTGTGCGACATTGTCCGCAAACGTAAATATAAATTACCGTCTTCCAATCAAAGCATATTACCGTATTTGTACTCTTAGACACATTAGAATCGTATCCCTCGCCTCTGGCTCGGGATAAAATACTAATATCCGCCAACCCATGTTAAAACTCAAAGCACATTCTGGCTTCCATGATTTATTTCTTAAATAGAGCACTGACACAATTTGAATTAGAACGGGACGTAAATGATTTCTCTGAGTTGTTACAACACTTCAACTCTGATGCATGCACAAGTAAGATTAGGAAGATCATTGCAAGGCAGATAGTTAAGACCATACCCATTACTTGAGGCAATCAGAACCCCCATCAATAGACATGTCTGAATGTCTTTTTGTTATTCATTGTTTGTTATATTGTTCTCGTCATCAATATAACCTATGTACTATTGACATCAGTGTTGTTACTTAAGAAATAATTCTTGGATGCCGGGTTCTATGCTTATTTTAACATGGGTAGGCATTATATTTATCATTATTTTACACCGAGCGATAGCGATAGTGAGGTGGAAAATCTTGACAAATATAATGCCTACCCATGTTAAAATAAGCATAGAGCCCGGCATCCGAGAATTATTTCGATTCTAACAGGGCATTTACGGTAATTTTATGCATTCAAGCGTACCTAGACAGAGGTTATTTTTGGGCGCTGTTCCAATTATCTCCCGCTATTATTTACAAGAATATATAACGCTACAGAAGCTATTCCAATTACCTCCCGCTATTATTTACAAGAATATATAACGCTACAGAAACGTTATAAAAATTGATAACGATCAAAAATTAGTTTCATCTGATTTTTTTGCATATTTAATATTTTTATTCTTTTAATTTAACATACATAAAGTACAAATATGCAAAATACGCTGTCGATTAGATATGCCTTCTGCGCATGTGCTAGGGGTGTTCTGTACGTGCTATTTAGAGCCCTCTATTGTTTTCAAAGCGAAAGTAGCACGCCATGTTAGAATGTTGATTTGGTATCTATTTATCATCGATAAGTGTCATGGTTGCCTGAGCACCTGAATTACCATTTTGAAGTGGGGTAATTTCTCAATCATTAGTTTTCAGTGTAGGGTTTTGTCGACAATGGATTGTCTTTATGTTCTTTTTCCTGGTCATTATATTGTTTGTCCTTGGATTTTCGGCTTTTGATTATTCCTTTGGTATCTTCAAACCGTTCTTCCTACCCAAGGACTGGGGTTTCGTCGTCCAGTTTGTTGACAATGTAGGGCTTTCCTCTTACAACAATTTAGGTATTCATGATATAACTCAAACATTACTGAAAATAACGATAAACAACAATATCCGAATGACCGACTATACCTTTGAGTCTCTTTAATATTTGGAACTATGTTTCCGAGTTTTCAATTAAGCGCAATGTAAATATTCAACACTAGATTCAAAACAAAACAAAAGTTTCTACATTGCTTAGTTTATCTAGAGCAAATGTAATATGTTGTTAATTAACTAACAAAGGAACATTAGTTTGTTTGTAGTTAAAGAATACAAAACGATATGGTTGACAAAGTTCCATATCTTTTCATAATTTAAAAGTCAGATAATGTTATGTTAAAGAAAGAATTAATCCGAGACGAAGTTAACATAATTCAGAGATCACTCGCTTCAATATGTATAAGTAAAATCAAATATCAGATTTCTAAAAATAAAAGTGACTTAAACGTTAATTGAATGTAAAGATTACATTTATTCGCCTGTATTATATTGTACATGTCTATGTGTTGGTTTATTGGTGGGTATATATAGTAATTATACAACTGATATTGTTGCTACCATACGTGTGTGTGTAAAAATCAAAAGTTTTGGTGGCACAATGCATGTGTTGCCACCCCTTCTTCTCACACCCACCATATTGTCGGAATACGTTTGTCCTGCAATCAACGACCAATCATAATAACTAAATAAGCCACTGTTCATCAGCAGATTCAGTAGGTTGTCCTTTACAAGAGCCGTGGTCGTGATCGTATGGTAGTTAGATTCGTAACAACCTGTGCAATCAATGCCAATCACTGCTAAAGTTGTGAGTTCGAATCCCGCTAATGGTGAGGTGTACTCGCTACAACATTATGTGATAAATATTGTCAGTGACTTACGGCAGGTCAGTGAATTACTCCGGGTACTCCGGTTTCCACCACCAATACAACTGAAATATTGTTGAAAGTGGCGTCAAACACCATAACCATAGCCCCTTATCCCTTTACGAAGAAGGAACGTGTCATTCTCACAACATGATACAATCATATGTTCGCGAGGTATAGTAATCTCGGTGGAGAAACGTTGTCATATTTTCTAATTACCAGTATCCCTTCGGAGGATTTTCATTTTGTATCGATCCCGGAAAAGAAAAGAAAAATAAGTAATATTCAGAAGAATGGTCGATTGGATTAATCTTGTTTGTGCTATATTCGTTTTGACTTCACTATATCAATATAATCAAACATCTAATGCGATTAATTTCTTTACTTTGATATACATGTATAAAGTTATATTATACAAAATGTACATTCACTGAGCAATCGAGCAATATTAAGCATGCTACAGTTGGTTGTGTTGAACGCTATTTTCAACACTATATCATTTATATATAGTGGTTGTCAGTTTTATTAGTGGAAGAAACCAAAGTACTCGGGGTAAAGGGGGGATGTCAAAACACCACAAGCTTTTCTCATAAGAAACTGCTACAAGTTGTTTCTTACTTACAAGAGGAGTGTCATTCTATAAGGGCGAGTTGTGCATTTGATTAGTCCGGCACAACCAGTGGACGCAATCTCTGTACCTCACAGTCAAGAAGAGGAGTTTGAAGATACCAAAGGGGCAATCAGAAACCGTAAATCGAAGAAGACCAAACCAGACAACACAATGGCCAAAAGAAAAAGTACAAAAGAACAAACAACGATCTACAAAACATACATATAAAACTAAAGACCGAGTAACACGAACCCCACTAAAAACCGGGGGTGAACTCAGGTGCTCTGGAAGGGTAAGCAGTTCCTGCTCCACTAGGTTCAGATGCGCGATACATTAGTTTGGAGTGGTCATTAGTGACCCATTGGGCGTCGACATTTTCTTACCATTTCTATTGTTATTAATGACCACAAATATGTTCCTTTTTGTCGTAGTGACAATCTAGTCCCTAACTCATTCATGATTTATCAACGGATTGTTAACAAGAGTAACGTGACGGATGTCACCAGTGGAGCAGGAACTGCTTACGTGTCCGTGCACTTGAGTTCACCTCGGTATTTCGTGGTGTGGCTCGTGTTGTTCATTTTGTCCAGTTACACGTCTTTACGTTTTTAGTCTGGTGTCGTGATTTCCACTACGACTTCTGCATAAAAAATGTTCGTTCGCTTTTACTCCGATTTGCTATGTAGGGGTTTCATGTATATTTATGTTGCTTGTATTATTCTATATATTCTGATGTACAATTCAATTTTCATCAAATGACGAACGTTTCGTTTAACGGTAACCAGACGGGTGTCACTAGTGGAGCAGGAAGTGTATTTCCTTCCGGGTTTGATTTTCTGTGTAGATGTTGTCCACCATTGTTTGTCATTTTGTCCTTTTTCTTTCAAACATTGTAAGGTCTATCCATATTCGAATAACGGTTTCTGATTACCTCTTTGGTATCTTCAAACTTTTCATATAATAAATCAAGCTATTGTATTGTATTGCTTTTTCAATTTTTTGTTGTTGCGAAAAATCAATCTTATTCAATCACAGTGAATTCCATTTTGGCCATTTTAGCACAACATAAGGTTTATTATTAATTTACTGTTTGTACACTTCTTCATGTCATGACCACATCCGGGTGGTGTAGTGGCTAACGTGCTCACCTCGAGTGAGGTAGATCGTGGGTTCGGGCCTCGATCGGATCAAACCAAAGACTATAAAAGTGGTATTTCTAGCTTCTCTGCAAAGCACGCAGCATCAAGGAGAAAGAGCAAAGACTGGGTGGCTTGGAATCAGGCTAGTGTGTCCTGGTGATGCGATGTGTCTATCCGCGGACTGTTGTTTCAGTTAGCTAGCACTATAGAAATCCAACTGAGCGTGTTGGTCTAGTACAAAGCGGAGCTCATCATCATCTCATTGCAAATCAACTTGTTACCGCCATGATATAGCTGAAACATTGCCTAGTTGGCGTTAAGCAACAATCACTCAATCTTCATGTCAAGAAGAATGGTGAATTAATGTTCGCTTATTGTTAAACATAAATCTATTAAACAGAAAATTACAGCTGTTCAGTATGGAAGAGCTTGAAGATACAAAAGGAGTAATCAGAAGTAAAGGATAGACAATTAATGACCAAGAACAAAAAGATAAACAATGGACGGCAAAGCACTACATAGAAAACTAAAGATTGAGCAGCATGAACCCCACTAAGCACCCGGGTGAACTCAGCTACTTCGGAAGAGTAAGCAGTTCCTGAAATTACAGTAAGACTACGGGTGCGTAACGCTGCTTTTATTAACAACATTTCAGCTATATCATGGCGGTAAGTTTGATTGTTGGAGGAAACTGGAGAAAACACACCAAAATGTGGCAACACACCTCGTGACGGATCGACAATACAATCACAACTTGAGTGGCTATAATAACTAATCATTCGGGTTTCAGAAGCAGGTACAAATATAACTACTACAATATCATCCATAGTAGCACCTCATTGTGTTTGGATATATGCTTTGCTAAAAAAAAATACAATAATAACTACCTACGGTAAACGATTTCCAGTTAACCTTAATTTAATTAGGTTAAAACTATGATCAGAATAGCATTAATATTTACGATAATTTACAATATATAATCTTCTCTTCAAATCTAGAAATGAATCTTCGAGGGGTTGTTTTATGTCCGAATTGTCACGAATATTATTATAAATGTATTCTCGCGTATTCACTTTCTTACACAATGTTGTCTTAGGCATCCAATAATCAGCATATGAGAATGAACACTCTTTCTGTAACATAAGATGAGACGGTTTTGCATGAGCTGTATTGTCTACAGAATATATTCCAATATTTGGCAGTGACTTCCCACGAGAATACGGATTGAATACGAGAACTGCTTTATTTAGGTTGGTCAATGGCAACAATCTATCGTCCTCAATATTATGTGATTTCTTCATGTTTCCTATATCGGCAGATTTTGATCTGTTATTTGCTATGCACCCTTGTCCTTGTTTGTATTTTGCCGTATTGATTGTCCGTCTGTCCGTGTCAAATGTATCTATAAATTCAGAAGTTGTTAATGATAAAGGTCCTTTCTTGGATAAAACTGCTTTACCAACTTTTAATTCCACTTTGGCGTTATAACGTCCTGAGAACAACGATTCCCTAGAACACACTTTCCTCCTAGACGTATACATTTTATATATATTATAAAAAAAACACTTCACTGTTTTAGTGGTCAAAGTTGTGTTTTTTCTAATTCTAGTTCCATTTGAACGAGTTGTGGCTGTTATCGTTGTTATAGCTTATCATTATCTTAGATAGAACCTCGATATGGTTATGATTTAAAGTATGATAAACATTGTATGTTTCTACAGTATAGTATTCTTTGTTAGCCATTTACTTATTGCCGACTAATGGCGAGACATATGTTATGTTCCCCGATGTCTTTAAAGCTTTGTTTGCTTTTGTAGCCATATTTTCACATGTTTTAAGGTAAACTTCCGCTTCGTCAAAAAGCAAAGCAAGGAAGCTTACGTAAATATTTAAATAACAGGAAACTTTCACATCGGTAACGCTTTTATATTTTATTTCTCACAGCTTTCGTATTGTTCATATTTTACTTGTAAGTAATGAATAAATAATGGCGTATGGATTTGGAAATTAATTTGAATATTTACAAATGTCCGAACCTCTATATTAATAGAGTGTGTTTAAATCATATATAGGACCAAATTGGACAATGCGTTTGGAGATTGCCACGCTCTCCCACGTAAAACACATCGAAAAGGTAGCGAATTATAACACGCTACGAAGACTAATTTGTTTCGTTCCTACCAAACTCTCCATACGTTTCCAGTGGCAGTCAAAAGTCGTTGACCCAGTTAGCCCATCCGTCCCCCTTATTTTTTTGAACTTGTTCTCGTCGTTTTATACACAACAGATGAAGAACACTTTCAGAGATATATGCTATATAGGAGATGACAATGCCTGTGTCATATAGAGGAGTAAGAACCCTATCAAAAGTCAAAAGCCATAATAACTATTTCATATGTTGGAAATTAGAGACAGAAAGATCACCATCAAGTTTATTTTATGCGTTAATGTTCACAGGAAAAAACAGAAAACGTCAAGGTCGCAACTCGGCTTGTGTATACTATTAGCCGTCTTGCACATTTTGTATTCAGTGCTTTAACTTTAGTTTCCCTCTGACACATGCTAAGAGTGTTTTACACAATACTTTTGATTGCCATATTCAGATTCTATTTTGGCTGCTTTGCCATTTACGGTTGACGAGTTATGCAAGTTAATGAATTGAATCAAAAATCGAAATAATGAATTACTATGTTTTGCAAATAAGTTTTATAAGAAATAACAACAAATGTAGATATTACTTGCTATAAAGAAAAAGTCCATAAACATATCTTTATGTCGATCAGATGGAGACATTTGATTTAAATTGACATTTCTATAAACCCTGTTTTGAATGTTGATCAGCTGATGTCTTCAAATTAAATTTCTTATGTTTAAAGAGAACGTCTCGTTTCTTTCTAACACTATTTGATTGAGTGGTCATATTGAAATCGAGGGATTTTTCTACATCTGTTGTATTCCAGATAATTTGTGTCACGTGATATTCTTGTGCTATCATGTGAGTATAATCAACTTGTGTTGTCCCGTTGAACAAACCTTCTGGGTGCGTCATAATATGATCAATGACAGCGGGTGGTTGTGTTGTGTCGTCGTTCTTCAATAAGTAACCGAAGTTGTAATATACGAAAAGCATTATACATGCGGTTCCAACACTACCGGTTAACATTCCTGATCCAACAAATTTACACTTCGTGAGGAATGAATTTTCATCACTTCCGGTATTCCTACTATAAGGATTGACTCTGTTACTGTTCCCGACCATCTTGAAACTTGAAACTCCAGATATTGTTTGCAAGTAATGATTAAGGACAAAATATCTGAAAGAAATATTGGAATTTCTAAAATAACATAAAAATTGTCCAGATAATTATTTTGCTGTGGCCAGATCGAGTGCATAGTTTATAAATATCAAATTAATGCTGTTAACATAAAACATTGAAATTAAGTTATGTTCCATGATGTCTTGGCCTTTTTATTTGGCACTTGGCAGGCATATTTGTCAATACAGTATAAGAATATATCTTTGTCATCTATGACAAATATTCAGAGATTTCACTGTGTGTGAGTATCATAATTAAGCTTCCTCACAGAGCATATGTCATTGTCATATACAGTATAAGAATATATCTTTGTCATCTATGACAAATATTCAGAGATTTCACTGTGTGTGAGTATCATAATTAAGCTTCCTCACAGAGCATATGTCATTGTCATATATGTTCTGCCAAACTAGGGATGAACAGCTTGGCAAGGGCAAAGACAGTAGCCAAAAACAGAGACACGCGGAGTTAGTGCATCAGAGCCTTATCATTCACCGTGCGCTTAGAGGATAGGTGAGGTGTGGTACGTATTCTGTCACACTGTGCGTCTGTCCTAATCCAGAACCATGATTTTCATTGGAATATGTCCTGGTCATTTTGTGTTAGATGATTTGAGGTGAGAAGTACATTCAATGGACATAAGTATTCGTCACCTTTATAAAACCACATTTTTTCACAAAAAAATATTTTAAAGCTATCTCTGGGCAGATTTTCATGAAATTTATTTCAAGACACGCAGAATTCTTTGAATTTTATTTGTTTATCTGATAGTAATTTTTGTCTGCATGGTTTTTGTTTTCTGGAGATTTAAACACAAATGTTGATTTTTCCGATTTTATTTTTGTTAAAATATATATATAGCAAATTTGACGTCAGAAAACCAAAAATTGTCTTTAAATCATAAGAAAATAAAGGCAATCTAACGGATAATCATGCTAAATTAAACAAATAATCTTTAAATATTTCTGCTTCTTCTGGTGCAAAAATGATCAAAATCCGTTTAGAAATTACTTCACAATAAGTTTTTTTGAAAAATGTGGTTTTATATGAAATATATAACGTAAAATCGAGGATGACGAATACTTAATGTCCATTGACTGTTTGTCCATGTATTGTAGTTGTTCGTTTTGTTGACAGTGTATGGTGGCATTGGCTTTCTTTTCATAACATGTATTTCCCCTTTTTTAATGTGTAACACAATTACAGCTAAGGTAACGCATTAAAAATACGTTTTTTTGGTACTTTTTGTTGCTCTCATGCGAGTAATGCAAGACAATGAACATATTTACGGACTGTGATAACGACAGACACAAAGTTTTTGTAAAAGACTATATGGACCTTTGGAACATGTGGGCGAAAACGAAATAATGAGTAATGTATCCATTTTTTAATGGGGTTCGTGTTACTCGATTTTTAGTTTTATGTGTATATTTTGTAGATCGTTGTTTGTCCTTTTGTACTTTTTCTTTTGGCCATTGTGTTGTCCGTTCTTCTTCGACTTACGGATTTTGATTACCCCTTTGGTATCTTCAAACTCTTTTTCGTCAAAAAAAACCAAAACATGTTCCTACCTTAAACCTACTGGTAATTTCACATAGACTATATCTCAGAAATAAAAAGATGTCAAGCAAACAGTTTAAAGAAATATGATTCAGTTTTTTCTAAACTTTTATAAATCAATGATCATATAAAATATTAAAACAATTGTATCATTTTACTGAATGTATCGATTAGTTATTAGCAATTGAAACGAGCGTATTTTAAAATGTTCAAAAAGAAAGCTTAACGTAGTGTCCGATCCTATGGTACCGTGTATTTGCGTGCTATATCAATCAATTGTTCCCGCCATATTTTTTTAAACTACCACGGTACCATAATACTCCCAATACATGTTAAGCGATGGTATACATTATGTTAATCGAACTGTCAAGAATGTAAATGGTATCAATGGCATAAAGTCGTGAATGCACAGGATTTAATAAACTTTCATAACAGATTTAACTATTAGTGACGTTTCTATGACATTATTTCTATATACATGTACTTAGTGCCTTGATAAAAAGTTAATGTGTATATGGTTGTAGTTCTAAATACTCAAGGCTACTAGTTTTAAACGATTGTTTATATTTGATTTGTTGTTGGAGATCCAATTATCAAGAGAGTGAGTGTTTGTATCTCATTAACCGGTTTAAATCCGCCACATTTTCCCACCTGTCACCAAACCAGGACCCTGGATTTCCGGCGCAATATGTGTCGGTCGGTTTATTGTGTTAAATGGTTGAGTTGAGAGGTGGTTGCTCGTTTTGTTTATATTGATGGAATTGTTGACCAACACTGTTAAAACCTTTTTTTTACATAATTAACAGGAATCGTCATATAGCTATAAACAAATCACTGTGTCATTAAAGGAACATTCCTACCATGTAACATCACTACTGTTGAGAAGTTTGAAATTTCAGCCAAACGGAAAGCAGAGTTGATCCCAACAGCATGCATGAGGACCTTTTAAGTGACAAACAAAAACAACATAAATAGTACGATGTTGCATTTATTTGACGACCTATGATTGGATAAAATCATTCCTAAAAATAACGATAGAAGACAGAGCCATATATGGAAATCTAGAGAATAAGATTAATACGCTTTACTGACCAGTGGAAAATTCCCAGGTGACTGCAGCATTGTGTAATCTATTATTGCATAATTTGACCCCGACGCTGTCCGAAATAAAGAAATATTGTAATCGATAACTGAGACGACGTATGCCAAGTGTACTTTTTCTCCATTGTGTTACGTTAGTCCGTTACACACCGATGCAGACGATAGATAAACGTGCAGTTACGAAACGATGCAGACGGAAAATTACAGGTCAGTGGGCGGTGCTTAATTTTGTCTAGTGACCATTACGTCTTTAGCCTTAGAACTTCCAAGAAAGTTCGTTAAACATAGTTCGTGGAAAAAACTTAGTTACAGTTTCAAGTTATAGATCAGCAACATCGTACAAAAATATTCTAAGCTTCCGTGACCGACTATGATTATTTAGACGGCAAGTAAATAGTTGAAGGGTTCGCTCTAAAGCACTGGGTTCGCACTAAAGCGCCCACCCTTCAACAATTTACTGACCGTCTAAATAATCAGTCGGTCACTAGGGAGCTTAGAACTTATAATGTTAAGGACCTGCCAAGTTGCATTTCTGTCAATTTTACTTCCATTTGGTAGTGTTTTATGAGATAAAGATTGAAATATGAAGAGTTTACAGACAACGATTTGAAGGCAATACCTCATTTGACCCTGTTTGTCAGGTGAGCTAATAATCTCTATAATTAATCCAATAAACAATTACTGAGACTATCATATAAACAAAATATAAACATTTTATCACATAATAGTCTTGGGTTTTTTACTGATATTTAATGCACACTGGGTTTTTTTTCTTCAAGGAAAGAAAGTGTACCAGAATTAGTCTTCAAATATTCAAATGCACACATCAAAGGATCCAGGATGAACACATGGTATTTATGTCCAAAGAGTAATGGAAAAAACTATATGTGGGCCTATATCTCTTGCACAGTAAGGCAAATGCCTATTATACCTGGTTAAATTCTGATCCAATAGACTTTGGGATTTTCATTGGTACAAAATCAAAATGCTCCACTATAACAAATTATTCTTGCTCTTAATCATTAATGCTGCCTGGTTAGTCAGAAGCTGAAAATCGAAGGGCAATACAATGGCCAAAAGATAAAAGTACAAGCAATGAATTACAAAAAACTACACACAAAACTAAAGTTTGAGCAACATGAACCCCACTATAAACCAGGTTGAACTCGAGTGGTCTGGAAGGGTAAGCACTTCCTGCTCTATGTGGCATCCGGCATGTTACTTTTGTAACAAACTGAGTGACAAGTGATAAATGAGGAGAGGACATACACTGGGTTGCATAGTTTGTTTGATTGCAGTTTACCCTCAAGTGAGCAATATTTTAGATATATTGATGATGGGTTATACATTTGTCCATACCAAGTGATGCCCAGTGGGTTGCCAACTCCTGTCAAACTTGCTTGTTAGGAACTGCTGTAAGTTGTCTTTAACATGTAAATGAAAGGATTGTTCCATATTAGTGAGTGAGTTAGTGATTGTTGTTCAACGCCAACTCTGCAATTTTTCAGCTACGTCCTGGCGAGAACAAGTTAATTTTCAATGAGATGATGATGAAGTTCGTTTTGTACTCGACCTACTTTTTGTCTTTGTACAGGTAAAATTCCTCCGGGATTCGGAGCACTCCAATTAAGGATAAAATTATAAAACCTAACTTAACGGGCACATACTTAAAAAGATACGTATTTACAGTTAAGATCAAATATACGTAGTAGTTAAAAGTTCATCATTTCCATGTTGTATAAATTTGGTTAGTGGCATAAAAACGTATTTACATCAATTACTAAAAAGTATAAAACGTGTGTTGTAAAATAGTCGTTTCAGTAGTATTATAATTGATAGCGTTGTTAAAAGTCCATTCTGTTGTTTAATTATTCATATTAGTAAAAACGTATATACACACAGCACTAAAAGATAAAAGCGCAATCGTAATTTATACAATGTTCTCTCCTTCACGCACTCTCCGAATACAGCAATTCTTCCGTTGTTAAAACAAATTGACTCATAAAAGGTAAAATCATCATTTAAGTATGCGTATAAACTTTAAAAGGTAAAACGATCTCTTTAATGAACGGATCGGGTGCTGGACACAGTAAGAAAAATATTATATTAGCTTACTTATAAAAGGAAACAGTTCTATAAAAGTACTTTCAGCTATTGACTATCTGTCTTTCTACATAATGCTCTTCAATATTTCAGATCTCTTTTGGTGTAGCACAAAGCAATAGTGTTGCGTGGCTCTTTCGATTTGCACTAAATCCTGGTTTGAATATGGAATCAGTTGGTTTATTTTATATGAGGTGCAGTCCAAGATGATTTGCATAAGCTCCCCCCCCCCCCCCCCCCCCCCCCCACCACCACCCCCACACACTGCTGTTTCTTTGGAGGATTTTCTAGTATTTCTTCTGGAGATGGCAGATTATATTTCTGGAGCGTCTTCCTAATTCTACAGACGAAAAATCTGTCTTCTTCTTTTGAGTTTTCCATTTCCCATATGAGTATGTCTTTTTCGATGGTTGAGTCAAGCCTGGCTAAGGTGGTAAATAAGATCATTGCATTTTTGTCCAGCGTTGTCTCTATTGGTTCTGCACCTATTAGTGTGTAGATGGCTACTTCTGCGGTTCGCTCCGGAAGGCATTGAAATTGCCTGCAGGTTGCCCTTTGAAGCTGTTCTAATTTCTTCGTGTCTAATGGTGTATATGCTTGGATTTCCAGCCCATATAGATAACGTGGGACAGCGTATGTGTTCCAGATTTTCAGTAGAACCACTGGGGACATTCCTGATCTTGCATGCAGTCCAGGTCCTAGTAAGGCATATATTGTTCGTCTGCCTATACTCAATCTCTCTTCAATATTTATTTTCCCGTTTTCTTGGTAAGTTATTCCAAGGTGCTTAATTGATTGTACCCTGTTTATTTCCTGGTCTCCTAATACATATTTTTTCGGATGTGTTTGCAGAGCTTTTGATACATTTATTACTTCAGTTTTTTCCGGGTTTAGTTTCACTAAATCTCTTTTGGTGTTATATTCTAGGAGATTTAACATGACTTGAATGTCCTTACTCTCTCCCAGCAGAGCAATGTCATCTGCACAGGCTGGCGCTGATACAGTAATATTTCCAATAGTAGCTCCTAGCGTGCTTTTTGTAATACTATCCAAAATTGTGTTATTATACCTCTTGTAGAGTAAGGTTGACAGTTTTGCACCTTGGCGTATCCCTTGTTTAATATCTATACTTTCTGTGGTTTGGTCTCCCCATTTAACTTTCAAGATTAGCCCATCATAAATGTTCCTTAGTAATAGCCACATATCACCAGTAATTCCATCGTGGTATAGCTTATTTAACATTATGTCATGGTTGACGGTATCAAATGCTTTTTCTGCGTCTACAGTCAGAAGTTCTAAATCCCGATTAAATATTTTGTATATTAATATAGTTTCTGATGCTATAAATGCTGTAAATTTACTAGATGCGTGTTCAGTAAAACCTCTCTGTAAAGGATTTTGCGTTGGAGATAGCTGTTTTTCTAATCGCTCTTTGATGACCGACTCAATAATTTTTGAGAACGTGTTTGTAACGACTATGCCTCTATAATTTCCTGGTAAAGTTTTGTCCTTTTTCTTTTTCAATACTGGTGTTAAGATTCCTCTTTTCAAAGTATCTGGAATATTAAGTTCTTCAAATATTTGGTTGGTGATACTACATATTTCTGTTGCCAATTCAGCATTTGCAAATTTAAAGTGTTCTGCTTGTATTCCATTTTCATCAGCAGCTTTCCCATTATTCAGCTTTCGGATAGCTTGTTTTACTTCTGCTTCTGTTGCTGGTGGAATTTTCACCTTATTGGCTGTTACTTCTGCTATGATGTCATTTTGTATTGTGCAGAGGCTGTTTCGTTCTAGGTCAAATTTGTTGTCGTCCAGATTAGGAGTAGCCAGATTTTCAAAATGTATTCTCCAGGTTTCCATAATATTATTTTGGTTGTATTCAACATTGTCTATGACCAGTGTGTCAGTATTTATTGCTGAGTTACTTCTCTGCATTCTTAGCAATTTGTGGAATGTTTTACTATCGTCTTGAGATGCCTCCATAATTTCTGAGATCAGTTTATCCTTCTTTGAGGCGTATGCTTGTCGCTGTACTTGACGCAATGTTCGTTTTTTCTTTATCATATCCTTTTTTTCGCTTTCAGTGATACCGTTCGAATTTCCCTTATTTTTCCAAATCCAGTGTGCTTTTCTAGCCTCTTTAGATGCTTGGTCGATGTTACGATTCCATATTCCTCTACCTACAGATTTGAGTGTCTTTAGGTGCCTGTATTTTGGTATTGACTTCCTTCCTGCCTTGTGTAATGTATTTTCTAGTGTGGCTATTCTGTCTGCAACACTTAGTTTTATAGTGTTTTTTTGCTTTCTTATTTCTGTTTGTATGATTTTCTTATATTCGTCAGAATTGCATTTGTCCCATGCTGGCTTGGTATATATTTTAGCTGATTTTGGTGCCAATTTACTTATTTGGGTGGTAATTTCTACTTTAATGAGAGTATGGTCCGAGGTGTTTATAGCATCGAACGGCATGATTGAAACACTAGGTTGTAGGTTCAAAGTTTTTCCTTTAAACAGAATATAATCTATCTGAGATTTGCCTTTTCCGTTATGATGGTGGAATGTAAAGTCAATTGGATAGTTTGTAGGCAATATCAGGTTGCTTTCTACAGTAAACTTCTTAAAGATGCGATCCCTTCGTCTGTCATCTCTATGTAATGAAGCATTCATATCTCCAGAGTAGGATGTCGTATGTTTCTTCATATTTTTGTATGACCTCATTCAATTGATCCATCATGCCTCTGTATTCATAATCTCCCTCCTTGATATCGGATGGCATGTAAACATTTACTATGCATAACATTGTCGGTATATTGTTGATTGTAATAACTTGTATACGACTACCCCCATCTGATTTTATTTTAACTGCATTGTCTATGGTTTTCTTCCAGAATACGGCTATACCGCCATTGCCACGAAGGGACTTGTAGTTAAGTTTTATATCATCATCGTCCACTCAGACTTTTTGAAATTCGTCGTACCGAGCGGGCAGAAAATCACAAGGACCAACAAAATTTTTTGTTTGTGTATTTTGTTTTGTACCGGAAATCGGAAATGCAACTGGTATGCCGGAACGATCACGGTCAACTCGGAATTAGATTCTGTTTCAAATGACATTTACTTCTTAAACATGCAACTGTTTCCATGGTAATTCTATTAATCATTGTATTTTTATAGTTTAAACTGCATCAACGCGACCATTTCGTGTGTTTATATTTGAAAACATGGCGGGACAGGTTTTTATTGTTCCCATCACCGATTCCGTTTAAATTTTAGAATTTTGTAAATTCCCGTCCTGCATAATTTCAGTAGGTCCTGCAGAAAATTATTTTTTCAAAAAGTCTGCACACTTAGTTGGATTTTTATAGTGCTAGTTAACTGAAACACCAGTCCATGGATAGACATGTCGCCCCACTCTGACACATTATCCTGATTCCAAGCCAACCAGTCTTTGCTCTTTCTCCTTAATGCTGCGTTCCTAGCAGAGTAGCAACAAACACCAATTTTATAGTCTTGTGTTTACACCACCAATGTCATTCAAACAAGTCAAGACAATGATGCCTTTGATTAAAACAAAATCAATCAAGCTGACCATTATTAAATGTTTTATTTTGATAATTTTAGACAGTTTAATACATCACCAATAGAGGGAGTTGAAGTAGAATTTCCCCAGATATTATATTCATACTTGACTCATATACATTCCATGCTATATTTAGATTGCCATATTTTTCTGGGCACAGGTAATAATTTGTACTTCAAGTACATATCTTGACCATAATTTTGGGGAAAATTTAAGAAATAGGCTTATAATAAACAAAAAACAAAAAAAACAAAAAAAGCATTGCATTGCATGTCTTTTCCATTGCTGCAAATTACATCTCATGTCTTAACTAGAGGCTCAGTGGGCTGAACCTGTGTCACTCGCCTTTCATTCTTTTTTTAGAAATCAACCAATCAGAAACAAGAATTGCCTGTGGCAGCCATGTTTGTTAACGGATCGGAAATAAATGAGCATTCTTCATAGAGGACCTTCCAAGGATGCTTCCTACCAATTTTCGATTCATTTGGCTAAGCGGTGACAGAGGGAAAGATTTTTTTTAGAAATCAACCAATCAGAAACAAGAATTGCCTGTGGTGGCCATGTTTGTTAATGGATCGGAGCAATCTTTATAGAGGACCTGCCAAGGATGCTTCCAACCAAGTTTCGATTCATTTTGCCAAGCAGTTTCAGAGGAGAAGATTTTTTTAGAAATCAACGAATCAGAAACAAGAATTGCCTATGGTGGCCATGTTTGTTAACGGATCGGGACGAATTGAGCAATCTTTATAGAGGACCTGCCATAGATGCTTCCTACCAAGTTTCGGTTCATTTGGCCAAGCAGTTTCAGAGGAAAATCAGAAACAAGAATTGCCTATATGGCGGCTATGTTTGTTAATGGATCGGGACAAAATTAGCAATCTTTAGAGAGGACCTTCCATAGATACTTCCTACCAAGTTTCAGTTCATTTGGCTGAGGGGTTTCAGAGGAGAAGATTAAAATGTGAAAAGTTAACGGACGACGGACACCAAGTAATGGCAAAAGCTCACTTTGCCTTTGGCAAGGTGAGCTAAAAAATTAATATCTTATCTTCAATCAATAAAAAATGCTAAAATAATAATATCCTAATACTTATAGACATTCGTCTGAATTTATTTTTTTTTCTTTATCAATTTTTCAACAATATTCATAAAGAAAACTGAGATAGAGAATACATATTCATATTAATTGTTAACATAATTTAACAAAATAAGATCTAAATGAGATGTAAAAATCTCATGCTTAAACATATTATCGGTATAAATACTAAAATATTCACAAAAATAAATGTGCTGCTGCTGATCTCAACATTTTTTTTACTTTGAAGTCAAAATTTGGTCTGTTTATAATACAGGGATGATTTTGGTTAGAAAATAAAATAATTGAAATCAATGAAAAATAGCTGAAACCATCTACACCTTCTTTCAAAATGTTCTGACCGTGTCCAACAACTTTCGGAAAATAATTTTCAGAGGAAAATAGCTGTAATCAGTTAAATAACTGAAAAAAATCATCCCTGACAGTAGCAAGCAGCTTGATTCAACAGTGATAACTCAAATATTTGGCTACTTATAAGTAAAATTATCGGTTTCATCATCTTTGACGTGGGTTTTGACAGTACTCCCTTATCCACCATGTATATGTAACATCGTTAATTGAAAGAAATTAAAGTCTGCATAATGAAATGACATGTAAACATAGAATCAATGTAAAAATAGAACTGATGACATGTTAACATAGAATCAATCTAAAAATAGATCTGATGACATACAAGATATTTACAACTCTTTTTTAATTTTTGTTTTCTTTGACTAGCAGCGAATACCTGAACACTGCAGCGATTTACAAATATGGACTGTCATTATAAACAGTTAGTATCCAATCCACATTTATCATTACAATACAATCCACACTATCGTTACTATTAAAAATACAATATCCACGGTTGTTGTAGGCAGTAGTTGTTCCACATTTATAACTTAATTAAAATTCTGATCTAGGCTTCAGAGGATATAAAACCTAGACAAAACACTGTATAAGAGATCAATAGAGATCATTCTCTGCATAATTTAAATACCGGTACTTTTTACACAACCCATCAATAATGTTAAACTGTTTCCACTCTTTGCTTAGATAAGTTTCTATCACAGAGGTTTCTAAACTATTATATGCATGTTTTATCTCAATCTGCTCTATTCAAAAGATCTCTGGATTTTTATTTTTGAGTTGTTGCAGATGGATTCTATTTTTCAGTCAACAAAAATAAGTGTCTTCTAAAAAACAGCAACTGAAGAATTGACCTTTAGAATTTAAATTAAGGTAATTTGATCTGTAGACATTTTCTGTAACTGAAGCTATGTTTTTTTCTTCTTCAGAGTTGTAACAATATTTACTAATATCAAATAGCATGTGTTAATCCCAGTCAGTTTCCATATTTATCCTGAAATGAAAGAAAACAAAATAAAAACAAATCCCTTGTATATTTTTACAGGTTTAGGTTTATGGTGTTTAACACCACTTTCAACAATATTTCAGTTATATCATGGAGGTCAGTTTTATTGGTGGAGGAAACCGGAGTATCCGAAGAAAACCACTGACCTGTCGCAAGTCACTGACAAACTTTATCACATAATGCTGTATTGATTATACATGTACCTCGTCTTGAACGGGGTTCGAACTCATAACTTTAGTGGTGATAGGCATTGATTGCACAGGTAGTTGTAAATCCAACTGCCATACGATCACGACCATGACAACCCTGGCATACTTTTATAAGGGGACACACTGGTCTAGCGGTTAAGGCCATCCATTATCTACAATAACTACTCTCTATTCACCATTGATACCCTCATTGTTGAGGACCCCATTATGACTGTGAAATGTAGAACAGCAATTAAAGTGCTGTTTATTTAGTGCAATGTTGGATAGTCTCTCGTCTATAATTTGTAACTAGATTTTGACTAAAATGGGAATCATTTTGTCCTCCATAAGGGAAATAACTCAAATAAAAAATATGTCAAAAACGTATAATTATAGAATCAAATCAGGAATGTGCCAATAGTCTATTTGGAGAAAATATCAAAGTAATGTAAGCTTTTGAAGGCATCATACAAAGTATAGTAATCAAACACACCTTATATCAGTGGAGTATATATCAAAGTAATGTAAGCTTTTGAAGGCATCATACAAAGTAATCAAACACACCTTATATTAGTGGAGTATATATCAAAGTAATGCAAGCTTTTGTAGGCATCATACAAAGTAATCAAACACACCTTATATTAGTAATATAGAGTTTTGAAACATGAATAACTTCATCAAAATTGGTTGAAAATTAAGCACAGAAAACAGCCTTTTTGGACCTAGTGGGGCATGAACTGCTTATCTTACCCTTTCTGTGTAGTTAGGGTTAGGGTTAAAGCATCGTTTTGTCTTTTTGTACTTTTTTCTTTCGGCCATTGTATTATCTGTCATTCTTCAATTTATGGCATCTGTTTATTCCTGTGGTATCTTCAAACTTTTCTTGGCACCTTGTGTCATCTTGTTTGGGATTGGATGGCACCTTGTGTCATCTTGTTTGGGATTGGATGGCACCTTGTGTCATCTTGTTTGGGATTGGATGGCATCTTGTGTCATCTTGTTTGGGATTGGATAAGGCTAGAAAACTCAAAAACTTCTGACCTTTCTTCTTTTCCAGTGATCATTGTATTAAAATTTCAGGATTGGTCAATTAGAACAAATGTCACTGCACAAAAACCACAGACAGAAAACAACAACAACAATAATGACAGACCCATAATATAGTTTTTGCATAAAAAGATAAAATCACAAAATAACTTAGATATGTGCCTCTACTTGTGGTGATATTCATACACAACATCTAAGAAAGTCATTAAATTGTAATTGTACGAGGAGTTGTGATCTTAACATTTGCAGTTGAATTTCTAAATAAAAGTGTCATATTTCAGGAACAGGAAAATATATTATAATCTGCAAAGAAATAATTGGCTGTGCACATCTGTATGAAATCATGATGTAAGTGGAATGAACTGCAATTGAATATATGCACAAAAAACTTTATGATATATAATTACCACAAATCATTTTGTATAGCATGCACTGGTATATAATACACACACATTTTTGTTTACTTTGAAAAAATAAGCCTGCATTCTGAATACAAATCTTGATAAGCCACCAGAAGTATTACTTAATTAAATAATAGAAATACAAACAAACTTGTCTTATGTGACCTTCCAAAGTATCATTGAAATAGGGTCACTTCAGACAGGTGGTCACTAAATGCGGGTGTATTTTATGTGAAATACACTGTGAAGGGAAATTAGAATAAAGGTCACATTATACAAGTTATTGCTTAATAGAGGTGGTCACTAAAGCAGGTTTGACTGTATCCCTGAAAAAAACCTCTTAGTTCTTGCAAAAAAACAATAATCCTTAAAAGCTGATACCAAATAAAAGAAATAAAATATCAAATATTTAGTTCTCTAAATTATAAATGAGATATTACAGAATAAGAGATATATTATTAACTGTCTTACAATAAAGATATTCTATTTTGGAAGTGTTTGTATTTAAAACTGGAGACTAAGATGATTGATTTTGATTTGACTTGATTTTTGGTGTTTAATGCCACTTTCAGCAATATTTCAGCTATATCATGGCAACCAGTTTTAGTGGTGGAAGAGGCCGGAGTACACGGAGAGAACCATCGACCATGGGCAAGTAATTGGTAAACTTTTTCACTTGCGGCTGCGAGCTGAGCGCACCCTTTTTTGTAATTTACAAAGCCGGACGCGAACCCATGCCGTATTGGTGATAGGCTTGTATGAGTTGCTAGGTAATCCAACTACCTAATTTATTGAGCCACCCGGGCCCTACAACTACCTAACTTATTGAGCCACCCGGGCCCTACAACTACCTAATTTATTGAGCCACCCAGGCCCTACAACTACCTAATTTATTGAGCCACCCGGGGCCTAGGAGACTAAGATCAGCCTAACACCCTAACCTGGTAAAATAATTATTACATATCACAGCACATGTTAACTTTTGAAGCCATTGGACATTCAATGGAACAAAATTTAATTTTTATTAAATCAACACAATGCTACTTCATGTTAAATACCATTGCATTAACTTTTTGGAATCTTAAAGACAAGTTTTCAAAAACCACCTCATACACCATATGCTGGGGCCTCATTTTGTTCAAACTTGAATCTAAATATCACAAAGAATAGACCTTTTACATATTTGATTTGATTCTAGTATTATATATTTTATGCCATTCTTATACGAGTTATCTCCCTTATGAGGACAAAATAGTATCTGGTCTAGCAAGAGTAATAGAAAGAACAACATATTTGAATATTAATTTTCTCATAATTTGTAGATATTTCAACCTTGTAGAAAATCAGAGGACAATTTTATTGCACACAGAAAATTCACAAGTTGTTACAACATTGAAATTTTGAACAGATTATGGGGAAAAATATATGTTATTTTCATTGAACTTTGCATGAAAGAGGACTGTTTTGCCTTCTTTAAAGGGAAATAACTCATGTAACACGTAAAATTTTAAAATCAAAATAGGGAAGTGCAAATGGTCTATTACATTTCTTATCTGGCTCTTTAAAATATTTCTTCAAAATTATGGTTCTTAACCTCAACTGAGATATATTTTGCCAGTGTACAAACAAGATTTGATATGTCCGGAACTCCACTGCAACACTGCTAAAAATAGGCGTAACCTTATTCACAAAATGTTTAGGAATTTGAATATTATAGTATATACATGTACAAAGAAAAAACCTTCCCATAATTCTGAAAATAGTAATGTTTCCTCTGGCCTTGATAATGAACATGAGATTTCTCTACATTTCTCTACTAATAAGGAAGTCTACAGTGTGAAGTGGATAGACCATTAGCAGAATGCTAAATATGGTTTCTCGTGTTTTTTAAGTTTTTGGTTTTTCCAGAAATAACTGTATGCAGAGTACTTTTTATTTATTAACGATAGGTTAGTGGTGTTATTCATGAAACTTTCTAAAGAAGGTTAAGGATATGGGTGCTTAATAATAATAATAATAATAATAAAAACTTTAAGAAGGTAACACAGATATCATAAAACTAATGCCACTTCAATAATATTTGGCTTACATTGTGACAGTCAGTTCTTTTATTGGCGGAGAAAGCTATAGGCATGTCACAAGTCACTAACAAACTGTATTACATAAAGTTGTATCAAGTACACCTTGCCACAACAATCATGAAAATGAATTGTATGTACATATAATTCTATATTTTGTGTATATGTGCATCTAACTGTGTCTAGACACAATGATAAAAGTAGTAATGAATCAAACTAAAACATCAATGAAAAGCAAAAAACACTTAAAATTAACTTTAATTTTATCAGGGGCTGTCATGGTCGTTATAGTATGGTAGTTGGATTTATAACTACCCATGCAATCAGTGCCTGTCACCACTTACGTTGTGAGTTCGAATCCCGATCAGGCGAGGTGTACTCGATACAACATTATGTGATAAAGTTTGACTTGCGACAGGTCAGTGGTTTTCTCCGGGAACTCTGGTTGCCTTCACCAATAAAACTGACTGCCAGGATATAACTGAAATATTGTTGAAAGTGGCTTTAAACATCATATCCCCCTCCATTTTATCATAATGTAACAGTTCTTTCAGCTTGGTTCAATAAAATTTGCTTAAAATATAATGTCTAATAAAATACAAAGTAGATATCTGATATGTGCATGTACATTAATCTTCTGCTGTGCTACATGCACTCAAATTTGTTGAATGAAAAAAAATAATAATTAAAAAGTCTTTGCACTAAATCACTTACCCGAAACCTGTGACAAGTAAAACTGGATTTGGACAAGTGAAAATTATGAGAGAATTTGTTTGAATAAATAGAATTTTTTTTTCTAAATTTGGCTTTTGGGAAAGTTGGTAAAAAAATTAAGGCAAAAACTGATTAAACCATAAAATTATCATTTACTTTCTTTGAAATACTTCTACAATTATAGAAAATTCAAATAATACATCCCTACAGTATTTCTGGAAAAGTATTAATTAAATGTGTTATAAGCAGAGTGAGGAGGGGGGGATCTACTAGAGATGTATTAAAAAAAGAACATAATTAAAATATTCAATTTCTACACACTGCAAGTAACACACCTATCATCTTCTTCTTTGTTTTATCTTTAATTCTGAAACATAAGGTCAATTTCAAGGTCAAGTAATGATAATGACGTGATCAATTTCTACATCATCAGTTAACACTAGGTGTACTACTGGGGGATAGCTCATTTTGTCAATTTCAACTGGTACCCTAACTTTGGAAACAAACCTGATGGTAGACAATTCAACCAGTCAGTCAAGGATTACTCCCTTCAAAACAATCACCTGGCATTAATTGATGATGCTAATAGAGTGATGAACAAAAACAATTAATGCATGGAATATTAATAATTTACATGTATGTATAAATATATATATGCCAATGTTATTAACATAAAAGCAAATGCTTCACAGAGTTACAGGGATGCCATCATAAAATCAGCATTATTTCGTATCCATTTGAAATTTAGAATATATAATAAATTTGTGTATGAAAAAACCGATTTAAACTGAGGCCCATTTGTGGTCTTTCTACACTATTTCTATGTTCTTTTTTTATAAATAATATGCAATGTCAGCCATAATTTTTGTTTGTTTGCTGTAAACTGACTGACTCATCATGGATTTTGATCTACTGTGAAATACTTTTTATTCACAGGAAACCAATATTGATGGCTTTCATGGTTCAATCTTCAATCAATCCATGAATTTATGAAACCAATGAAATACATGTGTATAATGTCTTCTTTCCATTTAATACAGGAAAGTACTAATGAATAACACAATTTCTTTATATTTTGATATAATTGTTGGGTAAAATCGGAATCCACAATTTTAAGAATCCTAAAATATATCTTTAATCTTCAATCCACGAAAATTGGCATCCACGAATTTCAGGTCATGTCATAGTACATGCCCACTTATAAAAATGTAAGTTTACCAAAAAGGAAATCAGTATTATCATAAGTATGGCCTAATTATAGAATATCTTATGATGACATCCCTATAAACTTTACACAAACATCCATTTCAAAATGAGGAAAATAAGCTTGAGAGGATCACAATACAAGGACCAGACAACCAATGAGAGCATGCCAAGTATGCAAATTTAATCATGTGACATGCTTCACCTACATGTTAGTTCAAATGTACAAGTCAAGTTTTCCTCTGAAATAAAAATGTTAATACATTATTACCATTATAATCTAAATAATGAGTCAGGATCTTAATGAGTAAAATTACTCTTATTTAACACAAAGTGAGTCATTTTTCAGATTTATCATGCCGAACATCAATTAATATAGTGCATTACACATTAGATCAGCATGCAGAACTGAATTTTCATAATGCCTTACTCCCAGCTTGACAGTCTATGCTCTTTCTCCTTAATGTTATGTGTAAAGTAAAATAGCAGTTTGTAAGAATTTTATATCATTTTTGTTTTGTCCTGACAGGTTCTCTCTCACATTTCATCAGACATTTTTCATCATCTTAAATCCATACAAAATGTGAAAAATCCACAGCACTAAACAGTCACTTCCTTTCTTCAACAGAAATTTTATAGAACGAAATTTCAGTAGACCTTTTAAAATTCTATCTACTGCCTTAATAATGTAAAAACTTTTTGATTTATTACATAGATGGTTATATGGACAACTTTTTGGGCTTAAACATAGGTAATATTGTATATGAATTTATATATTATTCTGATGGTATACTACAGTAAAACCTGTCTCAACAGAACAACATTCAGATCAACCTTTATTTTGTGCTTGTTCAAACTAGACAGGTAATCAGATTAGACAGGTTAAAATTTTCAATGATTTCAGACATAGAACTAAATCTGAAGTCAGATTTACCAAAAAAAATCGCAATTTATCAATGATTCTGTTCACACAGGTTTCACTGTACAAACAAGAGTTATTTCCCCTTTACATACAAAATGTTCATGCTTTACAGAACAATATATATTAGCTAATGATTAAACATACAAGTGATTCAGATTGGTTTATAGGCTTTGAACAATAAACAAGCAATACATGCAAATATGTTAGTTACATGTATACATTTTCTGAAATCTAAGTATAAGATTTCAGACCCAGATTTCTTCAGGAAAAAAATCTCACACGTTTGAGTTTTCACTTAATAACCAGCTTCAATATGTATAGAAAATGTAATTAAGTCCTATTTTGACTTGTAGCTTTCGGGAAATCCAGACTTGAAATAATTTTCAGACTTTATGAATATTCGTGGGAAAGGGTTTTTTAATATATATAAGGAACATAGCATTTTTTGTTTCACTTGTTTTATTTAATGGTACGTATATATGATTGCAATGCTCGAGTCAAATATTTAATGGTACGTGTATATGATTGCAATGCTCGAGTCAAATATTTAATAGTACGTATATATGATTGCAATGCTCGAGTCAAATATTTAATAGTACGTATATATGATTGCAATGCTCAAGTCAAATATTTAATGGTACGTGTATATGATTGCAATGCTCGAGTCAAATATTTAATAGTACGTATATATGATTGCAATGCTCGAGTCAAATATTTAATAGTACGTATATATGATTGCAATGCTCGAGTCAAATATTTAATAGTACGTATTTATGATTGCAATGCTCGAGTCAAATATTTAATAGTACGTATATATGATTGCAATGCTCGAGTCAAATATTTAATAGTACGTATATATGATTGCAATGCTCGAGTCAAATATTTAATGGTACGTATATATGATTGCAATGCTCGAGTCAAATATTTAATAGTACGTATATATGATTGCAATGCTCGAGTCAAATATTTAATAGTACGTATATATGATTGCAATGCTCGAGTCAAATATTTAATAGTACGTATATATGATTGCAATGCTCGAGTCAAATATTTAATAGTACGTATTTATGATTGCAATGCTCGAGTCAAATATTTAATAGTACGTATATATGATTGCAATGCTCGAGTCAAATATTTAATAGTACGTATATATGATTGCAATGCTCGAGTCAAATATTTAATGGTACGTATATATGATTGCAATGCTCGAGTCAAATATTTAATAGTACGTATATATGATTGCAATGCTCAAGTCAAATATTTAATAGTATGTATATATGATTGCAATGCTCGAGTCAAATATTTAATAGTACGTATATATGATTGCAATGCTCGAGTCATATATATAAGAAATTAAGATGTATATATATTTTCTAAGATAAATATACAATGTGTATAGATTTACCAAAATCTTTATCTCTTTGTCATCTTTATTTTATATATGCTTCTAAACTCTTTTCTACAAGACAGTCTAAGTCTGAATATTCAATATAATAATATTTGTTTTTCTCTTCAGTGGAAATAAGTTTGGTATCTTTTTAAATTATAATTTGCTCATGAATGACATATGGTTTAGAACTGGACCACTCAAACATACAAGGCAAATATTTCCTGTTAAGATCCCATTTGATATAGATACCTGAAGTGTTATTAAGGATGAAAATCCAAAAAATAATGGTTCTTAAATCACTAATGACCTTATTATTTATGTTTTTGAAAGGGCATATTCATTTAGATTGGACTATTCGATATTTTTAGCTGCAAAATTAAAATGTAATATTATTACCATGGCAATCAATTTTTTTATTCCATTATTTAGGGTCATACATGTAGGTCAGATGGAATTTTGAAATTAGATTGGTTGGAATAGGATGAAATTTAAATTTTATTTATCATTGGTTGATTATGTGTCCATTACATGTAGCTAAAACCAAGGTCAAAGGTCAAATTTTGACTTCACTTTCTACCACAAAAAAAAACTTTGAAATAAAATATCCTTTACATATAATACAGAATGCACAACCTTATAACAACAACTAAACTCACTTGTAATGAGGTCATAACGCCACTGGCTAGAGAAGAAATTTTTCCTGCTACTTTAGTAACTCCCTGTCGTACTCCATCTTTAATTTCCTGTAGGTCTGGTCCACTATTATAAGATCTATTATTCCTTGAGGAAGAATTGTCACCAAATAAATCGTCACTAGATATACTACTACTTCCTTCAAATCGTTGTAAATTCTGTTTTGTATCAAACTGCAACATAATAAATATTCATTATTTCAGATAATATTAACAAATGGTTTATGGTGTTTAACGTCACTTTCAACAATATTTCAGTTATATAGTTGTGGTCAGTTTTATTGATGGATGAAAAAATATGTGATGAATCAACAGAAAAGGTGGACAGAATCTGAAGTGAAAAGATCACGGGTGTTTTATGATAGTTGATGAGAACAACATGACAATTTGTTCTTTAATTTAATTCTTTATTTATTTCATGAGGATTACATACAGCCAGAGGTTACTATTAGCTCTCCTCAATTTGTTCTTTATGTACGAAACATTATAAAGTTGATTCTTATGAAACACATTCTTGACTGGAAGGTCAACAGTAGAGTTGTTGATGCCTTGATGTACAAGGAATTTGATAATGATGTTGGTTTGGTTCAACAATATTTCAGTTATATCGTGGCTGTCAGTTTTATTAGTGGAGGAAACCAGAGTGCCTGAAGAAAACCACTGCATGTCGCTGACAAACTTTAATACATAATGTTGTATTGAGTACACCTCGTCTGGGCTCATAACTTCCGTAGTGATAGGCACTGATTGCATAGGTTGTTGTAAATCCAACTACCATACGATCATGGCCACGACGGCCCCTGCAAAATATTATTTTATGCATTATTTACTACAAAAAAATTGCCACCTGTATGTCATCTCTTCTAGACAGACAGGTACACATGGTAATCAATATCATATGAAAACTTACATCAGTATCACATGGTAATCAATATCATATGAAAACTTACATCAGTATCTCTACCTCCAAAGTACTGGTCTGACGATATTCCTTTGGCATTTCCAAATTTTTTCTGGGCATCTTCTGACGATGATGATGATGAAGTATTATAATCATACGCTTTTCTACTTCTACTAGGTCTGAAATAGAACAAGCATTAAATATGAAACATTCTATGACAATGAGTGTACCATACTTTGCTTGTCACCAATGTTTTCAATACAATTTAAGATGATCAGGGGTCACCAAACCACCCTATATCAGCTGAAATCTCCCTCCCTCAACTCCAAGGCAAAATTCAAGTCGCCTTGTTTCTTTTTGCAAATCGCTCCTTTCTTGCAAATAATCTGCATTTTATGGTAAAGCTGATTGACAAAGCAATTGTAATCAATGTTAAAATACATAAGAATGAGAGAAAAAGGCTTTATTCGAGCAATAAAGAAAAATTATCTTGTTGAGACAAAAGTATCACAGCAAATTTTTAAATTTTTACTGACAAAATTCCAGGTGAAAATTAAATCCCAAATCTAAAAATAATCAAACAGACGCTTCGCTTCCTGTACCAAATGTGTTGTTGGATTGTGCCAAATATTTTTTTATTATTTTAACGCAACTTATTAAAGTTATTTGTAGCTTTTTCAAAGGTAAACAAACAATCAATGTGTCAAGTTTTAAACATGGCGGCATTTTAATAGAAATAAAGGGAGGGAACTCACATTTTGATGTACAGTAGAGTTCGTTTATAACGAACAGGTTTGTAACGAAATCAGGCTTATAGCGAAGTAAAGATAAATCCCCGGTCCCATTGCTATTTAAACAATGTATTTGTGAAGGCCTATTACAAATTTTTTATAACGAAATCAGGCTTATAACGAAGAGAATTATAAACCCAAACAACGTTTTTATTACTCAAAATTGACATGATATAACAAAGAAAATTGCTGAACAAACAAATCGTTTACCTGTCTTCCGCTACACACAGATGGTCACATATTAGAATGGTCAAGTGCACTTGACACTTCCGTTATTGATAATTGAAAAATCAATAATTCCACCTTTGATGTTGTTAATGATGTCAATCAAGACTTTTTTTTTAAATATACAAACAATAAAATGGGTATTAATGATGTGATTAACAAGTTGTCAATTAATAACACACGCACTAATTTATTGCATTAAAAATTAATAAAACGTAATCTAAATTTTAATGAATGGATGCACAAGCTAAAGAAATTAAAAACAAAGTCATGTGTGAGATTAATTCATTCGCTATTGTTTATTTTTTCTTTGATGATAGACTCTTTAATTAAACAACAAACTGCATGGTCTAAAGGTTCATCTAAATACCAAAAACAAAAGAAATGTACTCGTTCTGAAAGTTCGATTAACCTGAGTTTTTATGTGTATATAATACCAAAAAGAAACAATTATTCTTCAAATTCAAATAAAATAAAAGGAAAATGGCTACAATCTTAAAATTGACCATTAAAAATATATATCCGAATTATCAACATTATACTGATATCGATCCAAGTGTTAATAACCGACCTCATATTTCCTCTTTATAAAATTGATCGTGAACAAAGTTGAAAAAAAATTTCTAAGGAACATTTGAAGATACCAAAGAGGTATTCAGAAGCCGTAATCTTTGAGAACTGTCTAAAGGATTAAATATTTTTTTACGATAAAGGCCCACTTTACTGTGCATCAGTTATCATAGCATAATGAAACTGCCCGGGTCAGAACCAGATTTTTTTTATCTCTAAAATTACGCGACCTCAGTGGCTTGAACTACCGATAGCTGGAACAGATTTTGACAGTCCCTTCGAGTTCGAGCCAGCGAAGTTCTACTGTACGATTTTCAAAAGGGGAGGTAATTCTACATTGTTTCTCTTATAACGAACGATGCCTATAACAAACTAAGATCGAGAGTCCCATGGACTTCGTTATAAACGAACTCTACTGTAATATGTATTTTAAAGATTTCAATGCGAAACGAATAAAATCTAAAATCGACAAATATAAGATCAACAACAATAATGCAAGTCCAAAACATGAATTTAAAGTTAAATATGAAGGATATTAACCATATGTCAGCAAAGGCACACTTCAAATGCAATTGTTTTTAAATGATACGAAGAAACAACACATTTTTGCAGAAACATGTGTCTATGAAGATGTTGGAAGTCTCCGTCAGGTCTTCACTTCTCCCTCATGTTCTCTTGAGGGAGAAGTCAAGTCTCCCTGTTTTTTGCAAGTGTGGTGAGCCCTGATGATTCTCATTTTTTTCTTCAATTTTGTGACAAATGTAACAGTCTTTAACTACAGTATTTTTTCTGTTTTGTAAGACGAAATAGTACTGTAAATAGCTTTCGGGATAATGGTGGGATTATGGTGTTAAATGCCACTTTCAACAATATTTTACTTATATCGTGGCAGTGAAATAGCTTTTGTGTCAGTTTTTAAAACAATATTCTGTATACTGTAAAATACTATTTATTCTTGGGGAATCAATTTTTTGGATTTGATGGCTCAACCAATCCTCAAATTTAATAATCCAACAAAGAATATAGTTAATTTCCCATTAACAGGAACAACAATAAAAAATAAAATAATGTCTTTGAATTTTTATATTATTTTTTACAGAAATTTGGATTACACGAATTTAAGAACCTACAAATATGTCTTCTACGAGCATCCCACAAAAATTGAGATCAATGAATCTCAGTTCTTTCACAATACTACAATTATGAACTAGAATGAAGCATGCCCTTACCCAAAGGTTACAGCAAAGGTTTCAGTACAAACAGTGATTTACAACTGGTACATTTCTGTAAGATATATGATGCCCCCAATGAAAAATTGAAGGAAATAAATATCCTGATATATTTCACACCTTTGGTATATGTACAAATATACTGTAAAATGAGAAGTTTCTAACTAACTATTTGAGTAATGGTAGACACTGACTGCATAAGTAGATGTAGATCCAACTACTATACTGTAATGTCCATGACAGGCCTTTTTATAAAGGGTGGTACCAGGTACTTTCACCCACCTAAAATGGTCTTTGGTACCTCCTGATTTTAAAGAGTGTTGTATAAGATATTCATGAAAATTGTTCAAATTTTAATCAAAAGTACCACTTGAAAACAGTGAAGTACTGGTAGACTTGAAAAATATTGAAAGCCCTGCATGACAGCATCATCATTTTTACTGCAGACCAATTCTTACCTATCATCTTCATTCTTTGAAGGAAAATTTTCTGTTAAACTTTGTTTAGTTTCAAATCTGTCAATATCCCAGCTACCAGATTTATTACTACTCCCCCAACTATTGTCCTTATTGCCCCAACTATTGTCTTTCTCCAGGTCAAATATACTATCATTTCTGTGAAGAAGAAAAAAAGACAAAATTTCAAATTAAGATTATTCCTTTCATGTATACATGAAGGATATACTCACATCTGTCATCAGTAAATGACTTTTATACATTTTTATGGATTGTCCTAATCCAATCACAACCAACTCACCAAAACTGCTACCAACCAAAAATATTTATCACACTTTAACACTTCTTTGCAGTCTTTTTTTCAAGAAATTTGAAAGTAAACAAAATATGCTTATATCCCTATCAACTTTAAAAATTAATATATGGCTGTATTGATATTTTTTGTTTCCATTTTTATTTCCAATAGAAGTCAGGTTAGGTTTATGGTGTTTAATGCCACTTTCAACAATATTTCAGTTATATCGTGGAGGTCAGTTTTATTGGTGGAGGAAACCGGAGTACCCTGAGAAAACCACTGACCTGTCGCAAGTCACTGACAACTTTATCACATAATGTTGTATCGAGTACACCTTTCCATGAATGGACTTCGAACTCACAACTTTAGTGGTGATAGGCACTGATTGCACAGGTAGTTGTAAATCCAACTACAATATGATCACAACGACGGCCACTCCAATAGAAGTCAGAGATAAGATTGATCCAAAATAACCAAGACTTACTTTGTACCAGAAAATCCCATATCATCCAATTCATCTTCAAAAAAGTTTCTCGACCGAGTTGATCGACTACTATATTTGTCTAATCTGGATTTGTTGTCCTTTTCTGGAGTGTCTTGGTTAATGGTCTGCATATCTGTCATGGCGGAATGACTAAATCCTCTACAAAAGATAAAAAAAAAACCATCATATTAGCTCAGACACTTGAATTTAATGGTCTCCTTACATCAAGGCTGGTCTCTTGAGCCATATCTAATAAAATTATATATACAGTCAAACCTCCCTATTAGGTCACGGTGCCAGTGCTCTCAAAAGTAGCCAGCGGTTTTATGCCACCTATGACGATGGGAAGTGCCGCCGACTTTCATGTCCCCCCCAAAACAATTGTGAAAATAAAACTCCTGTCGCTCCGTGATTGAAAATGACGATTGAGGAAGAAAATTGAATGCTTACAATTACTGAAAGCTCCTTTCCATCTGCAATTTTGATTAGTGAGAATTGTACATTATCGGCCAATGAAATTGTCCATTTCAAAAGCCAGCTTCATCAATCGTAGTCTGGTATTTGACGCAACCTGCATTACCGAATGCATACTAAATATTTACCAGTGTGATCAACAAATATACATAAACTGAAGCGATCTAGTCAAACCCTCTTTGATTGTGGGTTTAAGAAAACCAGGCATAGGATAGAAAAGGATAATAATAGTACGTTTCGAGATCATAGCATACAAATAAAATAATACATTTCTTGTCAAAGCAAAGTCTTCGGATTTACGTACGCATGTTGTCATTCATCATACAATCTCGTCAATTGCCACATAGCGAACTAATACATCGATCTTACTCCAAAAACAAATGTTAAATTTATTGTAGCTGTCTTTCTTGAAGTATGTTCCTTTATGTAAAAGGGGAACTGTCCACACATTCTTTGTAGTTTCTTTTTATTTGTCCAACCTTAATAAAGCCTAAAGGCATGTGAATTTGATAAGATATGAGTTGACATGATATGGGGAGGGACTAGGAAGGAAAAAACATATTTCCTAAAGGTCATGCTGCTAAAAATTTCACAGATCTGGACTTTTAAGTTTTTTCCAGTGAATTTCTGGATAAGGTACCTGAATACATTTCAATAATACTGACAGAAAACTTCTGAATTTAATATGATAAAAAAAAATCCTCTGCTTCCAGAATGTTTTGAAGACTGATATAGCAGGAGGTCGTCTTGAAGCCTTGGAACTTTATCCAAGTGATTTTGAATGGAAGCAAATGTAGAATCTTTTGACTAACTACATAAGTGCATTGACAGCTAATCTAAAATCAAGATTTTCATCTAGTTTGCCAATTTTAGAATGCTTCACCATATTTGACCCACTTAATTTACCAGACAGAGGATCCCCAGAATTTAAGACATATGGTAACACAAGTTTAAAGAAATTGGCAAACCATTTCTTCCAGTCTGATACAGAGGAAGACAAACAAATGAAGGAAGAAAAGATGACAGCAGAATGGGGACATTTAAAGTATCAACCATTAAAATGGAAAGATGAAGTTCCTGAGAGTATTAAAACTCCAAACCCAAAACAAACAATGGTGAGCATCACTCCATTAGAATGGAGCCTTCAGAAACTTGTCAGTACACCATATACGGGGGAAATGTACAGAGAACTTTGTCACATTGCTAAGATAGTAATTTGTCTACCTGTAAGCAATGCATGGCCAGAAAGAGGTGGAAGTGCCATTAAAAGAATAAAGACCAGACTATGTAGCTGTCTAAAAAATGATATGATGTCAGCCCTTCTCCATGTATCAATCAATGGACCTAAAGTACTTGAAGCATAATGAAGCTGATGAATTTGTTAAAGAGGCAGCAATAAGATGGACAGGGCTTAAAAAAAGGAACAAACTATCAGGACATATTACCACAGGAAACACAATATGTGTGGAAAGAAACAACGTTAGTGTTCAGACTGATAGCAATTTAAATACATTAGATACTGAACTAGCAGAAAAGGAGCAACATGTGATGGAGTTGATGAAACAGGCAGCAAAGATTCTTGGGCTACCTATGGATGACTTTGATAATGATATTGAGGATAGTATTGATGACGAAAATGATGCAGATGATATGTGGAATGACATTAACTGACTTTGAATCTGATTCAATTATTTAACTAGGAAGAACTGTTTTAGATACCTAAAACTTATGTCTCCCCTTAATGCAGCCATCTGTACAACAATGTTACACATTATGAGTTGAATGATACTATTTAAAAAACAATTATTTGATTTGACCTTGAGGTCAAAGGTCAAGGTCCCACGAAGGTCATTACAGTACGCAACACACCGTCTTATGGTCATGCACCCACATACCAAATATCATTGACCTATCTCGAAAGACAAAAATGTTATGGCCCAGACAAGAAAATACTATTTAAAAAACAATTATTTGACCTTGAGGTCAAAGGTCAAGGTCTCACAAAGGTCATTACGGTATGCGACACACCACCTTATGGTCATGCACCCACATACTTGAATGACACTATTTAAAAAACAATTATTTGACCCTGAGGTCAAAAGTCAAGGTCCCACAAAGGTCATTATGGTACGCGACACACCACCTTATGGTCATGCACCCACATACCAAATATCATTGACCTATCTCGAAAGACAAAAAAGTTATGGTCCGGACAAGCTTCGCTGAGAAGAAGCAGAAGAAAAAATCAGACTAAAACAATATGTCTCCCTTCGTTCGAAGGGGAGAAATAATGATAATCATGAACATGAAAAAACTTCAAAACCTTTTTCAATTTTTATTGTTTTAATTTTACATCACATTTTTAATATAAACACATGAGTTAACAAATTTTAATATATACATTCATGAGTTATAACATTACACACAAAACATTGATGGATTAATAAGAAGAGTTTGTAGATACCAAAGAGGCAATCAGAATCCTTAAATCAATGAAGGACAGACAACATAATGAACAACAGAAAAAGGACAAACAATGATCTACAAAAAATACACATAAAACTAAAGATTGAGTAACATGAACCCCACTAAATATCAGGAGTGAACTCATGTGCTCCGGAAGGGAAAGCAGTTCCTGCTCCATTAGTGGCACCTGTGGTGTTACTCTAATAACAATTCACAAAGGCATTTTAAATATTTCATATGTAACATTTAGATTTTGGCAAAAATATCTGTTTATGTTTGAGTTTTCATTGAAAAATAATTTTTTGTGAATAAAAATCAGACATAAATTCTGTATATTCAGATATTTTTGCTATATTTTAAATGTTGCCTATACAAATTGAGCTTTATAAATAAGGGAAAATGGGGCCAGGAAATGTCTGCACTTTAATGTTCGTCAGTGGCTGAAATTTGTTCCACTCGCTGCACTCATCAGTAGCCATCTACTTTAAATATTTCTCCACCTACTTCTAAATATCTTGAAAGCACTGGGTCACCTCTATTAAGAATTCACCTGTATTAAAAGGTCACCTTTTTCTTGTCCAATCATTGTAAATTTCATATGAATTGAACCCCTTTTAAGAGGTCACCTGTCTTAAAAGATAACTTTTTCTTTTGATGATTTCATTGTTTTTTTTAAATAGTTAAGCAGCATGTTTGTATTATGAAAGCTTAAGGGACATGTGGCAGCAGAGAAAGAAACATTAAAATAGGCGGAAGCTCTTGGGAAGTCTCCCAGACATTATCTTACCTTACATCACATGCTCTGAAAGAGAAGTTAAGTTGTCATGTTTTTGTCAAGTGCAATGAGCCCTGAAATGGTTGTTATAAAATCAACAAAGCAAACAAAATATAAATGTAAATCTGTAGAGTTACAGTTCAATGTGTTTATTATGGGACAGACATTGTCACTAGTTTAGTAGGGAGTCTTGATTGTTGTACTAACAGTTATGTATGTTGAGACCTTCAAAACTGACATAATTGTTTTGATCTGTAACATCAGACTGTGTTTGACATAACACGCAGTGAACATTTTCAGTAGCAGAGTTAGTTTGTTGATACCGACAATATCACTTAGTGAAATCAAAGGAGAAATGCATAAATTACCGAAAACATGTAAAATCAACATTCATTTTTTACAGAGGAAAGTTTTTTAAAAGATATTTTATGAATAAAATGTTAATGCTATAGTCAGATAATACATTTATAAATAAAACTCCTTTCCCAAAAAATCTAAGTTTACCTGTTTCCACTAAATCCCATCCCAAGTCTTTCAAACTGTTCTGCTTTCTTTGGATCAGAAATTTTTAATTTGTCTTCCTGTTTTTTTCTTTCTAAACTCATATCTTTATAGGCCAACTTCATTGATACCCTAAAAATAATATATATAATATTATTTATTAACTAATGCTAGATTTAAATCACAAAAGGAAATGCATATCAGTTACCGTCATTATGGTTGCATAATACAAATCTCCCGAAAAAAGCTAGTTCGTGTCTATGATGTGCATAGACTTTTGAAAAATATCGTTGTTGGAAATGCAAGAATTAAATATCAGTCCTTTGAGCATGTTTCATTTGCTGACAGAATTTTAGAACCATTTATCTCTTTAAATCTTCAATAAAGTTGAAAAAATATTAAATGCGTCAGGTTTTATTGCCGTTTCCATGTGATGTTTTTATTGTCCGGATGTTGTGTAATTGATTCAAATTCTAGTACAACATCAGTATATATAAGTTTAAATTCTGGATCTTATCCTAAATTGGTGCAATTGATAGTTTAAGATGGCAGAAAATACTATTACATGTACATGTTAGAGTAACATTAATAAATTACATAAGGGCCGGGTGGCACTCAATGAGTTAGGTAGTTGTAGGGCCCGGGTGGCTCAAAGAGTTAGGTAGTTATAGGGCCAGCGTGGCTCAATGAGTTAGGTAGTTGTAGGGCCCGGGTGGCTCAATGAGTTAGGTAGTTGTAGGGCCCGGGTGGCACTCAATGAGTTAGGTAGTTGTAGGGCCCGGGTGGCTCAATGAGTTAGGTAGTTGTAGGGCCAGCGTGGCTCAATGAGTTAGGTAGTTGTAGGGCCCGGGTGGCTCAATGAGTTAGGTAGTTGTAGTGGGCCCGGGTAGCTCAATGAGTTAGGTAGTTGTAGGGCCAGGTGGCTCAATGAGTTAGGTAGTTGTAATGGGCCCAGGTGGCTCAATGAGTTAGGTAGTTGTAGGGCCCGGGTGGCTCAATGTGTTAGGTAGTTGTAGGGCCTGGGTGGCTCAATGAGTTAGGTAGTTGTAGTGGGCCCGGGTGGCTCAATGAGTTAGGTAGTTGTAGGGCCCGGGTGGCTCAATGAGTTAGGTAGTTGTAGGGCCCGGGTGGCTCAATAAGTTAGGTAGTTGTAGGGCCGGGTGGCTCAATGAGTTAGGTAGTTGTAGGGCCCGGGTGGCTCAATGAGTTAGGTAGTTGTAGGGCCCGGGTGGCTCAATGAGTTAGGTAGTTGTAGGGCCCGGGTGGCTCAATGAGTTAGGTAGTTGTAGGGCCCGGGTGGCTCAATGAGTTAGGTAGTTGTAGGGCCCGGGTGGCTCAATGAGTTAGGTAGTTGTAGGGCCCGGGTGGCTCAATGAGTTAGGTAGTTGTAGGGCCCGGGTGGCTCAATGAGTTAGGTAGTTGTAAAGGGCCCAGGTGGCTCAATGAGTTAGGTAGTTGTAAAGGGCCCAGGTGGCTCAATGAGTTAGGTAGTTGGATTACTTAACAACCCATACAAGCCTATCACCAATACGACGTGGGCTCGCGTCCGACTTTGTAAATTACAAAAAGGGGTGAACTTGACTCACAGCCACAAGTGATAAAGTTTACCAGTTGCTTGCCCATGGTCGGTGGTTCTCTCCAGGTACTCCAGCTTCTTCAACCACTAAAACTGGTCGCCATGATATAGCTGAAATATAGCTGAAAGTGGCGTTAAAATACCAAAAATCACAATTAAAAAAATCATTAATAAATTACATTTGTTTTTCTTTCTCTTCTTGAGTCTTGGCTTCTTTGGTGGCCATATTTTTAGCTAATTCTTCCCGTTCTTTGTCCAACTGCTGTGCTTTATTTTCAATTTCATTAAAGTTTGCTTTCACTCTCTGAGCACCAAATCCTTTCTGTAATTAACATATTTAAAAATGAGAATATAATTCTTGGATACAAAAGACATTACACAATGTATGTGTACAGAAATTATAAGTTTTTTTTATTAAATGGCATTAAACTGGACAGTGAATTCTGTAAAAACAAAATACCTGATGTGATATTTATAGTGTTAAATATAAGGAACATACAATATTATTAGGCCAGGTTTTTTTTAAAGAAAAGAACCCAGGGTCTGTTTGCATCATAGCAATTATAGAATGGTTGTATGCTCTGTTTTCTTCCACCAACAAATATGACCGTCATGATATTACTTTAATATTTTTCTTTAAAGTGATGCTAAATACAAATACCACCTAAACTCATTTGGACCTGGTTCAGGCAATATATATTAATATATGTTATCTTAATATTATTTATTAATGTGCAAAATTGTATTCATATTTCAACAAATTTGATAAATTGTTGAAATTAAAAAAAAAAGTATTTTAAGACAATTCAGTCACTTAAATAGAATAACTTAAAATCAAGAATTATTGTCAGATTTGCTGTAAATTAGTTTTGCAGTCACTGATTCAAAAGTTTATACTCAGTAAAATATTGTTTTCTAACTAGATATTGCATATAATGACAATACAGGATGGACAGAGGATTGGTTAGTATTGTTGGTTTTATATTCAACCATGACTGTGTAATTGATTATCATGAGGAAGATTAAATATTAATTTTGGAAGTTAATCAATGTATAATTCATACCGATTTCTTGGCAGCTCCAGTTTTCTTAGCACCAATCAATGCCTTCCTAGGTTCAGCATGAGCTTGAGCCTGAGTAGGTGACACACTCAGAGCATGATCTACACTAGGTCCTACTGACGGATCTGTAAGACATCATTTATAAATGTTTACCATAGTAACACTGTCAGAGCAGCACTTCAGTACTTTTTTGTTATTAACTATATGTTTCTTCTTTTTGTGGGACAAGAATTAAAGTGATTGAGAAATTGTTGCTTAACACCAAAATGAGAAAATTTTCGGCTATATCACATATACAAAATGAGTGGGGAAGTGAATGATTGTTGTTTACAGGTGAGTCCTGTACTCATCACATTTTCTTGGGATTCTGCATTTCTTACGAAAAATAACAAAGAATACACTAGTGGGACTCGTGACATTTTGGTTGGGATTCGTCCTAATTTTATCCTACTAGAATCTCTGAAATGAGCGATCTATCAGCTATATCATGGAGAGAACAAAATACATTACATGAGAGGATGATTGAACGGTCTATTGCACTCAAGGAGAACAAAATACATTACATGAGAGGATGATTGAACGGTCTATTGCACTCAAGGAGAACAAAATACATTACATGAGAGGATGATTGAACAGTCTATTGCACTCAAGGCGAGCATACTAACCATTACACCACTAGAGAGAATCAAACAAATTTTCTAAATTTAAACTTGGACAAGAGGTCAAATTGTGTGTAATGATAATATAGAGTATGGCTTATCTAAAATATTATCATAATCATACAGGTAAACTCTCTCTATGTATATTTCCTAACAAGTTCATTCATTTCTGTTAATAGTTAATAATCAATACTTTTTGTTTGGGCTTAGGTTTAGATTTATGGCATTTAATGCCACTTTAAACAATATTTTAGTTACATGGTGGCAGTCGGTTTTAATGGTGGAGGACACCGGAGTACTCAGAGAAAACCACTGACAAACTTCATCACATAATTTTGTATCGAGTACACCTCGCCTGAGCGGGTTCAAACTCACAATGTTAGTGGTGATAGGCACTGATTGCATAGGTAGTTGTAAATCCAATTATCACGACCACGATGGCCCCTATATTTGTGATATATACATTACTAATATACCTATATCTTCTGTTTTACTTCCATTGTTAATAGGTTGTGGTTCTGAGGTGTGTGTTATTTTGGGAAAGTTAACAATTCAATATTTGGTGATAAATACATTACTACTATACCTATGTCTTCTGTTTTACTTAAACTTCCATTGTTAATAGGTTGTGGTTCTGATATGTGTGTAAGTTTCTGATTTTCCTGTATGTAGTTAGTTTCTTTATCTTCTGTATGAGCATCAAAGAAATCAACTTCCTTTTCAAGAGGAGAGGTTGGGTCGTGATGACTTTCTATATGAAGCTGAAAAATAATGTCAAAATGTAAACAACACTAATTAAAAAAAAATGTGTACTTACAAAAGAGAAAAAATACTGTCAATTAGACACACTACCCATTTTTTTCCCATGAGTGAGTGAGTGATTGTTGTAGTGTTTTATCTAGGACTGAAAAGGGACATGGTATATTTTTTTTTAAAAAGGGCACTTTGCGTGTAGAATTTACCAAAAAGGGCACATAGAAAAAATAGGGTAGGTACTGTAGGTAGGTAAAACCATTTTATTTTTCAAAATTATTTTGATTTCTTGACTTTAACAGTGCTTAATCAAAATGTGATGACTTAGTGGCATTTTACAAAAAATACCAATAAAATGTGCTAGGGTAGGCAGAAAAAATAGGGACGGTACTGTAGGGAAACCTTGAACAGAGATATATTTTTTTCCGGCCTTATTCATACACACATGACACAGGTACATGTGGGGTGGGTCAAAGAGAACTGCTATCAACACATCTACAATAATTAATGTTTATACAAATGTTGAATAGTAAAGGCCTACAGGTGTTTTGAGGGAATCCATATAAACTGCTATCAAAACATTGTTGACAGATTACCAAGCTCAGGTAAACATCACTACCGCCGATGAATGTTGATTAAAAATTAAAAATTGACACAATTTTACGGCGGGTGAAACATTTTATATACCTGCTGAAGAATTTCATTAGGTTTCGGCATGAGGCTGCTTCTGCCTTCCTCATCTCCTCCCTTTTTCTTTTCCTTCTGTCGGCAGTCGACATTCTTTTTAATTTTCACAATGGCATCAAAATTTGATAGTTCGCTAGAGTTGTCGCCATTCGACCAAGCGATCTTACGGATCGTTTGAAGAAATGAAAAAGGGCACATCTGCAATACATGGCACCACGTTTTTTTTATCAAAAGGGGCATAGATAAAACACTATTGTTGTTTAACGCCTACTCAGCTATATCATGGCGATCAAAATTAATTTGTTAGTTGTACATATGACGGGGGAAAATCAAATTTAAAAAATTTCCATCCTACCTACCATTTTTAAATATTTCAAAAGCCACAAACGTCTCTTTACAAGTTTTTGTTTTCAAACTGTGCATCTAATCGTAGCTTATGAAAATTGATATTTTTTCACCTTTACAGTCAATCAAAACATGTTTTTAATACTAGAGTTGATAGAGTCCAGGGCTCTAGATTTCCCATCTCCCGTCACCCGTGGATAGTGAATTTTGATGACGGGAAAGTACATATTCAAGGGTTAATTGTCCGTGGGAAAGTAAAAAAAAGAGCATTGAACAAAACTGGTGACCATCGTGGAATGTTATCGATTCTGCCATCGGTAATGCAATTTAGAATATATCATGTATTTCTGAAAGTTTGTTTTCGTTTTAGTGTTGTTTCTTTACACTCGGACGACATCCACTGTTATACTATAACTCATTATCGTTCCAAATGGATGAAAGTCGTTCTTAATTTCGGGAACGTTGACGGAAAGTGCAAAAACGGCTTTGGAAACTAATAACTTCACGGAAACTTACAATGACTTCAATAAAAATGTGTTGGTATTATTATATGGTATCTGAGAGTTATTTCTGCAATTATTGCAATATTTTATGGCTAATTGTGAGAGTTGCATCTGGATTTTGCAGATTGAATGGAAGCTCAAGTTTATTTTTGTCTCTGTCCTGAAACGGTTCAAAAATTATATTTAAAAAATTTGAAGTGGGAAAATTTGAATTTGGGCCCTCTGTAGAAAACTATGATCCATCCAGGGATATAGAAAACTGGCTGTCTACTGGTGGCACCAAACATGTTAAAGGTCACAAGATAAGCCCAGCCTTATCACTTCCACGGAAGATTAGAAACAGAGAACTAGAACCTGAGGACAAATAAACATTTTGAAAATTGTGTTACTTAGAACCAATAAAAGTTGAATACATAATTATATGTCATTGATTTCAATAAATCATGCATCTATTGATCCATAAATATAGACTGCTATTTTTTATCCTCTGGTCAGGGAAAGTCAATTTTGAGTCATTACTTTCCCTTGGAAAGTTGGAATAAAAAAAAATTCTAGAGCACTGGAGTCTACTAATGTAACCATGGTAACATTACTGTGATGTGGTGTCACATACATCATTATATAAATACCTTTTCTTTGGTGTTTAGATTATATAGACTAAATTAGTAAAAAAAATCAGATCTTAACATCCAGTTTATTCACGATTTATCTTTGTTCCAAAAAGATGTTACCTTTGTACCATGTAGCTTCATGGCTTGTGTAGCCAGTGAGTGTAACTTCCCCTTGTATAATTCTGCAGCACGGCTATGGTACTTCTGTTGGGAATCTGTTGATGTAGAGCCATGTTGACGGAAAAAGTGAGTCTACAAAACACAATAATCAAAAATGCTGTATAGTCAGTTATTTTAGCATGAGTAAAATTAACAGTTTGTATGAAAAAACATACACGACAAAATTTGCTGGTTTGAATTTTTGTGATTATTTTTAGTTTTCATTTCAAGAATGTGCAACATGTTAACTTAATATTGGCACAGTTTTTACTTTGGTACTTAAATTTGCATCCCATGAAAATATCCTGCTACACAATAGTGAATTTTAATCAATCCTATGCTATACAAATAGCTACAAAATATCTCTAAGTGGCTATCTGTTTTATATGTTATCTATCAAATAGAAATATTAGAGTTAACTCCCTTAACCAAGTTATGAGATAATAAAATATTATGTAATTTTCCTTCAAGCCTTACAAAATATATTGCAGTCAAAGAGACCGTTGTGGTCGCAATCGTATGGTAAATGGATTTATAACTACCTATGCAATCAGTGCCTATCATCTCTAATGTTGTGAGATCGAATCCCGCTCAGATGAGGTGTACTTGATACAACATTATGTGATAAATTCGGTGGTTTTCTCAGGGTACTGCGGCTTCCTCCATCAATCAAACTAACAGCCACAATATAACTGAAATATTGTTGAAAGTGGCATTTAACACCATAGCCTCCCTCTATCAAGTAAACCAGATCATTAAAGGGAGATAATCAATAAATATTTCTCCTTGAAGTATATTATAACTTACAGCATTTGCATTTCCGCCTACTTGCATAGCCCTCAATTGTATCCATGTCCAGCTGGTGTCAAGCTGCGTAGATCTGATGAAGGTGATGTGGACACCTAGGGATCTGTGTACTGCTGAACAATCAATACATAGAAACACACCATATGTCACACTGGCCCAAGTGGGATAATTACTACCACAATCAAAACATTGCTGAAAATAAAAATAAAAATTGATGTACAGTTCACGATTACATACATGTACTTTCACTTTCTGGGCAACCCCGAGGCAAATATTGGCAATATAATGACTGCTGCGAAAAGAAAAACTGTCTTCAGAAGGTGATCATTATATTTTTTGAAAAGATACATCAGAATGCATTAGGAGTTGAGCCCTATAGGTTTTTCGATATATCCAGTGCGGGAAACGACCGCTCGCCAATTCGCCAAAGGCGAGTGGAACTTTCGGGTGGCAAGTAAGATCCACTTTATACTCGCCGGTGTGGCGAGTAGGAACTTGAAAACGCTCGACACGATAACTGGCTTACAGCTTTAAAATATCATAGCTCCCAAACAGTTACTTTTTCTGTTAACTGTGTCATTTATCCATTTATCCAACATTTTATTAATAGTACACAAATTATGTGATCGTCTCGGTCCAGTAAATTTTCAATCATCTGATCTGCCTGATCAGGATATTAAAGTGCCGACTGAAGTTCACCTGTTGTGATTATCTCATGGTGATTATTTTATTTGTTCCTAATTGACCAATTCAAGTGTAGAACATTCTAGTTTAACGAAATCGATAATTATTTTCCAGTATATTTTGTATAAAAAGCTTGTTCTCCACATTTATTGTGAGATGTAATGCAACCGCCATTGTTTACTACAACCTCGTGCGCATGCTCACGTTTGATGGAAAAGCTATATAATAGCTATATTTAGATATTTTGTGATAATAATTTTATATTGTAAAACAATCCAACTACATGTAGTTCTAATAATAAAACTCTAAATGCTCGCTTACTCGCAAGGGTTATAACGGGATGCCATTACACGTAATGGAGCAGCCGCCGAGATTTTTTGCACTCGCTTACAGAGTTTCTGACTCCTGCATTTATCAATAATAAGACATAACCTTTCCTTTTGTCCATTATTATAACAAGTTTTTATCACCTACCAGTATTTCAGAATGTAATTCCCACAAAATAAAAATTTTCTCTCTGAACATTTTGAATTTCGTCATTTCCGGCCTCACTATTTGGATGTCGATACCATATTTGGCGATTTGAGGCGTGAATGTTTACATCAGCGTGTAGTAGGAAATACCATATTTAGAAAAGCTCTGCCTTCCGTAGTTTCCGGTAATGGAAAACGATCGATAAATTTGAACAAGGTTGTTGCTACCTTTGAAAAGCATATATTTCTCAGCCAAACCGATTTAACAAGGACTGGGATCATCAGTAATAGTTATAATGAAATGTTTGAAGCATAAATAGTGAGTTTTTATGTTTCAACTGCAACTTTTTTTTTGCTCCATTGTGACGAATGGGACCACGTTGTAGCTCTGCTGAGACACAAGTTTGTCACAGGAGCTACATTATTGCAGCTACAATCCAACCTGTGATTTTTTTTTCAACAACATACATTTTTTATAGTATATATTTTATTATACAATACAATATTGAACTGATTTTCGCTAACACTTCAATCATTGAATATTGATTTTTTTTTCAGATGTTGAACATTTTTTCCCCGCAATTGCATCCCCTGTTAGTATACTTTTATTGCTATATTTAAAAAAAAAATAACACCAAGAACAATGATTTCAGTCTTCTTATTCAGAAAAAAAACCTACAGCAAAATAAAGGTATACTGTAAACAAAATCGTCATTTTTATCGAGATTTTTTGGAGGGATTCCAGAATTTTTTAACTTCATCCTTGTATAGGTTGATGTGGACGATATTTGTGTTTTATGCATTTAAAAAATGGAAAAAATTAATCAGTCTGATAAAATCTCCTCAGATAATCTACTTCGTAAAAGTAAATATTTGATTAAAAAAATTGTCATAGGAAAACTTAAAGAGTTATATATTTTAAAGCATGGAAAACAGAACTGTTTAATGATGATAGAAGAGAAGGTAACCAAAATAATAAACTAAGAACATATCGATTATTTAAACAAAATTTTAATTTCGAACCATATTCAAATATACTTACATGTCATTTTAAACAACACCAAGCCCTTACCAAATTAAGAATAGGAAATCATCGTTTAGAAATTGAATTGGGAAGGCATAAAAATATTAAAGCAGCAGACCAAATATGCAAAGATGGAGTGGAAGATGAAACTCACTTCCTCGTCAAATGTAAAAACTTTGAAAATATTAGAAAACCTTATTTAGAAACTATCTATACAGTATGTCCAAACTTAAAAACATATAATAATGAAAATATCTTTATTTGGATTATGGGATGCGAGAATCCAGAGGCTCTAAGAACCTTAAGCAATTTAATCATAGAGCTTACATCAGAAAGGGATTTGTATTTGAAAAATATATGAATATGTGTGCTGACCCAGAAAACAATGCATTATTTAACTCTGGGCCACTGAACAAACCCGTATTTTATGTATATGCAGAGATCACTTTGGGTCACGCCATCGTGCCATAGTCGGGCTAAAATTTGATATGGCCCATTAAACTAGAGGCTCAGGTGAGCCTGTATCGCTCACCTGACATAAATAAGTCCTCTTAAGAATGTCTGTATGCTGAATACATCTAAGTTACTATTCAAATCCCATACTGCCATAGGGTTCTATGTTAAAACTATGTCTGCTCATGGCAGCCATCTTGGATGGAGGTCGTGGTCACCGGACACAATTTTTAAAGTATATTACCCAAGGACCATCCATGCCATGTTTGCTTTAAATCGGCTGACTGGTTTCAGAAGAGAATACTTTTAAACAATTTTCCCATAGGGTCCTATGTTAAAACTATGTCTGCTGACGGTGGCCATTTTGAACCGAGATCGGGATCACTGAACACAATTTTGGAAGTTGACCACCTAAGGACCATCGATGACATGTTTGCTATATTGGCTTACTAGTTTCAGAGGAGAAGATTTTAAAATATTTTTTCCCATAGGGTCCTATGTTAAAACTACAGTATGTCTGCTGAAGGCGGCCATCTTGGATGGAGGTCAGGGTCACTGGACACAATTTTGAAAATTGACCACGTAAGGACCATCCATGCCATGTTTGCTTTAAATTGGCTTACTGGTTTCAGAGAAGAAGATTTTTAAATATATTTCCCATAGGGTCCTATGTTAAAACTATGTTCGTTGATGGTTGCCATCTTGGATGGAGGTCGGGGTCACAGGACATAATTTTGAAAGTTGACCACCTAAGGACCATTCATCCCATGTTTGCTTTAAACTGACTTACTGGTTTCAGAGGAGAAGACTTTTAAACATTTTTTCCATAGGGTCCTATGTTAAAATTAAGTCTAGTCATGGTGGCCATCTTGAATTTCCGATCAGCAAACGATTCACAATTTTAGTACAGGACCACCCAATGATCATTCCTGCAAAGCCACAATTCAATTGGCTTAGTGGTTTCTAACAAGAAGATTTTTAAAATTTCAACCAATCAGAACACATTATGGGCCCTGGCAGCCATGTTGGATTTCCGATCAGTGCCAAAAACAAAAACCTTGTATATGACCATCCAATGAACATTTCTGCCAAGTTTGATTCAAATCTGTTTTGTGGTTTCAGAAAAAAAGATGAAAATGTGAAATTCCCATATATGGTCCTATGTTAAACTAAGTCGAGTCATGGTGGCCATCTTGAATTTCCGATCGGCAAACGATTCACAAGTTTAGTACAGGACCACTCAATGATCATTCCCGCAAAGTCACAATTCAATTGGCTTAGTGGTTTCTAACAAGAAGATTTTTAAAATTTCGACCAATCAGAACACATTATGGGCCCTGGCAGCCATGTTGGATTTCCGATCAGCGCCAAAAACAAAAATCTTGTATATGACCATCCAATGAATATTTCTGCCAAGTTTGGTTCAAATCTGTTTTGTGGTTTCAGAAAAAAGATGAAAATGTGAAATTCCCATAGGGTCCAATGTTAAACTAAGTCGAGTCATGGTGGCCATCTTGAATTTCCGATCGGCAAACGATTCACAATTTTAGTGCAGGACCACCCAATGATCATTCATGCAAAGTCACAATTCAATTGACTCAGTGGTTTCTGACAAGAAGATTTTTAAAATTTCAGCCAATGAGAACACATTATGGACCCTGGCAGCCATGTTGGATTTCAAATCAGCACCAAAAACACAAATCTGGTAGAGGACCATCCAGTGAACATTTCTGGCAAGTTTGGCTGATTTCTGTTCAGCGGTTTCAGAGAAGAAGATTTAAATGTGAAAAGCTAACGGACGACGCTTACCCATGACAAAAGCTCACATGGCCTATGGCCAGGTGAGCTAAAAATGATGTGTGTGCCAGTAGCGCGCATTACCATCACGTATGGCCCATACAATTGTACATCGTGTGCCGGTAACCGGGATCTGCATACTTATTTTGTTTTGACTGGTTCTTAATTTTTGTTTCATCCCGAGAACGTAATCAGGCGAAAAAGTAAACCAGTCGCATAATCATCCGATACTCTCTGTGTTTTTCATACTCGGGTCTCGACTATAACGAAAACTGTCGAATGACAACAAAATGCCTCCCAAAAAGGCAAGATCTGAAAAAAATCAACCGAAAATATCATTTTTCACAACGTCAGAGAAGGAAAATCCTTGGTCAGAAGATGAAACGGACACAGGTACAACCACAAAGGCGAATGAGCCTATTGAGGCCGATGATGACGTACAGTACAGAAAGGGACATACCGTGATCAATCACCGTGATAGTGGTCATGTCTAGGAGAGTGATGGGGATTAAAAATTTTAATTCATGTCGGTGATCAGGGGGCAACAAAACACCAGGTGTTAATCTTGTAATCAAGTGTGTCGTTTTACAGGTAAACTAGTCAGATAAGATGTACAGGTGAAATTACGTTTTTATATCGCCTATTTTTTTTTTTCAGGTACTGTCTCAGATTCCCCTCAGAATTAAGAAAAAACATTTTTATTTCTTTCCTCAAAACGTAAAACATCCTTGAACGTAATCCCGGGAATGAAATCCCGAGATCGAGAAAATAGCACGAGAACGGAGAGTTCATTTGAATTGATGAATAAAATGTAAATAATAAATGATTATTCAACTTCAATTCAGTGAAATCATGGGTTGTGCAAATTTGTTTCAAAGATTTTTAACCTTGGCTGTGTATTGCGTATCTACACGCGTACACGTGACCTGGCTTGTGCACAAATGAAGTTTCATAAACACATGCGCGATATGCGTGATTTGTTACGTTTTAAAACGTATTTCCAGTTCAATATTACATTTTAGTTCACTAATATTTTTTATACGTTCAGTAATTATTTTTTTATTTTAATCTTCGTAGAAAACCCAGTTAAAACCCTTTTCGTTGTAGAAATACGTACTAAATAATTTGTATACAGTCATTGAAGAATTTGATTAAAAATTAACGAAACAAATATTTATAAACAGATCGTTCAAAGAAGTACTACATGTCCAAAAGTCACTAAATTTACGGATATATTTTGGAAATTAGCGGCTAATCTGCAGAAAGTTTAGAAATGTGAAAGGAAATAAGGAATTAACCTTTATCATGATTTTACCCCCACAAATGTTTGACATTACACAGTATCTGACCAAAATCAAATGTTACCAGTTTATTTATTTATTCCAATTCAAATCTTAATTGGCTTTCAACCCAATAGATTTGTGACAAAATACAGCCAAAAAAAACCCCAAAGTTTATGAAACAAATTAAAAGCATGCTCTTTGTTTTCCGCTTTTTGTTCATTTTGTAGCCATTAGGCTACGTAAATTTGGATTGTTATAGGTTTTTGTTTGCAATTTTAAAGAAAATTATTTTCATCTATAACGGAATTACGTAACAAGCCAAGTGTGTAAAACAGTTTACTTGAATTGTTATTTTTTTTCAATACGAGAGGTAAAAGTCCAAAACACAAAATAAACCAATAATCAATTTTAGGTCTGCTCTTTACCAACTAAACACTACAAAACCCGCGCTAAACAAAAAATACATTTATGAAGTAGCCCGTACTTACGAATAATTCAATACATACTGAATTCGACCCAACAGAAGAAAAAAAATGAGAAATTAAAATTAAACAAGATAAAGTTCAGTTGCGGTTTCAACAAAATTCTTAATATAGAACTCGAGGTCATAAAGTAGAACTTTCTAAAACAAACGAAAACGATAACAAGACAGACATTCTTTGGAAATGAAAAGCAACAAACAGTCAAATATTAACAGCAAGAGGATACAAAATTAATTGTCAAAAATACATCCTTCAGTAGCAATAATTACGGCTTACGATATTAAAAGTCAACAGGTAGAACAGGTAACACTAATCTCTTAATTGGCGGTAAAATATCAATCGGCGCACAGGTGACAGAGAGCAATAAAATTTAATCCCCACCACCTTGTTTTATGGTCCTTTTTAGGTCTATCACAGTGGGTATATGTCCGTGATGATATGTCTAAAGGATTAAAAATTATGTCTCTCGGAGTGATCAATCACGGTATGTCCCTTTCTGTACTGTATCACACGAAGCCTGCGAAAACAAGGAAAGTTTCAGTCCCGTTGGGCCAGTTTATACACGTGGTTAACATACGACAAAGATAAAAACAAAATGTACTGCAGTAAATGCATTAGCATTGGAGCTAAATTACAAGGTTTACTGCCTCTAGAATTGCTCAGAATTGCTTAAATTGCTGAAAATCGTTTTCGGGCCGGGGGGCACCCATACCCCAGTCTAATGGCCCATTATCTTCAAAAGCTAGGGTGATCTCTGATATGGAACTATTTTATTGTTTTATGTCATAATCGTATATAAATCAATATTGAATCATTGTATGAAATTAACTGTAATTATTCTGCTCATCGGGGTGTCTTAATTGACAATAAAATATTTGTATTTGTATTTTGTATAATCAAATGTCCTGTAAAAACTGATAAACCTTTTGAAGACCGTTTCCAAATGACCATAATCTGAAGCTACAGTTTGTGTTCTAGTTAGTCTGTTACTGTTATCAATTCTTCAAAAAAAGAAAAAGGGGGGATGCTGTATAATACAAATTGTAGATACAAGGACAGCCTTATTCGGTGTATCGGAGAAATAGTTGTGTGGCTCAAACGATTAGAGTACTGACCTTATATCCACATTATCGCTCGCACCTTTGTTAACATAATTTTGATAAACACCGGTTGTGACAGGTGGCAAAATAACCGTGTCATAACATAATCATTACGAGACTTCGAGAAGAAAACGTTAAACGATATGTATCTTCCTGTTTAAGGGAATGTAACAATATAACAGGACAACAAGTGAATTGTATACAACCTCTGTGAAACACCATTGAGCTTACTTTGTTTGTTGGAATAGAACGGAGGCGTTTGAAAATTGTTTGGATATCGTTCTTTGACGGCTGGTCTGCCATTTTCGGTGACGTTTCACAGAATCACATGACCTACTTTTCACTTCCGGTTCATGTTCGAAATCGAAGACTTATAAACAAAGGAATGTTTTGCGTTTAATGAATGCAAACTAGAAATACAGATTATTGAAAAAATATATAATGATGAAAACAGCCGATATTTACATTTTTAAACATGCGTTTTCAAATAACCTTATTATTATTGAACTCGAACTTCAGAAAGCCAAAATGAAATTAAGACAGAGTTTTTGATTGGTTTATTTCAACAAGGTTGCTGACTGTAAACAATATGGCGGCATTTACTTGCCGAGTTTACGGAAACACAACTACACTTCTCGATGCGTAAGTCAAAGATGATCTTTCATGTACATTTTTTGTTTGAGACAGAAAGTCAAATTTGAATATGTAAAGTGTGACGATTATAATGATGATCGTTATCAGAAATGACAACAAATTTAGAGAAGACAACAATTGAACGAATTAATGATTTTCAATTTCAGTCAAATCGGCCTCAAAATGAAAGTCGAATCGGCCCCCAAAAAAAATTAAAAAAAGAATAAATAAATAAGAATTATGTATCAATAATATGAAACAGACACGGCCATGAATGTTCGCGAATCTGAAAATTATCTGGCAATTTCACACTCATCCAGTGCATCAAAAAGTGCCGAGATATATCGGGGAAGATTTTTTTAGGGCCGAATCTAGTCTCATTCAATCGAACCGTCGTTCCTTACGAAATCTGAAAAGTTAACTTCCGCGTAGAAACAAAAAATCTTGTCAGTATGTCAGAAGAGATTTAATAAATTAAAAAATATCAATATAAGTAAAACAAGCTAACAAGATGACTTTTATTACACTCGGGTTTCAGTGGTATCGGACGTACGAGAGAGGGTACGAGACTTGGGATCACCCACAGGCACTCAACGTTCAATGAATAAAATGTAGGGTCAATGTGGGAAAAAAAATAGTATCACTGTTATAATATATCATACCTGTTAACCCTCCCCCTTTGCGCGGGAGTCTCCTGCATAAGAGCCTTATCTCCCGCATGGACTGGGTCTCCTGCGTAGGAGACATTAATCTCCCGCACACACCTTTTCCTCCCGCACGATCTCCCCCCAACAAAAAAATCAAGTACAATAAAATCTTGACCTACATTTTGCAATCAATATTTCTGGAAATTCCCCATTTGGAACTCCCGCACTTAGGAAAAATGCAGAGAGATACGAATGGTAAAGGTGTTTAAATGATATCCGGTTATTGATCTGTTTGACACCTTTGCAGGTAAATTGGGTCATGGAGATTAATTAAGGTGTTGATGATTATACAACAATTATCCACTGATTGACAGTTAATTGGGGATAAGGAAGTGGGTTTGTGGCACACGCTTAGATGATTAGAAGTGTGATAGCGGCAATTAAAAATAGTTATAAACCGTTGTGCAAACAGGAGTCGGACAATCTTTGATGCCGAGGAAAACTTCTTATTTCGATCAAGCGTGCAATGAATTCATCTCGGATTGAGTTGTTATGGCTTTTTTGGGACCAAATCCGATCAAAGTATTATTTAAGGACTAAGTTCCAGGATGGAATTGATAAACCACAAATATGCCGAAACGTATGCTATCACCCAACGCACCAGCAGCAAAGTGACTTTTTAATTTTAGTGCTCTATGACTTTATTGTTTAAAACATTCTGTCTTCATTGTTATTGCTTTGTTATAACCTTATGATTATGAATGATTATGAATAAATTATAAATACAGTTTTTATCCTTCATCCATCATATGAAACACTACTAGTCTAATAAGACAGAAATGTAAACAATATATATTGAAATGGGATGCAGTTGGTTTAATACTGAAGCAAACAAAAGGAAAACATCAATTAACAATAAAAACATGCATCAAATACGTCGATAAAAAATCTCCAGTTGTAGCATAGCAACTCTATCACATGTACACATCTATGCAACTACAAGGTACAATTTTGTACATTTAAAGGTGACACACAAAATTTCCCCCTTAGAAGAGTTGGTAGGGGGGAGATCTCCCCCCTAGCAGTTCCCAGAGGTTAACAGGTATGTAATATATTATAATTTATTATAACAGTGACACTATTTTTTCCCCCACATTTTATTCATTGAACGTCGAGTGCCTGTGGATCACCTTTGCGCTTTATGTTAAGAAGATCTTCATTAGTTAAGTGTGTTACAAGGAACGTGTTTACAATGCGTCATATTTTTTTTTTATGCATCAGTATGTGCAGCCATGTTTGTCAAAAATTCCCAAGTACACATTTTATACCATAAAGAGCTCACTAACGCTCGCATATAAATTAATATTTTTGGTTAAAAGATGTAAAATTTAAATTTTATTGATGAACGGATTCTTTTATTTTCGTATCAATGGTAAACATTTACTGGTACAAAACACAACTGTACTAGACAGTTTTAATTCTTCAATAATTAAAACATATTGGATGTATTTAATTATTTTGTTGAATAGTGTCCAAACAATTTAAGAAATATTTAACTTTGCATGTTGACAATAGTAAACAACAAAAATGGCGGACATGTGATTTCCCAGTCTGAAAAAAGAGTGAAAACACATTGTTCTTGTTTATAATGCACCCTCCTGCAAAATAAAGAATTTATGTAAATTCCAGCGCATTATGCACGGTCAGTAATTACGGACATATTATCAAATTAAATAAACAACATAATAAAACAATGATTTGATTAGGAATTAAATAAACAACACAATTAACAATACATATTATCAAATCAAATTAAAAAAAAACATAATAATACAATGATTTGATCTGGGGCCGATTTGACCTGCTATCGAATTAATGATGATTCCTCTTCCAATACTACTTTACTAGTGAATACAGGTCACTTGAGATCCACATAATAAAAGAGTAAATTCTAGTTCAAAATAATGCTTTCGTAAATGTAAAAAAAAAAAAAAACTTTTGCCAGTTTTGGTTTGACACTGAATAAAGATATCTGGAAAAATTTGCTTTTCTTACTTAACGGTACTTAACTGTGGTTTCCAGAACTGACTCCTCTTGGTGCCACTTCTCCGGCCTCTCCAATTGTGTCAATTTCTTGTAATTGTATGTCACTTCGGTTTCCTTCAGATATTTCAGCTCTGTGGTCTGAATAGTATATCTCCTCATTTTCCCAGTATTTATCTAAGTGGTTTTTGAATACATTTGTTGATGGTGCGTTTATGACTTGGTCTGGTGGTAACTAGTTCACTCGTACCAAAATTTGCAAACTCGTACCAATTCTTGTCAGCAGAGCACATCCCGTCAACATTCCAGGACATCAACGACAAAGTCAAGTCAGCCAGAACCAAAGACCTAGCCGCATATGTACACGATACATGGAGCCAGTCTAATGTGTCTCTGCAGGTCTTCTCCCTTTACCACATATATCACATTTATAAGGATTATAAACATGATTATTTGCAATAAACAGTCAAATAAAGTTGCCTTTTTCATTATCCATATTATAATAATAGGCAATATATTAAACAGACTCAGCCAGAAAAAAAAAAACACAAAACAAAACAAATAAATATATATATACCAACCAATAAAAAATGTAAACAAAACAACAAAAGAAAACATAATTTAATAACTTGACAAAAGAAAGAAGTTTCCAGTGTTTGTATCCGGAAATGATGTCTGGTCCGTTCACGTACATATTAAAGAATTTCACTTACCTTGCAAATCCGCGTTATTTATCTGGTTTAATGTATGAGACATGCAACATCACCAACATTTATGCTGAGGACATTTGAAATACTAATGTTCTTCATAAAGACATGCCAAATTACACTTTATTTATAAAATTCCTTACTTAGTATCGTCTGACGCAAAGGGATACATTCAATATAATTACGATGCTGGTACGAGTTGACTATAAAACGGTCTGGTAATTTGTTCCAAACTTTTGCTACACGAACAACAAAACTGTTTTTCCTCAGACTTGTTTGAAATCGTTGTTGGACTATTTTGTTACTATTATTTCTTCTACTGAATCTGTTACCGGAGTTTGACAATAGTTTTAGGAAAGAACTACCTTCTGGGTCATATTTTTCGTTTATGATTTTGTATGTCTCAATCATATCACCCCTGATTCTTCTATATGCCATTGTTGGTACTTTTAGATTCTTTAATCTCTCAGGATAGCTTAGATTGTTAAAACCTGGTATTTGTTTTTGCATACTTTCAATTTTATCTATGTACTTTTCCTTGTATGGGGCCCAGACTGAACTAACATAATCCAAATGTGTCCTCACTAGAGTTTTATATAAAGGGAGAAATATATCGGCATTTAAGCATCTGAATGTCCAAGTACAGCAAATATAGAATTTTTTTTGTGCTTTGATGAATCAAAACAACAAAAAATTAATGTAGTAAAAAGGACATTTGATGCTTGGCAGTGCCCTATTATAAGTCTGCACATGAAAGATAAATTATAATCATTCTTTTTTAGGCCATGTGAGCTTTTGTCATGGGTAAGCGTCCGTCGTCCGTCTGTCCGTTAGCTTTTCACATTTAAATCTTCTTCTCTGAAACCGCTGAACAGAAATCAGCCAAACTTGCCAGAAATGTTCACTGGATGGTCCTCTACCAGATTTGTGTTTTTGGTGCTGATTTGAAATCCAACATGGCTGCCAGGGTCCATAATGTGTTCTCATTGGCTGAAATTTTAAAAATCTTCTTGTCAGAAACCACTAAGTCAATTGAATTGTGACTTTGCAGGAATGATCATTGGGTGGTCCTGTACTAATCTTGTGAATCGTTTGCCGATCGGAAATTCAAGATGGCCACCATGACTCGACTTAGTTTAACATAGGACCCTATGGGAATTTCACATTTTCATCTTTTTTTCTGAAACCACAAAACAGATTTGAATCAAACTTGGCAGAAATGTTCATTGGATGGTCATATACAAGATTTTTGTTTTTGGCACTGATCGGAAATCCAACATGGCTGCCAGGGCCCATAATGTGTTCTGATTGGTCGAAATTTAAAAAATCTTCTTGTTAGAAACCACTAAGCCAATTGAATTGTGACTTTGCAGGAATGATCATTGAGTGGTCCTGTACTAAACTTGTGAATCGTTTGCCAATCGGAAATTCAAGATGGCCACCATGACTCGACTTAGTTTAACATAGGACCCTATGGGAATTTCACATTTTCATCTTTTTTTCTGAAACCACAAAACAGATTTGAATCAAACTTGGCAGAAATGTTCATTGGATGGTCATATACAAGATTTTTGTTTTTGGCACTGATCGGAAATCCAACATGGCTGCCAGGGCCCATAATGTGTTCTGATTGGTCGAAATTTAAAAAATCTTCTTGTTAGAAACCACTAAGCCAATTGAATTGTGACTTTGCAGGAATGATCATTGAGTGGTCCTGTACTAAACTTGTGAATCGTTTGCCAATCGGAAATTCAAGATGGCCACCATGACTCGACTTAGTTTAACATAGGACCCTATGGGAATTTCACATTTTCATCTTTTTTTCTGAAACCACAAAACAGATTTGAATCAAACTTGGCAGAAATGTTCATTGGATGGTCATATACAAGATTTTTGTTTTTGGCACTGATCGGAAATCCAACATGGCTGCCAGGGCCCATAATGTGTTCTGATTGGTCGAAATTTAAAAAATCTTCTTGTTAGAAACCACTAAGCCAATTGAATTGTGACTTTGCAGGAATGATCATTGAGTGGTCCTGTACTAAACTTGTGAATCGTTTGCCAATCGGAAATTCAAGATGGCCACCATGACTCGACTTAGTTTAACATAGGACCCTATGGGAATTTCACATTTTCATCTTTTTTTCTGAAACCACAAAACAGATTTGAACCAAACTTGGCAGAAATGTTCATTGGATGGTCATATACAAGATTTGTGTTTTTGGTGCTGATCGGAAATCCAACATGGCTGCCAGGGCCCATAATGTGTTCTGATTGGTTGAAATTTTAAAAATCTTCTTGTTAGAAGCCAATTGAATTGAGACTTTGCAGGAATGATGATTGGGTGGTCCTGTACTAAACTTGTGAATCGTTTGCCGATCGGAAATTCAAGATGGCCACCATGACTCGACTTAGTTTAACATAGGACCCTATGGGAATTTCACATTTTCATCTTTTTTTCTGAAACCACAAAACAGATTTGAATCAAACTTGGCAGAAATGTTCATTGGATGGTCATATACAAGATTTTTGTTTTTGGCACTGATCGGAAATCCAACATGGCTGCCAGGGCCCATAATGTGTTCTGATTGGTCGAAATTTAAAAAATCTTCTTGTTAGAAACCACTAAGCCAATTGAATTGTGACTTTGCAGGAATGATCATTGGGTGGTCCTGTACTAAACTTGTGAATCGTTTGCTGATCCGAAATTCAAGATGGCCGCCATGACTCGACTTAGTTTAACATAGGACCCTATGGGAATTTCACATTTTCATCTTTTTTTCTGAAACCACAAAACAGATTTGAACCAAACTTGGCAGAAATGTTCATTGGATGGTCATATACAAGATTTGTGTTTTTGGTGCTGATCGGAAATCCAACATGGCTGCCAGGTCCTATAATGTGTTCTGATTGGTCGAAATTTTAAAAATCTTCTTGTTAGAAACCACTAAGCCAATTGAATTGTGGCTTTGCAGGAATGATCATTGGGTGGTCCTGTACTAAACTTGTGAATCGTTTGCTGATCCGAAATTCAAGATGGCCACCATGACTCGACTTAATTTTAACATAGGACCCTATGGAAAAAATGTTTAAAAGTCTTCTCCTCTGAAACCAGTAAGTCAGTTTAAAGCAAACATGGGATGAATGGTCCTTAGGTGGTCAATTTTCAAAATTGTGTCCAGTGACCCTGACCTCCATCCAAGATGGCCACCTTCAGCAGACATACTGTAGTTTTAACATAGGACCCTATGGGAAAAAATGTTTTAAAATCTTCTCCTCTGAAACTAGTAAGCCAATATAGCAAACATGTCATCGATGGTCCTTAGGTGGTCAACTTCCAAAATTGTGTTCAGTAATCCCGATCTCGGTTCAAAATGGCCACCGTCAGCAGACATAGTTTTAACATAGGACCCTATGGGAAAATTGTTTAAAAGTCTTCTCTTCTGAAACCAGTCAGCCAATTTAAAGCAAACATGGCATGGATGGTCCTTGGGTAATATATTTTCAAAATTGTGTCCGGTGACCACGACCTCCATCCAAGATGGCTGCCATGAGCAGACATAGTTTTAACATAGAACCCTATGGCAGTATGGGATTTGAATAGTAACTTAGATGTATTCAGCATGCAGACATTCTTAAAAGGACTTATTTATGTCAGGTGAGCGATACAGGCTCACCTGAGCCTCTAGTTTAGCTCACCTGGCCTTTAGGCCATGTGAGCTATTGTCATCACTTTTCGTCCGTAGTCCGTCCGTCAACATTTCACATTTTAATCTTCTCCTCAGAAACCACTGGACCAATTGCAACCAAACTTTGGTGGAATGTTCCTTGGATGGCCCCCTTTCAAAATGTGTCCGGTGATCCCGACTTCCAACCAAGATGGCCACCAAGCTAAAAATAGAAAAAAGGGGGGATGAAATTTTAATTGTCCATTGCTGCTTTAGTGTAAGTCAAAATGAGCTGAAATTTTAACTGGAGCTACATGTCAAGGAGTAGTTTAACATATATTCCGGGTTTTTATGTGAAATTTTTCTTTCAGCCGATATATACCGATTATGCAAATTAGGCATATTTTGATAAAAGATCACATTTAAATCTTCTCCTCTGAAACTGCTGAACCAAATTAAACCAAACCTGGCAGGGATGGTCCCTGGGTGGGTCCCTTTCAAAATTGTGTCCGACAGCCCCGCCCTCCATTCAAGATGGCCACTGTTACTAAAAATAGAAATTTCTTCAAATGGCCAAAACTGCTCTATTTTAAGCCAGAATGTGCCCAAATTTGAACTGTGTAAGTATAATGATGAGCTTTTTAGCATATATTACAGGATTTTTTATGAACTTTGAACTTTTGCCGATTTTGACCGATTATGCAAATTAGAAAAAAGGGGGGATGAAATTTTTAAAAAATCTTCTCCTCGGAAACTACAGAGCCAATATCAACCAAATTTTGCTGAAATGATTCTTGGATGGCCCCCTTCCAAAATTGTGTCCGTTGATCCCGACTTCCAACCAAGATGGCCGCCAAGGTAAAAATAGAAAAAGGGGGGATGAAATTTTAATTGTCCATTGCTGCTTTAGTGTAAGTCAAAATGAGCTCAAATTTTAACTGCAGCTACATGGCAAGGAGTAGTTTAACATATATTCCGGGTTTTTCTGTGAAATTTTTCTTTCAGCCGATATATACCAATTATGCAAATTAGGCATATTTTGATAAAAGATCACATTTAAATCTTCTCCTCTGAAACCGCTGAACCAAATTAAACCAAACCTGGCAGGGATAGTCCCTGGGTGGGTCCCTTTCAAAATTGTGTCCAACAGCCCCGCCCTCCATTCAAGATGGCCACTGTTACTAAAAATAGAAATTTCTTCAAATGGCCAAAACTGCTCTATTTTAAGCCAGAATGTGCCCAAATTTGAACTGTATAAGCATAATGATGAGCTTTTCAGCATGTATGACAGGATTTTTTGTGAACTTTGAACTTTTGCCGATTATGCAAATTAGAAAAAAGGGGGGATGAAATTTAAAAAAAATCTTCTCCTCTGAAACTACAGAGCCAATCTCAACCAAACTTTGCTGAAATGATTCTTGGATGGCCCCCTTCTAAAAATGTGTCCGGTGATCCCGACTTCCAACCAAGATGGCCACCAAGCTCAAAATAGAAAAAAGGGGGGATGAAATTTTAATTGTCCATTGCTGCTTTAGTGTAAGTCAAAATGAGCTCAAATTTTAACTGCAGCTACATGGCAAGAAGTAGTTTAGTATATATTCCGGGTTTCTTTCAGCCGATATATACCAATTATGCAAATTTTGATAAAAGATCGCATTTAAATCTTCTCCTCTGAAAATGCTGAACCAAATTAAACCAAACCTGGCAGGGATGGTCCCTGGGTGGTTCCCTTTCAAAATTGTGTCCGACAGCCCCGCCCTCCATTCAAGATGGCTGCTGTTACTAAAAATAGAAATTTCTTCAATTGTCCATTGCTGCTTTAGTATAAGTCAAAATGAGCTCAAATTTGAACTGCAGCTACATGGCAAGGAATAGTTTAGCATATGTTCGGGTTTTTTTTTTTTTATTTTTCTTTCAGCCGATTTATACCGATTATGCAAATTAGGCATATTTTGATAAAAGATCACATTTAAATCTTCTCCTCTGAAACCGCTGAACCAAATTTGTGTCTGGTGGTCCTGCCCTCTGACCAAGATGGCTGCACAACTGTACTTAGTTTAACATAGGACCCTATGGGAAATTCACATAAAAACCATCTTGTCTGGAACCAGTAGCTCAATTAAAACCAAACTTTGATGGAATAGTCATTGGATGGTCCTCTTCCAAAATGGTGTCCGGCAGTTGCGCTCTCCCGCCAAGATGGCCGCCACAGTGCAGTTGCATTGTTATTGAAAGCAGCTTTGATCCAGGTGAGCGATTACAGGCTCCTGGGAGCCTCTGGTTTCATTGATGTAAAAAATTTAAAGTAACAACTTACAAGAACAATAACTACCGGTAATAGAATGAATGGTAAGAATGTACACACCCCACGTTTTTTGTTGATCTATGTTGACATGTTTTATAAGTCTGTGCACAACCTCCTGTAGCAGGCATGGAGGACTTGAGAGAATTGTCAGTGACAGATACAAAATTGGTAGGGGAAGCTTGGTATATATAGCAGACGATGTTTACATTAGAAACAGAAGCAGAACCAATATTGGTGTACAGACTTTCAAGGTGCACTGACTTACAATACTTATCGGTGATAGTAAAGGGCATTTCAAGGTGCACTGACTTACAACACTTATCGGTAGTAAAGGGCATTTCCATCCTTGTAATGTGAAAAAAATATATACCCTAGTAGTTATTGTATAAGAAGTGAAATTGTGCAAAGCAATTTTTGTGCTAAAATGTAAACAATGTCGGACAGGACTAAATTCAAGACAAAGCTAAAAAAAAAAAGATGCTTAGACCCACCCAGTCAGCACATAGAAGTTAGAATATTTTTTTGTTCATAAATAATCATTAAAGCTATATATTTTTTCAGATAGGATTTTCACGTCTTTTTACACAGTCTCTTATTCGTGTTGTATTTTTTTGACATTTAGTTCTGTTTAATTGTATGCTACCGGTATTAATTTTAGATGCATAGAATCCATAGTTAGTCATTTAAGTTTGAATGAAAATGATATTGAAAATCTTCCATCGAATTTGAAAGACAGATGTCTGTATTTGATGTCAAAAAGAGGCTCCATTACAGATTCAAATATAAACAAGGTAAGTATTGCAAATCATATTAGAACAATTTATTATTGGAATGGACATAATTATTGAATGTCAGTTAAGACTTGATTTACACCAAGTTCTAAAATTTAATACTAAATCAAAACATTTTTAATTTCATGTAAAGCTTTAACAATTGTTGGGATATGCAGATCTAAGTTTATAAAATTAATTGATCCAGAGGGTTGAAAGTTTATGGAAAAATGCTTTATAAATGTTCTTTAAAACTCCAATCCAATGTCTGTATGTGAGCCTTAAGTTTGGCAGCAGGGGCTCCATGAAATATGAATAAGAGCATATTATTATGATCCCATATATATATATATGTATTCATGGACTTTTCACTCCAAGCAAAAAGTCCAATTGGTCGTATCCCAAAATATGTTGTGACCTTTTATGACAAATCACAAAGAGGTGTAATTATACCCCCCGCAACGAAGTTGTAGGGGGGTATACTAGTTTTACCATGTCCGTCCGTCTGTCTGTAGACAAATCCTATGTCGTGCGATAACTTGAGTTGTGTTTCTTAGAATCTTTTAAAATTTTATCAGCTGTTTACTGGTGAAGAGAGGAGGATCCCTTTCATTTTTGACGATTTTCACTTTTGCCATTCCAGAGTTATTGGACTTGATATGACGGAAAATAGGATTTTTACACTATGTCGTATGATAACTTGAGTAGTGTTTCTCAGAATGTTTTGAAATTTTATCAGCAGCTTACCGGTGAAGAGAGGAGGATCCCTTTCATTTTTGATGATTTTTACTTTTGCCGTTCCAGAGTTATTGGACTTGATATGACGGAAAAAAGGATTTTTACCCTATGTCATATGATAACTTGAGTAGTGTTTCCCAGAATGTTTTGAAATTTTATCAGCAGCTTACCGGTGAAGAGAGGAGGATCCCTTTCATTTTTGACGATTTTCACTTTTGCCTTTCCAGAGTTATTGGACTTGATATGACGGAAAATATGATGTTTACCTTATGACTGTCGTATAATAACTTCACTGTAGCAGGAGATTCCGAATAGAGTTTGGAAATTTGGACTTTGCCATTTTTTAGGTCGGAAAAAGTGCGGAAATTTGAACTTTGTCATTTTTTATGTCAGAAAAAGCTCGGAAAGTTGGACTTAATCATTTTTAATGGCGGAAAAAGATGCGGAAATTTGGACTTTGTCATTTTTGATGGCGGAAAAGTTTGGAAAATAGACTTTGCAATATTTTATGGTTAGAATAAATTCGGAAAATAGGACTTTGTCATTTTTTATGTTGGATAAAGCTTGGAAAGTTGGACTTTGATTTTTTTAATGTTGGAAAAAGTTCAGAAAGTTTGACTCTGTCATTTTTTAGGCCAGAAAAAAACATTTTTTTGTGGAAAAGTTGATTTAGTCATTTCTTAAGGTTTTATTTTTAAATTTAATTAATATCTAATTGAATGAAGAATATCAACTAATATTAACTAATTGATTAATACTGCCAAGTCTTCAGTTAGAATAAAAATTTAATAAATAGTGATGTTTCTAATCTTCACTGAAACAGGTGTTAAAACTGTTCAACTCTTTGGTATATTCAAATATTTTCAAAGAAAATTAGACAAAGACCAGCATAAAACATAGAAAATTGAAAACAAGTAACATGAACTTCACTAAAATAGTGAAAACTTGTGTTCTCCAATAAAATTGAGCATTCACTGTGCTACACATAGTTATTAGTTTGATGGATGCAGATTACATTTTTTCTGGGTTCTGAAAATTTACTCCTCATCAAATATTCAAAATTAGATCAAGTTTCCATCATAGTATGCATAAGAAAATTAATAGGTACTATATTGATCACTCATCATGTACATGCAATTACTGAGGTCTTGAGGTTTCTAATGATGATTGAAGTTTAAATATTGTATACAGTCGAACCTCATAATGTCAAACTTCTTACTTTTAGTTATCCAAAGAAACAACTTATCTGAGATTGAGTGAGTGATTGTTGCTTAACGCCAATTCAGTAATTTTTCAGCTATATCATGGCGAGAACAAGTTAATTTTCAATGAGAACATGTTCAGGTCCACTTTGTACTAGACCAACACGCCGAGTTGAATTTTATAGTGCTAGCTCACTGAAACAACAATCTGCAGGTAGACATGTCACTCAACTCGGACACATTATTCTGATTCCGAGCCAACCTGCTTAGTGGAGAAGCAACAGATACCAATTTTATATTCTTTAATTTGACCCGAACAGGGTTCGAACCCACAATCTAGCGCACTCGAGGTGTATCTGATATTGACATAACCAGGTATGACTGTATATACAACACTTTTTAACATTGTTCAGCAAACCTCATTGCACAGAAAATCATTTTTTCATAAAAACAAAAGGAAGAAATCTGAATATGGCAACTTTTACTTGCTGATAATAATATTTATATAGTTATAGTACATAAACATAGGATAACAAAGTAGAAAATAAATAGAATCCAAAGGCTTCTAAAAAAAAAGACTTCAGGAATAGTCACTATATTGTCTGTTGCATGCTTTCAATATTATAATAAAAATGGCCATCTTGATCGTATGGTAGTTTGATTTTCAACTACATGTGCAATCAGTGCCTATCACCACTAAAGTTGTGAGTTCAAATCCTGCTCGGTGGTTTTTTCCGTTTTCCTCCACCAATAAAACTGAGCTTCATGCACTGTGATACAACTGAAAGATTGTTAAAAGTGGCGATAAACACCCTAACACTTCAATATAATAAAGTGTCTTAATCATTTTTCATTGATTTTCCCCCAACATTCAGAATAAGAGTATGTCCCAGTTCAATCTCTCTCAACAAAGTTCTCAACCAGTTCTTCTTCAAATGTCCATGTCTATCTGTAACAAGTGATTGGTCTGTACTACAGTTAAATTTAGCCGTGCTTTTCTGTCTTCAACAGACATTTACACTTGATCCACACGTGTCAATATTCCCTGAATTGAAAATATGTATGTTGTGGTTCCTCTATGACTGACTGATCATCTTGTTCTTCAATTTTCCTGAAATAAAATTACAAAATATGTAAGAAAAACAAACCTTAAAATAACTTATTACATTTAAATATACAAAATGTAAAGATTTCACATATTAATACAATATAGTAGGTTATTACAGTTGTATCCTGCTGTCAAATTACAACTTCAGACAATAGAATTATACATGGAAATTTATAGGTAAAATGAAATTAAATATATTAAAAAAAAAAATTGCATGTTTTATTTCTGCATGACCAGTTAAGTTGGTTTTTTTCATAATATATTTGTTCCATTTTGAAATCATATTGTGTAAGTTACAAATAATTGATTTAGCAACTCAATTATTTTCTTAATCATCAGATTTTATAATTATTTTACCTTGCTCTAAGTTAAGTCCTAGTTTAAATATTTATGGGAACAAATAACCAAAATTGTAGACACTATACATCTATACATTTAGTAAGTGAATGATTGTTGTTTAATGCCAAGTAAGCAACGTTTTAGCTATATCATGGCGAAAACAAGTTACAATTTGATGAGATGGTGTCTGCTTCTTGTAGACCAACACGATTTTTAGTGCCAGATCACTGAAATAACAGTCTGGAATAAGGCATGCCTCTCCAACCTGGAACATTATGCTGTGTGATTAGTGGAGCACAAGAACCAATTTGAGTCTTTGTTTTAACCTTACCGGAGCTCAAACCCATGATCTACCACACCATAATGCACTATACACTTAAGCATGAAGCAGTGGAAAATGTACCAGGCATAACATAGACAAATACACAATGAATAAATACCTGCGATAATAAGGGGTCTTGGGCAAGGGAACATCTTCTTTTGGCTACATACAATTTGTACCAGCTGAAAACAAATAAAACACATTTAAAATATTACATAAAACTTATGGTGTTCTATATATATATAAAAGATTATTACAGTGAAATGTCATGTCTTTCTAAATAATCATAGTAAACACTGAACTTGACCAATATGGATAAACACCAAGTCTTTGCTTTTTATATTTGTGCATCATGCATTCATGACAGGACAAAAAAAATAAATGTGTCAATTTGTTTGCATAACGAACTGCAGAGGTCATTGAAATATAATGTATATATGATTATTTTTTTAGATCATTATTTATATAAACTAATCCAATTGGAAATGGCATTCCATTGATAGGTGATACTTTTACCTTTGTCTTTGAGTTTGCAAATTCTAATTTTCTATTTATTATGTACAGTGTATATAAATGTTGTTATTTTATCAATTTGAAATTTTTAATCTTGTCTGTTCGCGCCGATGTATAATCATCACGAGTGATGGAACATCGTAGGATGTAGAAGATCAATCATAAGTTAACGTGAAACAAACCGTCGAAAATGGGTTAAGTTATGATATATAGGCTCTTGAAATGTTACTTTAATGCAGAAAGAGTTTCAAAGGAAAGAAACGATACCTAATTACAAATGGTGTCTGTGCATGATTAGATTCCCTACGACCGCTAGCCAGGTTGCATTGGCCATTCAAATGGGGGGGGGGGGGGGGGTACTATTTTCTGTTGTTTATAGTGCCTTTGAATCCATTTGGGATTCAATTTATGTCTAAGGATAGACTTGACTGTGTGCTTCATAAGTCGTTTTGTAAACAAATTACCTTCGATGCTACCAAGAACACGTTTTTAGTACTAGTTCGTGTTTTCATCTAACACTTAACAGATTTAAAGATGGCGGGTTGTTTACAAATGGCATTATGGGAGAAAAATATTTAATAAATATTGTTGAAAAAGAAAATCCAGCAAATTAAAAACTCTTTATTTATTTATTTTTTTACTAAAGATCAAATTTAACATTACTTTAAACATCCATATCTATGAGTTGATTAAACAAACTTTCGTAGACACGCATCGGAAATTAACGAAATGCAGGGAATCCGATTCAACGACCAATCATCGAGAAGCGTGGGAGGCGCCAATTTTGTAAATATTTTGAAATAAAAAATTTATTAAACAACAAAAATTATCGCTACGTTCAGTATGGATATCACGCATATTTGAATTTATTATATGGACAAACGACAACCCAATTACCGGCAACTTTCTTAATGTCAGCAACATAATAGAGTCTCGCAAAATCTTGACTTCTTGTTAGATTTGGTAAAGCCCAAAGGCAGTAAGACATAGCTAGCCTAGGGCCAGGATTAGGAATGCATCAATGATTCGTCGTAAGTATCATATATCATATGTAATTTATAACAATGTATAGATCAAGAACTGGAGGATTTATCTCTCAAAAGCTATCTACACACCCATCTGACTCAACAAGTTTTCTTAAAATGTAATGCAACTACCCTGTGTTGTCATTTAGGTCAAATTAGGGGGGGGAAGGGGGTGGGGGGGGGGCGAACTACTCCCGACCAAATTCAAATTATTTATTGATATAAAATCCAGTAAATGGATTATCATAAAAAATAATACAAAACTAACCCTAACCCAACCAGAAATGCTTGCAACTCGTATGGGCGAATCCTGGACTCATTACCACAGGCACAGTATCTAGCCTCTACTCTAGCCGTCTAGGTAAAAAAAAAAATTACCAGAAACAAGTGCCTGTGCTCATTACTTGTGCTTAGATTCTAAGTTAGAACTCACTTTTTTTTTTTACAAGTGAGACTCATGACTTTCTTTATTGACCAAAATAAGGGCGAATGGACCCAGGTTAAAAAAAAGAAACATGTAAAAAAAAATTAAAAATGAGGTCGTGCATATATATTATGTATATATTGTAATATAAGCTGGGTTAATTTATATAAACTATTCTTATTATATAAATTTTAAAGTATACATGTACTAGCAGAATATGCACAAGAATTATGATTTTGAAACTTTCTGGCATTGATTTTGTCTTTAAGCCAATGACATGCTAATGTGTTAAATCAAACTTTATCCTATATTACCCAATGTACATGTACCATGGTCATTCGACTTTCCTTTGTTAAAAGTGTGATGATATCTGCACATAAATGTATCACATAGGAGGAGTCAAGGCATTTGCCATTTCATCATCACACTTTTAACAAAGGAAAGTCGAATGACCAAGGTACATATGACTTACTATATTGGAAATGATGGGTATGTATAGATACAGCATGGGTAGGACAAAATTAACTCGAAAGCAAAGCTTTCTCGTGAATTTTAGTCCCACCCATACTGTATCTATACATGTACATACCCAACAATTTCCAATATAGTAACTAAAACATAAAAAACAAGCTTGTTGACAAAAAATAATGCACAAGTACACCTTACTTAGGAAACCAATAATCAGTAAAAAAGCAGCAACTAGTTATGTCAAACACTAAATATTGAAACAAATATTTCAGAAAAACTTAAAAGACAGTTGTATTTCTAAATTGATTATTAGCTTTGTTAACAATTATATATCCTAAAACTGAATGCAAATACAATTATATTATAGTTACTTACCAGCAAGTCAACTCTTCAAAGAATCCATGGACATCCTAATGTCTCCAGAGCCTTCAACCAGCACGCAAAATCACGAAGTATGTGTAGATTGTACCATTCTACAAGAGGAGGTCACACGCAACAACCAACAAATACAATGTCTACAGAATCAACTCAATACCCCCAAGATTGAGAACCAGTATTTACAGATAACCACACAGAACATGCAGCAACAACTTGTAAATTTGCGGTACTAGGTACAGTACTAGTTGTGGAATAAACATCAGGTAAATTATACATTGGCATGCATTTGGTGTCAATTTCAAAATCTGCTTATCATTCGATTGTCTTCTACTCTAAAGGTGCTGCCATTATGAATTCTTGATAACCATCATGTTAATAAATGCAATATGAATGATAGAAGAATGAAAATATCTACCATAAAAACCAGTTTTTGTTAAATTTATTATAGTTTAATACTTGCATATAGTAAAAGAGGGTTTTGATCATGATGTTTAACACCACTTTCAATAGTATTTTAGTTACATTGTGGCGGCCACTTTTATTGGTGAAGGAAGCCATAGGACCTGGAGAAAACCACGACCTGTCATAAGTCACTAACAATCTTTGTCACATAATGTTTTACTTTACTCAAGACATATTTTATTGACAATGAATTAGACACAAGTTATAAAGTTACGATGTCTTCTCTGTTACATATAAATCATTAAAAAGACAATATATTACCAAAACATAACATTATTTCGTTCAAAATTATTTGGGAAAATTGACATAATACTGCAAGTGAATTTGATATTGATGTTCTATCGAGGACACCTCACCATAAGCAGGGTTGCAAGTTTTGCATAGGTAATTGCAACTTGCATACGATTATGACCATTATAGCCCCATATAGAAATAAAATGTCCAGAATTTGTCTTCTATGCTGCAAATGATTAAATGACATCACATTTTCTAAGTCGTAAACAAATTATGAGAGAAAGAGATAGACATGTTAATGTAGGGAAGTTGATATAAGCTTTTAAATGTTTAAAAATATTAATTAATATAATTGATATTCCTGTACATGATGTAAAATAACAACAAATAATATTTCAATCTGAGTGGATGTGCAATAAATGTATATGAAACAAAATCACATTATAAACTGATACTGATAGTGATAAGCACGAATAAAAAAAACATGCTTTGATATTTACATGCATTACAAAAAATCTTTCTTTTTCAGATATTATTGGTAAAAGGTGGCCAAATGTAACTAAAAAGGATGATACTGGGAAGTTGGCAGAAGCCTTGAAGCCAAACCTGTTCAAGGAGCTTCAAAATTAGATATCTACTTAGACAATAGTGCCAAAAACACTTTTTTACAAAGATAGTGGACATTGTTTTTTCTTTGAAGAATTAAAATAAAACAAAAAGTATATTATGTTAAATGATTTCATTGTCAGACATAAATCTACTTTTTCTGATTTTATGGAAATTTATGTATAAAAAAAATTTATACAGAATTTTTGTCCGAATGTAGTTCTGAAACTTTTTAACAAATGTAGTTTGGGGATTTTTTCCAGATATAGTTCGGAAATTTTTTCCGAATGAAGCTCAGAAATTGCACCAAAAGTGGCAAAGCTAATGTGGAAATTTTCTCAGAGATAGCTTGGAATAATTTCCGAATCTGACGATATTTCACGAATAAGGGTGGTAGTTTCCGACCTTAATTCCGAATTTTTTTCCGAGGTCAATTCGGATAATTCCGAAATTTTTTCCGAGGTCAATTCGCAGTATTCGGACAATTCCGAAATTTTTTCGGACAATTCCGAATTATATGCGGAAATAATATGGAAATTTATCAAAATCCTCTGTTTTTTCACTAAAATATTTTTTTTCTCATTCGGAAAAGTCCGAATACTCCGAACTCTATTTTCCGAGCTAATATTCGGAATCTCCTGCTACGGGTGAGTAGTGTTTCTCAGAATGTTTTGAAATTTTATCAGCAGCTTACCGGTGAAGAGAGGAGGATCCCTTTCATTTTTGTTTATTATTGCAATACAATTTTCTGCTGAGACAGGCTGTGTTCAGCCAAAACGTAAACAAAATGTAAAGTTTTTATGTATATTATTCATATATAAACTTTAAATATATAAATAAAGCATCCATTTGTTTTAGTACTTTCTGTATACAAATGCACTTACTGAAAATAATAAAACCACACACACCCATTGATTAGTGTCACTTATTTCAAACACCAGAGTATGTAGCATAAATCCTTGTCAAGGATAAATTATTTCAAGTATGTAAAGAAAGTTAAAACAGTCGATAATCTCTGGCCTCAAATCATTGAACACAAAGAAGACAAAGACATTTGCAGATGACAATAATTTGTTTTTCTTTCAGTTTCTACATGATAAAGTATCAGTATTAGATTTAAGTGAAAGTAACATATCAGATGTTGGACTTGCTCATATCAGCAGATGTTCAAATTTAAGAAAATTAGACCTGAATTCAGCAAAGGCATCCAGAACAGAAGTGTCATCATCAGGTAAAATTAGCTACCTTTGCAGTGAGAAATTTGTGGTGGATCTATATATATAGCCAGAGGCTATAATAAAAGGTTACGGTCTATGAAGTTTATTTATGTTTTTTAAATTGGACACATTCCCCACCATCATAGAATGGAACTATGGAACTGTCTACTGCAGGTCACAACCAAAGTTATCAAGATTATTATTTATTGATAGTTTGTTTTAATTTTTCCTTTGATCTTTTACTTTGATAAATCTGTTATCAAGCTACTAACTTGATATGAACATATTATTGTTCCTTTTTTATAAAACAGTAAGAAAGTATACAACTTAGCTTTATTCTCTCCTAACTATATAGTTCAAATTATATTACCTGTATATATCATATTTAACTACAATATGTCTGTGATAACTATAGGTCTAATTGGAATTTTCTCCTTTGGTTTACAATGCTAAGAGCAGCTTACAGGTTTAGCAGAGGTTTCCTTCACATAATAAAATGAGTGAGGGGAGTGTAATGATTATTTAATGCCAAGTAAGAAAGTTTTTCAGCCATTTAGATGAGATGATGATGATGTTTGTTTTGTACTAGACCAGCATACTTAATTGGATTGCTAGCTCACTGAAATAACAATTCCTGAGTAGGCACTCAGACATATCCTCATTTGGAGCCCACTAGTCTCTACTCATACTCCTTAGTGGAGAATCAGGAAATACCAATTTTATAGTTTTTGATTTGACCGGTCATTATCCACATTTGCTATTAATATTAATCCATTCGTCCACATTAGTCATTTACAGACTTCATTTTGTACCTATTTTTATTCTAATCCACATGTCCTCATTTACAGACTGTTTATTTTTATTGACAGGAATACAACAGTTATTATCCAAGTGTCCACATCTACAGACTGTTTATCTAAGACGTTGTTTAAATCTGACAGATGATGCTGTAATTACCATGTCTCAACACTGTAAACAACTACGTGTGTTAAACATTGGAGGATGTCGTCTGATAACTGACAAATCGTTAGAAGCTTTAGGACAGAATTCAAAATTCCTGAAAAGTATCAATTTTTCCAAAACCAAGGTACCGTATCAATGCATAATTTTGTCATTTTACACAGAAATTAATTTGTTTGCAAAAAGAAAAAAAATAGCTGGAAGTAATTACAACACATATTTTTGTTTGAACAGACCAAGGATTGAAAACACACACAATCTATTTCACACAAGTCATCCATGCTATCCATTACACAACCCAGATAGCTAAGGGTTACATTTACTAAGATTTTACCAAGCTTAAATTGATATACAGTGCAACCTCATTATGCAGCCTCCTTTTGGCTCATCTATATTTTGTTGATAAGCGACGGTAGTAGTATAGGGAGAAATTTACATATTATAAATCACATGAAATTTGATGGCAATAAGCGAGGATGGCAGATTAAAGAGGGTGATTAAACGAGGTACTCTCTCTTGAATTACACTTAATTTTTGTATTTACAGGTTACAACAGAAGGTGTTATTAGTTTAGTGATGGGAAATTGTAAAACAACACTGAAGGTAAGTAGAGGATTATCAGTTAGGGTTGTTTCTCGCCACTTTCAACAATATTCAGTTTTATCGTTGAGAAAACTACCAACCTGTTACATGTCACTGACAAACACATCACATAGCATTTTATAATATATCACACAAGATCTTGTAGATGAGACATATTAGAATGTGATTATTTTATTGAAAAACAGAGATTTGCATAGATAACAAATAATTTAGGAATTATAATGTTTTGAAATTTAGTGATGTGATGATTATAGCACAAAAAAATACATATGTTGTATTTGTCACTTACATATCCAATGGGCTGCCATCACAGGACAAAGTTTTAACACTGGAACTTATGGCAAAATGAATAAATATTTTTTCTCAGAAAAAAAGTCCATAATCTTGATTGATCCTAAGCTGTATATATATAATCAGTGGATAGGTTATTTACAAAGAAATCCATGATGGCCGCCACCAAAGGACATTGTTAATATGAATAAGAGACTTTTTCCCAGAAGCTACATGCTTGTACCTAAACAGAGCATAAATAACCAGGTTAGCAGAACATTCCCAGGTGAGCCTCTATTTTTTTTTAGCTTAATGCAAAATGTACATGTATGTACTTCAACGATTCGTTACATGTTATTTCAGGAGATTCACATGGACGGCTGTTTTGAGATGACAGATGAAGCAGTAGAAGCGGCAGTACAGTTCTGTCCAAATCTTTCTATATTATTATTCCATGGGTGCCCGAAAATTACAGGTAAAATTTGTGATTTTGTAATTTTATCAATATTTGTGATTTTGTAATTTTATCAATATTTGATACAATTTAAAACAGTAAGAACATTTTTACTACTTTCTATTGTTGTTCAGTTATATCGTGGCGGTCAGTTTTATTGGTGGAGAAAACCGGGATACCTGGAGAAAACCACCCACCTCTCACAAGTCCTTGAAAAACTTTTTTTTATCACATAATGTCGGATTGAGTACACTTCGCCGTGAGCTGATTCCAATTCATGACTTTAGTAGTGAAAGGCACTATTTGCACATGTAGTTGTAAATCCAACTACCATACGATCACAACCATGGCGGCACCTTGATCTTCATTTACAGTTTCCGCAAGATCTTCAATAATGAGTCACGCTTCCACAGTATATGTTACAGTTAGTCAACCCCTCATCGTTAACAAACGGTTGATTACGCTTGTTCCTTCTCAAGCACTTGTGGATCAATTCATAGAAGAAAAAAATTGTACTCAGGAATAATTCATGATATTATTTCATTGGCCACCTTACAAAATCGTAAGGCAGTTTTGACTAATCAGTTTGTATATTTTATCATATGTTCAAATACAGTTTTTTTTTTTCTATCTTAATTCTTTTTCTTTTACAGAAAAATCGAGGGAAGCTCTTGAACAGAAATCTTTAGAAGGTGGAACACCAATGAAACAAGTGACATGGACAATATACTAACAAAGTCTATATACTTATATCTGTAATTAACATCATGATGCATCTTACAAAGGGATTCTTATTTAAAATCCACTTTTTCTACATAAATTCCTATCCCGAGTTTGAGATAATGAGGTTTCGACTGTAATTGTATTACTAAATGGCAGCTCATCAAGAGACCTGATTTTATATATACAGTTATCTTTAAACCTCATACAGACAAAGTTGTTAGGGTGTACTATTTTAGTTTGAATTAGCCATGTATTTGACATATCAGGGTAAATTTAGTTAACAATGTCTACATAAGTACTATATTCTTATTCCAGTTGTCCAAGTAAATGGCTTATCTGATTTGCAGATAAAAAGTTTGGCTGTACCTCATTATAACATTCTAGTCTATTTACCATTATTAAATACACATGTATAACAGCTGACTATAAATTTTTTGTATACACATTCCTTATGATTCTAGATATTTAAGCCAGGCTTGTTTCTCCACTACAAGCTACAACCCTTCTAAAATAGGAGTCAACTGTATGCGAGGAACAAATTAAGTAGTGTAAATAATTGACTCATGTTTGTTGAATGCCAAACTTACAGCGACTCCTAATAAGCAACTGGGGAGGGCCCGGGTGGCTCAATGAGTTAGGTAGTAGGATTACCTAACAACTTATGCAAGTCTATCACCATTACGGTGTGGGTTCGCGCTCACCTTTGTTAATTACAAAAAAGGTGCACTCGACTCGCAGACGCAAGTGATAAAGTTTACCAGTTGCTTGCCCATGGTCGATGGTTCTCTCTGGGTACTCCGGCTTCTTCCACCACTAAAACTGGTCGCCATGATATAGCTGAAATACTGCTGAAAGTGGCATTAAACACAATAAATCGAATCATTAAATAAAATCTTATCCATGATTTTGTTAAGACAAAATGTTGGTAATAACTTTGAAATGTTTTATTTAATGTTGAATAAAGTATGTTGATTATACATGTATTATATTTTTTTATCTGTATAGAATAAGTTTAGAAGAAGATATATTTATGTAAATGAACATGATGAGAATAGATCTATTTCAGTATTTGACAAGTTGGAATCATATTAAATATCAAGATTGGTTGTATTGCTGTATTTTGTTTTGTTTTTCATCTCAGTCACAGACGGATCTTCTTTCACTCATAACCTAAAACTGAGTACTAATGATGGTTCCTAGGGCTTGACCTACAGAGCTGCCTAGCATTTGGTAGATAAGGCATGCTCTCATAATGGGAAGAGGGGAGTTCTAAAGCTGGGTACTAGCGATGGTTCCTAGAGCTCAACCCACATAGCTGCTTAGCATGTCCTCAGGTGGCAGATAATCATGGAAATCAATCTATCCATCACTTGATATAGAAATAAAATGATTGTAATCAGCCATGGTATACCAACAATAAGGTGAAGGTGACAACAGGTTAAACTTTTTACCAGATATGGGTAAGGATAAGAGTGTTCCAACTAGCCTACTAACCTTTAAGTCATAAAAGTTTTGAGTATCCATTTTGAAAAACATGCAGTCAACTCATTGTATTCAATATATACAATGTACAGTGTTCTGATTGGATGACATATACAATGTGCAGTGTTCTGATTAAATGATATATACAACTGTCAATGTACAGTGTTCTGATTGGATGATATATACAATGTACAGTGTTCTGATTGGATGATATATACAATGTACAGTGTTCTGATTGGATGATATATACAATGTACAGTGTTCTGATTAAATGATATATACAATGTACAGTGTTCTGATTGGATGATATATACAATGTGCAGTGTTCTGATTGGATGATATATACAATGTACAGTGTTCTGATTGGATGATATATACAATGTACAGTGTTTTGATTGGATGATTCAGGACTCGTACTCAAAAAATATTGTGACTGTAATGCTAGAGGGCTCGACCAGTTATGAAAAAAGTTTAAACAGAGATGGTCAACAATTTCACCAATATTTAAAAAAAAAAAAGTTATCTCTCACTTCAAACCACTAAACACATAGAAAGACCATGACATATGATGTTGGAAATCCAGGGATAGGAACTAAAATATGGCAGGGGCAGGGTTAAAGCCGTTTATGGGATCCCAACGGCAATGCATATAAAAACCTTCACATATTCGCTTTCACTCAAAAAAGATCACTCACAAAAAAGAATGACAACATAAACATGGACAGTACAATAGCAGGATCAATGAATGGTCATGGTTAACATGGTTAACAGACTACAAAAAATGCACTATATAAGAGGGTAGAATATGTTCAACATATTATGTTGATTAAAGACCATTTCTCTTGATGATAATACATATTAATATCAATTGGTCATAAACATCTAAAGAAATTAATAGTATTCATGGGAGCAGGACTGGCCTCTTTAAGCCAATTGTTGCTCCCAATTGGGTTCCGCTCTGGAGTTATCTACTCTTGGCTGTTCAAGTACATACAACAACACTTGACAACAGCATTGGGCACCGCACATTCTAAGGCCGACCCTGCATGGTAGACCAGGATGGGTTATGGTGTTTATAACGCCACTTTCAACAACATTTCAGTTATATCGTGACGGTCAGTTTTATTAGTGGAGGAAACCGGAGAACCCGCAGAAAACCTGCACCGTCCTGTCGGAAGTCACTGACAATGTTGTATCGAGTACATCTCGCATGTGCGGAGTTCGAACTCACTACGTTAGTGGTGATAGACACTGATTGCACATGATGTAATTATAAATCCAACTACCTTACGATCACGACGACAGTCCCGAGAGACCAGAATAAACAGATTTTTGTATTCAGCAAAAAATATTAATGAAATATAAATGGACTTATTTAATTGCTAGTTAAACCTACTATTTGAACCAAAAGGTTGTCCATATTTTTAGCAGAGAAAACCTGCCTTGAAGAGTCAACCATAGCATTTACAAGTTTAGATGTGTCAGCATTGAACTTTTAACTTTGTTAATTATTTCGCCATACAATATCCTTTTTGATCAGATGTCTGAATGTAGAACGGCATTTATATCATACAAGATCGGTATAGTAGTAAAATGTTTTGATGAACAGAAGAAGAAGATACTTTTATTTACCAATTATGGGCCCACGAGGGGCATGAATATTCACATAATATAATTATTTAAAACATAACATACCTACAAAATGATATCTTTGTTAGTGCACTAGTCATATTTGTTCCTTGGACAGACTCTAACCAATAGCTATAGTATATATCAACAATATCCAACTTCAAATCGGAAACAACAATTATAGGAGTAATGAACATTGCAGATATAATAGAAATAGAGGATGAAAGTTCTTTTTAACCAACAATAAAACTGACCTCCACGAACTGAAATATTGGTTGGGTTTAAACACCATGCTCATACTCCTAACGCTTCTTTATAGCCGATGTTTTTTTGTTATTATTACCTTTAGCCCACTATCAGGTTCATCCCTTGACAGATTATAATCAGGGGCGGATCCAGGATTTCAAGTTGGGAGGGGGAGGGGGGGGGGGGGGCACTTTAAAAAATTGCACCGAGCGGATGGAGGCGCGAAAATTTTAGGGGTATTTCGTGTGAAAAATCACGATTTTACGCCAAAAAATCATATTTTTCCAATTTTAGGGGGGCGGGCGTGCGCCCCTGGATCCGCCCCTGATAATCACAAACTTTATATCAATGATGATGCAGTTGATGTTGATCCACCAAGGTTGAACCGAATACAATATATATTTGAAAGAGACGAATGATCTCCCTTTATTTATTTGTGTAAATATTATATCGCTAATTATGTGTGTATTTAATCAAAATAATACTTATATTTGTATAAATCTAAATAATACCAGTAATCTATATTTTAAAAAGAGAAAATTGTAGATATAAATTTAATCTTTTACTAATAAATTAGCAATTCAAAAATTATAATAATACTTGTTTAGATTGATAATTGCAGTCCATTTATATATCAAGTTCGAACATATTTTAATTTAGTTAAACAACGATATTTTTCATAAAGCTATCACTTTGTAGAGTGATTTACATTCTTTCTCAATAATGTCATGTGATTGTTTTTCATTTCGCGTCGTGAAGACATCCCCCAGATGGAAAATCATGTAATTTCGGCACATAGTATAAGATAATTTTAAATGTTTATATATTGTATTGCTCTAATTAACAAGAAGATAAAATTTATTATTCAACTCAATTCAATATTTTAAATGGCACAGTATATTGGCGTGATCCAATTAACATTAAAAGTACATCACAAGATAAAAGACATTTAGTTATAACATAATTGTTAAAGTATTCATACATTGTATATCAAAACGGAAACATGTACACATCTCTGATAATAATAATAATGATAATATAAGTCACTACTAATAGTGAAAGATAATGGCAGTGTGAAGATCAGTTTTGGTCGACTGAGGGATGTTCTCTCAAAAACATGGCTTCTTTGATAAATTTACAAACTAATTTTGCATCATGTATTACTGCAGGATTAATAAAATCATTTAGAGTTTTAGAAACAGGAATAAAAACGAGCTTCCAGCGGGCTTTTCTCTGGTGGGTGGAAGTAATTTGTTATTACTTTCACTCTAGTTTAAAGCGAATAAAAACCAAATTTATATTAGAAGACATATTGTGTTTATCCTTAAATGTACCAATGAGTCATAACTTTGTCCACCATTGAGTTTAATAGAGCGTAAAAAAATAGATTTCTTGATCAAGGAGCTTTCAGAGACGACATCAAAGATATAGCAAAAATCAATATCAATGTAAATGAAAAGGGACTGACATATATCTATAAGTTTCTCTAAAAAGATTTAGAGAATTCTATGCTTAAAAGTCAATTACACAATGATAAATAGGGTGTATGTGGTCGAGATATCCTCTGGACCAACGCACAGAAGAGCTAGACACGTTGTATCAGGATAGTCTTTACAGTCAGTAGGTGAATAACATCAAAACTTATACCCTGTATACAGCCACTGAAGCACTTAGTTTAACTAATACTTTGAAATTTTACTTTATTTTAGACATTCTTTATTAATATTTTAAGGAAAAAATGTATATTCAATTACTAAGGAATTAACATTATGGAAACGACTACTTGTCGGAGTCTCCAACATATATACACAGTGCATCGCGCGCATCACAGTGTAACTATATATAGAGAATATCTTAGTTGATTGTACAGAGCACAAGAGCTGGGAGATGTTATTAAGGTAGTATGAAAAATATGCCAAACTCACCGTTCGACCGTGATATCCGACGAAAATTCTATAATACAGTCGCGATAGTAATTCGATCATAAAATGATTTATTAACAAACGTTCAATGGTTCGCCAATATTAACAAACGTTCAATGGTTCGCCAATATCACGTGTTCGCCAATGATTAAGAAACGTTCAATGGTTCGCCAATATCACGTGTTCGCCAATATTAACAAACGTTCAATGGTTCGACAATATCACGTGTTCGCCAATATTAAGAAACGTTCAATGGTTCGCCAATATTAACAAACGTGCAATGGTTCGCCAATATTAACAAACGTTCAATGGTTCGCCAATATTAACAAACGTTTAATGGTTCGCCAATATTAAGAAACTTTCAATGGTTCGCCAATATTAACAAACGTTCAATGGTTCGCCAATATTAACAAACGTTCAATGGTTCGCCAATATTAACAAACGTTCAATGGTTCGCCAATATCACGTGTTCGCCAATGATTAACAAACGTTCAATGGTTCGCCAATATCACGTGTTCGCCAATGATTAACAAACGTTCAATGGTTCGACAATATCACGTGTTCGCCAATATTAAGAAACGTTCAATGGTTCGCCAATATTAACAAACGTGCAATGGTTCGCCAATATTAACAAACGTTCAATGGTTCGCCAATATTAACAAACGTTTAATGGTTCGCCAATATTAAGAAACTTTCAATGGTTCGCCAATATTAACAAACGTTCAATGGTTCGCCAATATTAACAAACGTTCAATGGTTCGCCAATATTAACAAACGTTCAATGGTTCGCCAATATCACGTGTTCGCCAATGATTAACAAACGTTCAATGGTTCGACAATATCACGTGTTCGCCAATATCAAGAAACGTTCAATGGTTCGCCAATATTAACAAACGTGCAATGGTTCGCCAATATTAACAAACGTTCAATGGTTCGCCAATATTAACAAACGTTCAATGGTTCGCCAATATTAACAAACGTTCAATGGTTCGCCAATATCACGTTTTGTGTTTGTGTTTGTTTTTGTTTTTTGCGTTTACTCTTTTTTCATTCATTTTTTTTCAGAAATCAATGTGTATTATATAAATAACACATATAATAGCTGAGCGATGGTGGAGAAGATGATGAACAGACAGTTTTAACAGTGATGACTGTTCAGGTGATCAGTCAACTATATTTCTTGTAGATTAGGATTGAAAGCCACAGGCAGGGGTGTGATGGTGGACCAAGATGTATGGGGGAGGTGGAAGCTTATAACTGCATTGATAGGTATATAGTGCAGTCTAGTGCATGTGATATGCAAATTCAAATTCAAATAGTTTATTGATAGTAAATCATACATTGGCGTGCATCAAGACAATACAATATAATTATAATACATTACATAAATATGGATAAGTAAAAGATATGCATATAATAATGATATGAAGTATATTAAATTATTCACAGGAACCTGACGTCTAGGGTCAATGGGAAGCACCACCACCAACGGAAAGAACCACGTTCTTCCCATCGATAGTGGTACCCCCACCGAACCCAAACGCTGAACTCCTGTGACTATGCATTACGTATATTGTTTGCTTCTTTTAAAATTTGCAAATTTGTTTTGTTTTGAATAGATCCTTAGGGTCAATAATCTCTCTGATAAGATCATCGTCAGTTCTAATATTTGGAACAATGTATTTTAACTATTTCTGATATTCTGTTATTTAGGGCAATGTAATATAAAATGTTTTTCATCTTCAACCGACGAAGGACAAAATTTACAAAGACGTTGATCGCGAGGAGTGCTATTGTAACGACCTGTTTCTATATTAAGACTATGTGCACTTATTCTTATTTTTGTAAGGAAAGATCTGTGTTCTTTTGAAAGGGGAAATTCCAAATAGTTTTGTAATTTAAAAATGCGAAGAATGTTGCTGAGAAAATGTAACTTGCCCGTTTTATTTTTTCGAATGTTTTCAAACTGTTTTAGCGTTTTTCTTTCAAAAAATTTAAATAGATGATATTTGAAATCTCTGTCCGAGATGTCCATAGATGATAATTCAAATTTTTGTTTAATAGAGTGGTAAAGTTTTATTTAAAGATTTGTTGAGTTTCTTGTCTTCAATAAAGACTGATCTTAACAGAGAGTTCCTCGACCCATTGTCGAATTCAATTCTTTTAAGTCTATTGTAATATTTAAACATCAATATAAATGATTTAAAACAGGCTGGAAATGTACCCAATTCAGCATTGATAGCAAGATTGGAAGCTTTACCATGAACTCCAAGAATATTAAAAAAAAAAATCATGTTTTGTACCTTTTCAAATGGTAATTTGTCCAAGGTGTCGAGGTTCAAGTTCAAAGTGAAGTCTGTTAACCAGATTTCTGACCCATATGTAATAATAGGTAGGATTACAGAGTTATATAACTTTATCTAAGTTTTGAATGAAACTTTATCTAATTTAGATATCTTGGATTTTAATGAGTAGAACGCTTTTCTGGCTTTGTTAGCAAGGTTTTCACTTGCATATTTCAATAAACCTGTATTTTTAAACACTATCCCTAGATATTTGTATTTGTCTGTAATTTCAATAATATTATGACTATAATAGAAACCAAATGTGTTATCTGTGATCTCTTTTTTACAGAAAACAATTATTTTGATTGTATTTGGATTAATGTCTAGCTTCCAATCTTTACATAAGTTCTGTAAGGCATTCAGACAGTGACCTGAACGAAACAGTTCCGACTCCCAGAGTTTAAATAGTCTGTTATATTGTTGTTGTTTTCTTCTTTTTTTTTATCGCCAAAAAATCGTGCAAAGATAAAAAAATTAATTAAAGTTTGTCGATTCTTATTCGGATATTGCAATCCAAAAATGTATAATGCTATTTAAAATTTGGCGCGCTTTTTAGATGTCGGAGACACACACCCACCTTTTTGAGTTTGCGTACGTCACCGAATTGCCTCATTTTGGTCGCCATATTTGCCAGGACGAGGTCCAGCCAATGATTTCGAGGTTTGTGACTCGTTCTCACAACCCTGCCTCATTGTTGTATTTTCAGTTTGTCACCAATCTATTCCCAGACTCGAAATGAATCCAAAGAGCATGTTAAAACTGCAACAAAAGCGGTTAATCTCGGCGTCTCGAATCTTTCACCGAGACAACTTTCTCTTGGACATAAGTCTTCAAATAAACATGCACCTTGAAAAAATGAATTCGGATTTGTCGGATTTGTTTAATTTTCAAGCACTGGCAGTGCGATATTCACACGTGAAAGTAATGCAATATTACTGTGGGCTAATTATTACTTCTTTTCCTAAGAACCACAAACTAGACTCTTGTTGTTTAACTGATATTGCACGCTTTCACTACTGTAGTACTTGCCCCAATCGGGTCAATGTACCAAACCATCGTCTCCCTGGCCTTGGGGGGGGGGGGGGGTGTCAATAGCATTCAAACAAGTTTTTCCTGCCTCTGGTTTGCCACAGGGACAGGTCCAAGTGCAGTTTCTTTGGTCCTGTAAAATGACATGTCACATGGTAAATTGATAACAAAATGACAAATTCCTCTTTTGACTTGTACAGCATTTCAAAAACTATCGTTCAGAGAGTCAATCAAATCTTGACTTGTGGGTAGTTTTGAGCTGAATTGCGATTAAGTCGAACTTGTCTATTGCTTTGACGAAGGACAGACCTATCAAAATTATCTTGAATTTTGATTTTCAGAATATTACTGAAAATTTCCAAACCAGTTTTTGCAGACATAAAATACAGGTCCAGCTTAAATTTGAGAAACTGCATCGGTGGTGTAATGGTTAGCACACTCACCTGGACAGCCCTGGTCGGATCAAACCAAGACTAAAATTTGTATTTGTTGCATCTCCTCGTAGCACGTTGCATCAAGGATAAAAAGCAGACTGGTTAATGTGTCAGAGTGGAGTAACATGCTTATCTGTGGACTGTTATTTCAATGAGCTAGCACTATAAAAATTCAACAATGTTTGTCCAGTACAAGGCAGATATTATTATCAAACTTATCTGGTTCTTCTATGATAGAGCTGAAAAATTACTCTTTGGCATTAAACAGCAGTCACTTGCTCAAATTTGAGATATGTGACATTTGTCATTCTGAGTAATGCCCCTTAATTATGAGCAAAGTGATGTTTTTATTGGTTCCTGAGCATTAAATCAAGTTCTGTGACTGAGATTGATTAGTAATTTATATCTAGCTTTAGACAAGAGGGAGGGGCATTGATTATTGCTAAACGTCCAGGATGAGGACAAGTTCTATAATATATAAAAGCTATATAGAAATGAGGGAAGTGATGGGTCAATGACTTGACTGCCACTGAAAAAGTATGGACAGGTTCCAAAAATTTTGTCTTTTCTGGTGGCTATGATGTGCCTATGCTTTTTCAAAATCTACAAGAAATTAATTTATATACAATGACATAGTTAAATAACATTGCGTTTTAAATATATGATTTTATTCTTATAATGTTTCTTTTATAAGTTAATATAAAATTTGTTCATGCCATGATAATAGCTGAAATACTGCTAAAGTTGGCATTAAACACCAATCAATCAAATCTACAAGAAAGGTCTTTAGTGTGCAGGGAGCATGTCACTCTCCAAACATGTTTCCCGCTAATGTCCAGAGACATTCCGTATTGTAATCAGACACTCCCTGCTCCCAATCATTATGGCTCACCCTGTCCACTACTCGGGCATCTTCGCTAGCCAAGGGTTACGATTCGGGTCCCACTTCTCTCCACCCTTGGCGGATCTAGAATACATTTTGAAATTCGCGGGCAATGCCACCTGGTGGTTTATCGAAGTTGCGCCCCTTAGATAGTCGTCATCGCCAGCCAATTAGAATCGTTTTGTTATATGTATGTTGGAGAATTGAAAATGGCAGTGCCCAGTGAAGAAAAACTTATTGGTGATCAATTTAATTTGGAAGCACTTACCGTCAACCAAGTGAAAAGTTTCAAAGCTTTGGCAGACAGGAAAGATGTTTTCATTGGAACCAAAACGGGAAGTGGCATCTTTGCTTACATTTCGTCGATAACATGTGCTCCGTGTAAAACGTCTTCTGATTGGATACGTGTACTGGTAGCCGTAACCAATGAAATATTAAAGCGTGAATCCTCAAAATGTATTCTAGATCTGCCAAGGGTGGAGAGAAGGGGGACCCGAATCGTAATCCTTGGCTTGCGAACATGCTACTCGGGGTGCACTGAGCAGCTCTAGGTTTGGGCACTTGGGGGGAACCTTCACCGGTGAGATATGAAGAAGCCCATTAGGCTGGTGTCGCTTGCGAGTAATCCTATGTCATGACAATTACAGTCTAATGAAACTGAAAGAGTTATAATTTAAATTTAAACTGCTTTTGTTTGCCACGAGCCATCTTAATGGTCGAAACGGGTCATAGCATTTATTGATTATATCTTTAAATATTCATGACATGTAATGTGGTTTATTGAGATCTAGATCTCCCATGCAGCGTACATATCGGTAAAGGGGAGCATTTTTAATGCTTGAAATCGAAAAATTAGACATATCCAAAATACAATGTAATGGGTCCAGCATATGCTGTGTCCAACACATTTTTGTGCCCAGCAATTTACTGTTATAAGGAAAATACTGTGTCCACACTTGCTTATAATATTATATGTTATTCAGCTATCAGACAGGGTATATAATGTGACATTCCCGGCTTAGGATCTATATTCCCTGAGGCGCAGCCGAAGGGAATATATATCATAAGCCGGGAATGTCACATTATATATCCTGTCTGATAGCTGAATAACAGATATATTACGGATTTAACCATTGTTTTTTTTTAAATGCAACATCCAACTGTATTAAATAAATTTGCATCTTTTCATTTTCCGTATCTCTAGATGTCCGGTTCCGTACCTTTGACGTCATTCTTCAATGACGTCAAATTAAGTGTCACGTCATATTTCATGTATGGGGTGTCTCGTGAAGGAAAATACTGTACTAAATTGCTAAATCAATACAGTTTCATGTGTAGTAAATTTTATAAACTCTATAAATATAACATTAATATATCACATAACAAAACAACAGGTTTGCGAAACAGTTTCAATAATTTAAATGTTAACAACATGTAAATAAAACCTTGATGTGGCCCCATGACGTCGAAAGTTTTCAAGGCTCAACGTTTTTGTTATGGTACAGCTGTGGAACATAGGAGTTTGCTGAATCGATCAGGTATTTGTGACGGAATTAACCGTTGTAATATTTTTTTGTTCATGCAGCCGTTTTGAGAATAAAAACAGCATTTAATTTGGTAAAAATACATTTATTATTCCGTATCATACCATTGATTCAGTGAAGCGTAATGTTTTGTCGTCCATGTTTTAATCGTTTTTGGGGACTGAAATATATACCCCGTCTGTTTTCCGAATATATGCTGACATTCGGGGTTAAAGAACCAATGAAAATATGTGTAACAAACTAAATTCGTAATATACATTTATATCATGCTTCGCTCTGCATAGCCCTTTATTTTCATAGTTAATATATAATATTTCACTTTCTCATCTACTTACAGTTGAAACATGTCGGACTTGGATGTGGTTAGTTCATCCACCGACCTAGTATCCTCCGTGTATGGTCCTTCCAGTCACTCGACCGTTCCCGACTCTAGTACAGGGTTGGTTGTGACTGAAGACAGTATAACTAGTCTAGATCCAGATTCCCTCGGTGTGTCATTAGGTAAGCATAAGAATGCAATTGATACATTTTTTCTATTAATCCCATATTGCTTTATTTACATTAAATTCTGCATATGCAGTGTTTTGAATATATTGTTTATACAAATTAACCTTGTTGACATGTCCATGCTCCTACAGTAGACATGCAATTTCTTAACACAAGATTTGTTTTTGAAATTGAGAAAATCTCTGTATTTTGTTAATATCTTGCTTACCATGAACATAGAAAATTAGAAATATAGAATAACGACAGCTTTGAAGGTTGAGATAGACATTATCACTAGTATCTCAGCGAGTTCAATAGGATGAGTTGTGAACATGTATGTAGAAACGTTCAAAACTGACATTATTGATTTTATCGGTATTATACGTCGTAATGTGATATCACACTGACTGATATCATTACTCTGTGAGATCAAAGGAAAAATGTCCACTTTACAAATAAATATCTTTATTACTATATTATATTGGATGCAATTTTTGAATGTTATTTGTTTAAGAAAAGTTTGAAGATGCCAAAGAGGTAATCAGAAACTGGAAATGGAAGGAGGACAAACAATACAACAATACAATGTCCAAAAGACAAAGGAGAATAGAACAAACAACAATCTACATTATACAGAGAACTAAAGAGTAGCACGAACCCCACTAAAAATTAAGGGTAAACTCAGGTGCTTTGTTTCACCATCGTCAGAAAAGGTATCTGCCAATTCTTTTCTGGATAAGATTTACCCCAGTTGCAGTATTTAATGTATGATAACTGAATTCATGGTGGAATCACTAATCAAAGCATCTGACATTATAAGTCACATTTTTGACCCGATGTATTTTTGCAGATTAAGAGAATCAACTTTTGATATATATATATATATATATGTATAGATCTCTATTATTATTGAAGCACCTAGTCTGGCCAACCCTACGATTCAAGGATTACTCTCTTCACCTGTCAGTCTGACCAATGCCCAGCTGATAGGACACCCAGATGGCATACAAATTATTACCTTGAACAATCCTAATGAGTTGCTGTCCACAGGAAATCCAGACTCCTCTAGATGGCAGTTAGCTACAATTATAACTGTCGGAGATGAACATGGAGAAGAAGACAAAACAGATTATTCAGGTTTGTTTTAATTTGTGTTGAATCCCATGTTTTACAAATAATAAGTAAATTTATGAAAATCTGTAAAGTGAGGTATATTTGTAGGGTGCCAAAATGCTATGGTTAATTGACACCAATTTCAACAAATTTTCAGTTATTAGCAGGCCCACTGAGAGGTCAGCCGGGGCAGTCCCCAGGGTCCCACAAGCCAAACAAGGGTCTACCTTAAGCAAGGCAAAATATGCTTTCGTGAATATGTGAATGACAATTTCGTGTAGTGAAGTACAGAAGGAGCCCACTAATGCCTTTCATAAGGCCCTTGATGATGTATGACAACTTTTCTGTTACGGTGTATGGGGCAGTGGACCATGTACATATATTGAGTGATTATCGACTTGTATGTATATTAAATGACTCAAATGAGGGTCAAGCCCGACTGCATGGGCTCCCCTAAGAAGAACCATTGACACTGGCAGATCGAGGGTTGCAGGTGAAGGGGCCCACTAATTTTTTTATATAAGGGCTCTGAAATATGTAGGGCTAAGTGATTTGCTGTAGACAAATACATAGGAAGTGGGGACCCAGGCTAAGTCCCTAAGAATTACCTCTGAGATTAGCAGATCGAGGATTGCAGGGCTCATTAATGGTGAGTAGACAGGATCAGACTTTTGTTAAACTCAATTGATTCCGTTCAGGTGAGCCTTTATTTTTTATTTATTTATTAATTTCACTTCGTCGGTCACCACATTGTCATTGTCACACATTGCAACATGCAAATTAAGCAAATTATAAATAATCAAGGTATGCTGAGCGGGTCGGCACAAAAGATATCGAGAGAGAGACTGAGAGAGATAAAAAAAAAAGGATGACATCTCGGACACGAACAAGTCAACTGACCAAAGTAGGCCTACAATAGTTGTTGGTATCAAAAGTAGTTTCTACTAAATTTTGGTATATTGAGTAATTGACATCAGTTTAACTTTAAACTGATTAATATTCTTACTAAGGAAAGTTGGTAAAACGAGGCAAGAGGGTTCCTCTTGGTAATTTTTTCCAAAGCCTCGGAATCCTATCTGAGTAAAATTTTCTGCTGAATTTTTTTTTACCCTATGCTTTTTCAAATAAAAATGTTGTAGATTTATTGACTATTGTTTTTAGTTTATGAAAATACATCTATTAATAAATGTACCAGATCATTATAATTAAGGATCCAGACAAATAAACAAGTAGAAAGCTCTTTTCCAAATCAAAATTCATCAATTCATTTTTGTTGTTCTGATTCCTTGCTTATGACACATCGTGGTGGACTTAGTTTGAGTATCATCATTTGGAGGATTGGAGGAGGGGACCAAGTTTCCTTTTGCCCTGGGATCCAAAAATTCTCTTGGCAGCCCTGGTTATTAGGTTGATATTAAATTTGTTTTATGGATGGAGGAAACTGGAGTGCATGGAGAAAACTACTGACCTGTCACAAGTTAGTGACAAACTTTACCACATAACGTTGCATTGAGTACACCTCACCATAGCAGGATTGAATGAATTTTGGTGTTTAATGCCACTTTCAGCAATATTTCAGCTACATCATGGTGACCAGTTTTAGTGGTGGAGGAAGCCGGAGAGAACCACCGACCCTGGGCAAGCAACTGGTAAACTTTATCACTTGCGGCTGGAAGTCGAGTGCACCCTTTATTGTAATTTACAAAGCTGGGCGCGAACCCACGCCATATTGGTGATAGGCTTGTATGAGTTGCTAGATCCCACGACCTAACTCATTGAGCCACCCGGGCCCCACCGTAGCAGGATTGAAACTTTAATTGTGATTGATAAACACCAATTGTGTTTGTATCTCTGGAATCCTTAATTTTAAGTGCACTGAGGTGAGACCAATCATGTGATCAAGGGTTAGTGTTGTGGATGTTTAATACCACTTTAAACAATATTTCATTTATATTGTGCACGTGGTGGTCGGTTTTATTGGTGGAGGAAACCTGAGTACCCAGAGAAAACTACTGAGCTGTCACAAGTCATTGACAAACTTTATCACATAAGGTTGTATTGGTATTGGTTGAATTGTTGTATGAACATCACTGTTTATTCTTCGTTTTCCTTAATTGAGCACACCTCGTCATGAGAAGGAATTAAACTTTCAGCTTTAATGGTGATTGATAGGCACAGATTGTGAAGGTAGATGTTAATATAAATATTATAAGATCAAATGGCCCCTGGTGTCAAATTAAAGCTGTCGATATAAAAAAACAAATATGACATTTTATTATGGTTTCTAATGTACAGACAAATTAATTTCGAACAAAATCATGAAATATTACATCTACCAAGAGAATTGACAGAGCAGTATTTACAGATCTAAGAAAGTTTATTGACAGTGCAGTATTTACAGATCTAAGAAAGTTTATTGACAGTGCAGTATTTACAGATCTAAGAAAGTTTATTGACAGTGCAGTATTTACAGATCTAAGAAAGTTTATTGACAGTGCAGTATTTACAGATCTAAGAAAGTTTATTGACAGTGCAGTATTTACAGATCTAAGAAAGTTTATTGACAGTGCAGTATTTACAGATCTAAGAAAGTTTATTGACAGTGCAGTATTTACAGATCTAAGAAAGTTTATTGACAGTGCAGTATTTACAGATCTAAGAAAGTTTATTGACAGTGCAGTATTTACAGATCTAAGAAAGTTTATTGACAGTGCAGTATTTACAGATCTAAGAAAGTTTATTGACAGTGCAGTATTTACAGATCTAAGAAAGTTTATTGACAGTGCAGTATTTACAGATCTAAGAAAGTTTATTGACAGTGCAGTATTTACAGATCTAAGAAAGTTTATTGACAGTGCAGTATTTACAGATCTAAGAAAGTTTATTGACAGTGCAGTATTTACAGATCTAAGAAAGTTTATTGACAGTGCAGTATTTACAGATCTAAGAAAGTTTATTGACAGTGCAGTATTTACAGATCTAAGAAAGTTTATTGACAGTGCAGTATTTACAGATCTAAGAAAGTTTATTGACAGTGCAGTATTTACAGATCTAAGAAAGTTTATTGACAGTGCAGTATTTACAGATCTAAGAAAGTTTATTGACAGTGCAGTATTTACAGATCTAAGAAAGTTTATTGACAGTGCAGTATTTACAGATCTAAGAAAGTTTATTGACAGTGCAGTATTTACAGATCTAAGAAAGTTTATTGACAGTGCAGTATTTACAGATCTAAGAAAGTTTATTGACAGTGCAGTATTTACAGATCTAAGAAAGTTTATTGACAGTGCAGTATTTACAGATCTAAGAAAGTTTATTGACAGTGCAGTATTTACAGATCTAAGAAAGTTTATTGACAGTGCAGTATTTACAGATCTAAGAAAGTTTATTGACAGTGCAGTATTTACAGATCTAAGAAAGTTTATTGACAGTGCAGTATTTACAGATCTAAGAAAGTTTATTGACAGTGCAGTATTTACAGATCTAAGAAAGTTTATTGACAGTGCAGTATTTACAGATCTAAGAAAGTTTATTGACAGTGCAGTATTTACAGATCTAAGAAAGTTTATTGACAGTGCAGTATTTACAGATCTAAGAAAGTTTATTGACAGTGCAGTATTTACAGATCTAAGAAAGTTTATTGACAGTGCAGTATTTACAGATCTAAGAAAGTTTATTGACAGTGCAGTATTTACAGATCTAAGAAAGTTTATTGACAGTGCAGTATTTACAGATCTAAGAAAGTTTATTGACAGTGCAGTATTTACAGATCTAAGAAAGTTTATTGACAGTGCAGTATTTACAGATCTAAGAAAGTTTATTGACAGTGCAGTATTTACAGATCTAAGAAAGTTTATTGACAGTGCAGTATTTACAGATCTAAGAAAGTTTATTGACAGTGCAGTATTTACAGATCTAAGAAAGTTTATTGACAGTGCAGTATTTACAGATCTAAGAAAGTTTATTGACAGTGCAGTATTTACAGATCTAAGAAAGTTTATTGACAGTGCAGTATTTACAGATCTAAGAAAGTTTATTGACAGTGCAGTATTTACAGATCTAAGAAAGTTTATTGACAGTGCAGTATTTACAGATCTAAGAAAGTTTATTGACAGTGCAGTATTTACAGATCTAAGAAAGTTTATTGACAGTGCAGTATTTACAGATCTAAGAAAGTTTATTGACAGTGCAGTATTTACAGATCTAAGAAAGTTTATTGACAGTGCAGTATTTACAGATCTAAGAAAGTTTATTGACAGTGCAGTATTTACAGATCTAAGAAAGTTTATTGACAGTGCAGTATTTACAGATCTAAGAAAGTTTATTGACAGTGCAGTATTTACAGATCTAAGAAAGTTTATTGACAGTGCAGTATTTACAGATCTAAGAAAGTTTATTGACAGTGCAGTATTTACAGATCTAAGAAAGTTTATTGACAGTGCAGTATTTACAGATCTAAGAAAGTTTATTGACAGTGCAGTATTTACAGATCTAAGAAAGTTTATTGACAGTGCAGTATTTACAGATCTAAGAAAGTTTATTGACAGTGCAGTATTTACAGATCTAAGAAAGTTTATTGACAGTGCAGTATTTACAGATCTAAGAAAGTTTATTGACAGTGCAGTATTTACAGATCTAAGAAAGTTTATTGACAGTGCAGTATTTACAGATCTAAGAAAGTTTATTGACAGTGCAGTATTTACAGATCTAAGAAAGTTTATTGACAGTGCAGTATTTACAGATCTAAGAAAGTTTATTGACAGTGCAGTATTTACAGATCTAAGAAAGTTTATTGACAGTGCAGTATTTACAGATCTAAGAAAGTTTATTGACAGTGCAGTATTTACAGATCTAAGAAAGTTTATTGACAGTGCAGTATTTACAGATCTAAGAAAGTTTATTGACAGTGCAGTATTTACAGATCTAAGAAAGTTTATTGACAGTGCAGTATTTACAGATCTAAGAAAGTTTATTGACAGTGCAGTATTTACAGATCTAAGAAAGTTTATTGACAGTGCAGTATTTACAGATCTAAGAAAGTTTATTGACAGTGCAGTATTTACAGATCTAAGAAAGTTTATTGACAGTGCAGTATTTACAGATCTAAGAAAGTTTATTGACAGTGCAGTATTTACAGATCTAAGAAAGTTTATTGACAGTGCAGTATTTACAGATCTAAGAAAGTTTATTGACAGTGCAGTATTTACAGATCTAAGAAAGTTTATTGACAGTGCAGTATTTACAGATCTAAGAAAGTTTATTGACAGTGCAGTATTTACAGATCTAAGAAAGTTTATTGACAGTGCAGTATTTACAGATCTAAGAAAGTTTATTGACAGTGCAGTATTTACAGATCTAAGAAAGTTTATTGACAGTGCAGTATTTACAGATCTAAGAAAGTTTATTGACAGTGCAGTATTTACAGATCTAAGAAAGTTTATTGACAGTGCAGTATTTACAGATCTAAGAAAGTTTATTGACAGTGCAGTATTTACAGATCTAAGAAAGTTTATTGACAGTGCAGTATTTACAGATCTAAGAAAGTTTATTGACAGTGCAGTATTTACAGATCTAAGAAAGTTTATTGACAGTGCAGTATTTACAGATCTAAGAAAGTTTATTGACAGTGCAGTATTTACAGATCTAAGAAAGTTTATTGACAGTGCAGTATTTACAGATCTAAGAAAGTTTATTGACAGTGCAGTATTTACAGATCTAAGAAAGTTTATTGACAGTGCAGTATTTACAGATCTAAGAAAGTTTATTGACAGTGCAGTATTTACAGATCTAAGAAAGTTTATTGACAGTGCAGTATTTACAGATCTAAGAAAGTTTATTGACAGTGCAGTATTTACAGATCTAAGAAAGTTTATTGACAGTGCAGTATTTACAGATCTAAGAAAGTTTATTGACAGTGCAGTATTTACAGATCTAAGAAAGTTTATTGACAGTGCAGTATTTACAGATCTAAGAAAGTTTATTGACAGTGCAGTATTTACAGATCTAAGAAAGTTTATTGACAGTGCAGTATTTACAGATCTAAGAAAGTTTATTGACAGTGCAGTATTTACAGATCTAAGAAAGTTTATTGACAGTGCAGTATTTACAGATCTAAGAAAGTTTATTGACAGTGCAGTATTTACAGATCTAAGAAAGTTTATTGACAGTGCAGTATTTACAGATCTAAGAAAGTTTATTGACAGTGCAGTATTTACAGATCTAAGAAAGTTTATTGACAGTGCAGTATTTACAGATCTAAGAAAGTTTATTGACAGTGCAGTATTTACAGATCTAAGAAAGTTTATTGACAGTGCAGTATTTACAGATCTAAGAAAGTTTATTGACAGTGCAGTATTTACAGATCTAAGAAAGTTTATTGACAGTGCAGTATTTACAGATCTAAGAAAGTTTATTGACAGTGCAGTATTTACAGATCTAAGAAAGTTTATTGACAGTGCAGTATTTACAGATCTAAGAAAGTTTATTGACAGTGCAGTATTTACAGATCTAAGAAAGTTTATTGACAGTGCAGTATTTACAGATCTAAGAAAGTTTATTGACAGTGCAGTATTTACAGATCTAAGAAAGTTTATTGACAGTGCAGTATTTACAGATCTAAGAAAGTTTATTGACAGTGCAGTATTTACAGATCTAAGAAAGTTTATTGACAGTGCAGTATTTACAGATCTAAGAAAGTTTATTGACAGTGCAGTATTTACAGATCTAAGAAAGTTTATTGACAGTGCAGTATTTACAGATCTAAGAAAGTTTATTGACAGTGCAGTATTTACAGATCTAAGAAAGTTTATTGACAGTGCAGTATTTACAGATCTAAGAAAGTTTATTGACAGTGCAGTATTTACAGATCTAAGAAAGTTTATTGACAGTGCAGTATTTACAGATCTAAGAAAGTTTATTGACAGTGCAGTATTTACAGATCTAAGAAAGTTTATTGACAGTGCAGTATTTACAGATCTAAGAAAGTTTATTGACAGTGCAGTATTTACAGATCTAAGAAAGTTTATTGACAGTGCAGTATTTACAGATCTAAGAAAGTTTATTGACAGTGCAGTATTTACAGATCTAAGAAAGTTTATTGACAGTGCAGTATTTACAGATCTAAGAAAGTTTATTGACAGTGCAGTATTTACAGATCTAAGAAAGTTTATTGACAGTGCAGTATTTACAGATCTAAGAAAGTTTATTGACAGTGCAGTATTTACAGATCTAAGAAAGTTTATTGACAGTGCAGTATTTACAGATCTAAGAAAGTTTATTGACAGTGCAGTATTTACAGATCTAAGAAAGTTTATTGACAGTGCAGTATTTACAGATCTAAGAAAGTTTATTGACAGTGCAGTATTTACAGATCTAAGAAAGTTTATTGACAGTGCAGTATTTACAGATCTAAGAAAGTTTATTGACAGTGCAGTATTTACAGATCTAAGAAAGTTTATTGACAGTGCAGTATTTACAGATCTAAGAAAGTTTATTGACAGTGCAGTATTTACAGATCTAAGAAAGTTTATTGACAGTGCAGTATTTACAGATCTAAGAAAGTTTATTGACAGTGCAGTATTTACAGATCTAAGAAAGTTTATTGACAGTGCAGTATTTACAGATCTAAGAAAGTTTATTGACAGTGCAGTATTTACAGATCTAAGAAAGTTTATTGACAGTGCAGTATTTACAGATCTAAGAAAGTTTATTGACAGTGCAGTATTTACAGATCTAAGAAAGTTTATTGACAGTGCAGTATTTACAGATCTAAGAAAGTTTATTGACAGTGCAGTATTTACAGATCTAAGAAAGTTTATTGACAGTGCAGTATTTACAGATCTAAGAAAGTTTATTGACAGTGCAGTATTTACAGATCTAAGAAAGTTTATTGACAGTGCAGTATTTACAGATCTAAGAAAGTTTATTGACAGTGCAGTATTTACAGATCTAAGAAAGTTTATTGACAGTGCAGTATTTACAGATCTAAGAAAGTTTATTGACAGTGCAGTATTTACAGATCTAAGAAAGTTTATTGACAGTGCAGTATTTACAGATCTAAGAAAGTTTATTGACAGTGCAGTATTTACAGATCTAAGAAAGTTTATTGACAGTGCAGTATTTACAGATCTAAGAAAGTTTATTGACAGTGCAGTATTTACAGATCTAAGAAAGTTTATTGACAGTGCAGTATTTACAGATCTAAGAAAGTTTATTGACAGTGCAGTATTTACAGATCTAAGAAAGTTTATTGACAGTGCAGTATTTACAGATCTAAGAAAGTTTATTGACAGTGCAGTATTTACAGATCTAAGAAAGTTTATTGACAGTGCAGTATTTACAGATCTAAGAAAGTTTATTGACAGTGCAGTATTTACAGATCTAAGAAAGTTTATTGACAGTGCAGTATTTACAGATCTAAGAAAGTTTATTGACAGTGCAGTATTTACAGATCTAAGAAAGTTTATTGACAGTGCAGTATTTACAGATCTAAGAAAGTTTATTGACAGTGCAGTATTTACAGATCTAAGAAAGTTTATTGACAGTGCAGTATTTACAGATCTAAGAAAGTTTATTGACAGTGCAGTATTTACAGATCTAAGAAAGTTTATTGACAGTGCAGTATTTACAGATCTAAGAAAGTTTATTGACAGTGCAGTATTTACAGATCTAAGAAAGTTTATTGACAGTGCAGTATTTACAGATCTAAGAAAGTTTATTGACAGTGCAGTATTTACAGATCTAAGAAAGTTTATTGACAGTGCAGTATTTACAGATCTAAGAAAGTTTATTGACAGTGCAGTATTTACAGATCTAAGAAAGTTTATTGACAGTGCAGTATTTACAGATCTAAGAAAGTTTATTGACAGTGCAGTATTTACAGATCTAAGAAAGTTTATTGACAGTGCAGTATTTACAGATCTAAGAAAGTTTATTGACAGTGCAGTATTTACAGATCTAAGAAAGTTTATTGACAGTGCAGTATTTACAGATCTAAGAAAGTTTATTGACAGTGCAGTATTTACAGATCTAAGAAAGTTTATTGACAGTGCAGTATTTACAGATCTAAGAAAGTTTATTGACAGTGCAGTATTTACAGATCTAAGAAAGTTTATTGACAGTGCAGTATTTACAGATCTAAGAAAGTTTATTGACAGTGCAGTATTTACAGATCTAAGAAAGTTTATTGACAGTGCAGTATTTACAGATCTAAGAAAGTTTATTGACAGTGCAGTATTTACAGATCTAAGAAAGTTTATTGACAGTGCAGTATTTACAGATCTAAGAAAGTTTATTGACAGTGCAGTATTTACAGATCTAAGAAAGTTTATTGACAGTGCAGTATTTACAGATCTAAGAAAGTTTATTGACAGTGCAGTATTTACAGATCTAAGAAAGTTTATTGACAGTGCAGTATTTACAGATCTAAGAAAGTTTATTGACAGTGCAGTATTTACAGATCTAAGAAAGTTTATTGACAGTGCAGTATTTACAGATCTAAGAAAGTTTATTGACAGTGCAGTATTTACAGATCTAAGAAAGTTTATTGACAGTGCAGTATTTACAGATCTAAGAAAGTTTATTGACAGTGCAGTATTTACAGATCTAAGAAAGTTTATTGACAGTGCAGTATTTACAGATCTAAGAAAGTTTATTGACAGTGCAGTATTTACAGATCTAAGAAAGTTTATTGACAGTGCAGTATTTACAGATCTAAGAAAGTTTATTGACAGTGCAGTATTTACAGATCTAAGAAAGTTTATTGACAGTGCAGTATTTACAGATCTAAGAAAGTTTTTTCACATTTGATTTTTATTTTTGATTTATTTAAAGTTTGCTTGTAGTCACTTTCAACAATTTCTCATCTATATTGTGGTGACCATATTATTTAATGGTGGGAGAATTTCCAAAAGAAAACCACAGACTAGAATGCCATGCAGTACCTGATAACCTTTCTTGTTTGATTTACAAATCAAACACACCTGTTCTGGGTTTTAATTTATACCTCATTTTGAGAAAGGATATGAGTTATATATAGACTTTCAATCATCTTATAGTTTGTTAGTTTCTTGCAGGAGATTAGTGGTTTTCTCTGGATCCTTCAGTCTCCTTCACCAACCAAGCAAATGACCATTGAAGATATAGATAGAATAACATCAGTTATGGGGGTCAAGGCTGATATTATTGCTGATTGTATGAGCTGTGATGATGTAGGTCAAGACATTCAACACTGACTTTATTGTTTATATCAGTAACATCATAATGTGTTTGATATCACAATGACAGATCATTTTTAGGGACCGACCATTTAACTTGAAGGGGGGGGGGGGTTATGGTTTTTTGTTTCGTTCAGAAAAACTTTTTCGGACAACACAAGAGTTAGAATATTATTTTTTTTGTCGCGCAAAGCGCAATTTTTTTTTCCACAATTGAACATTAGGTTATATGACAAAAACTCTGAATCAGATAATTTTTTTTTCCTCCACCAAAATCAGAATATTTTTTTCAGCAACATTGGGAATCAGAATATTTTTTTAGAAAAAAACCATAACCCCCCCCCCTTCAAGTTAAATGGTCGTTCCCTTAGTATTATAGTAATTAGTTAATTTATTGATACTAACAGTATCACTGATAGATCAAAGAAACAATGTCCACAAATTACTGATAAAACTAAAATATTGTTTAAAAGTGACTTTGAACCTTGTTATCCTAATTTTAAAACATCCATGTTAAAGCAGTGGACTCTTTATTCCCTAAGTGTAAGACTGAATGTTGTTATAATAACTTCCATCAGTAATTAGTTCTGAACAAATCTTTAAAGCAAGATAGTTTCATGATATTGATCATTGTTGATAAGCACTGAATGAATTTTGAACATACATGTAAGGGAAAGTGCATTCTGCAACTTCAGAAATGATTTTTACAAGTAATATGTTTTATTATTCAACAGGATTGGATGCTAATTCAGCAGAACTAATACCAACCACATCTGATGATGGTATACTGATGCCACCCCCTCCTCCCCCGCAGGCAATGCCCTTACCCCCTGATGCTCCAGAATGGGCCCGGAGGATAAAATGTTGTGAGGTAAGAAATAAGCTTTGTCACTTATCACTGCCATATAACATACATGTGTAAGACTTGAGTCGGCTGCTGCCAATATTGAAGAGTAACAATTCAATTTTTCCAGTCTGATATTAAGGAAAAAAGGTTAAAATTATTACCATTCACAAATGTTTAAAAATACCTTAGGTCATTTCTATTCTGCAATAATCAAATTAAGAATTAACAATTCCCTTCTTCACCAGTTTTTCTTTTAATATTTGGATGTTAAAAAAAAGTTTAAAAAAAAATATTTGGATCAGAAGAAATGGAAAATTATTGCCTTTCAGATATATGCATGTATATTTTTTTTTCTCAGCAAAACTTGTATAAACTGAACACAACTGAAACCAAATTTTTGTAAGTTAAAGTTGCTAAGATATCAGTCATTCATACTGAATATGATGTTTGGTTTACACAGGATCTTGGTTTAGACATTCTTCAGTGTAAATAAAACAAATCTATTTGTACATGACTATATGTGTATAGACAAACCTGTCTATACAGAACCTCCTTGTGATCAGTAATTGTGTTTGGTTTATACAGGTTAAATTAACAATGATTTCTTACAGTTTATTAACTGTTTGGTTTATACAGGTTAAATTAACAATGATTTCTTACAGTTTATTAACTGTTTGGTCTATACAGGTTAAATTAACAATGATTTCTTACAGTTTATTAACTGTTTGGTTTATACAGGTTAAATTAACAATGATTTCTTACAGTTTATTAACTGTTTGGTTTATACAGGTTAAATTAACAATGATTTCTTACAGTTTATTAACTGTTTGGTTTATACAGGTTAAATTAACAATGATTTCTTACAGTTTATTAACTGTTTGGTCTATACAGGTTAAATTAACAATGATTTCTTACAGTTTATTAACTGTTTGGTTTATACAGGTTAAATTAACAATGATTTCTTACAGTTTATTAACTGTTTGGTTTATACAGGTTAAATTAACAATGATTTCTTACAGTTTATTAACTGTTTGGTTTATACAGGTTAAATTAACAATGATTTCTTACAGTTTATTAACTGTTTGGTCTATACAGGTTAAATTAACAATGATTTCTTACAGTTTATTAACTGTTTGGTCTATACAGGTTAAATTAACAATGATTTCTTACAGTTTATTAACTGTTTGGTTTATACAGGTTAAATTAACAATGATTTCTTACAGTTTATTAACTGTTTGGTTTATACAGGTTAAATTAACAATGATTTCTTACAGTTTATTAACTGTTTGGTTTATACAGGTTAAATTAACAATGATTTCTTAGTTTATTAACTGTTTGGTTTATACAGGTTAAATTAACAATGATTTCTTACAGTTTATTAACTGTTTGGTTTATACAGGTTAAATTAACAATGATTTCTTACAGTTTATTAACTGTTTGGTCTATACAGGTTAAATTAACAATGATTTCTTACAGTTTATTAACTGTTTGGTCTATACAGGTTAAATTAACAATGATTTCTTACAGTTTATTAACTGTTTGGTTTATACAGGTTAAATTAACAATGATTTCTTACAGTTTATTAACTGTTTGGTTTATACAGGTTAAATTAACAATGATTTCTTACAGTTTATTAACTGTTTGGTCTATACAGGTTAAATTAACAATGATTTCTTACAGTTTATTAACTGTTTGGTCTATACAGGTTAAATTAACAATGATTTCTTACAGTTTATTAACTGTTTGGTTTATACAGGTTAAATTAACAATGATTTCTTACAGTTTATTAACTGTTTGGTTTATACAGGTTAAATTAACAATGATTTCTTACAGTTTATTAACTGTTTGGTTTATACAGGTTAAATTAACAATGATTTCTTACAGTTTATTAACTGTTTGGTTTATACAGGTTAAATTAACAATGATTTCTTACAGTTTATTAACTGTTTGGTTTATACAGGTTAAATTAACAATGATTTCTTACAGTTTATTAACTGTTTGGTCTATACAGGTTAAATTAACAATGATTTCTTACAGTTTATTAACTGTTTGGTCTATACAGGTTAAATTAACAATGATTTCTTACAGTTTATTAACTGTTTGGTCTATACAGGTTAAATTAACAATGATTTCTTACAGTTTATTAACTGTTTGGTCTATACAGGTTAAATTAACAATGATTTCTTACAGTTTATTAACTGTTTGGTCTATACAGGTTAAATTAACAATGATTTCTTACAGTTTATTAACTGTTTGGTTTATACAGGTTAAATTAACAATGATTTCTTACAGTTTATTAACTGTTTGGTCTATACAGGTTAAATTAACAATGATTTCTTACAGTTTATTAACTGTTTGGTCTATACAGGTTAAATTAACAATGATTTCTTACAGTTTATTAACTGTTTGGTCTATACAGGTTAAATTAACAATGATTTCTTACAGTTTATTAACTGTTTGGTTTATACAGGTTAAATTAACAATGATTTCTTACAGTTTATTAACTGTTTGGTCTACAGAGCTCCAGATAAGCTGCGTATTTGCGTTTTTTACGCTATGAAAACGAGTAGAAACGCATGTATTATCAGATCAGAGTGTACATTTACGCATACATATTGCTGTGTAAGCAAACTTTCCAAATTCGGAGCGTACTTGTACGCTGTTGACGATAATACATCATGTACATAAACAATACATTTTTGACTTTGAGAAATTCCCCGTAATTACTTCTCTTTATACTTTTCGAAAGAGAAAGTGTATACATCCGAGGGGTACCGAATGTTTGCCTTTCTAAGCATCGATGTCAAAAGAGATCTGATTGGATGTTTAGGATAAATCATCCAATCGCGGTCAATATTACAAATAAATGCGGTTTAGTTGAGAATTAAAACGAAAGTGAATTTGGGAACACGTTGTTCGTTGAAAATGAGCAAGAACATGAATAAGTGCGCTACGGAAAATTATATACCTTTTTAAAAGTTCCTGACAATTTCATCTGTGTCTAGTGACAGTATAGTTAAAGGAATCATTGATGACATTATCAACACGGCTGTGAAAACTGCCAAAGTCGACGAGCAAAAAACAAAATATTTACAACATTTTATTAATAAACATGACACAATCGTGTCAATTTAAACAGAGATATACATTTCACTTGCATCCTGTGTTTATTGAATAACACTTGTGTCCAACATAATTTTAAATGTGTACATGTAAGCAATCTTTTCTGAAGTAGAGAGTACAACAGTGCAAAGGAAATATGCAAATACGCATCATTTTCAAAAGTAGGGGGTAATTACCCTTTGGACTTGAAAATTATCTGGAGCTCTGGTCTATACAGGTTAAATTAACAATGATTTCTTACAGTTTATTAACTGTTTGGTCTATACAGGTTAAATTAACAATGATTTCTTACAGTTTATTAACTGTTTGGTCTATACAGGTTAAATTAACAATGATTTCTTACAGTTTATTAACTGTTTGGTCTATACAGGTTAAATTAACAATGATTTCTTACAGTTTATTAACTGTTTGGTCTATACAGGTTAAATTAACAATGATTTCTTACAGTTTATTAACTGTTTGGTTTATACAGGTTAAATTAACAATGATTTCTTACAGTTTATTAACTGTTTGGTTTATACAGGTTAAATTAACAATGATTTCTTACAGTTTATTAACTGTTTGGTCTATACAGGTTAAATTAACAATGATTTCTTACAGTTTATTAACTGTTTGGTCTATACAGGTTAAATTAACAATGATTTCTTACAGTTTATTAACTGTTTGGTTTATACAGGTTAAATTAACAATGATTTCTTACAGTTTATTAACTGTTTGGTCTATACAGGTTAAATTAACAATGATTTCTTACAGTTTATTAACTGTTTGGTTTATACAGGTTAAATTAACAATGATTTCTTACAGTTTATTAACTGTTTGGTTTATACAGGTTAAATTAACAATGATTTCTTACAGTTTATTAACTGTTTGGTCTATACAGGTTAAATTAACAATGATTTCTTACAGTTTATTAACTGTTTGGTTTATACAGGTTAAATTAACAATGATTTCTTACAGTTTATTAACTGTTTGGTTTATACAGGTTAAATTAACAATGATTTCTTACAGTTTATTAACTGTTTGGTCTATACAGGTTAAATTAACAATGATTTCTTACAGTTTATTAACTGTTTGGTCTATACAGGTTAAATTAACAATGATTTCTTACAGTTTATTAACTGTTTGGTTTATACAGGTTAAATTAACAATGATTTCTTACAGTTTATTAACTGTTTGGTTTATACAGGTTAAATTAACAATGATTTCTTACAGTTTATTAACTGTTTGGTTTATACAGGTTAAATTAACAATGATTTCTTACAGTTTATTAACTGTTTGGTTTATACAGGTTAAATTAACAATGATTTCTTACAGTTTATTAACTGTTTGGTTTATACAGGTTAAATTAACAATGATTTCTTACAGTTTATTAACTGTTTGGTCTATACAGGTTAAATTAACAATGATTTCTTACAGTTTATTAACTGTTTGGTCTATACAGGTTAAATTAACAATGATTTCTTACAGTTTATTAACTGTTTGGTCTTTAAGGTTTCACTGTATATTAAGAAGCTATGTTTACTTATTATATCAAAAATTTGCTTTTGTAGAAAATTGGAGATTATTACAGAGGCTATGTGGAAAGTGACATGGACCTTGACCTCTTATTGACCTTTCATAAACAACAAACACAGAGTTTGTGGGGTACCAGACAATCACCCAGTCCTGCTAAACCCTCAACGAGATTGATGTGGAAATCACAGTATGTACCAATGGATGGCATACCATTCGTCAATACAGGTATGACCTGATTCATTATGTTTAAAAATGTTTACCAGAAATGGTTCAGTATACTACACATTTTTTTGCAAATTTCAATAAAGAAGAAGTATTATATACTTTCTGAATTCTTGTTTATAATTTTCACACAGAGTAGTAACAATTTTATATGAACCAAATAATGAGTTATCATTGATGAGATATCAATGATACCTGGTTCTAGATACACACATATGAACCAAATAATGAGTATCATTGATGAGATATCAATGATACCTGGTTCTAGACACACACATATAAACCAAATAATGAGTATCATTGATGAGATATCAATGATACCTGGTTCTAGACACACACATATGAACCAAATAATGAGTATCATTGATGAGATATCAATGATACCTGGTTCTGGACACATACATATGAACCAAATAATGAGTATCATTGATGAGATATCAATGATACTTGGTTCTAGACACACACACATATGAACCAAATAATGAGTATCATTGATGAGATATCAATGATACCTGGTTCTAGACACACACATATGAACCAAATAATGAGTTATCATTGATGAGATATCAATGATACCTGGTTCTAGACACACACATATGAACCAAATAATGAGTATCATTGATGAGATATTAATGATACCTGGTTCTAGACACACACATATGAACCAAATAATGAGTTATCATTGATGAGATATCAATGATACCTGGTTCTAGATACACACATATGAACCAAATAATGAGTATCATTGATGAGATATCAATGATACCTGGTTCTAGACACACACATATGAACCAAATAATGAGTATCATTGATGAGATATCAATGATACCTGGTTCTAGACACACACATATGAACCAAATAATGAGTATCATTGATGAGATATCAATGATACCTGGTTCTAGACACACACATATGAACCAAATAATGAGTATCATTGATGAGATATCAATGATACCTGGTTCTAGACACACACATATGAACCAAATAATGAGTATCATTGATGAGATATCAATGATACCTGGTTCTAGACACACACATATGAACCAAATAATGAGTTATCATTGATGAGATATCAATGATACCTGGTTCTAGACACACACATATGAACCAAATAATGAGTATCATTGATGAGATATCAATGATACCTGGTTCTAGACACACACATAGGAACCAAATAATGAGTTATCATTGATGAGATATCAATGATACCTGGTTCTAGATACACACATATGAACCAAATAATGAGTATCATTGATGAGATATCAATGATACCTGGTTCTAGACACACACATATGAACCAAATAATGAGTATCATTGATGAGATATCAATGATACCTGGTTCTAGACACACACATATGAACCAAATAATGAGTATCATTGATGAGATATCAATGATACCTGGTTCTAGACACACACATATGAACCAAATAATGAGTTATCATTGATGAGATATCAATGATACCTGGTTCTAGATACACACATATGAACCAAATAATGAGTTATCATTGATGAGATATCAATGATACCTGGTTCTAGATACACACATATGAACCAAATAATGAGTATCATTGATGAGATATCAATGATACCTGGTTCTAGACACACACATATGAACCAAATAATGAGTATCATTGATGAGATATCAATGATACCTGGTTCTAGACACACACATATGAACCAAATAATGAGTATCATTGATGAGATATCAATGATACCTGGTTCTAGACACACACATATGAACCAAATAATGAGTTATCATTGATGAGATATCAATAATACCTGGTTCTAGATACACACATATGAACCAAATAATGAGTATCATTGATGAGATATCAATGATACCTGGTTCTAGACACACACATATGAACCAAATAATGAGTTATCATTGATGAGATATCAATGATACCTGGTTCTAGACACACACATATGAACCAAATAATGAGTTATCATTGATGAGATATCAATGATACCTGGTTCTAGACACACACATATGAACCAAATAATGAGTATCATTGATGAGATATCAATGATACCTGGTTCTAGACACACATGTGTTTCACTTCACTCTACTCCTTACTGCTGTGAGCTTAGTAGAAAAACAGTAAATACCAATTTTATCATCTTTGGTTTTACCTGACAAAAGATTGACCCCGTGATCTTCTACATTTGAGACGAGCACACTAACTGAGGCAGTATGTAATTGCTAAAATGACATGCTTCATCGCTCTAGACTGATAGAAATGTAGAATGAACATACCTTATCTCTGCATATGCAATTTATTTGTATGAAGATTAGCCTAAGGAACAGGTAAATAAATTTTATTAAAAAATATGGTATGTATTTTCTATTTATTGTGAAGAATTGTAAATTTAGTAAAAATGACAGAAAATGTTGAAAATTAACAAGAAAAGAGCAAGGTCAAAATAACACAAAAATGATCACCTGACTTGATAAGAGGTGACTTATTGTGGGAAATAAGTGATTGACTGTCTGGGGTTAGATTGCCACAGGAAAACAGAAAGAAAATGTTACTCAGTTCCTTTTGAGTTAAGACTCCTTTTCATATTTCTTGTGTTGCATGTCAATGGGGTAGAGTTTACACATGTCTTGCTTAATTATTTATTATAATTTTTAATTTTTAGCTCATCTGAGCTAGAGGCTTACATTAAAAACATTAAAGTACAATAATATAATTGAGGTCGAAATTTGTACATAAGAATGCACAAAATTGGCTTTACATATTTCTCATGTGAGCATTGTAGCCCATGGGTTCTTGTTTAATAGATGATACCCCTCTAAGTAAAACTAATAATGCATGTTTTAGGAAGCAGAGCAGTTGTGATGGAGTGTCAGTATGGTCCTCGGAGAAAAGGAAACCCTTACAAAAAAGTAGAGAATTCGTCAGGAGACTACAAACTGACATGTCCAGCAAGGTTAGTTCAACAGTATGCTGTAAGTTTTATGACTTTTTTTTATCATCAAGCAATGTTTCCACCATTGTAATGCTATGGGCAATATACATGTACCAAGTAGGCCTATAGTTAAAGGGGTATATGTGCCATAACCTAACCAATAGGAATTGTATCTGAAGTAGTATCTCTCTTATCCATTCAGATTTCAGATGCACTGAGGTAGTAAATACTACTAAATTGTCCACCTCAAGAGAGGCCATCATTTCAAAGAAGAGGACTACTGTAGTGCACAACAAACAAAAAATATGTGGCATAAAATATATTGAACGATTTGTTTTGCTCTGAGGGAGGTGGAGAGGATATGGTTTTTGACGCTACTTTCAACAATATTTCAGTTATATCTTGGCGGTTAGTTTTATTGGTGGAGGATTACCCGGAGAAATATTATTAGGTATTCAGTACCTTTTGAGTTTTCTAGACAACTGTTCACATTGAAGCTTATTATTTTTTATGATGAGAATAACGAAAAAACGTATTTTAGCTTATAGATGTATAGGACATGATACCCTGATCATTTTTGTTTTATTTTCTCAATTAGAATTTATGTAAAGAGGGTAAAGAAATTTCCTGAGTATACTGTAGATCTGACTCAAGATAAAAAAAATCTGAAAATAGAAATGGATAGAGCATTTCATGAATTGAAACAGAATGGATTTAATGGAATTGGACAAGAGAGGTTAGTGATGACAATTTCATAGCTATAGTTTTGATTTTTCTGACATCTTGTATGCACATAAAACTGCATCAGAGTAATGGCTAGCGTGCTCGCCTCGAGTACAGTAGATTGTATGTTCGAGCCTCAGTCTGGTCAAACCGGAAGACAACAATTACAAAAACCAAAATCGATAGATGGTTGTTCGGAAAAAACTTTTATGTCGAGAAACAATACAAGAATATTTATGTTTTATGGACCATGAATTCACTTAGGAATGATGTATATGATTTATTCATCAATACGCATGTGTGAATTAAAATATATCGGGAGTTTTATCACAGTATTATTTATATCCAATGAATGACGTCATGTTAGAATTTTAAATAAGATATCATTTAAGATTGAATTTTACATATTGTGTTCTTGAAAATGAGTAAGCGATTGATGCTTAACATCAGATGAGCAATTTTTCAGAAGTTGAATGCAATATCTGTTTTTTCACTAGACAAACATACTGACACAGAATTTTTTTAATCGTGCTAGCTCACCGAATCGACAATCTGCATGATCTTCTACATTCTAAGCAATCATGCTAGCCATTACACCAATTTGTTTATTGTTTTGAAGATACTATGTACAACTACCAACAGAAAAGGCACATGAGTTTCACGAAATGATGCCAGTAGTTGCCCCTACCCCTCCAGCTCCCATTGAGACAGAGGCTGACTCAGAACAACAAACTCACAGGCTTGATCCAAGAGTAGCCCAAAAAATCAGAGATGTTATAGCTAGTGGAGAAACTAGAGTTTATGCTGTCAGAAAACAATTGAGGTAAGATAAGAAATGGTGTGCTGAAAGTTCTTTAATATGTTTGTTTGTTTGTTTGATGGTGTTTAACGCCACTTTCAACAATATTTCAGTTATATCGTGGCAGTCAGTTTTATTGGTGGGGGAAACCTGAGAACAAGGAGAAAACCACTGACCTATCACAAGTCACTGACAAACTTTATCACATAATGTTGTACACCTCGCCCTGAACGAGATTCGAACTCACAACATCAATGGTGATAAGAACTGATTGCATAGGTAGTTGTAAATCCAACTACCATACGATCACAGCCACGATAGACCCTTCTTTAAATGTAAAGTAGGTATATATATATCAACAGTATACACAAGTGATTAAAAATTTCTAATTTAACTAAATGTATAACTTAACTGCTAGCACTTCTGGAGAACCCTGTTTTTAGTGGGGCTTGTGTTGCTCAATCTTCTGTTTTCTGTGTGGTTTTTTTGTGGATCATCTTTTTATTTTGTGTTGTCCATCCTTCTTCTATTTGTGGCTTCTGAATGCCCCTTTGGTATATTCAAACTTTTCTTAAAATTTTGAAAAAATTCAACCAAGATTAACCCATTAAAGCCATTCGGCTTATATCTGTAATGAGGTCATTTACAAGTATCAGCTTTTTTTTTAGCTCACGGTGAGCTTTTGCCATCACTTGGCATCCGTCGTCCGTTAACTTTTCACATTTTAATCTTCTCCTCTGAAACCCCTCAGCCAAATGAACTGAAACTTGATAGGAAGCATCTATAGAAGGTCCTCTCTAAAGCTTGCACATTTTGTCCCGATCCATTAACAAACATGGCCGCCACAGGCAATTCTTGTTTCTGATTGGCCGATTTTTAAAAATCTTCTCCTCTGAAACCGCTTAGCCAAATGAACCGAAACTTGGTAGGAAGCATCTATGGCAGGTCCTCTATAAAGATTGCTCATTTCATCCCGATCCGTTAACAAACATGGCCACCACAGGCAATTCTTGTTTCTGATTGATTGATTTCTAAAAAATCTTCTCCTCTGAAACCGCCTGGCCAAATCAATCGAAATTTGGTAGGAAGCATCCTTGGAAGGTCCTCTATAAAGATTTCTAATTTAGTTCCGATCCATTAACAAAGATGGCTGCCACAGGCAATTCTTGTTTCTGATTGGTTGATTTCTAAAAAATCTTCTCCTCTGAAATCGCTTTGCAAAATGAATCGAAACTTGGTAGGAAGCATTCTTGGAAGGTCCTCTATAAAGATTGCTAATTTAGTTCCGATCCATTAACAAACATGGCCACCATAGGCAATTCTTGTTTCTGATTGGCCGATTTTTAGTTCACCTGGACCAAAGGTCCATTGGAACTATTGCCATAACTTGGCGTCCGTCGTCTGTAAACTTTTCACATTTCAAGTTTCTTCTCCGAAACCACTGGGCCAATTGGAACCAAACTTAGCAGGAATGTTCCTTGGATGGTCCTCTACAAAGTTTCTGTTTTTCGTTCCAGTCGAATATTCAACATGGCTGCCAGGGCCAATAATATGCTCTGATTGGCCGAAATTTCAAAGATCCTCTTCTCTGAAACTAATGAACTGACTGAACCCAAACTGTAAAGGAATGATCATTAGAATGTCCTTTACCAAGTTTCTGTTTTTTATGTGGATCGGAAATCCAAGATGGCCACCAGTGCCACCGCAGGACATAGATTAACATTGGATTCTATGGGAAAATGTTCAAATGCCTTCTTCTCAGAATCTACAAATATGATTAAAGCCAAACTGTACATGAATGTTCATTGAATGGTCCTCTACAAACCTTAGGTTTTTTGTTCCGATATGAAATTCAAAATGGCGGCTACGGCAGGACTTAGTTTAACATTGGACCCTATGGGAAACATGTTTCAAAACGCTTCTTCTCTTAAACCACTTTTGAAATTTGACAATTGAAACCAAACTGCCCAGGAATAATCATTTGAAGGTCCTCTAAAAAGTTTGGGTTTTTTATGCCGATCCGAAATCCAAGATGGCTGCCACCGCAGGACATAGATTAACATTGGACCCTATGGGAAAATGTTCAAATATGAATATAATGAGATATGGGGTAAATGTCAATGAGACAAAACCCCAAAGTCAAACTGTATCAGAAATGCCTTCTTCTCAGAAACTATAAATCAGACTCAATCCAAACTACACAGGAATGTTCACTGGATAGTCCTCTACAAAGCTTAGGTTTTTTGTTCTGATATGAAATCCAAGATAGTGACTACGGCAGGACTTAGTTTAACATTGAACCCTATGGGGAAAATGTTTCAAAACGCAAATCTGATTGAAGCCGGACTGTACATGAATGTTCATTGGATGGTCCTCAACAAAGTGTAGGTTTTTTGTTCTGATATAAAATTCAAGATGGCAGCTATGGCAGAACTTAGTTTAACATTGGACCTTATGGAAAAATGTTTTAAAACACTTCTTTATTGAAACCAAACTTTTCAGGAATTTTCATTTGATGGGCCTCTACAAATTTAGTTTTTTTTATGCTGATTGGAAATCCAAGCTAGCCACCATCTTAAGTCATAGATTTATGGGGGACCCAGTTGGAAATCAAACATTGGAAGATCCTTTACAAACTTTGTGTTTTTTATGTTGATCGGAATTCCAAGATGACTACCACTGCAGGACATAGTTTTTACATACAGTACACTCAAGGACATATTGTGATAGATGTCCGACGTCCGACATGTCGGATTTGACATGTCAGACAACAGGTCGGATGGAGACAGGTGCAATAAAAAGGGTCATAAAACTAGAGAGTTGAGCCAACAGGTGTAGTTAACAAGATTAAATGTTTAATTGCCTTTAATTGCTACCTGTGACAGGATATGACCTACAGCTGAATCGTGTATTTTCGCCACAGTCAATTCTTGTTTCTGATTGGTCGATTTCTAAAAAATCTTCTCCTCTGAAACCGCTTTGCCAAATGAATCGAAACTTGGTAGGAAGCATCCTTGGAATGTCCTCTGTAAACATTGCTCATTTAGTTCCGATCCGTTAACAAACATGGCCACCACAAGCAATTCTTGTTTCTGGTTGGTCGATTTCTAAAAATCTTCTTCTCTGAAACAGTTTAGTCAAATGAACCGAAACTTGGTGGGAAGCACCTATGGAAAGTTCTGTATTAAGCTTCCTCAAAGCAGAATGACAGGTGAGCGGTACAGACTCAGCCCACTGAGTCTCTAGTTCCTGTATATTGTTGCTGTTCTGCTGTAGTGTCTTCAGTTAGGAATCTATAAACTTGTACCCTAATGTGACTAAAGCAAACCTATGTCGGTAAATCTTTTTCTTTCCATATTATATTATTATTTTATGTTCAATATCCGATTTCAACAAATTGATGACCGATTTAATTAATTTCTTCAGATGAGTTTGACTAATTAATATTAAATGTGTTAGAAGTATCAGTTATAATAGATTTGTCCTAAGAGTAACCAATAGCTTCAACTTTCTTCGCTAGTTGTCTATGAGCATTCACCAACCCTTCTGTTGTACTGGCCATATGTATGTTGTCAGTCATTTTTGAGATAGTATGTGATCTTTTTAAGTGGAAGCAAATCTATGAAGATTTATGGTTATTTATATCTGTATTGTACTTGGAGATCCAATTATCAAGAAGGGGTTTAACCCCACCACATTTTTGTACTTGTCCAAAGCCAGTACTTGATTTCCAATGCCATATGTCATGGTCCTTTTTTTTGTCTTCAATGATTTAAGGTGAGAGGTGATTGTTTGTTTTGTTGATATTAGTCAATTTGTTGACTATCACTGTTTAATCTTTCTTTTCATAATCTCAATAATGTTAAAAAAAATTTCAGAACCTTTGTTACCAGAGATCTTTATCATGGTGGTAAAGTTCCTGAGAGACATGACCTCACTTTGTTCCCAACAGTCAATGATTTAAAGAACCATATCCACCAGGCCTTGAAAGATGTAGAAAATGGAACACTGCCACTGACAGCACCTACTGTAAGTAACAAAGATATATACAGTTTGTGGTCAATGATCAAGTGAGCTTTTAACAGTCAGGCAGGGTTTTCAATATCAGTACTTCACTATTTACAGGCAGTACTTTTTATTAACATTTGAAACAATTTCATGAATATCTTATACAATTCTCTTTAAAATTAAGAGATACCAAAGACCATTTTAGACGGGTAAAAGTACCTGGTACCGCCCCTTATTAAAGGGCCTAGTCAGGGGTAAAAGACAGACATGTACAAGACAGAATATGTTCTGACTTATTCAAGTTCTTCTGATTTACAGGAAGTAACAATTCTGACTTGTAATAGTCACTTGATGTTTAAACAATTAATAATCAATCTTAACATATTCACCACTTTTACAGCAAGCTTCTCAAAAGTAATAACACATGTGGGTTTTTTTGCAGGTTAATGTTGAAATTGTTGGTAATGACAGTTCTCAGGGATCAGAATTAGATCAGTCACTATGGTTACAACAAGGAGGGGGCTCAGATGGAAGTGAACCAGTCCCTGAAACAGTTACAGTAACACTGACGCAAACACCAGGTGAAGGTATGGTCAAATTTACCATCAGTTCTGTTGTAATGACAATTGTTGGCAGGGCTGGTGGGTGTCTCATATTAATTTTTTTTTTAACATTCTAGCATCTTTATTCCTTGGCATACTCAAACCAGGGTTAGGGTTATGGTGTTTAATGCCACTTTCAACAATATTTCAGTATAACATGGCAGTTATTATATTCAAACCAAATTTATACACAAGAGATATTTTGACAGTATCTCTGCAGTTTGAAAACAATATGATTTTCGTCTATAATTTTTAGAGTGATGTCCCTTGAAGATAACAAGAAGTATAAAAAAATGTTCTTTGGCACTGACTTACTTAATTAGATATCTTTATTACTGAAATTTACAACTCCTTAATAATGTAATATATTAAAACTAAGGTTCTCCTCCCAGGGGTCTAGATGGTGATTTAAAATATGATATCGACGAGATACTAGATGAACAGATAAATTTCTACGCAAATCTATTTTCGACAGAAAGGTGGGATAAAAGTGTAGCAGAGGAACTGGTTACTCTTCTGGATAAAAAATTAACATGCGACGAAAGTGAAGATTTAGAAAAGGACTTATAAATGAATTTTATCAGTTATATTGGGATACAATAAAGGAAGATTTATTTGAAGTATTACTAGAAATTTTTGATAAATTTGAAATATGTGATTCCCAGTGTCGAGGAATGTTGGCATTACTTCATAAGGGGGGGGGGGGGGTGGATAGAGATAGCATACGTAACTGGCATCCAATAACATTATTAAATAGTGATTATTAAATCATATCAAAACTTTTAGCAAATCGCATGAAGCCAGTATTAAACAAATTTATTCATACGGATCAAAAAAGATTCATAGAAGGGAGAAATATTAGTGAAAATAATCGTATGATTGATGATATTATAGATAATGAAGATGAGGAAGGTGTAATTATTTTTGTTGATCAGCAAAAAACATTTTATAGGATGGAATGGGGGTGGTTAAATTATGTTATGGAATGTTTTAATTTTGGAATGAAATTTCGTGAATGGGTTTATATGTTGTTTAAAAGGGGAAAAACCTGTATAAAAACAAATGGTTTCATATCAAAAATTTTTGCAATATCGCGTTCAGCCAGACAAGGATGTCCTGCTGCACCGATATTGTACATTATTCAGGCAGAGCCGATGGATGGCTTGTGCTATCCGAAACACCATGGCAATACATGGTATCAAACTACCCGACTGAGGGGCAGCCCGTAAAGGAAGCAAAAATATGCATGTTTGCGGACAACACGCAACTCTTAAACAAAAACGAAGAATCTGTTGAACAATCCTTTTTAATTCTTTCAAAATTTGAAAAGGCATCCGGCTCTAAGATATGAAAAAAAAAAAGATTATGTATTTGTAGATTAAGGGGAAATGACCCAGATTAACTAACATATCATGAATTTCAGATAATATAAAGATGTTAGGAGTTTTTCACGGGTACAATATACAGGGTTTTCAATAACTTTTTACTGAACAGGTGAATTGCTATTTTGAACAGGAGAAAGTAATTGAGTGCCGAAGGGATGATTTTTGGGTGGGAGGGAGTCCGGGTGGGTTTGCCCCTCGGAAAATTTTGAAATTCTAGAGTCAAAATCCTGCATTCTGATGAATTATGAGAGTATTTATTAGGCTGTTTGAAGGAGATTTTTTGTGACATGCTCTCCTATTTTATATTAATCATAATAGCTGGCAGCAAGTATAAATGTGATTCATTAATGGAAGACAAAAAATATCTGTAGGTCACCATACAGTCTGTTACAATAGGCAAAGACCAATGCAGAAAAGTAATCTATAAAAGGTCCAAAAATAGTTATCAAATTTGAATCGTGCAGTAAACGTCGGAAAAATTATTTCAAAACTTTGCTTTAAACAGTCTTTATTTAATGATTTAGTCTTGGCAGATAGCTTGACTCGCAACAATCTACGATAAAGAACTTTGGGTTTTCTTTCAGGAAAGTGCTGTACCTATTTTTCTTTTCTTAGGGCCTGCAAAATAATCACATATCGGTTTTTAGCTCACCTGGCCAAAGGCCATGTGAGCTTTTGCCATCAATTGTCGTCCGTCCGTCCGTCGTACGTCGTAAACTTTCACATTATAATCTTCTCCTCAGAAACCACTGGGCCAATTGCAACCAAACTTTGGTGGAATGGTCCTTGGATGGCCCCCTTCCAAAATTGTGTCCGGTGATCCCGACTTCCAACCAAGATGGCCACCAAGCTAAAAATGGAAAAAAGGGGGGGATGAAATTTTAATTGTCCATTGCTGCTTTAGTATAAGCCAAAATGAGCTCAAATTTTAACTGAAACCGCTGAACCAAATTAAATCAAACCTGGCAGGGATGGTTCCTGGGTGGGTCCCTTTCAAAATTGTGTCCGACAGCCCCGCCCTCCATTCAAGATGGCTGCTGTTACTAAAAATAGAAATTTCTTCAATTGTCCATTGCTGCTTTAGTATTTAAGTCAAAATGAGCTCAAATTTTAACTGCAGCTACATGGCAATGAGTAGTTTAACATATATTCCGGGCTTTTCTGTGAAATTTTTCTGTCAGCCGATTTATATGGATTATGCAAATAAGGCATATTTTGATAAAAGATCACATTTAAATCTTCTCCGCTGAATCAAATTAAACCAAACCTGGCAGGGATGGCCCCTAGGTGGGTCCCTTTCAAAATTGTATCCGACAGCCCCGCCCTCCATTCAAGATGACTGCTGTAACTAAAAATAGAAATTTCTTCAATTGTCCATTGCTGCTTTAGTATAAGTCAAAATGAGCTCAAATTTTAACTGCAGCTACATGGGAAGGAGTAGTTTATTAATATTTATTCCATTTTTTTCTGTGAGCCGATTTATACCGATTATGCAAATTAGGCATATTTTGAAATAGAAAAAAGGGGGGATGAAATTTTAATTGTCCATTGCTGCTTTAGTATAAGTCAAAATGAGCTCAAATTTTAAGTGCAGCTACATGGCAAGGAGTAGTTTAACATATATTCTGCGTTTTTCTGTGAAATTTTCTTTCAACCGATTTATACCGATTATGCAAATTGGGTATATTTTGATAAAAGATCACATTTAAATCTTCTCCTCTGAAACCGCTGAACCAAATTAAACCGAACCTGGCAGGGGTGGGTCCCTTTCAAAATTGTTTCCTACAGCCCTGCCTTCCATTCAAGATGGCTGCTGTTACTAAAAATAGAAATGTCTTCAATTGTCCATTGCTGCTTTAGTATAAATCAAAATGAGCTCAAATTTTAACTGAAGCTACATGGCAATGAGTAGTTTAACATATTCTGGGTTTTTCTGTGAGATTTTTTCAGCCAGTTTATTCCATTTAGGAATATTATGAGATAAAAATCACATCTAAATCTTTTGCTCAGAAATTTGAGTTGAAATGATCTTTGGGTGGCCCACTATCAAAATTATGTGTAACACCCCCATTTTCTATTAACTTAAGATGTAAAATTGAAAACCAGGTGAGCGATTACAGGCTCCTGGGAGCCTCTAGTTTTGTGTTCATGTTGCACGTTTTCTTCTTCTTCTAGATCATATTTGTGCTTGTACATTTGTTACAGGGGTATGTAAATTAAAACGCTTCATTGATTTCGCAAACATTTCCATTCGGATGTCTCGTTTTTTTTCTTTATTCGTTACGAAAAAAACGATCAATATAAAGTGGATTTCGAAGAAGACACCCAAACAAAGCATTAGTTACGATTTCGTAGCTGTTACTTTAGCCAGAATAACTTTTTAGTCCGATACTTTTATTTTTTCTGTTCTTAATTTTTTTTTGTGAAACAAAATTTGAACCGGCGATTTTGTCTGAACAACCTGGCGACCAATCGCCGGGTGCCGGTCCTTATTGAAAACCCTGCAATATAGACACTGATAACATTTGGAAAAAAATTATAAATAAAATGAAAAGCTGCACTCAGGTTTGGAAAACCAGATATTTAACCATAAAGGGAAAAACTTTAATCGTTAAAAATTTTCTGTTAGCTCAAATGGAATTTGAAACTGAAATGAGGGGGATACCAGAGAAATATGAAAAAAGGTGAATGGTTTGATTTGGAAATTTCTTTGGGACAATAAACCAAACCAAATAGAAAGAAACATATGTTGCTTAAATATTAATGAAGGGGGGATGGGAATGATTAACATAGACAATTTTGTCAAAAGTAAACAGATAAAATTTATATACAAAATAATCAACAGTGAGATGGACTCATGGAATGCGATAGGTAAACACTGGTTACAGAAATACGATAATAAATTTGGAGTTGATTTTTTTCTTTGTAAATGCTCTGATATAAAGGTTTAGATATTGCATCCATTCCAAAATACTATAAGATACTAGCCTATACAAGCATGGAACAATTTTTTGGGGTCATGTTCTACAGAGTCTAAAAATGACATTTTAGAGTCCCTTATGCATTTGTTTTACAGGTGTCATCAAATTAAACATGTCTTAGATGAATTAAAACACATTTTTAATATCATTTTTGAAAAGAATATAGTACTTGTTGAGGAAAACTTAATCATTGGGGTGTATGAGGGATAAATAACTGAAGATCTTAGTGAATTTGGTAATTTGTATATTAAAATGGGTAATTTGGAAAACAAGAAATTATATGAAATATAATAAAAACATTTACAGGGAAGCAATAGTTGTCACAAATCTCAAAAATGAACTCAGAAGTAACATACAAATGATGATTAAAAACCCAGAAGTTCGAAACTTATATAATATTAGGAAATTACAGTTATTATTGGATACATTATGAATTTAGTTGTATTAATAATTCCTTTCATTGTTTACTGTGTAAAAATGTATGTTTATAAATTGAATATGAGAGATATGATTTATTTGTTTATGGTATTGTATTCTTACTACCAGCATTTATTTATTTAATTATATTGTTCATTGTAAATATTGGTAAACCTTTAAGGTTTCCTGGCACCAAGAGGTAAATTGTTCACAGGTGTAATATAGATATAATATAAAAAAAAAAAGGTTCTCCTCCCTCAGGCATAGGTGACCTTATCTGATTTGGCTATCCTATTTAGGCCATTTGGTTTTATTTCTCCAAAAACTTTAAATTATTTGGCTTTCCAATCGATTTTGAACGTACCTGATGAAGGTTATTCTAAAAATGTGTCGTGCATACTAAATTTGATATCTACGTTTTTAGCTCACCTTGCCATCCGTCGTCCGTTAACTTTTCACATTTTAATCTTCTCCTCTGAAACCGCAAAGCCAATTGATCTGAAATTTGGTAGGAAGCATCTATTTAAGGTGCTCTATAAAGATTGCTCATTTCGTCCCGATCCGTTATTAAACATGGCCACCACAGGCAATTCTTGTTTCTGATTGGTTGATTTCTAAAAATCTTCTCCTCTGTTAAAAGAAAGATTCCCTAAACTGTTGAAAGAAAGATAACTCTTGATATTATCTCCCTTAGAAATTAACTAATGCTGATATAGTGTAACATGTTTATTCTATACATTACAAGTAGGTATTCACATTTTAATATTCTTTTTAGCAAACCTTGCCAAAGGCAATATGAGCTTTTGCCATCACTTGGTGTCCGTCGTCTGTCATCCGTTTGCTTTTCACATCGATCGGTTAGCAAACATGGCCACCACATGCAATTCTTGTTTCTGATTGGTCGATTTCTAAAAAGTCTTCTCCTTTGAAACTGCTTAGCCATATGAACCTTGGTAGGAAGCATCTACGTGTATGGAAGGTTCTGTATTAAGTTTCCTCAAAGCAGAATGAAAGGTGAGCGACACAGGCTCTGCTCACTGAGCCTCTAGTTATTCTAGCAAAATATTTTCTCAGCCGCAGATTCAACTTAAATATATACAGCAGCTATATAAAGATAATATCTCTGTCGAGTTTGAAAACCTGAATTTTTCATAAAGAATTCTAGTTTAAAGCAATTTGGCTTGTGCATCTCTGATTCTTAAACGATTATTTTCTTTTTATATATTTTATTTATTAATTTCTGTAAATATTGTCTATTTTAGAAGGTCATCATGTTGTTTCTAGAATAGAAACACATCTGAGTGATGGCTCCACCAGAGTCAGTACGACCTTGACACCTGAAACAGCTCAGTTGTTGTCAAGGTTACATCCAAATATGTTCCCAGCTGGATCATTACTTCAGGTATTTAAACTATTACACATTTCTTCCATCCTACTCTTGTTAACCTTGCATGTTTGTCATCACATACAGCAGTATTTCAGCCATACATGTCTGGAAAAGTCACTGATGTTTGGTATGAGGTCGTAAACTCAATCTGTTTGATATTGGTATCGGGGCGCAACCTCAAGTCATGGGTGCACATTTTTATTTGATATTTGTAACTCCAGGATGAGTTTGGAGTAATTCCAAACGTACTCAGACAACAGAACCTCCTTATCTGGAACTCTTTGGTCAACTTGTTCAAAGTAGTAAGTTACTAGTTTTGTTTAGATGATTGATTATAATTGATAGTTGGTTGATTATTGCCAAAAAAGTGATCAACAACCACAAAAATTTAATTTTATTTAATCAGAAACTTTATTTGTATCCATAATTATAACAATATATGCAATATTGCCAATTTCGCCATTTTTATGTCCCCGCCACTAAGTGGCTGGGACATATAGTGTTACCCATGTCCGTAATTCCGAAATAAAACAGTTAACACTTTTTTTCGCTATGCTTTAAGATATTGACTTGATATTTGGTATGTGGGTGTATACTGATAAATTACAGATCGAGTTTACGTTTCGTTCCGGTTCAATGATTTTTGGCAAAGTTATGGCCCTTGGACTTTGAAATTTGGCCAAATAATAGTTGTCACCACTTTTTTTCACTATGCTTGGAGATATTGACTTGATTTTTGGTATATAAGTGTATAATGATGAGTTACAGATCAAGTTTACATTTCGTTCCGGTCCAATGATTTTTGATCGAGTTATGGCCTTTGGACTTTGAAATTTGGCCAAATATTTAGTTGTCACCAATTTTTTTCACTATGCTTGGAGATATTGACTTGATTTTTGGTATGAGAGTGTATAATCATAAGTTACAGATCAAATTTGAAATTTGTTCCGGTTGAATGATTTTTGGCCAACTTACAGCCGTTGGGCTATGAAATTTGACCAAATATTTAGTTGTCACCGCTTTATTTCACTATGATATGAGATATTGACTTGATTTTTGGTATGCGAGTGTAGATTCATAGGTTACAGATCTCTTTATGAAAGAGTAGTTCAACATTTCAAAACAAATGACCTACAACAGTGTGTGACCAGCCCCACCACAATCTATGGATCAACATTGGACCTTGTTTTCACTGGAGGACATTTGACATCAATAATTTACAATGGTTGTTATTACTCAGACCACATGACACTTTTGATTAAAAAAAAAATTCAATGACTATCAAAATGTAATGTTTTATAGGTATAGAACTTCTTATTCATATGCAAGTGTTGTAGATTCCTGATCATATCAAGATTTGTTCAGGCAATATTGTTTCCTTGAATAAATCTTGTGAATTTAAGGAGGCTTGAGGATACAGATCTTAAGCAATAGTTTGTTATTCTTGGCGTATTACTGGCGGAATTAAAAAAGGGTGAAACATTTGCGAGCCTCCTTAATATTCACAGCGAGGACATTCGTGTCGTTCCGACATATCTAGTTTTTTTTTGTCGCAAGGGCCGTCATGGTGGTGAACGTATGGTAGTTGGATTTACAACTACCTGTACAATCAGTGCCTATCGCCACTAAAGTTGTGAGTTCAAACCATGTTCATGGCGAGGTGTACTTGATACAACATTATGTGATAAAATTTGTCAGTGACTTGTGACAGGTCAGTGGTTTTCTCCTGGTACTTCAGTTTCCTCAACCAATAAAATTGACTGCCACAATATAATCGAAATATTGTTGAAAGTGGCATTAAACCAACCTAAACAAAACCTCTTTGTCGCAAATAAGGTCAAATATATATGAGATCAAAGAAAATAGAAAATAATGATAGATTTTTGGAATCTAATGAAAATTAGATGTTTGTTGTATCTTCTTTAAAAATATTCTTTGTTGATGTGTCATGTCATGTAACCTTTCATTCATCTTTGACCGTTCACCCATTTGGTGTCATGTCATGTAACCTTTCATTCATCTTTGACCGTTCACCCATTTAGTGTCATGTCATGTAACCTTTCATTCATCTTTGACCGTTCACCCATTTGGTGTCATGTCATGTAACCTTTCATTCTAGCATTCTAATATCTAGCAACATCCCATTTAGTGTCATGTCATGTAACCTAGCAACATCCCATTTGGTGTCATGTCATGTAACCTTTCATTCATCTTTGACCGTTCACCCATTTGGTGTCATGTCATGTAACCTTTCATTCATCTTTGACCGTCCACCCATTTGGTGTCATGTCATGTTAACCTTTCATTCATCTTTGACCATTCACCCATTTGGTGTCATGTCATGTAACCTAGCAACATCCCATTTGGTGTCATGTCATGTAACCTTTCATTCATCTTTGACCGTTCACCCATTTGGTGTCATGTCATGTAAACCTTTCATTCATCTTTGACCGTCCACTCATTTGGTGTCATGTCATGTAAACCTTTCATTCATCTTTGACCATACACCCATTTGGTGTCATGTCATGTAAACCTTTCATTCATCTTTGACCGTTCACTCATTTGGTGTCTTGTCATGTAAACCTTTCATTCATCTTTGACCGTCCACCCATTTGGTGTCATGTCATGTAAACCTTTCATTCATCTTTGACCGTCCACCCATTTGGTGTCATGTCATGTAACCTTTCATTCATCTTTGACCGTTCACCCATTTAGTGTCAGGTCATGTAACCTTTCATTCATCTTTGACCGTTCATTCATTTGGTGTCTTGTCATGTAAACCTTTCATTCATCTTTGACCGTCCACCCATTTGGTGTCATGTCATGTAACCTTTCATTCATCTTTGACCGTTCACCCATTTAGTGTCAGGTCATGTAACCTTTCATTCATCTTTGACCGTCCACCCATTTGGTGTCATGTCATGTAACCTTTCATTCATCTTTGACCGTTCACCCATTTGGTGTCATGTCATGTAACCTTTCATTCATCTTTGACCGTTCACCCATTTGGTGTCATGTCATGTAACCTTTCATTCATCTTTGACCGTTCACCCATTTGGTGTCATGTCATGTAACCTTTCATTCATCTTTGACCGTTCACCCATTTGGTGTCATGTCATGTAACCTTTCATTCATCTTTGACCGTTCACCCATTTGGTGTCATGTCATGTAACCTTTCATTCATCTTTGACCGTCCACCCATTTGGTGTCATGTCATGTAAACATTTCATTCATCTTTGACCGTTCACCCATTTGGTGTCATGTCATGTAACCTTTCATTCATCTTTGACCGTTCACCCATTTAGTGTCAGGTCATGTAACCTTTCATTCATCTTTGACTGTCCATCCATTTGGTGTCATGTCATGTAACCTTTCATTCATCTTTGACCGTTCACCTATTTGGTGTCATGTCATGTAACCTTTCATTCATCTTTGACCGTTCACCCATTTGGTGTCATGTCATGTAACCTTTCATTCATCTTTGACCGTTCACCCATTTAGTGTCATGTGTCATGTCATGTATCCTTACATTCATCTTTGACCGTTCACCCATTTGGTGTCATGTCATGTAACCTTTCATTCATCTTTGACCGTCCACCCATTTGGTGTCATGTCATGTAAACATTTCATTCATCTTTGACCGTTCACCCATTTGGTGTCATGTCATGTAACCTTTCATTCATCTTTGACCGTCCACCCATTTGGTGTCATGTCATGTAACCTTTCATTCATCTTTGACCGTTCACCCATTTAGTGTCATGTCATGTAACCTTTCATTCATCTTTGACTGTCCACCCATTTGGTGTCATGTCATGTAACCTTTCATTCATCTTTGACCGTTCACAAATTTGATGTCATGTCATGTAAACCTTTCATTCATTTTTGACCGTTCACCCATTTGGTGTCATGTCATGTAACCTTTCATTCATCTTTGACCGTTCACCCATTTAGTGTCATGTCATGTAAACCTTTCATTCATCTTTGACCGTTCACCCATTTGGTGTCATGTCATGTAACCTTTCATTCATCTTTGACCGTTCACCTATTTGGTGTCATGTCATGTAACCTTTCATTCATCTTTGACCGTTCACCCATTTGGTGTCATGTCATGTAACCTTTCATTCATCTTTGACCGTTCACCCATTTAGTGTCATGTGTCATGTCATGTATCCTTACATTCATCTTTGACCGTTCACCCATTTAGTGTCATGTTATGTAACCTTTCATTCATCTTTGACCGTTCACCCATTTGGTGTCATGTCATGTAACCTTTCATTCATCTTTGACCGTCCACCTATTTGGTGTCATGTCGTGTAACCTTTCATTCATCTTTGACCGTTCACCCATTTGGTGTCATGTCATGTAACCTTTCATTCATCTTTGACTGTCCACCCATTTGGTGTCATGTCATGTAACCTTTCATTCATCTTTGACCGTTCACCCATTTGGTGTCATGTCATGTAAACCTTTCATTCATTTTTGACCGTTCACCCATTTGGTGTCATGTCATGTAACCTTTCATTCATCTTTGACCGTTCACCCATTTAGTGTCATGTCATGTAAACCTTTCATTCATCTTTGACCGTTCACCCATTTGGTGTCATGTCATGTAACCTTTCATTCATCTTTGACCGTTCACCTATTTGGTGTCATGTCATGTAACCTTTCATTCATCTTTGACCATTCACCCATTTGGTGTCATGTCATGTAACCTTTCATTCATCTTTGACCGTTCACCCATTTAGTGTCATGTGTCATGTCATGTATCCTTTCATTCATCTTTGACCGTTCACCCATTTGGTGTCATGTCATGTAACCTTTCATTCATCTTTGACCGTTCACCCATTTGGTGTCATGTCATGTAACCTTTCATTCATCTTTGACCGTCCACCCATTTGGTGTCATGTCATGTAAACCTTTCATTCATCTTTGACCGTTCACCCATTTAGTGTCATGTCGTGTAACCTTTCATTCATCTTTGACGTCCAATCATTTAGTGTCATGTCATGTAACCTTTCATTCATCTTTGACCGTTCACCCATTTGGTGTCATGTCATGTAAACCTTTCATTCATCTTTGACCGTCCACCCATTTGGTGTCATGTCATGTAACCTTTCATTCATCTTTGACCGTCCACCCATTTGGTGTCATGTCATGTAAACCTTTCATTCATCTTTGACCGTCCACCCATTTGGTGTCATGTCATGTAAACCTTTCATTCATCTTTGACCGTCCACCCATTTGGTGTCATGTCATGTAAACCTTTCATTCATCTTTGACCGTCCACTTATTTGGTGTCATGTCATGTAAACTTTTCATTCATCTTTGACCGTCCACCCATTTGGTGTCATGTCATGTAACCTTTCATTCATCTTTGACCGTTCACCCATTTGGTGTCATGTCATGTAACCTTTCATTCATCTTTGACCGTTCACCCATTTAGTGTCATGTCATGTAACCTTTCATTCATCTTTGACCGTCCAATCATTTAGTGTCATGTCATGTAACCTTTCATTCATCTTTGACCGTCCAATCATTTAGTGTCATGTCATGTAACCTTTCATTCATCTTTGACCGTCCAATCATTTGGTGTCATGTCATGTAACCTTTCATTCATCTTTGACCGTTCACCCATTTGGTGTCATGTCATGTAACCTTTCATTCATCTTTGACCATTCACCCATTTGGTGTCATGTCATGTAACCTTTCATTCATCTTTGACCGTTCACCCATTTGGTGTCATGTCATGTAACCTTTCATTCATCTTTGACCGTTCACCCATTTGGTGTCATGTCATGTAACCTTTCATTCACCTTTGACCGTTCACCCATTTGGTGTCATGTCATGTAACCTTTCATTCATCTTTGACTGTTCACCCATTTAGTGTCATGTCATGTAACCTTTCATTCATCTTTGACCGTCCAATCATTTAGTGTCATGTCATGTAACCTTTCATTCATCTTTGACCGTCCAATCATTTAGTGTCATGTCATGTAACCTTTCATTCATCTTTGACCGTTCACCCATTTGGTGTCATGTCATGTAACCTTTCATTCATCTTTGACCGTTCACCCATTTAGTGTCATGTCATGTAACCTTTCATTCATCTTTGACCGTTCACCCATTTAGTGTCATGTCATGTAACCTTTCATTCATCTTTGACCGTCCAATCATTTAGTGTCATGTCATGTAACCTTTCATTCATCTTTGACCGTCCAATCATTTAGTGTCATGTCATGTAACCTTTCATTCATCTTTGACCGTCCAATCATTTGGTGTCATGTCATGTAACCTTTCATTCATCTTTGACCGTTCACCCATTTGGTGTCATGTCATGTAACCTTTCATTCATCTTTGACCGTTCACCCATTTAGTGTCATGTCATGTAACCTTTCATTCATCTTTGACCGTTCACCCATTTGGTGTCATGTCATGTAACCTTTCATTCATCTTTGACCGTTCACCCATTTGGTGTCATGTCATGTAACCTTTCATTCATCTTTGACCGTTCACCCATTTGGTGTCATGTCATGTAACCTTTCATTCATCTTTGACCGTTCACCCATTTAGTGTCATGTCATGTAACCTTTCATTCATCTTTGACCGTCCAATCATTTGGTGTCATGTCATGTAACCTTTCATTCATCTTTGACCGTCCAATCATTTAGTGTCATGTCATGTAACCTTTCATTCATCTTTGACCGTCCAATCATATGAAAGTCAGTTTACTATATTTAGCAGTCGGACAACAGCTCTTTGTTTGTACTTGGTTTTGATAGCTATAGATATGAACGGTTGATTGCAGATTGGTCGGTTGAAAATATGAAATGACCCAGATACGAGATGTCGTTTGATGCTAGCGCATCGCCAATGAAATATTATTGAAAAAAAATAAAATATACAACAAACATCTAATTTTAATTAGATTTAGATACTTTCTGATTTTGAATATAATACTTTTTTTTTCCGGGGCCATCGTGGTCATGATCGTATGGTAGTTGGATTTACAACTACCTATGCATCAGTGCCTAACACCACTTACGTTGTGAGTTCGAATCCTGCTCAGGCGAGGTTTACTCAATACAACATTATGTGATGACGTTTGTCAGTGACTTGGGGCAGGTCGGTGGTCTTCTCTGGGTACTCCGGTTTCCTCCACCAATAAAACTGACTGGAACTATATAACTGGTCTATTGTTGATAGTGGAATTAAACAGCATGAACCAAACCAAACCAGACCTGATATACAAATAGGCAATACACTAAACTGTTCCTGTTTCCTGCATATTCCTTCTAACTCCTAACTGTACTGCTAACATAATTTACTCTCAGTTGACTCAAATACTGAGTTACTACAAAGCGAAATCATTGATGTGCAGGAATTATTTTTTTCAGTTATTTAACTGATTTCAGCTATTTTCCTCTGAAAATGGTTTTCCAAAAGTTGCTGGACATGGTCAGAACAGGGCCAATATGACAATTATGAAAGGGGGTGTAGATGGTTTCAGCTATTTTTAATTGATTTCAGTTATTTTATTTTCTAACCAGGATCATTCCTAGATGTGAATTATTGATGGATTATAGAATATGTAGGAGTTCAAATAAAAATTATTTTCTCACCTAAATCTTGTCTATCAAAATTCATGTTGTATTATTTGTACAAAAATGTCTTGTTTCTTTTTTTAGCAACAAATTGACCAAGCAGTTACATCAATATCTCAGAAAATAATGGTTGATCCAAAGGCAGAACCGTCTAATGAAATCTCAACAGACGAAAATATAAGTTTTTCTTCTGTTGACAGTTTCATGCCAAGTTTCAGTTCTACAGACAGTTTAGTAACTAGTTTTAATTCCGTTCCAAATTTAACAATAGATGCTTTATCGACAGAGAGCAGTATGAATTCTCAATATACAATCGAAAATTTAGAACAAAATATCAGTTGTGAAAATCTGGACCAAAGTATGAATTCAATAGAGGATACGTCACAAGATATAGAAAATGGGAACAGCAACATTTCAAATGATATTTCTGATACGGATAATAGTGAAAATTCAGAGAACAGCGAATCTCAATCTGAATCAAATGAACAGAAAATTGATATCTCTAATATTGAAAAAGATGAAAGTGAAAATTCTCATTTACAAATCAACCCATTGCCAACAGACTCTTCAAATAATCAAATAAATGGTGCATCATCAGAGGTTACGCCTCTTGAAATTAACTCTTTGTCGGGAGATATGACCGGTATTATACAAATACCATATTCAGCAAACGGTTTACAAATTATACCAATTTCTGGTGGTGCAAATAATTTATTTAATTTTTCAACAAATTCTGGATTTTCATATCCGATCCAGATAGGACATATTTCTTCCGACGACGCTAGTGCATTGACATATTCATCAACAGATGGCGCTGTGTCAGATATACAGATTGATAGTTCTCAGCTAACATTTGCTAGTGACAATATAGATTCTACTCAGCTGGAAGGGTTCAGTATAAAAGTGAACCAGAAACAAGACATCGAACAACAAAATGTGCAATCAAATCAAATAAGTTCAGAAATGTCAAGGGAAGAAATGGAATCTGCAATGGATGAGTCTTGTACATCTTTGATGGAAGGTATTTAATTGTGAAATAGGCAAACCTTTTTGTCCAATAGAGGGGGGTTAGGGTTATGGTGTTTAACTCCACTTTCAACAATATTTCAGCTATATCGTGGAGGTATGTTTTATTGATGGAGGAAACCAGAGTACCCGGAGAAAACCACAGACATCTGCCACAAGTCACTGACAAACTTTATCACATAAATTTGTATCAAGTACACCTCACCTGAGTGGAATTCGAACTCACAACTTTTCCAATACAAGTTATGTTGTATTTCAATTCATTTTGAGCATTGACAGTAGTAGTAAAAAAATACCTGCTATATTTGACATTGAAATGACCACTCGTTGTCTTCAGTTAGGTCATTAATGATTTGACTTGTCTGCATCTGTTTATGAAAAGTGTAATTGTATTGACTAGTTTCTGAAACATTAGATAATGCTCAAAGAAATTTGGTATTAAAGAAATGACATAGGTAATTTAGCTTGATTTTATCAATTGTCTAGTTGACAATTCTAAACAAATGACCTCCCCCTCTTATTTGTATACCCCCGCTCCCCGAAGGGGAGGGGGATATACTGTTTTACCTCTATTCGTCCAAGATATTTTTCGTTGCATTTTTCTCAGTAACTGTTGATGGCAGAAATCTGATATTTGGTCACAAGCGTCATATAGGTATACCATATTGTGGGTAGCGTTTTTGGACCCGTCGGATTCCTACTTTCTGTTTGCCGACTTAGTTGGTGTTTATACACATTGAACATACATGTACCTGTATATGCACATTTTTCATCACATTTTTCTCAGCTACTATTGATGGCAGAAATCTGATATTTGGTCACAAGCTTCATATAGGTACCCCATATCGTGGGAAGGGTTTTTGGACCCATTAGATTCTTACTTCCTGTTTTGCCGATTTTGTTGATTTTTATACACATTGAATATATATGCTCATTTTTCGTCGCATTTTTCTCAGCCACTATTGATGGCAGAAATCTGATATTTGGTCACAAGCTTCATATAGGTACCCCATATCGTGGGAAGGGTTTTTGGACCCAGCAGATTCCTACTTCCTGTTTGCCGACTTTGTTGATTTTTATACACATTGAACATACATTTTGTATATGCCCATTTTTAGTCACATTTTTCTCAGCAACTATTGATGGCAGAAATCTGATATTTGGTCACAAACTTTATATAGGTACCCTATATCATGGGAAGCATTTTTTGACCCGTCCGATTCCTACTTCCTGTTTGCCAAAGAGCGGGGGTATCATAAGTGAGCATTTGCTCACAGTTCATCTTGTTCATTAATGTTTTTTAATGTTAATTTGAAATAATTCAAAATAATATTCATTCATAATTTATCTATTTATTTATATTTTTTGCAGGGAATCTTGAAGATACTTGACCTTGAAAAAGACACCAATATTCATAGAAAGATTGTTATTACTTACAGTGTATGTTACCATGGTTACATGTACAATATTTACATGATTTAGTCATAATGCAGTTCATAACCATAATTTGCATGGTTAATAATTTCTTGTAAAACGTTTGTACTGCATGTCAAAACAGAAAATTTTGTACGGATATAGTTTTTTTTTCATTTATTGCATGGCGAAGGAAATTTCACAAAATCAAAGCAGTGAAATGTGAATGGAAAAATTTGATATGACTTTTTATAATTATTTGTTGTTATAAAGCTATGAGTACTATGTCTTGTAATTGGGATGGCATCCTGAAATATGCCTGTTTTTATCTATATTATATTCACACTTTCTTTTGCTCTGATCTGAGCTCACATATTTTAAACATGGCAATATATTTTCATAAATTTGTTGGATAATTTTGCAATTGAAAAGTATTTTGGAGGATTAGCCATGTATTATTTTCATGTTGCCATCAGATGGTGTTTATCTGACATTTTTTATAATTCATGGTTATAAACTGAATTTTGACTACATTTGTTTTGTCTGTTCTTGTATACTTTTGAGTGCTTCTAAAAGTCAAGTTTTTAGCTTACCTTGCCAAAGGCAATGTGAGCTTTTGCCATCACTTGGCGTCCGTCGTCCGTTAACTTTTCACATTTTAATCTTCTCCTCTCAAACCCTCAGCCAAATGAAGTGGAGCTTGGTAGGAAGCATCTATGGAAAGTCCTCTCTAAAGATTACTCATTTTGTCCCGATCCATTAACAAACATGGCCGCCATAGCCAATTCTTGTTTCTGATTGGCTGATTTTTAAAAAATCTTCTCCTCTGAAACCAATTGGCCAAATGAACCGAAACTTGGTAGGAAGCATCTATGGAAGGTCCTCTATAAAGATTGCTCAATTCGCCCCGATCCGTTAACAAACATGGCCACCCCAGGCAATTCTTGTTTCTGATTGGTTGATTTCTTTAGTGAAGTTCAAATCTCCTCCCTAAGATATAGGTTTGGGCTATCTTGTTTATGTCCTTTGGTTTCAAGCATTTTTAAATTATTTAGTTTTCTAATCTTTTGATTTTGAGTGTTATTTATAAATGGTTCCAGGAACATGTCATGCACACTAAATTTAATATCTACGTTTCTATTCATAATTGATTTTGTTGATGTATATTGTGGGAAATGCATTAGAACTATATATATATGTAGACACACCTGTCTTAAAAAAGGTAGACATGTACATTGTATATTATGTTGTATTTTCAGTTCACAATTCCTATCTGGGAATCTTTTGTGCACCTGCAAATTATGTATTGAAAACAAATGTTAAACTATTTTGAGTGTATTTATTTGTAGGTTTTTAAAATGAAATTTTCACTTTTGAGTATAATTATTTATGTAAATTAGTCAATTTACAAATATGTTTACAAAAAATAGTTCTTTATTGCATGTGTATTGATGGTGATTGTATTTACAGAAGTCTGTGTTCATTTCAGTAGTTTTATCTATGGATCATGTAAAGAATATGTAGTCAAGCCATTTTTTTTTACATGTAAACAGGTAATCTGATTAAGTGCATGTGTTACAATACACTTCTTTGATATTGGACGAAAATTTATTTAACTTTTCATTCATGTCAACTTTAGTAATCCCATTTGATTCTCCTGGACTTCTCCTCTACTGCCTATAACTGATCCCATGCGATACTCTTGGGTTTCTCCTGTACTGCCTGTAAATGATCCCATTCAATTCTCTTGGGCTTCTCCTATACTGCCTGTAAATGATCCCATTCAATTCTCTTGGGCTTCTCCTATACTGCCTGTAAATGATCCCAATCAATTCTCTGGGGCTTCTCCTATACTGCCTGTAACTGATCCCATTCGATTCTATTGGGCTTTTCCTATACTGCCTGTAACTGATCCCATTCAATTCTCTTGGGTTTCTCCTGTACTGCCTGTAACTGATCCCATTCAATTCTCTTGGGATTCTCCTATACTGCCTGTAAATGATCCCATTCAATTCTCTTGGGCTTCTCCTATACTGCCTGTAAATGATCCCATTCAATTCTCTTAGGCTTCTCCTATACTGCCTGTAAATGATCCCAATCAATTCTCTTGGGTTTCTCCTGTACTGCCTGTAACTGATCCCATTCAATTCTCTTGGGCTTCTCCTGTGCTGCCTGTAACTGATCCCATTCGATTCTCTTGGGCTTCTCCAGTACTGCCTGTAACTGAACAATCTGGGAGGATTTCATCATTGTTAACCCATTACTGATCATGCTTCGATACACTCCACTCATCGCCTGTAGGTCCATTCATATGGAGACTGCCATTTCGTGTTTGTTCTGTAATTGATCTGTTTTTAGTAGTTACTATAAAGACATAAGGGTCTGTCGTGGGCGTGATCGTATGGTAGTTGGATTTACAACTACGTATGCTATCAGTGCCTATCACAACTAACGTGAGTTCGAACACCGCTCAAGCGAGGTTTACTGGATACAACATTATGTGATAAAGTTTGTCAGTGACCTACGGCAGGTTGGTGGTTTTCTGCGGGTACTCCAGTTTATTCCACCAATTAAACTGACCGCCATGATATAACTGAAATAATTTTGAAAGTGGCGTTTAACACCATAAACCTATAAAGACATAACATCACTCAAATTTATCTAATAGTTCACAGATTACAAAAAAAAAAATTGACGTGACTATTGGATATAGTATGCATTGTAGAAAACCCACAGGTAATTTCCACCTGTTCATCTCATCTAATCTTTTTATCTTGCTAGAAATTAAACCCCCTTTCTTTTAGAAACTTTGTCTGTGATTTGATTCTGGCTGTATAACCGGTTGTCGATGCAAATTTAAATATTTTAAAATGTCTCATGAATAATTAATGACTACAAGGATCTCTGTCAGTTTGGCCTACAGGTGACGAGTGGAGATTAACGGAGCATGGTCAGTCACAAGTCCCAGACGATTGGAGGATTTTGACAGTGGAATTTCATTGGTTTATTTAAGGAATCACCTGGATATAGGTTAGGGTTGTGGTGTTTAGTGCCACTTTCAATAGTACTTCAGTTTTATTGGTGGAGGTACCCAGAGAAAACTACTGACCTGATGCAAGTCACTGACAAACTTCATCACATAATGTTGTATCGAGTACATCTTGCCTGAGCTTGATTCAAACTTACAATTTTTGTGGAGATAGGCACTGATTAAGGGTTCTCAAAAAGAATTGAAGTAGGAGTCTCAATTTATAAAGTAGGGGGAGAGCCCGAGAGGGGGGTTGCCCCCCTCTCTGGTGTACGGGGGTTCTCCCCCGGAAAATTTTGAAATTCTAGATTGTAGGAGATGCATTCTGAGCATATTTTGCCATTGAATTCTCCTAAAAATTTTAGTACTCTGAAAGGCATTTTTTTTTGTAAAATATACTACAATGTTGCATCAGTGGCAGCTGGTGAAAAACAACGTTATACAAAGCAATTTTCCAGGAAACTTTCATGACAAAATCAGCCTCAGAATATCTCTTCTGCAAGAAGAATTGAAAAATGTTGTAATATATAACTATAAATAACTAGAGGTTTCATATTTTAATCTGAATATTACTCTCACGTTGAATAATGAATGAAATCTCAAGGAATGTTGGCTTAAATCCAGTCCCAGTGAAACTTAACTTTTTTTGACCGAACAGAAGGTCCCGTGTAGATAAAAATTTCACTGGACCTTCAGTGCTTCCACTGACCTCCTTTCTTTAAACATTTTTTTTAAATTCACAGGACACAACGTCTAGTAATCTTTTCGTAATCATCAATGACATGAAAACAATATTTTTGACTTGCAACAAAATTCGTGCTTTACTACAAAAAATAGGATCACGAGTGATGCTACCAAGCATAATAGTAACGTTCTCGCTTTGAAAAGTATCCGAAAACTTTAAATGACCGAAAAACCGTTAAATCTTCATCGATTTCCTTGCTTGTTTTTACGTTCCATATAGGGATATCCCAGCTTTTGGAATGTGACGACTGCGCATCCTTCATGAGCAAATAATTCACTCGGAACGCTTCGCGCATCTATATAGTAGAACCAAGTGAAGTCCGAAATGTTGTGTAGTAGAATGACCGAGTTAGATATATTTAGAAAATGGTGGATTTGTTAGTGTTCGGTTGATTTCAATAGTAAAAGTAATCGATAAGAAGATATAGATCAACAAAACGCGATAACGACAATTCACATAAACATAAAAATTGATGGAAAACACATGCTTGATAAAGTTTTAACCGGCGAGAATGTGAAAGTAAACTGCGAAATCGCCGGTCGCCGGCACATTTTGAGAACCCTGCACTGATTGCATAGATAGTCATAAATCGAACTACCATACGATCACAGCTAGAGCATAGCGTCTGTCACATACCATTTTAATCAGATTGCGTAAATAGCATTTGTTTAATTTATGTTAAAAAGAGATAATATATTTTATTTTGATAGCTGTTGAATGTCATAATGACAAAACATTAAAATATAAAATTGAAGATAGGTTTGCTCATTTTGATCTGAAAAGTACAAAAATGTTGGTGATATAGTCCATCACATATGTGTGTGTGAGTTTACCTGTCAATAATTATTTGTCGCATTTTTTTTTAACGTAGGCATTTAGGGACCGACCATTTAAACTTGCAGGGGGTGGGGTGGGGGGTTATGGTTTATTGTTTCGGTTTTTTTTGGACAATACGAGTTAGAATATATTTTTGTTCCCAGAAATCAACATTAGGTTATATGACAAAAACTCTGAATCAGATTATTTTTTTTCCTCCACTAAAATTTTAGAAAAAACCATGACCCCCCTTCAAGTTAAATGGTCGTTCCCTTACTTATAACTTGGTCTTTCTTCTCAGTAATAATATAAAAACAATTAAATCTCTCTCTGTTGGAATAAAATGAAAAACAAATAAATACCACTGTCGAAACAATTCTAAAATTCAATCACAAATGGATAGAAACAGACATAATTTATACCCCTCACACACATATGATCGCTCACTCTTCTGGCTTGGTACAGGCACTTCATCTTCAATAACCCTCTCTCTCCTCTTAGTGAGTAAAGTGTCAAACCTCACATTTATACAATATAGACGCAATGTTGTCCACTAAGCGATATTGATGATGCACACAATGTTTACACAATATTCAGAGAGATTATGATCTGGACACAATTTAGACTACCAGAGCTCAGTTAGATAATGAAAATCTGCAGAAACAAAGACAGATCGACACCCATAACACATATACATGTCCGCTTACTTTCTTGGCTTGGTACAGGTACTTCAATAAAAAGTGACGGGGATGAACAAAAAGAACAGGTTGTTATCCTTTCAGAATGGATCGATTTTAGGTCACTTATTCAAATTCGAATAAACAATATCAAAAGGTCAATGAGCACAAATGAACGTCTGCAGTATTCAAATATCCTGAAGTTACTGAAACATTGTGCACTCTTCACGACAAATATTTTGTTTCTGCAGGTAAGGCCCATAAAAACATCTTTCTGTTCTACAAAAAGCTTTACATTGATTGCTTTAAGATAGAGTTGTGCTTGGATATCTCACAATGTAATCCTACATGTACATCTACTGTCGTATCAAAGAGGAAATCATTAATAATCACATGTCAGTCTTGTCTTCATTTGTATTTTCCATGCTATATGAACGATGAGGAATACAACATGATCTGTACTGGATACCAAAAATACACAAGTGTCCATACAAACAACCTTATATTGGGGGAGCTGCCAAATGTTCTACCAGACGAGGTTACAACATTATGTGATAAAGTTTGTCAGTAACTTGTGACAGGTTGGTGGTTTTCTCCACCAATAAAACTGACCGCCACGATATAACTGAAATATTGTTGAAAGTAGCATTATAAACCACAAGAGACACTCAGTATCGAATAATAGATATAAACAGGACGAGAGTATTCAAATGTTAGATATTTTGATGGACGAAATATTTGTCCAGTTTGGTGGACTAGTGTTTCAACAAACCATTTATTCCAACTTCAGCTATCGAAGGACAGACAAGACAATGTCCAAAAGAAAAAGGACAAACAACGAACTACAAAACTTTACATATAAAACTAAAGATCGAGTAACATGAAACCACTTAAAATCGGGGGTGAAAATTCTGGATCCATCAAAAGTAACTGGGCCAGATGAAATACAGTGCTCCCTCGTTAAACCGCCACCTTCTGTGCAGTCGGTAGTTTGGCGGTATAACGAGTTTGGCGATAAACTGAGGGACATTGAAAACCGGAAGTTAAGTGATCATATGAAAAGATGAACTTTCAACTCGACTGACATGCATTTTGCACTTGTACAAATACATGGGTATAAATAATACATGTTTAATAAATAAATAAATTAGAATAATTATATTCACATCGGAAATGTCCTGTACAGTTTGCAGATCTTTGTCAATGTTGACAAATTCTTGAACCGTCATTTGTACCTCGGGACATCAAGGTTATTATAAACACGTGACGGCAACAGTTCATCTTCATTTGTGGGGTTATTGGAAGATCCCATTTAATTGTCAAATTATCGGCAATTTGTTGTTATGTTAATTTTGGATTTTCCTTTGCATAGCTTATAATTGCACGTTTTTGTTTGTCGTCTAATTAATTACGCTTTCTCTTCAAGCACAACATTTTTATGAAACTAATTAAATTACAAATTTTACTCAGGATTAACAGTACAAATGTAATCACTAGAAAAGTAAATACAGGTAGGCTAATTATTCTAATCAAAACAACTGATCATCTGTTCCGACCCTCAACTATGAGATCAATGACCGTGTCCGATGACCAGTTTTGACATTCCATAATTACCGATCAATACACAGCTGTCAAAAGGTAGTTGTGGGCGGTACTAACGGGGGAATTTAAATTGGTTTTACGACTTTTGTGTCTGAAAACCTGTGGCGGATGGCGGTAGCTGAGTTTGGCAGTATAACGGGGTATTTTTAATGGGGGAAATCGAGACAGACGAGAATTTTGGCGATAGGCGAGGTTGGCGATAAAACGGGGGGCGATAGACCGAGGGAGCACTGTACATGCATGTATATTAAAGGAATATGCACATGAATTTGCTCCCCATCTAGCTTCTTTCTATAACATCTCTCTATCTAGAGGCGAAGTCCCATCTGATTGGAGACAGGCCAATGTCATCCCTGTCTTCAAGAAGGGTGAGGAATACCTTGCAAGCAACTATAGGCCCGTATCTTTGACTTGCATCTGCTGCAAGGTATTATAGCACATAGTTGTGTCCAACATGGTGAAACATCTTGAAATTCATGACATAGTGGACTGCCAAGAGAAGCTGTGAAACACAATTAAACTCCCTTACACACGAGTTAACCAACCATCTCCACTCTGGAATACAAAATGACTGATTAATTCTTTTCTTCTCTAAACCTTTGATAAAGTGCCTTATAAGAAACTACTATGTAAACTGGATAATTATGGCATAAGAGATACCACCTTAAAATGGATAGGATCATTCTTAAACAACAGAATGCAGCTGGTTGTTCTTGATGGGGAGTCGTCCAGCAAACTTCCAGTTGTCAGAGGGGTACACTAGGGGTCTGTCCTGGATCCCCTTCTCTTTCTCGCATTTATTAATGACCTACCAGCAGCTGTATCATCACAAAATCGTCTCTTTGCTGATGACTATTCAGTATAGACCAATCAGGCACTTCTCCGACTGTGAAACATTACAGAATGACTTGGATGAACTAGCACAATGGGAGCAATAATGGGGCATGCAATTCCACCCTTTCAAATGTAACTCTATGTCTGTCACACGATCTAAAACACCTTTCAAATACAACTACATATTCTTGAATCAGTAGATACAGCAAAATACTTTGGAATCACCATCTCATCCAACATGACCTGGAATGCACACATAAACAACATGACAACAAAAACACAGAAATTATTAGGATTTTTTAGAAGAAACCTCCAAATAAAGAATGAGCATACTAAGAGCATGGCATATAAATTATTAGTTAGATCAAACCTGGAATACTGCTCAACCATCTGGTCACCACACTAAAAAACAGACAAGCGAAATAGAAAAGGTTCAACGCAGAGCAGCCATATACACAACAGGGAGATTCCATAACACTAGCAGCATGACATCTACATGTATGCTGGACCACCTAGAATGGAATTCCCTAGAAACACACAGAAACATTGCCAAAGTCACTATGCTATCCTGATCCTGATCCTAAATGTCGCAATTGACGCTACTGGTTCCCGAGTACTGAATTTTTTTCTCTTTGGTGCTTTATTGTCTCGCTGTAATTTCCCTTTGTACTGGAGTATTGAGTTGCTTAGGATCAGGATCGGGGTACAGGGCTTGCTAGTTCTGGGAAGCGCCATGTACATTTGATGAATTCCTCCAAGAATGTTAATTTCTTTTGATGTTTCTCTTTATTGGAGTCTTTAGTCAGGAGATGAAGTAGGTCAAAGCTTTCATCTATGGTCTTTAATTGCATTGCGAGTTTGGCTCTTTCATGATCGTAAATGTGGCAGTGCAATATGTAGTGTTCAGTGGTTTCTTCTCCACAGTCGCATAGTGGCGTGAGGGTCTGACCTATGTTATTCCGGTATTTGTTTAGTCTGCTCTATCCTGTTCTCATCTCTGTCAAAACGCTGCCTATCTGTGGGTTTGACATATCTAAATGGCTGGCATTTCCAACCATTGGTATCAGGTCATAAAGTTGTCTCCCTGATTCGCTGATGGTCCATCTATTCTGCCATTTTATTTTAGTTGAAGTCTTCACTACTTGTTTGACATCTGACATGGTGATGACATTATACTGTTCATTTAGGGACATTGACTTTTTTGCTGCTTTCTTTGCCAGTTGGTCCGCCATCTCGTTTCCGGCTATATTAGCATGGCCTGGGATCCAAGATAGGGTTGTTCGCATTCCGTATCTCATCAATGTCCCTATATTTTCCTTAATGTCGGAGATCGTGTCAATGTAGTTTGATGACTTCCAGTTGAGAGTCGGGTTACCTACTGCAGCTATGCAAAATTACCCATAATCCGGTTGCTATCAATCCAGACTTCTATATCTCTTCGCAGACATCATTCACACTACACAGTCATAGTCGTCGATACAAACTCTTCAGCGCATCCACTGACTACTTCAAATTCAGTTTCTTCCCTCTTACTTTACTTTTAAACTTTATCCTGTATATGCCACCTATGTCAGATGAACCACTGGCGTTGCTGTTAGTCGTCAGTGTTTAGCTCCTCCTCATCAGTCCACACAGTGAAATACCACACAAGTTGAATTGACTTCGAGTAAACACACAATCCTTATATTAAAACGATGTACTATTAAAAATTAAAGTCATTAAAAAGTGATGTAAAAAAGTGCTGTAAAAAAAAAAAAGAAAAAAAAAGTGCTGTACATGACCAACCACTATAAGACCACAAGACTTCACAGTCCTGAATAAAATTATCTATATCCCTCATACAGTTGTCCTTCAGAATTCTTTACCACCTGATATTGTCTCTGCCTCTTCTTTGTTTAAATCACAGATCCAAACCCACTACATCTAAACAGTTTTCCATTTTATATATATGTAAATAAGGGTAATAACAAATTACCGAACTCCGAACAATCTTCCAAAGGGAAAGTCAAAACTCGTAAGTATATAAACAGACAAAATCAGTCAACAACCGGAAAACTGTGAAAATCGTAATGACCCTGACTTGGTACAGGCATTTCTAAAGAAATGGTGGGTTGAATCAGACTTTAAAGCGCCAAACCCCCCGCTTTCATTACGGCTCAAAGGTTCCGGCTGTCACTATAATAGTATTTATAACAATACTGGGACAAAATAGACAAAATAGTTGTCAAAGCAGTACCAAATTCAGTGAGGAGGGTGAAACATCTATCGTTATTTTTTAATATAGATGTTTTAATTTTTGCTAGTATTTTTATGTACCTTGTATGTATGCATGTATGTTGTTTTTGTTATATGTATAGTCGATTTGAAAAGCTCTGTAGAGCTTGTGTTTTATGTATGTTGTGATATGTACCGACTCTAAATAAAACTTTATTTATTATACCATCTCCATCAACAACCCCGAGTCACCTGAAGTATTTTTAACTACGAAAGTAAATGTCAAAAATACTTTTACGTCAGACATTGATAACAAATATTTTTGACATTTTTGTTGACTTCCTTATCTTTATACATTTTCACTATATGAAAATCCATCGTTTATTATCGTCTCTGCAGAATACGTTACTTTTTTAAAAAATTTATTTATTACCCCATTGTAAATATATGGTCTGTTCACGCCGATGCATAGTCGTCACAATTGACGGAGCATCGTATGCTGTAGGTGATAGATGTAGATGTAGAGGAGCCCCGGAAGATTAAGGAGTTCCTGCTCCACTAGTTACAAACCCGGTGATAAGTCATGAACGAGGAAAGAACCTGGAAGTGTTTTTGACAAGTGGAACATATCCGTGGTCATTTGATGATTTGTGACACAAATATTCCGTAGCGGTCATGGTGGCGACCGAAAAACATTCGAAGTGATGACTTCAACTTAACCAAAAAGAACCATTGGTTCAATAGCATCCTTGTTAGCAGCAACCATCTATCAAGGAAAGTCTGATAGGAACCACAATCTCTGATATATGGGATAAATTGAGAGATATATACTCCATACAGGTGCTGCTGGAAAATTGCTACATATCAACGAAACTCCACCCTGGCAAAATAACAATCGAGGAAGCTCTTCTAGATACTATTACAATATTGACTGGTACGGCAAACATTTGTTCTAAAAAACGATCATATGGTAAAAATAAACTCAGTTTAAACGTTTGGAACAACGACATCAAAAGTGCTCTCAAATGTAATAAAGAGGTGCATCAGCAAATGGAAAAAACATGGTCGTCCAAATGATTCGACCAACTCTCTAGTAATTGGAAGGAAAGAGATCAGGAAAATATTTAGAAGAGAACTTCGGCTAGAAGAAAACAAACGTAGGCATGAAGAATGAAATCGCATTATAAATGCGAATTCGGACAACAAGCGTCTATTTTTCAAACTCGTCAAAAAGCAACGAAAAAATGGGAATGTTTTAATAGATGATTTATACGTGAATGACAATCTATATGAAGGAAGCGACGTAGTAAATGGGTGGCATGAACACTTCTCCACACTTGCTCAGCCATTAAATAGTGACATGTATGATTATGGAAATCTTAATTTATGTGATCTGGACTATCAAACCATCAAAGAAATCTGTGATGGAATTCCACTTCGAACAGTGTCTATAGATGAAATATTAACTGCTATTAAATCAATTAACACAGACAAAGCGGAAGACATTTTTGGCATGTCAATAGAGAATATACTGTTAGCAGGAAATGAATTCTTGAACCACCTATGCACTTTAATAAACTATATATTTAGCAACAGACTTAATTCCAGATGTTATCAAAACCGGTTTATTGAGCCCTGTGTATAAGAACAAAGGTGACAATCATCAATCGAAGAATTATAGAGGAATCGTTGTTCTCCCAGTATTTGTTAAAATCATTGAATACATTGTAAGAACAGATCTGAAACAATTACTACTACAAAATCAATCGGTCCTACTACAAAGGGGATTTACTGAAAATACCTCTCCAACAAATGCCGCATTGATAGTAGAAGAATTATATAGAGAATTCGAAGATAAAAATGGCACTGCTGGACGCAAAATCTGCATTCGATGTGGTTGTACTTAGCATCTTATTCCGTAAACCCTATATGCTTGGGATTAATCCAGCAACCTGGACGATCATTGATGAACTACACAGAAACACGAGATCATGTGTTAAGTGGAATGATTGCATTTCAGATGAATTTATGTACAGCAAGGTGTCAAACAAGGTGGTCTCCTGAGCGCAGATCTGTACAAACTCTACAGAGGATCTCCTCCATACCTTCCAGGAAATGGACACTGGGGCACACATAGGCGATATTACCGTGAACGCCATAGCATGTGCTGATGAATTATAGCGTTAATCGCGGACGATAAATGTGACCTACAGATTCTATTGAATGCAGCAGTCCAGTATAGTACGCAGCATCATTATACTTTACCACCACAGAAGAGCGTAGAGGACGTAACATTTAAATTAAGCAACGAGAATATGCCAATAACAGATAAATCATCGCATCTGGGCATAGTACGATCTACGACTAGAACAAAAACCGAGAATGAAACCATAGAGCAAAATGTAACAAAAGCTAGAAGGACGTCATGTAGCTAACAGTGGTCTAGACCCCCCAACTGCTATTGCTATAATTAGCTGTTACATTCTTCCCACTCTAACTTATGGACTTGAAATTTTACAACCACGGTCACAAAATATGAACAAATTAGAACAATTTCTGAAAGCCTTGCTCAAAAGGATTCTATCGTTGTCACCAAATGCTCCAGAACCGGCCCTATATGTTATATCCGGTTTGTTACCAGTACAAGCTCAGATAGACATAACATGTTTAACCCTATTTAACAACATATGTAGAGAGAATGATGATACACTGGAGAAAAGGTTAGCCTTTCGTCAATTAAACATGAAAGAAAATGATAGTACAAGTTGGTTTAATCTCATCAAACGGATTCTGCTGAAATATGGCCTTCAACATCCGTTGGAATATTTATCTAATCCAATGTTTTAACTAGGATGGAAGAAATTAATACAGACTCAGATTAATGAGTACTGGAAAAGCAGATTAATATCAGATTGTGAATTGTATTCCTCCTTGAAATATCTCGATTACTCGAGCTTCACTCCAAGCAGATGTCACTGGATTATACACATAGACAATGAATCTAATCCATCCAGAGAAGCGATGTTGATTGCCACAAAACTCAAATTAGCTACCGGTTCATATATCTTACATCAGAAGAGAGCTAAGCTTATTCATAATGAAAAACCGACATGTAAACTATGTGATGCTGAGGATGAAGATGTAGAACATTTTATTCTTAGATGCGTATGCCTACAGCCAATACGATCTTCTTATATAAATGATTTATCCGTCATATTCCATGAGGCAACCGCAAAGGAATTCTTGGAGCTACCTAGTATTAATCAGATCCAGATTATAATGGACTGTACTTCAGAATTAAAATTCCATAAAGCCAATGTAGGGCCAAAGAAGAGTGATATGGACTATATTGGAAGAATCCACAAACTCACTAGAAGATTGTGCTTCGATTTACATACGGCGCGTACCAGGTTATTGAACCTAAAGAGGAAGTAAATGACATGCTACTACAATGTATATAACGGGAGTTACACGGAAGTGTCTATATCTGCGAATAGACTTTTAGATTTTATGGATTTTAACTCGAATCAGAGTATAGTGTACAGTGCATGCGATATTTTAATTCGTCTGATGGCGGAGGATTCGGAATATGCCATTCCTAAATTGGTGGAGGTGAACCCCAGACCCCAACACTCGGAAGAGGTTGTCCTTAAAGGACGGTACAATACTTCCCGGTAAGGTAAGGTAATGGAAAGTTCATAATGGGAAAATTGAAATTGTCTCTTTTGTCGTAAAGTTGAGTTCAAAATGAGTTTGAAGTAAAGGATACTACTGACACTCAAAAGTCTACTTCTTGCTTTGACTTTCACATTGAAATCGACAAAGGAGGAAAATTAAAAACAAAAGCCAACGACAAGCGTATAATGAATTCACTTTTCTAGTTACCAACTTCCCATTTATCAGTATCATTATTCCAGTAGCATCAGCGTATGGAGTTAGCTTATCAGAACTCGTATTTTATTCTAGGGTTGTGGTCAGAGCTCGGCTGCAATCACGAAAGCTACTCAAACAAGGTTATGTTGCACCTTTGTCGAAGCCATAGCTACAAAACGTCTTCTGTCGTAATTATGAACTGTTTGACGGTTGCATAATATCCATTTCTCAGATGGCAATGGATTATTTCCCTTTATTTTTGTCTTCCTCTTTCTCCGACAAGACGTTTACTGGACTTCACTATTAGTAACAAGACGGACGTCTTATAAGAAACAGGAACTGCTTACCCTTTTGGAGCACCTTGATTCAATCCGAATTTTGGGCGGGTCCGTGTTGCTCATCTTTTTAGATTGTTCTTTTGCGCTGCATGCATGGCATGGGCGTAGCCTTAATGGACGAGAATGGAAAGGTCATTAATTGTTTTTGTTGATACAGGCGATCATTGTGGACTTTTCAAACGAAGGATTGGATATATACAGATTAATACATAAGATAAGATAAGAAAACTTTATTTTGATTCGGCATGTATATAACATAATAACATAAGCTCTACATAGCTTTTTACCGAATATAAAAACAGATACAGCAATATTAAAACAATAAAACAGCATGCAGCATAAAAATATACACATCATAAAACATGCCAAGCAAATCAAAACAAATACTGCATATAGATGCCTGTCTTTACATGGCCTTTTCCATATATGGATCGGGTATCATCCCGAGACACAACCGAGGGCTGATATGGGTCGAGGGATTATAGCCTGGTAAAGGTCTTGTAATAACCATTTTATCATATACTTCCAATAAATAGATCATTTACACATTTCCGACTTGATTCTAAATTTATACACGTACGCCTCGCCCCGTTTTCATAGAGTCATTTCCCTTTAAGGTTGGACAAAAGGGTCCCTTTTCATGTAAGAAATGTCTAATCAGATTATTTATCCTTTCCGTTGCTACTATGCTAAAGCAGACATTTTGTCGGTCATAAGGGAAATAACTCGTGAAAAAAAACCGTATAATTTAGAATCAAACCGGAAATTTGCAAAAAAGGTCTATCGGATTTTTTTACGCGGCTAATAAAAAAGTGAAATAACTAACAATCAATAACTTTATAAGTAAGTTAAATAACAAATCAAACAGATAAACTCTCAGAACAATATTGTCAAACAAAAGCATCACTATCTCCATTGGTAACCTGCCAAATGAGGCATTTTGAAACACAAGTTACTGTTTGTAATACAGACGAAGACTGGAAGAACCAGAAGTAACTTACGCGAGAGGCACTTTATTGGATTATTTTTATATGTATGCTAGGAGTATTATTTGATATGGGTTATCAGCTCGGGTCGTGAATTTATGGCTAGTTTACTTCAACTCGTTAAGCACATGCCAAAAAATATCATTAATTAATGCTTAGTTTTTGATAAAAAAAAATCTGTGAATATAAGCCAATTAATCAAAATTCTACTTTTCTCGTTCATTGATTGTTAAAAGGTTTGGTTTGATGGTGTTTAACGCCAGTTTCATCAATATTTCAGCTATGTACATATATATAAATCGTGAAAGTATTGGTAAGGGGGGTAATTGGTTGTTGACCAATCAAAAATTATACTTTTCGTGGGAAACGTCAGATACTATCATACATCATTAGGGATGAGCACGTGACATATTCGTCGAACAAATTGGAGCAAAATTTCTCCGTCTTCCAGACCCATGTTCATCCAATTTTTCTTTTCTTCTGAACAATTCTACTTCATCTCGTAAGCAAGCTTAAGATAATACATGTACATAGTTCTCCAATGCTGGCTAAACATGCATTGTAGAGAAAAGAAAATTACAATATAAACACATTTCTTAACAGTCAATTTTTCCTGCGAATTTTCATATCAGCATACTTCATAGAAATCTCATTTTCAAATGTATCCCAGCGTACACCGCGCACATCATCTTCTCCAGGAGTATAATAAATGCCATTTAGATTAGCATCAGAACAAGAACCATACCACCATGCCCCTCTCCGTGCCGTCGGGCAATAATTTCTAGCATAGTCCTTTGTTTGGAATATCTTTTGATCTCCAGCTGTTAAGGAGTCACCTGGAAGAAAATTGAGTAGTCAAATTATATAGAATGAAAACAGCTTTACCAATGTATACTTTCTGGTAAGGTACAAGTTACCTGGGATAAAAACGAAAGCTACTACTACTACGAACGGACCAAATGTTTACTATTAGTAAAAATTGACAATTTGATCTAAGATTTGGCCCCATAAAACTAGCTTAACCCCGCCACTTTTATGTATGTGCTAGGAGTATCGATTTTGCCTCTTTCTCTACAAAAAGAGGCAGAATCGATATTCGTTATATCTACATATACGCTTGATGCTTCTTTGTCAAATTATACATACCTGCGTTACTATTTCCGTCATACCCAGACAGGTGTAGAGTATAACTGGAACTTTCCGGGCCGACAGAACAACTTGAATACAGTGCGTATCTGCTCTCACCAAAAGCGTTTGCTACATCTATACGCAGTTCATATTCAGCTTGATTTGTTAAGATGTTAATGTATTTGTTACCTGAAATAGGAAAGAAAGGTTATTCAAGGCATACGATCATAAAACATCTTAGAATAATTTTCGTACTCGTATTCGAAAAACGGCCAATCAAAACGCCGTATACAAAACAATACAGTGTTCTGATTGGACAATTTGGGAGTATGCATGGAAAATAAAAATAGGTTTTCGGACCAATAGATGGGAATGTTTGAATTGCCACAATGGAAAAAGGAGCTGAATGAAAGGGAAAATATTTCGCCTTTCTACGAGCCACAAAAGATCACTTCTAAGCAGGAAAAGTATACTTCAAATACGACACATATATTTAAGTCTCGTTGTAAAGGCGTTCATGTATTTGATTTGTCGTACTTCGTAGGAGACACATTAAGTTCTATTTCTATTCTCCCACCACTGGGGTTCTCTCGTCGGGGGAATGGTGGGCTAGGATAGAAAATATCTAAGAAATAGAGATAACGGTAAAGACAAAAATAAATAAATATAAAAGTGCGTTGTAAATATGAAATATATTCTAGGTAGATGTAAGGTACAAATGCATGTTTGTACTGGATTTACTACATATTTTAAATAGTCGTCGTAGCCGGCTATACAAGGCAATATCACATTATTATGGCAAAAGTTATTATATACAATATATATGTACAGAACACTCCCAAGCATCCGAGTTAACCCTTATGGGTTCGCTAAACAAACGTTAGAGAAAACTGAAGGGGCAATCAAGAATGGACAATCTAGAGAAAACTGAAGGGGCAATCAAGAATGGACAATCTAGAGAAAACTGAAGGGGCAATCAAGAATGGACAATCTAAAGAATACTGGAGGGGCATTCAAGAATGGACAATCTAGAGAAAACTGAAGGGGCAATCAAAAATGGACAATCCAGAGAAAACTGAAGGGGCAATCAAGAATGAACAATCCAGAGAAAACTGAAGGGGCAATCAAGAATGGACAATCCAGAGATTCAGGAAACATTGGGAAAAAGACACAGAACGAAGTCAAACAAGGCAAAAAGACACAACACAGAAAACTAAAAAGATGAGCAACACGGACCCCACAAAATAAATAAAGAAAAAAGTAGCACCGACTAAAGTACATCATGTTTCGAACATATATCTGATACCAGGTTTTGTATGAGAGGGGTTGTATCTAATGGTTAAAGCAATGCATTTCTATTGAATAATTAAACAACATTATTAACAAAAAAATGATGGAACGTGCTAATCTGGGTCACGGGTCACAGTAATCGGGCGGCTGTATCGAGAAACAGATACGGTGTTGAACAAACTGTTGATACTCATAAAATATTGATAAATGCAATAAAAGTTTATCTTTGCCGTAACAAAATATGATAGAAAAAACCATGTGTGAAGTTTTATGACGAAATGTCTCCGATTTCTATGTAAATTTACGATTTGAAGTTGTGGCTGTATCGAGAAACAGATACGGTGTTGAAAAAACTGTTGATACTCATAAAATATTGATAAATGCAATAAAATGTTATGTTTGTCTTCAATAAATATTATAGACAAAACCATGTGTGAAGTTTTATGACGGAATATCTCCGATTTCTATGTAATGTTACGAGTTGAAGTGGGGAAACACCCACAGGTAATTTTAGCGATGTATTTTGATCTTGGACAAGAATAATGAGCGTCCTGATTGGATGCCCAATTTAAAACACACTGACTCCGCATGGTAAAAAAATGCATGTAAAAGAAATCTATGTTATATTTATTCATTTGTTTGATTCTAGATTATTGTTGATCATTGATTTAAACAAGAAAAAAGGGGAAAGGGGGGTAAATTTTATTTGTGAATTTTACAGTTAAATAAATGTTATGTTTCGACAGTTTAAAGAGAACAATAAAAATTTGTTGCGACTAAAGCTTAAATCAGCGTTAAAAATTGAACAAATATCAGTGGTTTTGTAAATGAGATTTATTTTAAATAGAAAATCTGAATTTATTATTTATTAATTTATTATTAATGATACAATTTTATATCCCTTGGGAACAGACATGGGGTAATCGTAATTTGCAATCGTAATCGGTTGTAATCGATTACATTTTTCATGTAATCGACTGTAATCTGTAATCGAACATTTTTTAGATTGCATGTAATCGTACTGTAATCGATTACATGCATTTTGACCCTGTACTCATGGTTACTTTCTGATTACAGTTAGATTACTTTTGATCATTTTGACTTATTTTGTCTTAACTGAAACATATATCTCCTTAGATATTTAATGTATGATTTATGTAAATGAATGTTCTTCATGAAATTTATTGAACAAATAATGTAGATATTATTATATGCTTAATTGCAATTAAAACTATCACAGCTACACAAAATATTAAGTATATATTATGACTTCAAAGACTTGATATCCAAACAAATAATATCTCAATTTCAATTTCTTTAGAGTTTCAAAAATTAAGTGAAAACAGTTTGTCAGCTTGTGTAAAACACAACAAGCTCTAAAATTTAAATTATCTGACACAACTTTCAAGATTTCATGTATGAAATTGCTTTTATGAAAGACTATCGCCATATCCTCATGATTGGCATAAGATAAAGAAATATTTTATATAAACCAAAAGATAGGTATCTCATCAATATTTCTTATACAAGTTTAAAGAGATTTAAATTTCAATAAAGATATTATTTAAAAAAACAAAATGTAAATCATAATTTTCAGAAACATTTATTTATGATGCTTGTACATACATGTACATGTATATTACAAATTACCTGATAAATAGCAAGTTGTAATATTTGTAAAAAAAATAATTTTTATTTTAAAGAATATTCTAATGCGGCTTGTATCTGATATTCAGATCTATGTGATATTTCTGCTTTTTATTTTGGTGCTGATTTTCCTTTTAATATTGGATTATATAATTTTTTCATTACTTGTGGGTTACTATGCAACTTGTAATGGATATTTTTATTAAACTTATTTACATAAATTAAGGATTTAGTTTTCATATTTAGACTGAGAAATTATGTACATTTTTAGGCAAGCTTTTAGAATCAGAATGATTTTCGTTTTTGTATCTTCTTAACAAACATTCAAATGGTTTGAAAATGGTGTCATAAATAATACCTTTATTACAAATTTTATCAGGTAATTAACTGCTAGTTTATTATCCCCAATGGACTGTCACAGGATGTTTGAAATTATTTGATATATATTATTAAAATGTGCAAATGTATGTTATAATATTTACTAATAGAATAAGATGGAATCAATATTGGTCATATATAGTAATAAGAGAAGACATATTTTATTTAAAATAGGAAAATGATAATTGCTGTTAATAATTTACAATGTACTGGTTGTTATTGCATGTAATGATCACATTACAACTGAATTGTAATTCATAGTTCTGATTAAGAAATACACTAAAAAAAAGAGATATTGGACAGATGCACACGAGACAAAATAACATAACACACTAATATATTGATTGTCATGACATTAAATGTAATCAGTAATGTAATCGATTACATTTACAAAATGATTGTAATTTAATCGATTACATTTGAAAATTGATGTAATTGTAATGTAATGTAATCATGAAAATTGCAAAGTAATTGTCATGTAATCGATTACATTTGAAAGTAATTGACCCCAAGTCTGCTTGGGAAGGGGAGGGGGACTATGATGGAAATTTGAAATAAAAACACAGGACCGGACTTTAAGCAAAAATAATAATCCAGGATTAGTTTTTTATTAAAAAAATCCAGGACCCCTGTGTCCATGATTTTTTTTTTTTTTAAAGTTAATAATATGAAATATTGACATCCACAATTGCCTTTTGGACAGCACATTTCTGTGTCCACACTTGTAATGATAATAATAATAATAATACCAGAATTTGTATAGCGTTCTATCTAAAAAATTACCCTAAGGCGCTTTACAACATAAAATACTAGATAAAAGTAGCAAAACATAAAAATATAACAATGATAAAATAAAATAATAATAATTTTGAATGCAGTTGATAGCAGACAGAAGAAATAAAAATGGAAAAGGGGTGGTGTGAGTGCATAAATAGGCCGATAAGGAGTCTGAGGCAGAAAAGAGGCGGTGGAGTTGGTAGAAAGGATACGAGAGAGGGCAGGGAATAAGAATGTCACAGGATTATGGTAGGTACAGAAATGGTAAAGGGGGGGGGGGGGGGGGGGGGGTGGGGGGTGGGGGTGGGGGGTGAAGCAGAATGAGTTGGGAGAGGTGATCCAAAATGGGGAAGAAAAGAGAAAGTCGATGGATCAAGGTAGGGAAGATATCATTAAATCATTAATAATAATCTACATATACATATACAAGTCCAGTGTTTTTAGACACGATTTAAAAGCTGATAGCGAGTCCACAGTTTTGAGCTGGAGTGGCATGTTGTTCCATAAAGTTGACACAGTCCTGTCGAAACGGCGGTTACCATAGGTCTTTGTTCTGGTGGTAGGTACCTGGAGAAGTGATGTTGACTGGGAACGCAACGTGATGGAACGTATGGTTTCACAAGTAAAAATACATACTTAATGTTAGATAGGGGTTAGGGTTATGGTGTTTAACAACATTTCAGTTATATCGTAGCGGTGGAGGAAACCGGAGTACCCGAGAAAACCACCGACCTGTCGCAAGTCACTGACAAACTTTATCACATAATGTTGTATCGAGTACACCTCGCCTAAGTGGGATTCGAACTCACAACTTTAGTGTTGATTGGCACTGATTACAGAGGTAGTTGTACTACCATACGATCACTACAAAGACTGCCCTCTTTTAATGTTAGATACCGGTAAGAGATAAGACGGCCTTCTTTTAATGTTAGATACCGGTAAGAGATAAGACGGTCCTCTTTTAATGTTAGATACCGGTAAGAGATAAGACGGCCTTCTTTTAATGTTAGATACCGGTAAGAGATAAGACGGTCCTCTTTTAATGTTAGATACCGGTAAGAGATAAGACGGCCTTCTTTTAATGTTAGATACCGGTAAGAAATAAGACGGCCTTCTTTTAATGTTAGATACCGGTAAGAGATAAGACGGCCTTCTTTTAATGTTAGATACCGGTAAGAGATAAGACGGTCCTCTTTTAATGTTAGATACCGGTAAGAGATAAGACGGCCTTCTTTTAATGTTAGATACCGGTAAGAGATAAGACGGTCCTCTTTTAATGTTAGATACCGGTAAGAGATAAGACGGCCTTCTTTTAATGTTAGATACCGGTAAGAGATAAGACGGTCCTCTTTTAATGTTAGATACCGGTAAGAGATAAGACGGCCTTCTTTTAATGTTAGATACCGGTAAGAGATAAGACGGCCCTCTTTTAATGTTAGATACCGGTAAGAGATAAGACGGCCTTCTTTTAATGTTAGATACCGGTAAGAGATAAGACGGCCTTCTTTTAATGTTAGATACCGGTAAGAGATAAGACGGCCTTCTTTTAATGTTAGATACCGGTAAGAGATAAGACGGTCCTCTTTTAATGTTAGATACCGGTAAGAGATAAGACGGCCTTCTTTTAATGTTAGATACCGGTAAGAGATAAGACGGTCCTCTTTTAATGTTAGATACCGGTAAGAGATAAGACGGCCTTCTTTTAATGTTAGATACCGGTAAGAGATAAGACGGCCTTCTTTTAATGTTAGATACCGGTAAGAGATAAGACGGCCTTCTTTTAATGTTAGATACCGGTAAGAGATAAGACGGTCCTCTTTTAATGTTAGATACCGGTAAGAGATAAGACGGCCTTCTTTTAATGTTAGATACCGGTAAGAGATAAGACGGTCCTCTTTTAATGTTAGATACCGGTAAGAGATAAGACGGCCTTCTTTTAATGTTAGATACCGGTAAGAGATAAGACGGTCCTCTTTTAATGTTAGATACCGGTAAGAGATAAGACGGCCTTCTTTTAATGTTAGATACCGGTAAGAGATAAGACGGCCCTCTTTTAATGTTAGATACCGGTAAGAGATAAGACGGCCTTCTTTTAATGTTAGATACCGGTAAGAGATAAGACGGCCTTCTTTTAATGTTAGATACCGGTAAGAGATAAGACGGCCTTCTTTTAATGTTAGATACCGGTAAGAGATAAGACGGCCTTCTTTTAATGTTAGATACCGGTAAGAGATAAGACGGCCTTCTTTTAATGTTAGATACCGGTAAGAGATAAGACGGCCTTCTTTTAATGTTAGATACCGGTAAGAGATAAGATGGCCTTCTTTTAATGTTAGATACCGGTAAGAGATAAGACGGCCTTCTTTTAATGTTAGATACCGGTAAGAGATAAGACGGCCTTCTTTTAATGTTAGATACCGGTAAGAGATAAGACTGCCCTCTTTTAATGTTAGATACCGGTAAGAGATAAGACAGCCTTCTTTTAATGTTAGATACCGGTAAGAGATAAGACGGCTCTCTTTTAATGTTAGATACCGGTAAGAGATAAGACGGCCTTCTTTTTAATGTTAGATACCGGTAAGAGATAAGACGGCCCTCTTTTAATATTAAATACCGGTAAGAGATTAGACGGCCCTCTTTTAATGTTAGCTACCGGTAAGAGATAAGACGGCCCTCTTTTAATGTTAGCTACCGGTAAGAGATAAGACGGCCTTCTTTTAATGTTAGATACCGGTTAGAGATCAGAGGTGATTAATAAATTAATACAATACGAACCTAAATAAAATTCACCAGACAAATCTCCGAATCCGTAGGTGTAATCGTACCATGTTCTATAAAAATCAACTGATCCATCTTGTCGCTTTTGTATAACCTACAATAAGAAAAACAAATAAACTGCTTTAATTTTTGTGTGCTACCAATGCAAAGGTTTTTCTTTAGAACATAATGTATTTCGGTAACTATACGTCTCTCAAACAACGTTAGGAGGCTGAATTGTTTCTTTTTTCTTTTTCTTCCGATTCTTATTCTTTCTTTCTCCAATACATAATGTTGTTCACAACCTTTCTCAGAACACCGTTACCCATATGTACCTGAGATTTGAAAATTTGTTAGGATTGGGTGTCTAAATGGTCCTGAAATAATTTGTTTGTTTGTGTTCCTAAAGGTATATTACAATGGATCCAAGCTAAGGTGTGGACTATTATAGAATCACATAACACAGAAATATATACAGATGAGCAACATGGACATCACCACAAACATAACACAGAAATATATAAAGATGGGCAACATGGACATCACCAAAAAACATAGCACAGAAATATATAAAGATGAGCAACATGGCCAAATCACCAAAAAACATAACACAGAAATATATAAAGATGGGTAACATGGACATCACCAAAAAACATAGCACAGAAATATATAAAGATGAGTAACATGGACGACACCAAAAAACATAACACATAAATATATAAAGATGAGCAACATGGACGACACCAAAAAACATAGCACAGAAATATACAAAGATGAGCAACATGGACATCACCACAAACATAACACAGAAATATATAAAGATGAGCAACATGGACATCACCAATAAAACATAACATAGAAATATATAAAGATGAGCAACATGGACATCACCAAAAAAGATAGCACAGAAATATATAAAGATGATCAACATGGACATCACCAAAAAACATAGCACTGAAATATATAAAGATGAGCAACATGGACATCACCAAAAAACATAGCACTGAAATATATAAAGATGAGCAACATGGACATCACCAAAAAACATAGCACAGAAATATATAAAGATGATCAACATGGACATCACCAAAAAACATAGCACTGAAATATATAAAGAAGAGCAACATGGACATCACCAAAAAACATAACATAGAAATATATAAAAATGAGCAACATGGACATCACCAAAAAACATAACACAGAAATATATAAAGATGAGCAACATGGACATCACCAAAAAACATAGCACTGAAATATATAAAGATATGCAACATGGACATCACCAAAAAACATAACATTGCAATATATAAAGATGAGCAACATGGACATCACCAAAAAAATAGCACAGAAATATATAAAGATGAGCAACAAGGACATCACCAAAAAACATAGCACAGAAATATATAAAGATGAGCAACATGAACATCACCAAAAAACATAACACAGAAATATATAAAGATGAGCAACATGGACATCACCAAAAAACATAGCACAGAAATATATAAAGATGAGCAACATGGACATCACCAAAAAACATAGCACAGAAATATATAAAGATGAGCAACATGGACATCACCAAAAAACATAGCACAGAAATATATAAAGATGAGCAACATGAACATCACCAAAAAACATAGCACAGAAATATATAAAGATGAGCAACATGGAGATCACCGAAAAACATAACACAGAAATAAATAAAGATGAGCAACATGGACATCACCAAAAAACATAGCACAGAAATATATAAAGATGAGCAACATGGACGACATCACCAAAAAACATAGCACAGAAATATATAAAGATGAGCAACATGGACATCACCAAAAAACATAGCACAGAAATATATAAAGATGAGCAACATGGACGACATCACCAAAAAACATAGCACAGAAATATATAAAGATGAGCAACATGGACATCACCAAAAAACATAGCACAGAAATATATAAAGATGAGCAACATGGACATCACCAGAAAACATAGCACAGAAATATATAAAGATGAGCAACATGAACATCACCAAAAAACATAGCACAGAAATATATAAAGATGAGCAACATGGAGATCACCGAAAAACATAGCACAGAAATAAATAAAGATGAGCAACATGGACATCACCAAAAAAACATAGCACAGAAATATATAAAGATGAGCAACATGGACGACATCACCAAAAAACATAGCACAGAAATATATAAAGATGAGCAACATGGACATCACCAAAAAACATAGCACAGAAATATATAAAGATGAGCAACATGGACGACATCACCAAAAAACATAGCACAGAAATATATAAAGATGAGCAACATGGACATCACCAAAAAACATAACATAGAAATATATAAAGATGAGCAACATGGACATCACCAAAAAACATAGCACTGAAATATATAAAGATGAGCAACATGGACATCACCAAAAAACATAGCACTGAAATATATAAAGATGAGCAAGATGGACATCACCAAAAAAGATAGCACAGAAATATATAAAGATGATCAACATGGACATCACCAAAAACATAGCACAGAAATATATAAAGATGAGCAACATGGACATCACCAAAAAACATAGCACTGAAATATATAAAGATGAGCAACATGGACATCACCAAAAAACATAGCACTGAAATATATAAATATGAGCAACATGGACATCACCAAAAAACATAGCACTGAAATATATAAAGATGAGCAACATGGACATCACCAAAAAACATAGCACAGAAATATATAAAGATGATCAACATGGACATCACCAAAAAACATAGCACTGAAATATATAAAGATGAGCAACATGAACATCACCAAAAAACATAACACAGAAATATATAAAGATGAGCAACATGGACGACATCACCAAAAAACATAGCACAGAAATATATAAAGATGAGCAACATGGACATCACCAAAAAACATAGCACAGAAATATATAAAGATGAGCAACATGGACATCACCAAAAAATATAGCACAGAAATATATAAAGATGAGCAACATGAACATCACCAAAAAACATAGCACAGAAATATATAAAGATGAGCAACATGGAGATCACCGAAAAACATAACACAGAAATAAATAAAGATGAGCAACATGGACATCACCAAAAAACATAGCACAGAAATATATAAAGATGAGCAACATGGACGACATCACCAAAAAACATAGCACAGAAATATATAAAGATGAGCAACATGGACATCACCAAAAAACATAGCACAGAAATATATAAAGATGAGCAACATGGACGACATCACCAAAAAACATAGCACAGAAATATATAAAGATGAGCAACATGGACGACATCACCAAAAAACATAGCACAGAAATATATAAAGATGAGCAACATGGACATCACCAAAAAACATAGCACAGAAATATATAAAGATGAGCAACATGAACATCACCAAAAAACATAGCACAGAAATATATAAAGATGAGCAACATGGACATCACCAAAAAACATAGCACAGAAATATATAAAGATGAGCAACATGGACGACATCACCAAAAAACATAGCACAGAAATATATAAAGATGAGCAACATGGACGACATCACCAAAAAACATAGCACAGAAATATATAAAGATGAGCAACATGGACATCACCAAAAAACATAGCACAGAAATATATAAAGATGAGCAACATGAACATCACCAAAAAACATAGCACAGAAATATATAAAGATGGGCAACATGGAGATCACCGAAAAACATAACACAGAAATAAATAAAGATGAGCAACATGGACATCACCAAAAAACATAGCACAGAAATATATAAAGATGAGCAACATGGACGACATCACCAAAAAACATAGCACAGAAATATATAAAGATGAGCAACATGGACATCACCAAAAAACATAGCACAGAAATATATAAAGATGAGCAACATGGACGACATCACCAAAAAACATAGCACAGAAATATATAAAGATGAGCAACATGGACATCACCAAAAAACATAGCACAGAAATATATAAAGATGAGCAACATGGACATCATCAAAAAACATAGCACAGAAATATATAAAGATGATCAACATGGACATCACCAAAAAACATAGCACAGAAATATATAAAGATGAGCAACATGGACATCACCAAAAAACATAGCACAGAAATATATAAAGATGAGCAACATGGACATCACCAAAAAACATAGCACTGAAATATATAAAGATGAGCAACATGGACCTCACCAACAAACATAACACAGAAATATATAAAGATGAGCAACAGGGACGACATCACCAAAAACATAGCACAGAAATATATAAAGATGAGCAACATGGACGACATCACCAAAAAACATAGCACAGAAATATATAAAGATGAGCAACATGGACATCACCGAAAAACATAGCACAGAAATATATAAAGATGAGCAACATGGACATCACCAAAAAACATAGCACAGAAATATATAAAGATGAGCAACATGGACATCACCAAAAAACATAGCACAGAAATAAATAAAGATGAGCAACATGGACATCAACAAAAAACATAACACAGAAATATATAAAGATGAACAACATGGACATCACCAAAAAACATAGCACAGAAATATATAAAGATGAGCAACATGGACATCACCAAAAAACATAGCACAGAAATATATAAAGATGAGCAACATGAACATCACCAAAAAACATAACACAGAAATATATAAAGATGAGCAACATGGACATCACCAGAAAAACATAACACAGAAATATATAAAGATGAGCAACATGGACATCAACAAAAAACATAACACAGAAATATATAAAGATGAGCAACATGGACATCACCAAAAAAACATAACACAGAAATATATAAAAATGAGCAACATGAACATCACCAAAAAACATAACACAGAAATATATAAAGATGAGCAACATAGACATCACCAAAAAACATAGCACAGAAATATATAAAGATGAGCAACATGGACGACATCACCAAAAAACATAGCACAGAAATATATAAAGATGAGCAACATGGACATCACCAAAAAACATAGCACAGAAATATATAAAGATGAGCAACATGGACATCACCAAAAAACATAGCACAGAAATATATAAAGATGAGCAACATGAACATCACCAAAAAACATAGCACTGAAATATATAAAGATGAGCAACATGGACATCATCAAAAAACAGAGCACAGAAATATATAAAGATGAGCAACATGGACATCACCAAAAAACATAGCACAGAAATATATAAAGATGAGCAACATGAACATCACCAAAAAATATAGCACAGAAATATATAAAGATGATCAACATGGAGATCACCGAAAAACATAACACAGAAATAAATAAAGATGAGCAACATGGACATTACCAAAAAACATAGCACAGAAATATATAAAGATGAGCAACATGGACGACATCACCAAAAAACATAGCACAGAAATATATCAAGATGAGCAACATGAACATCACCAAAAAACATAGCACTGAAATATATAAAGATGAGCAACATGGACATCATCAAAAAACAGAGCACAGAAATATATAAAGATGAGCAACATGGACATCACCAAAAAACATAGCACAGAAATATATAAAGATGAGCAACATGGACGACATCACCAAAAAACATAGCACTGAAATATATAAAGATGAGCAACATGGACATCATCAAAAAACATAGCACAGAAATATATAAAGATGAGCAACATGGACATCACCAAAAAACATAGCACAGAAATATATAAAGATGAGCAACATGGACGACATCACCAAAAAACATAGCACAGAAATATATAAAGATGAGCAACATGGACATCACCAAAAAACATAGCACAGAAATATATAAAGATGAGCAACATGGACATCACCAAAAAACATAGCACAGAAATATATAAAGATGAGCAACATGAACATCACCAAAAAACATAGCACAGAAATATATAAAGATGGGCAACATGGAGATCACCGAAAAACATAACACAGAAATAAATAAAGATGAGCAACATGGACATCACCAAAAAACATAGCACAGAAATATATAAAGATGAGCAACATGGACGACATCACCAAAAAACATAGCACAGAAATATATAAAGATGAGCAACATGGACATCACCAAAAAACATAGCACAGAAATATATAAAGATGAGCAACATGGACGACATCACCAAAAAACATAGCACAGAAATATATAAAGATGAGCAACATGGACATCACCAAAAAACATAGCACAGAAATATATAAAGATGAGCAACATGGACATCATCAAAAAACATAGCACAGAAATATATAAAGATGATCAACATGGACATCACCAAAAAACATAGCACAGAAATATATAAAGATGAGCAACATGGACATCACCAAAAAACATAACACAGAAATATATAAAGATGAGCAACATGGACATCACCAAAAAACATAGCACTGAAATATATAAAGATGAGCAACATGGACCTCACCAACAAACATAACACAGAAATATATAAAGATGAGCAACAGGGACGACATCACCAAAAACATAGCACAGAAATATATAAAGATGAGCAACATGGACGACATCACCAAAAAACATAGCACAGAAATATATAAAGATGAGCAACATGGACATCACCAAAAAACATAGCACAGAAATATATAAAGATGAGCAACATGAACATCACCAAAAAACATAACACAGAAATATATAAAGATGAGCAACATGGACATCACCAGAAAAACATAACACAGAAATATATAAAGATGAGCAACATGGACATCAACAAAAAACATAACACAGAAATATATAAAGATGAGCAACATGGACATCACCAAAAAAACATAACACAGAAATATATAAAAATGAGCAACATGAACATCACCAAAAAACATAACACAGAAATATATAAAGATGAGCAACATAGACATCACCAAAAAACATAGCACAGAAATATATAAAGATGAGCAACATGGACGACATCACCAAAAAACATAGCACAGAAATATATAAAGATGAGCAACATGGACATCACCAAAAAACATAGCACAGAAATATATAAAGATGAGCAACATGGACATCACCAAAAAACATAGCACAGAAATATATAAAGATGAGCAACATGAACATCACCAAAAAACATAGCACTGAAATATATAAAGATGAGCAACATGGACATCATCAAAAAACAGAGCACAGAAATATATAAAGATGAGCAACATGGACATCACCAAAAAACATAGCACAGAAATATATAAAGATGAGCAACATGAACATCACCAAAAAATATAGCACAGAAATATATAAAGATGACCAACATGGAGATCACCGAAAAACATAACACAGAAATAAATAAAGATGAGCAACATGGACATTACCAAAAAACATAGCACAGAAATATATAAAGATGAGCAACATGGACGACATCACCAAAAAACATAGCACAGAAATATATAAAGATGAGCAACATGGACATCACCAAAAAAATAGCACAGAAATATATAAAGATGAGCAACATGGACGACATCACCAAAAAACATAGCACAGAAATATATAAAGATGAGCAACATGGACATCACCAAAAAACATAGCACAGAAATATATAAAGATGAGCAACATGGACATCACCAAAAAACATAGCACAGAAATATATAAAGATGATCAACATGGACATCACCAAAAAACATAGCACAGAAATAAATAAAGATGAGCAACATGGACATCAACAAAAAACATAACACAGAAATATATAAAGATGAACAACATGGACATCACCAAAAAACATAGCACAGAAATATATAAAGATGAGCAACATGGACATCACCAAAAAACATAGCACAGAAATATATAAAGATGAGCAACATGAACATCACCAAAAAACATAACACAGAAATATATAAAGATGAGCAACATGGACATCACCAGAAAAACATAACACAGAAATATATAAAGATGAGCAACATGGACATCAACAAAAAACATAACACAGAAATATATAAAGATGAGCAACATGGACATCACCAAAAAAACATAACACAGAAATATATAAAAATGAGCAACATGAACATCACCAAAAAACATAACACAGAAATATATAAAGATGAGCAACATAGACATCACCAAAAAACATAGCACAGAAATATATAAAGATGAGCAACATGGACGACATCACCAAAAAACATAGCACAGAAATATATAAAGATGAGCAACATGGACATCACCAAAAAACATAGCACAGAAATATATAAAGATGAGCAACATGGACATCACCAAAAAACATAGCACAGAAATATATAAAGATGAGCAACATGAACATCACCAAAAAACATAGCACTGAAATATATAAAGATGAGCAACATGGACATCATCAAAAAACAGAGCACAGAAATATATAAAGATGAGCAACATGGACATCACCAAAAAACATAGCACAGAAATATATAAAGATGAGCAACATGAACATCACCAAAAAATATAGCACAGAAATATATAAAGATGATCAACATGGAGATCACCGAAAAACATAACACAGAAATAAATAAAGATGAGCAACATGGACATTACCAAAAAACATAGCACAGAAATATATAAAGATGAGCAACATGGACGACATCACCAAAAAACATAGCACAGAAATATATAAAGATGAGCAACATGAACATCACCAAAAAACATAGCACTGAAATATATAAAGATGAGCAACATGGACATCATCAAAAAACAGAGCACAGAAATATATAAAGATGAGCAACATGGACATCACCAAAAAACATAGCACAGAAATATATAAAGATGAGCAACATGGACGACATCACCAAAAAACATAGCACTGAAATATATAAAGATGAGCAACATGGACATCATCAAAAAACATAGCACAGAAATATATAAAGATGAGCAACATGGACATCACCAAAAAACATAGCACAGAAATATATAAAGATGAGCAACATGGACGACATCACCAAAAAACATAGCACAGAAATATATAAAGATGAGCAACATGGACATCACCAAAAAACATAGCACAGAAATATATAAAGATGAGCAACATGGACATCACCAAAAAACATAGCACAGAAATATATAAAGATGAGCAACATGAACATCACCAAAAAACATAGCACAGAAATATATAAAGATGGGCAACATGGAGATCACCGAAAAACATAACACAGAAATAAATAAAGATGAGCAACATGGACATCACCAAAAAACATAGCACAGAAATATATAAAGATGAGCAACATGGACGACATCACCAAAAAACATCGCACAGAAATATATAAAGATGAGCAACATGGACATCACCAAAAAACATAGCACAGAAATATATAAAGATGAGCAACATGGACGACATCACCAAAAAACATAGCACAGAAATATATAAAGATGAGCAACATGGACATCACCAAAAAACATAGCACAGAAATATATAAAGATGAGCAACATGGACATCATCAAAAAACATAGCACAGAAATATATAAAGATGATCAACATGGACATCACCAAAAAACATAGCACAGAAATATATAAAGATGAGCAACATGGACATCACCAAAAAACATAACACAGAAATATATAAAGATGAGCAACATGGACATCACCAAAAAACATAGCACTGAAATATATAAAGATGAGCAACATGGACCTCACCAACAAACATAACACAGAAATATATAAAGATGAGCAACAGGGACGACATCACCAAAAACATAGCACAGAAATATATAAAGATGAGCAACATGGACGACATCACCAAAAAACATAGCACAGAAATATATAAAGATGAGCAACATGGACATCACCGAAAAACATAGCACAGAAATATATAAAGATGAGCAACATGGAAATCACCAAAAAACATAGCACAGAAATATATAAAGATGAGCAACATGGACATCACCAAAAAACATAACACAGAAATATATAAAGATGAGCAACATGGACATCAACAAAAAACATAACACAGAAATATATAAAGATGAGCAACATGGACATCAACAAAAAACATAACACAGAAATATATAAAGATGAACAACATGGACATCACCAAAAAACATAGCACAGAAATATATAAAGATGAGCAACATGGACATCACCAAAAAACATAACACAGAAATATATAAAGATGAGCAACATGGACATCACCAAAAAACATAACACAGAAATATATAAAGATGAGCAACATGGACATCAACAAAAAACATAGCACAGAAATATATAAAGATGATCAACATGGACATCACCAAAAAACATAGCACAGAAATATATAAAGATGAGCAACATGAACATCACCAAAAAACATAACACAGAAATATATAAAGATGAGCAACATGGACATCACCAGAAAAACATAACACAGAAATATATAAAGATGAGCAACATGGACATCAACAAAAAACATAACACAGAAATATATAAAGATGAGCAACATGGACATCACCAAAAAAACATAACACAGAAATATATAAAAATGAGCAACATGAACATCACCAAAAAACATAACACAGAAATATATAAAGATGAGCAACATAGACATCACCAAAAAACATAGCACAGAAATATATAAAGATGAGCAACATGGACGACATCACCAAAAAACATAGCACAGAAATATATAAAGATGAGCAACATGGACATCACCAAAAAACATAGCACAGAAATATATAAAAATGAGCAACATGGACATCACCAAAAAACATAGCACAGAAATATATAAAGATGAGCAACATGAACATCACCAAAAAACATAGCACTGAAATATATAAAGATGAGCAACATGGACATCATCAAAAAACAGAGCACAGAAATATATAAAGATGAGCAACATGGACATCACCAAAAAACATAGCACAGAAATATATAAAGATGAGCTACATGAACATCACCAAAAAATATAGCACAGAAATATATAAAGATGATCAACATGGAGATCACCGAAAAACATAACACAGAAATAAATAAAGATGAGCAACATGGACATTACCAAAAAACATAGCACAGAAATATATAAAGATGAGCAACATGGACGACATCACCAAAAAACATAGCACAGAAATATATAAAGATGAGCAACATGGACATCACCAAAAAACATAACACAGAAATATATAAAGATGAGCAACATGGACGACATCACCAAAAAACATAGCACAGAAATATATAAAGATGAGCAACATGGACATCACCAAAAAACATAGCACAGAAATATATAAAGATGAGCAACATGGACGACATCACCAAAAAACATAGCACAGAAATATATAAAGATGAGCAACATGGACATCACCAAAAAACATAGCACAGAAATATATAAAGATGAGCAACATGGACATCATCAAAAAACATAGCACAGAAATATATAAAGATGATCAACATGGACATCACCAAAAAACATAGCACAGAAATATATAAAGATGAGCAACATGGACATCACCAAAAAACATAACACAGAAATATATAAAGATGAGCAACATGGACATCACCAAAAAACATAGCACTGAAATATATAAAGATGAGCAACATGGACCTCACCAACAAACATAACACAGAAATATATAAAGATGAGCAACAGGGACGACATCACCAAAAACATAGCACAGAAATATATAAAGATGAGCAACATGGACGACATCACCAAAAAACATAGCACAGAAATATATAAAGATGAGCAACATGGACATCACCGAAAAACATAGCACAGAAATATATAAAGATGAGCAACATGGACATCACCAAAAAACATAGCACAGAAATATATAAAGATGAGCAACATGGAAATCACCAAAAAACATAGCACAGAAATAAATAAAGATGAGCAACATGGACATCACCAAAAAACATAGCACAGAAATATATAAAGATGAGCAACATGAACATCACCAAAAAACATAACACAGAAATATATAAAGATGAGCAACATGGACATCACCAGAAAAACATAACACAGAAATATATAAAGATGAGCAACATGGACATCAACAAAAAACATAACACAGAAATATATAAAGATGAGCAACATGGACATCACCAAAAAAACATAACACAGAAATATATAAAAATGAGCAACATGAACATCACCAAAAAACATAACACAGAAATATATAAAGATGAGCAACATAGACATCACCAAAAAACATAGCACAGAAATATATAAAGATGAGCAACATGGACGACATCACCAAAAAACATAGCACAGAAATATATAAAGATGAGCAACATGGACATCACCAAAAAACATAGCACAGAAATATATAAAGATGAGCAACATGGACATCACCAAAAAACATAGCACAGAAATATATAAAGATGAGCAACATGAACATCACCAAAAAACATAGCACTGAAATATATAAAGATGAGCAACATGGACATCATCAAAAAACAGAGCACAGAAATATATAAAGATGAGCAACATGGACATCACCAAAAAACATAGCACAGAAATATATAAAGATGAGCAACATGAACATCACCAAAAAATATAGCACAGAAATATATAAAGATGATCAACATGGAGATCACCGAAAAACATAACACAGAAATAAATAAAGATGAGCAACATGGACATTACCAAAAAACATAGCACAGAAATATATAAAGATGAGCAACATGGACGACATCACCAAAAAACATAGCACAGAAATATATAAAGATGAGCAACATGGACATCACCAAAAAACATAGCACAGAAATATATAAAGATGAGCAACATGGACGACATCACCAAAAAACATAGCACAGAAATATATAAAGATGAGCAACATGGACATCACCAAAAAACATAGCACAGAAATATATAAAGATGAGCAACATGGACATCACCAAAAAACATAGCACAGAAATATATAAAGATGATCAACATGGACATCACCAAAAAACATAGCACAGAAATATATAAAGATGAGCAACATGGACATCACCAAAAAACATAACACAGAAATATATAAAGATGAGCAACATGGACATCACTAAAAAACATAGCACTGAAATATATAAAGATGAGCAACATGGACCTCACCAACAAACATAGCACAGAAATATATAAAGATGAGCAACATGGACGACATCACCAAAAAACATAGCCCAGAAATATATAAAGATGAGCAACATGGACATCACCGAAAAACATAGCACAGAAATATATAAAGATGAGCAACATGGACATCACCAAAAAACATAGTACAGAAATATATAAAGATGAGCAACATGGACATCAACAAAAAACATAACACAGAAATATATAAAGATGATCAACATGGACATCACCAAAAAACATAGCACAGAAATATATAAAGATGAGCAACATGGACATCACCAAAAAACATAGCACAGAAATATATAAAGATGAGCAACATGGACATCACCAAAAAACATAACACAGAAATATATAAAGATGAGCAACATGGACATCACCAAAAAACATAGCACAGAAATAAATAAAGATGAGCAACATGGACATCAACAAAAAACATAACACAGAAATATATAAAGATGAACAACATGGACATCACCAAAAAACATAGCACAGAAATATATAAAGATGAGCAACATGGACATCACCAAAAAACATAACACAGAAATATATAAAGATGAGCAACATGAACATCACCAAAAAACATAACACAGAAATATATAAAGATGAGCAACATGGACATCACCAGAAAAACATAACACAGAAATATATAAAGATGAGCAACATGGACATCAACAAAAAACATAACATAGAAATATATAAAGATGAGCAACATGGACATCACCAAAAAAACATAACACAGAAATATATAAAAATGAGCAACATGAACATCACCAAAAAACATAACACAGAAATATATAAAGATGAGCAACATGGACATCACCAAAAAACATAGCACAGAAATATATAAAGATGAGCAACATGGACGACATCACCAAAAAACATAGCACAGAAATATATAAAGATGAGCAACATGGACATCACCAAAAAACATAGCACAGAAATATATAAAGATGAGCAACATGGACATCACCAAAAAACATAGCACAGAAATATATAAAGATGAGCAACATGAACATCACCAATAAACATAGCACTGAAATATATAAAGATGAGCAACATGGACATCACCAAAAAACATAGCACAGAAATATATAAAGATGAGCAACATGGACATCACCAAAAAACATAGCACAGAAATATATAAAGATGAGCAACATGAACATCACCAAAAAACATAGCACTGAAATATATAAAGATGATCAACATGGAGATCAACGAAAAACATAACACAGAAATAAATAAAGATGAGCAACATGGACATTACCAAAAAACATAGCACAGAAATATATAAAGATGAGCAACATGGACGACATCACCAAAAAACATAGCACAGAAATATATAAAGATGAGCAACATGGACATCACCAAAAAACATAGCACAGAAATATATAAAGATGAGCAACATGGACGACATCACCAAAAAACATAGCACAGAAATATATAAAGATGAGCAACATGGACATCACCAAAAAACATAGCACAGAAATATATAAAGATGAGCAACATGGACATCACCAAAAAACATAGCACAGAAATATATAAAGATGATCAACATGGACATCACCAAAAAACATAGCACAGAAATATATAAAGATGAGCAACATGGACATCACCAAAAAACATAACACAGAAATATATAAAGATGAGCAACATGGACATCACCAAAAAACATAGCACTGAAATATATAAAGATGAGCAACATGGACCTCACCAACAAACATAACACAGAAATATATAAAGATGAGCAACATGGACGACATCACCAAAAACATAGCACAGAAATATATAAAGATGAGCAACATGGACGACATCACCAAAAAACATAGCCCAGAAATATATAAAGATGAGCAACATGGACATCACCGAAAAACATAGCACAGAAATATATAAAGATGAGCAACATGGACATAACCAAAAAACATAGTACAGAAATATATAAAGATGAGCAACATGGACGACATCACCAAAAAACATAGCACAGAAATATATAAAGATGAGCAACATGGACATCACCAAAAAACATAGCACAGAAATATATAAAGATGAGCAACATGGACGACATCACCAAAAAACATAGCACAGAAATATATAAAGATGAGCAACATGGACATCACCAAAAAACATAGCACAGAAATATATAAAGATGAGCAACATGGACATCACCAAAAAACATAGCACAGAAATATATAAAGATGAGCAACATGAACATCACCAAAAAACATAGCACAGAAATATATAAAGATGAGCAACATGGAGATCACCGAAAAACATAACACAGAAATAAATAAAGATGAGCAACATGGACATCACCAAAAAACATAGCACAGAAATATATAAAGATGAGCAACATGGACGACATCACCAAAAAACATAGCACAGAAATATATAAAGATGAGCAACATGGACATCACCAAAAAACATAGCACAGAAATATATAAAGATGAGCAACATGGACGACATCACCAAAAAACATAGCACAGAAATATATAAAGATGAGCAACATGGACATCACCAAAAAACATAGCACAGAAATATATAAAGATGAGCAACATGGAGATCACCGAAAAACATAGCACTGAAATATATAAAGATGATCAACATGGACATCACCAAAAAACATAGCACTGAAATATATAAAGATGAGCAACATGGACGACATCACCAAAAAACATAGCACAGAAATATATAAAGATGAGCAACATGGACATCACCAAAAAACATAGCACAGAAATATATAAAGATGAGCAACATGGACGACATCACCAAAAAACATAGCACAGAAATATATAAAGATGAGCAACATGGACATCACCAAAAAACATAGCACAGAAATATATAAAGATGAGCAACATGGACGACATCACCAAAAAACATAGCACAGAAATATATAAAGATGAGCAACATGGACATCACCAAAAAACATAGCACAGAAATATATAAAGATGAGCAACATGGACATCATCAAAAAACATAGCACAGAAATATATAAAGATGATCAACATGGACATCACCAAAAAACATAGCACTGAAATATATAAAGATGAGCAACATGGACATCACCAAAAAACATAACACAGAAATATATAAAGATGAGCAACATGGACATCACCAAAAAACATAGCACTGAAATATATAAAGATGAGCAACATGGACCTCACCAACAAACATAACACAGAAATATATAAAGATGAGCAACATGGACGACATCACCAAAAACATAGCACAGAAATATATAAAGATGAGCAACATGGACGACATCACCAAAAAACATAGCACAGAAATATATAAAGATGAGCAACATGGACATCACCGAAAAACATAGCACAGAAATATATAAAGATGAGCAACATGGACATCACCAAAAAACATAGCACAGAAATATATAAAGATGAGCAACATGGACATCAACAAAAAACATAACACAGAAATATATAAAGATGATCAACATGGACATCACCAAAAAACATAACACAGAAATATATAAAGATGAGCAACATGGACATCACCAAAAAACATAGCACAGAAATAAATAAAGATGAGCAACATGGACATCACCAAAAAACATAACACAGAAATATATAAAGATGAGCAACATGGACATCACCAAAAAACATAACACAGAAATATATAAAGATGAGCAACATGAACATCACCAAAAAACATAACACAGAAATATATAAAGATGAGCAACATGGACATCACCAGAAAAACATAACACAGAAATATATAAAGATGAGCAACATGGACATCAACAAAAAACATAACACAGAAATATATAAAGATGAGCAACATGGACATCACCAAAAAAACATAACACAGAAATATATAAAAATGAGCAACATGAACATCACCAAAAAACATAACACAGAAATATATAAAGATGAGCAACATGGACATCACCAAAAACATAGCACAGAAATATATAAAGATGAGCAACATGGACGACATCACCAAAAAACATAGCACAGAAATATATAAAGATGAGCAACATGGACATCACCAAAAAACATAGCACAGAAATATATAAAGATGAGCAACATGGACGACATCACCAAAAAACATAGCACAGAAATATATAAAGATGAGCAACATGACCTCACCAACAAACATAACACAGAAATATATACAGATGAGCAACATGGACGACATCTCCAAAAACATAGCACAGAAATATATAAAGATGAGCAACATGGACGACATCACCAAAAAACATAGCCCAGAAATATATAAAGATGAGCAACATGGACATCACCGAAAAACATAGCACAGAAATATATAAAGATGAGCAACATGGACATCACCAAAAAACATAGCACAGAAATATATAAAGATGAGCAACATGGACATCAACAAAAAACATAACACAGAAATATATAAAGATGATCAACATGGACATCACCAAAATACATAACACAGAAATATATAAAGATGAGCAACATGGACATCACCAAAAAACATAGCACTGAAATATATAAAGATGAGCAACATGGACATCACCAAAAAACATAGCACAGAAATAAATAAAGATGAGCAACATGGACATCAACAAAAAACATAACACAGAAATATATAAAGATGAGCAACATGGACATCACCAAAAAACATAGCACAGAAATATATAAAGATGAGCAACATGGACATCACCAAAAAACATAGCACAGAAATATATAAAGATGAGCAACATGAACATCACCAAAAAACATAGCACAGAAATATATAAAGATGAGCAACATGGAGATCACCGAAAAACATAACACAGAAATAAATAAAGATGAGCAACATGGACATCACCAAAAAACATAGCACAGAAATATATAAAGATGAGCAACATGGACGACATCACCAAAAAACATAGCACAGAAATATATAAAGATGAGCAACATGGACATCACCAAAAAACATAGCACAGAAATATATAAAGATGAGCAACATGGACGACATCACCAAAAAACATAGCACAAAAATATATAAAGATGAGCAACATGGACATCACCAAAAAACATAGCACAGAAATATATAAAGATGAGCAACATGGACATCACCAAAAAACATAGCACAGAAATATATAAAGATGAGCAACATGAACATCACCAAAAAACATAGCACAGAAATATATAAAGATGAGCAACATGGAGATCACCGAAAAACATAACACAGAAATAAATAAAGATGAGCAACATGGACATCACCAAAAAACATAGCACAGAAATATATAAAGATGAGCAACATGGACGACATCACCAAAAAACATAGCACAGAAATATATAAAGATGAGCATCATGGACATCACCAAAAAACATAGCACAGAAATATATAAAGATGAGCAACATGGACGACATCACCAAAAAACATAGCACAGAAATATATAAAGATGCGCAACATGGACATCACCAAAAAACATAGCACAGAAATATATAAAGATGAGCAACATGGACATCATCAAAAAACATAGCACAGAAATATATAAAGATGATCAACATGGACATCACCAAAAAACATAGCACTGAAATATATAAAGATGAGCAACATGGACCTCACCAACAAACATAACACAGAAATATATAAAGATGAGCAACATGGACGACATCACCAAAAACATAGCACAGAAATATATAAAGATGAGCAACATGGACGACATCACCAAAAAACATAGCACAGAAATATATAAAGATGAGCAACATGGGTATCACCGAAAAACATAGCACAGAAATATAAAAAGATGAGCAACATGGACATCACCAAAAAACATAGCACAGAAATATATAAAGATGAGCAACATGGACATCAACAAAAAACATAGCACAGAAATATATAAAGATGATCAACATGGACATCACCAAAAAACATAACACAGAAATATATAAAGATGAGCAACATGGACATCACCAAAAAACATAGCACAGAAATAAATAAAGATGAGCAACATGGACATCAACAAAAAACATAACACAGAAATATATAAAGATGAACAACATGGACATCACCAAAAAACATAGCACAGAAATATATAAAGATGAGCAACATGAACATCACCAAAAAACATAACACAGAAATATATAAAGATGAGCAACATGGACATCACCAAAAAACATAACACAGAAATATATAAAGATGAGCAACATGAACATCACCAAAAAACATAACACAGAAATATATAAAGATGAGCAACATGGACATCACCAGAAAAACATAACACAGAAATATATAAAGATGAGCAACATGGACATCAACAAAAAACATAACACAGAAATATATAAAGATGAGCAACATGGACATCACCAAAAAAACATAGCACAGAAATATATAAAAATGAGCAACATGAACATCACCAAAAAACATAACACAGAAATATATAAAGATGAGCAACATGGACATCACCAAAAACATAGCACAGAAATATATAAAGATGAGCAACATGGACGACATCACCAAAAAACATAGCACAGAAATATATAAAGATGAGCAACATGGACATCACCAAAAAACATAGCACAGAAATATATAAAGATGAGCAACATGGACGACATCACCAAAAAACATAGCACAGAAATATATAAAGATGAGCATCATGGACATCACCAAAAAACATAGCACAGAAATATATAAAGATGAGCAACATGGACGACATCACCAAAAAACATAGCACAGAAATATATAAAGATGCGCAACATGGACATCACCAAAAAACATAGCACAGAAATATATAAAGATGAGCAACATGGACATCACCAAAAAACATAGCACAGAAATATATAAAGATGATCAACATGGACATCACCAAAAAACATAGCACTGAAATATATAAAGATGAGCAACATGGACCTCACCAACAAACATAACACAGAAATATATAAAGATGAGCAACATGGACGACATCACCAAAAACATAGCACAGAAATATATAAAGATGAGCAACATGGACGACATCACCAAAAAACATAGCACAGAAATATATAAAGATGAGCAACATGGGTATCACCGAAACACATAGCACAGAAATATATAAAGATGAGCAACATGGGTATCACCGAAACACATAGCACAGAAATATATAAAGATGAGCAACATGGACATCACCAAAAAACATAGCACAGAAATATATAAAGATGAGCAACATGGACATCAACAAAAAACATAGCACAGAAATATATAAAGATGATCAACATGGACATCACCAAAAAACATAACACAGAAATATATAAAGATGAGCAACATGGACATCACCAAAAAACATAGCACAGAAATAAATAAAGATGAGCAACATGGACATCAACAAAAAACATAACACAGAAATATATAAAGATGAACAACATGGACATCACCAAAAAACATAGCACAGAAATATATAAAGATGAGCAACATGAACATCACCAAAAAACATAACGCAGAAATATATAAAGATGAGCAACATGGACATTACCAGAAAAACATAACACAGAAATATATAAAGATGAGCAACATGGACATCAACAAAAAACATAACACAGAAATATATAAAGATGAGCAACATGGACATCACCAAAAAAACATAACACAGAAATATATAAAAATGAGCAACATGAACATCACCAAAAAACATAACACAGAAATATATAAAGATGAGCAACATGGACATCACCAAAAACATAGCACAGAAATATATAAAGATGAGCAACATGGACGACATCACCAAAAAACATAGCACAGAAATATATAAAGATGAGCAACATGGACATCACCAAAAAACATAGCACAGAAATATATAAAGATGAGCAACATGGACATCACCAAAAAACATAGCACAGAAATATATAAAGATGAGCAACATGAACATCACCAAAAAACATAGCACAGAAATATATAAAGATGAGCAACATGGACATCACCAAAAAACATAGCACAGAAATATATAAAGATGAGCATCATGGACATCACCAAAAACATAGCACAGAAATATATAAAGATGAGCAACATGGACGACATCACCAAAAAACATAGCACAGAAATATATAAAGATGAGCAACATGGACATCACCAAAAAACATAGCACAGAAATATATAAAGTTGAGCAACATGGACATCATCAAAAAACATAGCACAGAAATATATAAAGATGATCAACATGGACATCACCAAAAAACATAGCACTGAAATATATAAAGATGAGCAACATGGACCTCACCAACAAACATAACACAGAAATATATAAAGATGAGCAACATGGACGACATCACCAAAAACATAGCACAGAAATATATAAAGATGAGCAACATGGACGACATCACCAAAAAACATAGCACAGAAATATATAAAGATGAGCAACATGGACATCACCGAAAAACATAGCACAGAAATATATAAAGATGATCAACATGGAGATCACCAAAAAACATAGCACAGAAATATATAAAGATGAGCAACATGGACATCAACAAAAAACATAACACAGAAATATATAAAGATGATCAACATGGACATCACCAAAAAACATAACACAGAAATATATAAAGATGAGCAACATGGACATCACCAAAAAACATAGCACAGAAATAAATAAAGATGAGCAACATGGACATCAACAAAAAACATAACACAGAAATATATAAAGATGAACAACATGGACATCACCAAAAAACATAGCACAGAAATATATAAAGATGAGCAACATGGACATCACCAAAAAACATAACACAGAAATATATAAAGATGAGCAACATGAACATCACCAAAAAACATAACACAGAAATATATAAAGATGAGCAACATGGACATCACCAGAAAAACATAACACAGAAATATATAAAGATGAGCAACATGGACATCAACAAAAAACATAACACAGAAATATATAAAGATGAGCAACATGGACATCACCAAAAAAACATAACACAGAAATATATAAAAATGAGCAACATGAACATCACCAAAAAACATAACACAGAAATATATAAAGATGAGCAACATGGACATCACCAAAAACATAGCACAGAAATATATAAAGATGAGCAACATGGACGACATCACCAAAAAACATAGCACAGAAATATATAAAGATGAGCAACATGGACATCACCAAAAGACATAGCACAGAAATATATAAAGATGAGCAACATGGACATCACCAAAAAACATAGCACAGAAATATATAAAGATGAGCAACATGAACATCGCCAATAAACATAGCACTAAAATATATAAAGATGAGCAACATGGACATCACCAAAAAACATAGCACAGAAATATATAAAGATGAGCAACATGGACATCACCAAAAAACATAGCACAGAAATATATAAAGATGAGCAACATGAACATCACCAAAAAACATAGCACAGAAATATATAAAGATGATCAACATGGAGATCACCGAAAAACATAACACAGAAATAAATAAAGATGAGCAACATGGACATTACCACAAAACATAGCACAGAAATATATAAAGATGAGCAACATGGACGACATCACCAAAAAACATAGCACAGAAATATATAAAGATGAGCAACATGGACATCACCAAAAAACATAGCACAGAAATATATAAAGATGAGCAACATGGACGACATCACCAAAAAACATAGCACAGAAATATATAAAGATGAGCAACATGGACATCACCAAAAAACATAGCACAGAAATATATAAAGATGAGCAACATGGACATCACCAAAAAACATAGCACAGAAATATATAAAGATGATCAACATGGACATCACCAAAAAACATAGCACAGAAATATATAAAGATGAGCAACATGGACATCACCAAAAAACATAACACAGAAATATATAAAGATGAGCAACATGGACATCACCAAAAAACATAGCACTGAAATATATAAAGATGATCAACATGGACCTCACCAACAAACATAACACAGAAATATATAAAGATGAGCAACATGGACGACATCACCAAAAACATAGCACAGAAATATATAAAGATGAGCAACATGGACGACATCACCAAAAAACATAGCCCAGAAATATATAAAGATGAACAACATGGACATCACCGAAAAACATAGCACAGAAATATATAAAGATGAGCAACATGGACATCACCAAAAAACATAGCACAGAAATATATAAAGATGAGCAACATGGACATCAACAAAAAACATAACACAGAAATATATAAAGATGATCAACATGGACATCACCAAAAAACATAGCACAGAAATATATAAAGATGAGCAACATGGACATCACCAAAAAACATAGCACAGAAATATATAAAGATGAGCAACATGGACATCACCAAAAAACATAGCACAGAAATATATAAAGATGAGCAACATGAACATCACCAAAAAACATAGCACTGAAATATATAAAGATGAGCAACATGGACATCACCAAAAAACATAGCACAGAAATATATAAAGATGAGCAACATGGACATCACCAAAAAACATAGCACAGAAATATATAAAGATGAGCAAGATGAACATCACCAAAAAAACATAGCACAGAAATATATAAAGATGATCAACATGGAGATCACCGAAAAACATAACACAGTAATAAATAAAGATGAGCAACATGGACATCACCAAAAAACATAGCACAGAAATATATAAAGATGAGCAACATGGACGACATCACCAAAAAACATAGCACAGAAATATATAAAGATGAGCAACATGGACATCACCAAAAAACATAGCACAGAAATATATAAAGATGAGCAACATGGACGACATCACCAAAAAGCATAGCACAGAAATATATAAAGATGAGCAACATGGACATCACCAAAAAACATAGCACAGAAATATATAAAGATGAGCAACATGGACATCACCAAAAAAACATAACACAGAAATATATAAAGATGAGCAACATGGACATCACCAAAAAACATAACACAGAAATATATAAAGATGAGCAACATGGACATCACCACAAACATAACACAGAAATATATAAAGATGACCAACATGGACATCACCAAAAAAACATAACACAGAAATATATAAAGATGAGCAACATGAACATCACCAAAAAACATAACACAGAAATATATAAAGATGAGCAACATGGACATCACCAAAAAAACAAAACACAGAAATATATAAAGATGAGCAACATGGACATCACCAAAAAACATAGCACAGAAATATATAAAGATGAGCAACATGGACATCACCAAAAAACATAACACAGAAATATATAAAGATGAGCAACATGAACATCACCAAAAAAACATAACACAGAAATATATAAAGATGAGCAACATGGACATCACCAAAAAACATAGCACAGAAATATATAAAGATGAGCAACATGGACATCACCACAAACATAACACAGAAATATATAAAGATGACCAACATGGACATCACCAAAAAAACATAACACAGAAATATATAAAGATGAGCAACATGAACATCACCAAAAAACATAACACAGAAATATATAAAGATGAGCAACATGGACATCACCAAAAAAACAAAACACAGAAATATATAAAGATGAGCAACATGGACATCACCAAAAAACATAGCACAGAAATATATAAAGATGAGCAACATGGACATCAACAAAAAACATAACACAGAAATATATAAAGATGAGCAACATGAACATCACCAAAAAACATAACACAGAAATATATAAAGATGAGGAACATGGACATCACCAAAAAACATAACACAGAAATATATAAAGATGAGCAACATGGACATCACCAAAAAACATAGCACAGAAATATATAAAGATGAGCAACATGGACCTCACCAACAAACATAACACAGAAATATATAAAGATGAGCAACATGGACGACATCACCAAAAACATAGCACAGAAATATATAAAGATGAGCAACATGGACGACATCACCAAAAAACATAGCCCAGAAATATATAAAGATGAGCAACATGGACATCACCGAAAAACATAGAACAGAAATATATAAAGATGAGCAACATGGACATCACCAAAAAACATAGTACAGAAATATATAAAGATGAGCAACATGGACATCAACAAAAAACATAACACAGAAATATATAAAGATGATCAACATGGACATCACCAAAAAACATAGCACAGAAATATATAAAGATGAGCAACATGGACATCACCAAAAAACATAGCACAGAAATATATAAAGATGAGCATCATGGACATCACCAAAAAACATAGCACAGAAATACATAAAGATGAGCAACATGAACATCACCAAAAAACATAGCACTGAAATATATAAAGATGAGCAACATGGACATCACCAAAAAACATAGCACAGAAATATATAAAGATGAGCAACATGGACATCACCAAAAAACATAGCACAGAAATATATAAAGATGAGCAACATGAACATCACCAAAAAACATAGCACAGAAATATATAAAGATGAGCAACATGGACGACATCACCAAAAAACATAGCACAGAAATATATAAAGATGAGCAACATGGACATCACCAAAAAACATAGCACAGAAATATATAAAGATGAGCAACATGGACGACATCACCAAAAAACATAGCACAGAAATATATAAAGATGAGCAACATGGACATCACCAAAAAACATAGCACAGAAATATATAAAGATGAGCAACATGGACATCACCAAAAAAACATAACACAGAAATATATAAAGATGAGCAACATGGACATCACCAAAAAACATAACACAGAAATATATAAAGATGAGCAACATGGACATCACCACAAACATAACACAGAAATATATAAAGATGACCAACATGGACATCACCAAAAAAACATAACACAGAAATATATAAAGATGAGCAACATGAACATCACCAAAAAACATAACACAGAAATATATAAAGATGAGCAACATGGACATCACCAAAAAAACAAAACACAGAAATATATAAAGATGAGCAACATGGACATCACCAAAAATCATAGCACAGAAATATATAAAGATGAGCAACATGGACATCACCAAAAAACATAGCACAGAAATATATAAAGATGAGCAACATGAACATCACCAAAAAAACATAACACAGAAATATATAAAGATGAGCAACATGGACATCACCAAAAAACATAACACAGAAATATATAAAGATGAGCAACATGGACATCACCACAAACATAGTACAGAAATATATAAAGATGACCAACATGGACATCACCAAAAAAACATAACACAGAAATATATAAAGATGAGCAACATGGACATCACCAAAAAACATAACACAGAAATATATAAAGATGAGCAACATGGACATCACCAAAAAACATAACACAGAAATATATAAAGATGAGCAACATGGACATCACCAGAAAACATAACACAGAAATATATAAAGATGAGCAACATGGACATCACCAAAAAACATAACACAGAAATATATAAAGATGAGCAACATGAACATCACCAGAAAACATAACACAGAAATATATAAAGATGAGCAACATGGACATCACCAGAAAAACATAACACAGAAATATATAAGGATGAGCAACATGAACATCACCAAAAAACATAACACAGAAATATATAAAGATGATCAACATGGACATCACCAAAAAACATAGCCCAGAAATATATAAGGATGAGCAACATGGACATCACCAAAAAACATAGCACAGAAATATATAAAGATGATCAACATGGACATCACCAAAAAACATAGCACAGAAATATATAAGGATGAGCAACATGAACATCACCAGAAAACATAACACAGAAATATATAAAGATGAGCAACATGGACATCAACAAAAAACATAACACAGAAATATATAAAGATGAGCAACATGAACATCACCAAAAAACATAGCACTGAAATATATAAAGATGAGCAACATGGACATCACCAAAAAACATAACACAGAAATATATAAAGATGAGCAACATGGACATCACCAAAAAACATAACACAGAAATATATAAAGATGAGCAACATGGACATCACCAAAAAACATAACACAGAAATATATAAAGATGAGCAACATGGACATCACCAAAAAACATGGCACAGAAATATATAAAGATGAGCAACATGGACATCACCAAAAAACATAGCACAGAAATATATAAAGATGAGCAACATGGACATCACCAAAAACATAACACAGAAATATATAAAGATGAGCAACATCAACATCACCAAAAAAACATAACACAGAAATATATAAAGATGAGCAACATGGACATCACCAAAAAACATAGCACAGAAATATATAAAGATGAGCAACATGGACATCACCAAAAAACATAGCACAGAAATATATAAAGATGAGCAACATGGACATCACCAAAAACATAACACAGAAATATATATAAAGATGAGCAACATGGACATCACCAAAAAAACATAACACAGAAATATATAAAGATGAGCAACATGGACATCACCAAAAAACATAACACAGAAATATATAAAGATGAGCAACATGGACATCACCAAAAAACATAACACAGAAATATATAAAGATGAGCAACATGGACATCACCAAAAAACATAGCACAGAAATATATAAGGATGAGCAACATGGACATCACCAAAAAACATAGCACAGAAATATATAAAGATGAGCAACATGGACATCACCGAAAAACATAGCACAGAAATATATAAAGATCAGCAACATGGACATCACCAAAAAACATAGCACAGAAATATATAAAGATGAGCAACATGGACATCACCAAAAAACATAACACAGAAATATATAAAGATGAGCAACATGGACATCATTAAAAAAACATAACACAGAAATATATAAAGATGAGCAACATGGACATCACCAAAAAACATAGCACTGAAATATATAAAGATGAGCAACATGGACATCACCAAAAAACATAGCACAGAAATAAATAAAGATGAGCAACATGGACATCAACAAAAAACATAACACAGAAATATATAAAGATGAGCAACATGGACATCACCAAAAAACATAACACAGAAATATATAAAGATGAGCAACATGAACATCACAAAAAAACATAACACAGAAATATATAAAGATGAGCAACATGGCCGACATCACCAAAAAACATAGTACAGAAATATATAAAGATGAGCAACATGGACATCACCAAAAAACATAACACAGAAATATATAAAGATGAACAACATGGACATCACCAAAAAACATAACACAGAAATATATAAAGATGAGCACCATGGACATCAACAAAAAACATAACACAGAAATATATAAAGATGAGCAACATGAACATCAACAAAAAACATATCACAGAAATATATAAAGATGAGCAACATGAACATCAACAAAAAACATATCACAGAAATATATAAAGATGAGCAACATGAACATCAACAAAAAACATATCACAGAAATATATAAAGATGAGCAACATGAACATCAACAAAAAACATATCACAGAAATATATAAAGATGATCAACATGGACATCACCAAAAAACATAGCACATAAATATATAAAGATGAGCAACATGAACATCAACAAAAAACATATCACAGAAATATATAAAGATGAGCAACATGAACATCAACAAAAAACATATCACAGAAATATATAAAGATGAGCAACATGAACATCAACAAAAAACATATCACAGAAATATATAAAGATGAGCAACATGAACATCAACAAAAAACATATCACAGAAATATATAAAGATGAGCAACATGAACATCAACAAAAAACATATCACAGAAATATATAAAGATGAGCAACATGAACATCAACAAAAAACATATCACAGAAATATATAAAGATGAGCAACATGAACATCAACAAAAAACATATCACAGAAATATATAAAGATGATCAACATGGACATCACCAAAAAACATAGCACATAAATATATAAAGATGAGCAACATGAACATCAACAAAAAACATATCACAGAAATATATAAAGATGAGCAACATGAACATCAACAAAAAACATATCACAGAAATATATAAAGATGAGCAACATGAACATCAACAAAAAACATATCACAGAAATATATAAAGATGATCAACATGGACATCACCAAAAAACATAGCACATAAATATATAAAGATGAGCAACATGGACATCACCAAAAAACATAACATAGAAATATATAAAGATGAGCAACATGGACGACATCACCAAAAAACATAACACAGAAATATATAAAGACGAGCAACATGGAGATCACCAAAAAACATAACACAGAAATATATAAAGACGAGCAACATGAACATCACCAAAAAACATAACACAGAAATTAATAGAGATGAGCAACATGGACGACATCACCAAAAAACATAACACAGAAATATATAAAGATGAGCAACATGGACATCACCAAAAAACATAACACAGAAATATATAAAGATGAGCAACATGGACATCACCAAAAAACATATCACAGAAATATATAAAGATGAGCAACATGGAGATCACCAAAAAACATAGCACATAAATATATAAAGACGAGCAACATGGAGATCACCAAAAAACAAAGCATAGAAATATATAAAGATGAGCAACATGAACATCACCAAAAAACATAACACAGAAATATATAAAGATGAGCAACATGGACATCACCAAAAAACATAACACAGAAATATATAAAGATGATCAACATGGAGATCACCAAAAAACATAGCACAGAAATATATAAAGACGAGCAACATGGACATCACCAAAAAACATAACACAGAAATTAATAGAGATGAGCAACATGGACGACATCACCAAAAAACATAACACAGAAATATATAAAGATGAGCAACATGGACATCACCAAAAAACATAACACAGAAATATATAAAGATGAGCAACATGGATATCACCAAAAACATAGCACAGAAATATATAAAGATGAGTTACATGGAGATCACCGAAAAACATAACACAGAAATAAATAAAGATGAGCAACATGGACGACATCACCAAAAAACATAGCACAGAAATATATAAAGATGAGCAACATGGACATCACCAAAAAACATAGCACAGAAATATATAAAGATGAGCAACATGGACGACATCACCAAAAAACATAGCACAGAAATATATAAAGATGAGCAACATGGACATCACCAAAAAACATAGCACAGAAATATATAAAGATGAGCAACATGGACGACATCACCAAAAAACATAGCACAGAAATATATAAAGATGAGCAACATGGACATCACCAAAAAACATAGCACAGAAATATATAAAGATGAACAACATGGACATCACCAAAAAACATAGCACAGAAATATATAAAGATGATCAACATGGACATCACCAAAAAACATAGCACTGAAATATATAAAGATGAGCAACATGGACGACATCACCAAAAAACATAGCACAGAAATATATAAAGATGAGCAACATGGACATCACCAAAAAACATAGCACAGAAATATATAAAGATGAGCAACATGGACATCACCAAAAAACATAGCACAGAAATAAATAAAGATGAGCAACATGGACATCAACAAAAAACATAACACAGAAATATATAAAGATGAGCAACATGGACATCACCAAAAAACATAGGACAGAAATATATAAAGATGAGCAAAATGGACATCACCAAAAAACATAACACAGAAATATATAAAGATGAGCAACATGAACATCACCAAAGAACATAACACAGAAATATATAAAGATGAGCAACATGGACATCACCAAAAAAACATAACACAGAAATATATAAAGATGAGCAACATAGACATCACCAAAAAACATAACACAGAAATATATAAATTTGAGCAACATGGACATCACCAAAAAAACATAACACAGAAATATATAAATTTGAGCAACATGGACATCACCAAAAAAACATAACACAGAAATATATAAAGATGAGCAACATGAACATCACCAAAAAACATAACACAGAAATATATAAAGATGAGCAACATGGACATCACCAAGAAAACATAACACAGAAATATATAAAGATGAGCAACATGGACATCACCAAAAAACATAACACAGAAATATATAAAGATGAGCAACATGGACATCACCAAAAAACATAGCACAGAAATATATAAAGATGAGCAACATGGACATCACCAAAAAACATAGCACAGAAATATATAAAGATGAGCAACATGGACATCACCAAAAAACATAGCACAGAAATATATAAAGATGAGCAACATGGACATCACCGAAAAACATAGCACAGAAATATATAAAGATGAGCAACATGGACATCACCAAAAAACATAGCACAGAAATATATAAAGATGAGCAACATGGACATCAACAAAAAACATAACACAGAAATATATAAAGATGAGCAACATGGACATCATTAAAAAACATAACACAGAAATATATAAAGATGAGCAACATGGACATCACCAAAAAACATAGCCCTGAAATATATAAAGGTGAGCAACATGGACATCACCAAAAAACATAGCACAGAAATAAATAAAGATGAGCAACATGGACATCACCAAAAAACATAACACAGAAATATATAAAGATGAGCAACATGAACATCACCAAAAAACATAACACAGAAATATATAAAGATGAGCAACATGGCCGACATCACCAAAAAACATAGTACAGAAATATATAAAGATGAGCAACATGGACATCACCAAAAAACATAACACAGAAATATATAAAGATGAACAACATGGACATCACCAAAAAACATAACACAGAAATATATAAAGATGAGCACCATGGACATCAACAAAAAACATAACACAGAAATATATAAAGATGATCAACATGGAGATAACCAAAAAATATAGCACAGAAATATATAAAGACGAGCAACATGAACATCACCAAAAAACATAACACAGAAATATATAAAGATGAGCAACATGGACATCACCAAAAAACATAACACAGAAATATATAAAGATGATCAACATGGACATCACCAAAAAACATAACACAGAAATATATAAAGATGAGCAACATGAACATCACCAAAAAACATAACACAGAAATATATAAAGATGATCAACATGGAGATCACCAAAAAACATAGCATAGAAATATATAAAGATGAGTAACATGGACATCACCAAAAAACATAGCACAGAAATATATAAAGATGAGCAACATGGACATCAACAAAAAACATAACACAGAAATATATAAAGATGAGCAACATGGACATCAACAAAAAACATAACACAGAAATATATAAAGATGAGCAACATGGACATCACCAAAAAACATAGCACAGAAATATATAAAGATGAGCAACATGGACATCACCAAACAACATAGCACAGAAATATATAAAGATGAGCAACATGGACATCAACAAAAAACATAACACAGAAATATATAAAGATGAGCAACATGGACATCACCAAAAAACATAGCACAGAAATATATAAAAACGAGCAACATGAACATCACCAAAAAACATAATACAGAAATATATAAAGATGAGCAACATGGACATCACCAAAAAACATAACACAGAAATATATAAAGATGAGCAACATGGACATCACCAAAAAACATAGCACAGAAATATATAAAGACGAGCAACATGGACATCAACAAAAAACATAGCACAGAAATATATAAAGATGAGCAACATGGACATCAACAAAAAACATAACACAGAAATATATAAAGATGATCAACATGGACATCACCAAAAAACATAGCACAGAAATATATAAAGATGAGCAACATGGACATCAACAAAAAACATAACACAGAAATATATAAAGATGATCAACATGGAGATCACCAAAAAACATAGCACAGAAATATATAAAGATGAGTAACATGGACATCACCAAAAAACATAGCACAGAAATATATAAAGATGAGCAACATGGACATCACCAAAAAACATAGCACAGAAATATATAAAGACGAGCAACATGGACATCACCAAAAAACATAGCACAGAAATATATAAAGACGAGCAACATGGACATCACCAAAAAACATAACACAGAAATATATAAAGATGAACAACATGAACATCACCAAAAAACATAAAACACAGAAATATATAAAGATGAGTAACATGGACATCAACAAAAAACATAAAACACAGAAATATATAAAGATGAGTAACATGGACATCAACAAAAAACATATCACAGAAATATATAAAGATGGGCAACATGGACATCACCAAAAAACATAGCACAGAAATATATAAAGATGAGCAACATGGACATCACCAAACAACATAAAACACAGAAATATATAAAGATGAGTAACATGGACATCAACAAAAAACATAATACAGAAATATATAAAGATGAGTAACATGGACATCAACAAAAAACATAACACAGAAATATATAAAGATGAGCAACATGAACATCACCAAAAAACATAACACAGAAATATATAAAGATGAGCAACATGGACATCACCAAAAAACATAGCATAGAAATATATAAAGATGAGCAACATGAACATCACCAAAAAACATAGCACAGAAATATATAAAGACGAGCAACATGAACATCACCAAAAAACATAAAACACAGAAATATATAAAGATGAGCAACATGGACATCACCAAACAACATAATACAGAAATATATAAAGATGAGCAACATGAACATCACCAAAAAACATAACACAGAAATATATAAAGATGAGCAACATGGACATCACCAAAAAACATAACACTGAAATATATAAAGATGAGCAACATGAACATCACCAAAAAACATAATACAGAAATATATAAAGATGAACAACATGGACATCACCAAAAAACATAACACAGAAATATATAAAGATGAGCAACATGAACATCACCAAAAAACATAGCACAGAAATATATAAAGATGAGCAACATGGACATCAACAAAAAACATAACACAGAAATATATAAAGATGATCAACATGGAGATCACCAAAAAACATAAAACACAGAAATATATAAAGATGAGTAACATGGACATCACCAAAAAACATAATACAGAAATATATAAAGATGAGCAACATGGACGACATCACCAAAAAACATAGCACAGAAATATATAAAGATGAGCAACATGGACATCACCAAAAAACATAGCACAGAAATATATAAAGATGAGCAACATGGACATCACCAAAAAACATAACACAGAAATATATAAAGATGAGCAACATGAACATCACCAAAAAACATAGCACAGAAATATATAAAGATGAGTAACATGGACATCACCAAAAAACATAACACAGAAATATATAAAGATGAGCAACATGAACATCACCAAAAAACATAGCACAGAAATATATAAAGATGAGCAACATGGACATCAACAAAAAACATAACACAGAAATATATAAAGATGATCAACATGGAGATCACCAAAAAACATAAAACACAGAAATATATAAAGATGAGTAACATGGACATCACCAAAAAACATAGCACAGAAATATATAAAGATGAGCAACATGGACATCACCAAAAAACATAATACAGAAATATATAAAGATGAGCAACATGGACATCAACAAAAAACATAACACAGAAATATATAAAGATGAGCAACATGGACATCACCAAAAAACATAATACAGAAATATATAAAGATGAGCAACATGGACATCAACAAAAAACATAGCACAGAAATATATAAAGATGAACAACATGGAGATCACCAAAAAACATAGCACAGAAATATATAAAGATGAGCAACATGGACATCACCAAAAAACATAATACAGAAATATATAAAGATGAGCAACATGGACATCACCAAAAAACATAACACAGAAATATATAAAGATGAGCAACATGGACATCACCAAAAAACATAACACAGAAATATATAAAGATGAGCAACATGGACATCACCAAAAAACATAATACAGAAATATATAAAGATGAGCAACATGGACATCAACAAAAAACATAACACAGAAATATATAAAGATGAGCAACATGAACATCACCAAAAAACATAGCATAGAAATATATAAAGATGAGCAACATGGCCGACATCACCAAAAAACATAGCACAGAAATATATAAAGATGAGCAACATGGAGATCACCAAAAAACATAGCACAGAAATATATAAAGATGAGCAACATGGACATCACCAAAAAACATAGCACAGAAATATATAAAGATGAGCAACATGAACATCACCAAAAAACATAGCACAGAAATATATAAAGACGAGCAACATGGAGATCACCAAAAAAACATAGCACAGAAATATATAAAGACGAGCAACATGGAGATCACCAAAAAACATAACATAGAAATATATAAAGATGAGCAACATGGACATCACCAAAAAACATAACATAGAAATATATAGAGATGAGCAACATGGACGACATCACCAAAAACATAACACAGAAATATATAAAGATGAGCAACATGGACATCACCAAAAAACATAACACAGAAATATATATAGGTGAGCAACATGGACATCATCAAAAAACATAGCACAGAAATATATAAAGATGAGCTACATGGAGATCACCGAAAAACATAACACAGAAATAAATAAAGATGAGCAACATGAACATCACCAAAAAACATAGGACAGAAATATATAAAGATGAGCAACATGGACGACATCACCAAAAAACATAGCACAGAAATATATAAAGACGAGCAACATGGAGAACACCAAAAAACATAACACAGAAATATATAGAGATGAGCAACATGGAGAACACCAAAAAACATAACACAGAAATATATAAAGACGAGCAACATGGAGAACACCAAAAAACATAACACAGAAATATATAGAGATGAGCAACATGGAGAACACCAAAAAACATAACACAGAAATATATAAAGACGAGCAACATGGAGAACACCAAAAAACATAACACAGAAATATATAGAGATGAGCAACATGGAGAACACCAAAAAACATAGCACAGAAATATATAAAGACGAGCAACATGGAGAACACCAAAAAACATAACACAGAAATATATAGAGATGAGCAACATGGACGACATCACCAAAAAACATAACACAGAAATATATAAAGATGAGCAACATGGACATCACCAATAAACATAGCACAGAAATATATAAAGATGAGCAACATGGACATCACCAAAAAACATAGCACAGAAATATATAAAGATGAGCAACATGGCCGACATCACCAAAAAACATAACACGGAAATATATAAAGATGAGCAACATTGACATCACCAAAAAACATAATACAGAAATATATAAAGATGAGCAACATGGACATCACCAAAAAACATAGCACAGAAATATATAAAGATGAGCAACATGGACATCATCAACAAACATAACACAGAAAGATATAAAGATGAGCAACATGGACATCACCAAAAAACATAGCACAGAAATATATAAAGATGAGCAACATGGAGATCACCAAAAAACATAGCACAGAAATATATAAAGATGATCAACATGGACATCACCAAAAAACATAACACAGAAATATATAAAGATGAGCAACATGGACATCACCAAAAAACATAACACAGAAATATATAAAGATGAGCAACATGGACATCACCAAAAAACATAGCACAGAAATATATAAAGTTGAGCAACATGGACATCACCAAAAACATAGCACAGAAATATATAAAGATGAGCAACATGGACGACATCACCAAAAAACATAGCACAGAAATATATAATGTTGAGCAACATGGACATCACCGAAAAACATAGTACAGAAATATATAAAGATGAGCAACATGGACATCACCAAAAAACATAACACAGAAATATATAAAGATGAGCAACATGGACATCACCAAAAAACATAGCACAGAAATATATAAAGATGAGCAGCATGGACATCACCAAAAAACATAGCACAGAAATATATAAAGATGAGCAACATGGATATCACCAAAAAACATAGCACAGAAATATATAAAGATGAGCAACATGGCCGACATCACCAAAAAAACATAACACAGAAATATATAAAGATGAGCAACATGGCCGACATCACCAAAAAAACATAACACAGAAATATATAAAGATGAGCAACATGGACATCACCAAAAAACATAGCACAGAAATATATAAAGATGAGCAACATGGACATCACCAAAAAACATAACACAGAAATATATAAAGATGAGCAACATGGACATCACCAAAAAACATAACACAGAAATATATAAAGATGAGCAACATGGACATCACCAAAAAACATAACACAGAAATATATAAAGATGAGCAACATGGACATCACCAAAAAACATAGCACAGAAATATATAAAGATGAGCAACATTGACATCACCAAAAAACATAGCACATAAATATATAAAGATGAACAACATGGACATTACCAAAAAACATAGCACATAAATATATAAAGATGAGCAACATGGACCTCACCAACAAATAGAACACAGAAATATATAAAGATGAGCAACATTGACATCACCACAAACAAAGCACAGAAATATATAAAGATGAGCAACATGGACATCACCAACAAATATAACACTGAAATATATAAAGATGAGCAACATTGACATCACCACAAACATAGCATTGAAATATATAAAGATGAGCAACATGGACATCACCAACAAATATAACACAGAAATATATAAAGATGAGCAACATGAACATCACCAACAAATATAACACAGAAATATATAAAGTTGAACAACATGGACATCACCAAAAAACATAACACAGAAATATATAAAAATGAGCAACATGGACATCACCAAAAAACATAGCACTGAAATATATAAAGATGAGCAACATGAACATCACCAAAAAACATAGCACAGAAATATATAAAGATGAACAACATGGACATCACCAAAAAAAATAGCACAGAAATATATAAAGATGAGCAACATGGACATCACAAAAAAACATAGCACAGAAATATATAAAGATGAACAACATGGACATCACCAAAAAAAATAGCACAGAAATATATAAAGATGAGCAACATGGACATCACAAAAAAACATAGCACAGAAATATATAAAGATGACCAACATGGACATCACCAAAAACATAGCACAGAAATATATAAAGATGAGCAACATGGACATCACCAAAAACATAGTACAGAAATATATAAAGATGAGCAACATGGACATCACCAAAAAACATGACACAGAAATATATAAAGATGAGCAACATGGACATCAACAAAAAACATAGCACAGAAATATATAAAGATGAGCAACATGGACATCACAAAAAAACATAGCACAGAAAGATATAAAGATGACCAACATGGACATCACCAAAAACATAGCACAGAAATATATAAAGATGAGCAACATGAACATCACCAAAAAACATAGCACAGAAATATATAAAGAAGAGCAACATGGACATCACCAAAAAACATAGCACAGAAATATATAAAGATGAACAACATGGACATTACCAAAAAACATAACACAGAAATATATAAAGATGAACAACATGGACATCACCAAAAAAAATAGCACAGAAATATATAAAGATGAGCAACATGGACATCACAAAAAAACATAGCACAGAAATATATAAAGATGACCAACATGGACATCACCAAAAACATAGCACAGAAATATATAAAGATGAGCAGCATGAACATCACCAAAAAACATAGCACAGAAATATATAAAGATGAGCAACATGGACATCACCAAAAATATAACACAGAAATATATAAAGATGAACAACATGGACATCACCAAAAATATAACACAGAAATATATAAAGATGAGCAACATGGACATCACCAAAAACATAGCACAGAAATATATAAAGATGAGCAACATGGACATCACCAAAAAACATAACACAGAAATATATAGAGATGAGCAACATAGACATCACCAAAAAACATAGCACAGAAATATATAAAGATGAGCAACATGGACATCACCAAAAAACATAGCACTGAAATATATAAAGATGAGCAACATGAACATCACCAAAAAACATAGCACAGAAATATATAAAGATGATCAACATGGACATCACCAAAAAACATAACACAGAAATATATAAAAATGAGCAACATGGACATCACCAAAAAACATAACACAGAAATATATAGAGATGAGCAACATGGACATCACCAACAAATATAACACAGAAATATATAAAGATGAGCAACATGGACATCACCAAAAAACATAACACAGAAATATATAAAGATGAGCAACATGGACATCATCAAAAAACATAACACAGAAATATATAGATGAGCAACATGGACATCACCAAAAAACATAACACAGAAATATATAAAGATGAGCAACATGAACAGCGCCATAAAAAAAAGCACAGAAATATATAAAGATGAACAACATGGACATCACCAAAAAAAATAGCACAGAAATATATAAAGATGAGCAACATGGACATCACCAAAAAACATAACACAGAAATATATAAAGATGAGCAACATGGACATCATCAAAAAACATAACACAGAAATATATAGATGAGCAACATGGACATCACCAAAAAACATAACACAGAAATATATAAAGATGAGCAACATGAACAGCGCCATAAAAAAAAGCACAGAAATATATAAAGATGAACAACATGGACATCACCAAAAAAAATAGCACAGAAATATATAAAGATGAGCAACATGGACATCACAAAAAAACATAGCACAGAAATATATAAAGATGAGCAACATGGACATCACCAAAAACATAGCACAGAAATATATAAAGATGAGCAACATGGACATCACCAAAAACATAGTACAGAAATATATAAAGATGAGCAACATGGACATCACCAAAAAACATAGCACAGAAATATATAAAGATGAGCAACATGGACATCACCAAAAAACATGACACAGAAATATATAAAGATGAGCAACATGAACAGCGCCATAAAAAAAAGCACAGAAATATATAAAGATGAACAACATGGACATCACCAAAAAAAATAGCACAGAAATATATAAAGATGAGCAACATGGACATCACAAAAAAACATAGCACAGAAATATATAAAGATGAGCAACATGGACATCACCAAAAAACATAGCACAGAAATATATAAAGATGAGCAACATGGACATCACCAAAAAACATGACACAGAAATATATAAAGATGAGCAACATGAACAGCGCCATAAAAAAAGCACAGAAATATATAAAGATGAACAACATGGACATCACCAAAAAAAATAGCACAGAAATATATAAAGATGAGCAACATGGACATCACAAAAAAACATAGCACAGAAATATATAAAGATGAGCAACATGGACATCACCAAAAAACATAGCACAGAAATATATAAAGATGAGCAACATGGACATCACCAAAAAACATAGCACAGAAATATATAAAGATGAGCAACATGGACCTCACCAAAAAACATAACACAGAAATATATAAAGATGAGCAACATGGACATCACCAAAAAACATAACACAGAAATATATAAAGATGAGCAACATGGACATCACCAAAAAACATAACACAGAAATATATAAAGATGAGCAACATGGACATCACCAAAAAACATAACACAGAAATATATAAAGATGAGCAACATGGACATCACCAAAAAACATAACACAGAAATATATAAAAATGAGCAACATGGACATCACCAAAAAACATAGTACAGAAATATATAAAGATGAGCAACATGGACATCACCAAAAAACATAACACAGAAATATATAAAGATGAGCTACATGGACATCACCAAAAAACATAGTACAGAAATATATAAAGATGAGCAACATGAACATCACCAAAAAACATAGCACAGAAATATATAAAGATGAGCAACATGGACATCACCAAAAAACATAATACAGAAATATATAAAGATGAGCAACATGAACAGTGCCATAAAAAAAAGCACAGAAATATATAAAGATGAACAACATGGACATCACCAAAAAAAATAGCACAGAAATATATAAAGATGAGCAACATGGACATCACAAAAAAACATAGCACAGAAATATATAAAGATGAGCAACATGGACATCACCAAAAACATAGCACAGAAATATATAAAGATGAGCAACATGGACATCACCAAAAAAACATAGCACAGAAATATATAAAGATGACCAACATGGACGACACCAAAAACATAGCACAGAAATATATAAAGATGAGCAACATGGACATCACCAAAAACATAACACAGAAATATATAAAGATGAGCAACATGGACATCACCAAAAAACATAGCACAGAAATATATAAAGATGAGCAACATGAACATCACCAAAAAACATAGCACAGAAATATATAAAGACGAGCAACATGGAGATCACCAAAAAAACATAGCACAGAAATATATAAAGACGAGCAACATGGAGATCACCAAAAAACATAACATAGAAATATATAAAGATGAGCAACATGGACATCACCAAAAAACATAACATAGAAATATATAGAGATGAGCAACATGGACGACATCACCAAAAACATAACACAGAAATATATAAAGATGAGCAACATGGACATCACCAAAAAACATAACACAGAAATATATATAGGTGAGCAACATGGACATCATCAAAAAACATAGCACAGAAATATATAAAGATGAGCTACATGGAGATCACCGAAAAACATAACACAGAAATAAATAAAGATGAGCAACATGAACATCACCAAAAAACATAGGACAGAAATATATAAAGATGAGCAACATGGACGACATCACCAAAAAACATAGCACAGAAATATATAAAGACGAGCAACATGGAGAACACCAAAAAACATAACACAGAAATATATAGAGATGAGCAACATGGAGAACACCAAAAAACATAACACAGAAATATATAAAGACGAGCAACATGGAGAACACCAAAAAACATAACACAGAAATATATAGAGATGAGCAACATGGAGAACACCAAAAAACATAACACAGAAATATATAAAGACGAGCAACATGGAGAACACCAAAAAACATAACACAGAAATATATAGAGATGAGCAACATGGAGAACACCAAAAAACATAGCACAGAAATATATAAAGACGAGCAACATGGAGAACACCAAAAAACATAACACAGAAATATATAGAGATGAGCAACATGGACGACATCACCAAAAAACATAACACAGAAATATATAAAGATGAGCAACATGGACATCACCAATAAACATAGCACAGAAATATATAAAGATGAGCAACATGGACATCACCAAAAAACATAGCACAGAAATATATAAAGATGAGCAACATGGCCGACATCACCAAAAAACATAACACGGAAATATATAAAGATGAGCAACATTGACATCACCAAAAAACATAATACAGAAATATATAAAGATGAGCAACATGGACATCACCAAAAAACATAGCACAGAAATATATAAAGATGAGCAACATGGACATCATCAACAAACATAACACAGAAAGATATAAAGATGAGCAACATGGACATCACCAAAAAACATAGCACAGAAATATATAAAGATGAGCAACATGGAGATCACCAAAAAACATAGCACAGAAATATATAAAGATGATCAACATGGACATCACCAAAAAACATAACACAGAAATATATAAAGATGAGCAACATGGACATCACCAAAAAACATAACACAGAAATATATAAAGATGAGCAACATGGACATCACCAAAAAACATAGCACAGAAATATATAAAGTTGAGCAACATGGACATCACCAAAAACATAGCACAGAAATATATAAAGATGAGCAACATGGACGACATCACCAAAAAACATAGCACAGAAATATATAATGTTGAGCAACATGGACATCACCGAAAAACATAGTACAGAAATATATAAAGATGAGCAACATGGACATCACCAAAAAACATAACACAGAAATATATAAAGATGAGCAACATGGACATCACCAAAAAACATAGCACAGAAATATATAAAGATGAGCAGCATGGACATCACCAAAAAACATAGCACAGAAATATATAAAGATGAGCAACATGGATATCACCAAAAAACATAGCACAGAAATATATAAAGATGAGCAACATGGCCGACATCACCAAAAAAACATAACACAGAAATATATAAAGATGAGCAACATGGCCGACATCACCAAAAAAACATAACACAGAAATATATAAAGATGAGCAACATGGACATCACCAAAAAACATAGCACAGAAATATATAAAGATGAGCAACATGGACATCACCAAAAAACATAACACAGAAATATATAAAGATGAGCAACATGGACATCACCAAAAAACATAACACAGAAATATATAAAGATGAGCAACATGGACATCACCAAAAAACATAACACAGAAATATATAAAGATGAGCAACATGGACATCACCAAAAAACATAGCACAGAAATATATAAAGATGAGCAACATTGACATCACCAAAAAACATAGCACATAAATATATAAAGATGAACAACATGGACATTACCAAAAAACATAGCACATAAATATATAAAGATGAGCAACATGGACCTCACCAACAAATAGAACACAGAAATATATAAAGATGAGCAACATTGACATCACCACAAACAAAGCACAGAAATATATAAAGATGAGCAACATGGACATCACCAACAAATATAACACTGAAATATATAAAGATGAGCAACATTGACATCACCACAAACATAGCATTGAAATATATAAAGATGAGCAACATGGACATCACCAACAAATATAACACAGAAATATATAAAGATGAGCAACATGAACATCACCAACAAATATAACACAGAAATATATAAAGTTGAACAACATGGACATCACCAAAAAACATAACACAGAAATATATAAAAATGAGCAACATGGACATCACCAAAAAACATAGCACTGAAATATATAAAGATGAGCAACATGAACATCACCAAAAAACATAGCACAGAAATATATAAAGATGAACAACATGGACATCACCAAAAAAAATAGCACAGAAATATATAAAGATGAGCAACATGGACATCACAAAAAAACATAGCACAGAAATATATAAAGATGAACAACATGGACATCACCAAAAAAAATAGCACAGAAATATATAAAGATGAGCAACATGGACATCACAAAAAAACATAGCACAGAAATATATAAAGATGACCAACATGGACATCACCAAAAACATAGCACAGAAATATATAAAGATGAGCAACATGGACATCACCAAAAACATAGTACAGAAATATATAAAGATGAGCAACATGGACATCACCAAAAAACATGACACAGAAATATATAAAGATGAGCAACATGGACATCAACAAAAAACATAGCACAGAAATATATAAAGATGAGCAACATGGACATCACAAAAAAACATAGCACAGAAAGATATAAAGATGACCAACATGGACATCACCAAAAACATAGCACAGAAATATATAAAGATGAGCAACATGAACATCACCAAAAAACATAGCACAGAAATATATAAAGAAGAGCAACATGGACATCACCAAAAAACATAGCACAGAAATATATAAAGATGAACAACATGGACATTACCAAAAAACATAACACAGAAATATATAAAGATGAACAACATGGACATCACCAAAAAAAATAGCACAGAAATATATAAAGATGAGCAACATGGACATCACAAAAAAACATAGCACAGAAATATATAAAGATGACCAACATGGACATCACCAAAAACATAGCACAGAAATATATAAAGATGAGCAGCATGAACATCACCAAAAAACATAGCACAGAAATATATAAAGATGAGCAACATGGACATCACCAAAAATATAACACAGAAATATATAAAGATGAACAACATGGACATCACCAAAAATATAACACAGAAATATATAAAGATGAGCAACATGGACATCACCAAAAACATAGCACAGAAATATATAAAGATGAGCAACATGGACATCACCAAAAAACATAACACAGAAATATATAGAGATGAGCAACATAGACATCACCAAAAAACATAGCACAGAAATATATAAAGATGAGCAACATGGACATCACCAAAAAACATAGCACTGAAATATATAAAGATGAGCAACATGAACATCACCAAAAAACATAGCACAGAAATATATAAAGATGATCAACATGGACATCACCAAAAAACATAACACAGAAATATATAAAAATGAGCAACATGGACATCACCAAAAAACATAACACAGAAATATATAGAGATGAGCAACATGGACATCACCAACAAATATAACACAGAAATATATAAAGATGAGCAACATGGACATCACCAAAAAACATAACACAGAAATATATAAAGATGAGCAACATGGACATCATCAAAAAACATAACACAGAAATATATAGATGAGCAACATGGACATCACCAAAAAACATAACACAGAAATATATAAAGATGAGCAACATGAACAGCGCCATAAAAAAAAGCACAGAAATATATAAAGATGAACAACATGGACATCACCAAAAAAAATAGCACAGAAATATATAAAGATGAGCAACATGGACATCACCAAAAAACATAACACAGAAATATATAAAGATGAGCAACATGGACATCATCAAAAAACATAACACAGAAATATATAGATGAGCAACATGGACATCACCAAAAAACATAACACAGAAATATATAAAGATGAGCAACATGAACAGCGCCATAAAAAAAAGCACAGAAATATATAAAGATGAACAACATGGACATCACCAAAAAAAATAGCACAGAAATATATAAAGATGAGCAACATGGACATCACAAAAAAACATAGCACAGAAATATATAAAGATGAGCAACATGGACATCACCAAAAACATAGCACAGAAATATATAAAGATGAGCAACATGGACATCACCAAAAACATAGTACAGAAATATATAAAGATGAGCAACATGGACATCACCAAAAAACATAGCACAGAAATATATAAAGATGAGCAACATGGACATCACCAAAAAACATGACACAGAAATATATAAAGATGAGCAACATGAACAGCGCCATAAAAAAAAGCACAGAAATATATAAAGATGAACAACATGGACATCACCAAAAAAAATAGCACAGAAATATATAAAGATGAGCAACATGGACATCACAAAAAAACATAGCACAGAAATATATAAAGATGAGCAACATGGACATCACCAAAAAACATAGCACAGAAATATATAAAGATGAGCAACATGGACATCACCAAAAAACATGACACAGAAATATATAAAGATGAGCAACATGAACAGCGCCATAAAAAAAGCACAGAAATATATAAAGATGAACAACATGGACATCACCAAAAAAAATAGCACAGAAATATATAAAGATGAGCAACATGGACATCACAAAAAAACATAGCACAGAAATATATAAAGATGAGCAACATGGACATCACCAAAAAACATAGCACAGAAATATATAAAGATGAGCAACATGGACATCACCAAAAAACATAGCACAGAAATATATAAAGATGAGCAACATGGACCTCACCAAAAAACATAACACAGAAATATATAAAGATGAGCAACATGGACATCACCAAAAAACATAACACAGAAATATATAAAGATGAGCAACATGGACATCACCAAAAAACATAACACAGAAATATATAAAGATGAGCAACATGGACATCACCAAAAAACATAACACAGAAATATATAAAGATGAGCAACATGGACATCACCAAAAAACATAACACAGAAATATATAAAAATGAGCAACATGGACATCACCAAAAAACATAGTACAGAAATATATAAAGATGAGCAACATGGACATCACCAAAAAACATAACACAGAAATATATAAAGATGAGCTACATGGACATCACCAAAAAACATAGTACAGAAATATATAAAGATGAGCAACATGAACATCACCAAAAAACATAGCACAGAAATATATAAAGATGAGCAACATGGACATCACCAAAAAACATAATACAGAAATATATAAAGATGAGCAACATGAACAGTGCCATAAAAAAAAGCACAGAAATATATAAAGATGAACAACATGGACATCACCAAAAAAAATAGCACAGAAATATATAAAGATGAGCAACATGGACATCACAAAAAAACATAGCACAGAAATATATAAAGATGAGCAACATGGACATCACCAAAAACATAGCACAGAAATATATAAAGATGAGCAACATGGACATCACCAAAAAAACATAGCACAGAAATATATAAAGATGACCAACATGGACGACACCAAAAACATAGCACAGAAATATATAAAGATGAGCAACATGGACATCACCAAAAACATAACACAGAAATATATAAAGATGAGCAACATGGACATCACCAAAAACATAACACAGAAATATATAAAGATGAGCAACATGGACATCACCAAAAAACATAGCACAGAAATATATAAAGATGAGCAACATGGACATCACCAAAAAACATAACACAGAAATATATAAAGATGAGCAACATGGACATCACCAAAAAACATAGTACCGAAATATATAAAGATGAGCAACATGGACATCACAAAAAAACATAGCACTGAAATATATAAAGATGAGCAACATGGACATCACCAAAAAACATAACACAGAAATATATAAAGATGAGCAACATGGACATCACCAAAAAACATAGCACAGAAATATATAAAGATGAGCAACATGGACATCACCAAAAAACATAGCACAGAAATATATAAAGATGAGCAACATGGACATCACCAAAAAACATAACACAGAAATATATAAAGATGAGCAACATGAACAGCGCCATAAAAAAAAGCACAGAAATATATAAAGATGACCAACATGGACATCACCAAAAACATAGCACAGAAATATATAAAGATGAGCAACATGGACATCACCAAAAAACATAACACAGAAATATATAAAGATGAGCAACATGGACATCACCAAAAAACATAACACAGAAATATATAAAGATGAGCAACATGGCCGACATCACCAAAAAACATAACACAGAAATATATAAATATGAGTAACATGGCCGACATCACCAAAAAACATAACACAGAAATATATAAATATGAGTAACATGGCCGACATCACCAAAAAACTCTGATGCCAATGAAAGTGGAGAAATTTAGGCTCACTGAATATTATTACATAACTAAGTGTAGCTATCTCTAAGATCTTGTCACCAAGTTCATTGCTGTTGCTAAATATATTATCATACCACCACAACCACTATAAGAACATAAATACAAATAGCATACATTAAGCCAATGTTCGGTGATTTAATTTGAAGAAAATAAAATGAGCTCACCGTCCAACCACCACCGTCTGTATCCATATCACAATATACTTTCAATCCTTCATCCATACCTGTTGGAAATATCCTGTATACACCACTGTTTCTAGGTTGTTCATCACTACAGTCAACATATCCTGTAACTAAGATTGATTGATTATGAGATGCTTAGCGCCACGTTATTAGTAGGGAAGGATATGGATGTAAATGAACATGAGAGACTATCGAATTTTACACTATCAATATACAAATTAAAGAAAAAGAATATCACTTTCATTGTTGTTCTAGGTTTCACAAGTACTGTAGGATCTTCACAAATGAGCATAACTCGAATCCAAAAATAAGTATAGAACTGTCAATATTATATTGTGGTTGGTTTGGCTTGGTTTGGTTAATGGTGTTTAACGCCACTTTCAACAATATCAGTTATATCGTGGCGGTCAGGGTACCGACCAACTTTATATCACATAATGTTGTATCGAGTACACCTCACTATGAAAGTGGTTCGAGCTCACAACTTTAATGGTGAAAGGCAGTTATAAATCTAACCAACATACGATCACGACCAAGACAGCCGTTATATACTTAGGCGACAAAAGTAGTTCACGTTTCGTGTACACAACGTCACGCCACCAGAAAAGAATGTACTTCGGTTGCCTATAACTTTATTGATTTTTATCCTTATGTTATTAAATTTAGACACCATAATTTCCAAAATATGACGTGTTAGTGACGTAATTTCCACGTGCGTATATAAAACGTAAACGCTACAAAAAGGGAGTTTCCAACATGTCTAGAAAAACAAAAGAGATGAGCCATGACTAAAAGTGACAGGATGGATTAAGAAAAACAGAAATCGGAAAGATCATTGGATTTAGTCGATCTGCAGTGTCTAAATTTTTTTAAAGATTTGATCCATGGGAAAATATAGAAAACAAGCCGAGAACAGGTCGACCCAGATCTACGAGCAAGCAAGGTGAGCGTACATTGATAAGGCTTGTAAAACAGGATCGTAAAAGAAGATTACGCGATTGGATGGATGAATTTAGTTAGTCTGTTCCAGTTCCGATTTGTAAAAGGTCAATTCAAAGACGATTGAGTAATGTATGGCTTTCACAAGAGAATTGTTGCGAAAAAACTGACGATTTCGTTGAAAATAGAAAAAAATCGTGTGCGATGGTGTCGAAATAGACTACACTGGACATTACAAGAACAATGGAATGAAATAACATTTCAAATGAAATGTGGTGTTCACTAGGGAAAAACTCACGTGCGTATGTGTGGTGAAAAGCAGAAGAAAGGTGGAACACACTATGCTTAGGACTGTATGGATGTCGTAATGGGGGCGCCCGTGTGTCTAGTGTTTTCGGACGTATTTGTAAAGACGAGGTTGATTCAATCACAGAAGTAGAAGAAAATATTAAATCGGCTAAGTGCGTAGACATCCTTGATAATAATCGTTTGCCAGTCGTTCTAAAATTCGAAAATTATCAGTGGATTTTCCAAGATGACAGCGCCCCGGTACACCAGTCCGTACAGACAAAATTGTAGAAAGATAACAATGTCGATTGTCTTGTTTGGCCATCCCATTCACCAGACCTTAATATAATTGAAAATATTTAAAGATTAATTAAAATACGATTAGAACTGGAACAACATACCATTCATTCCAAGGTTGACCTAGTCCGGGCCGCCACAAGAATTTTGCATGCCATTTCAAGTGTGTACATTTCAAACTTATATCAATCTATTCCAAGACAAATTAGACATGTAATTAAAGCTAGAGGTCATGTTACTAAATACTGAATGTTTGGTGGATATAATTCTATTTATTATGAAGCTATGCTTCTCAAACATCAACAAACTGCAACCGCTTAACTTGGCGTGAGGTCGTAAACGTGAAATACTTTTGTCACATAACTGTATATATAATATATATGCGGACGCGCGTCAGTAGTGTAAGGTTTCGCGACATTAACCACTCGACAACTGATGCCCATACATTTGTTTTGTTCTATTGTGAGCTGTTGCATTTATATTTTTCTTCTTTCTTTTTAACTTGCACGAAATAAGACATGTAATACAATTGAAAGCAAACTGTGTTAGTATTACAGGGTATAGTATTCATTAAACAGCCTTGAAACAAAATATAACTTCTTCATTATATTACACTTAACATGTCATAATTTCAAACCAAATCCTCATCTATTTACATTTTTTCAAGTGTCATAATTTCAAACCAAATCTTCATTACTTTACAGTTAACGTGTCATAATTTCATCTTAATCTTCATTACTTTACACTTAACGTGTCATAATTTCAAAATAAATCGTCATTACTTTACACTTAATGCGTCATAATTTCAAACTAAATATTCATTTTTTTTACACTGAACGTGTCATAATTTCAAACCAAACCTTCATTTTTTCACTCTTAACGTGTCATAATTTCAAACCTAATCGTCACTACTATACACTTAACGTGTCATAATTTCATCTTATTCTTCATTATTTTACACTAAGCGTGTCATAATTTCAAACTAAATCTGCATTTTTTCTACACTTAACGTGTCATAATTTCAAACTAAATCTTCAAATATTTACACTTAACGTGTTATAATTTCATCTTAATCTTCATTATTTTACACTTAACGTGTCATAATTTCAAACTTAATCGTCATTACTTTACGTGTCATAATTTCATCTGAATTTTCATTATTTTACACTTAACGTGTAATAATTTCAAACTAAATCTCCATTCTTTACACTTAACCTGTGATACTTTCAAACTTAATCGTCATTACTTTACACTTAACGTGTCATAATTTCAAACTTAATCGTCATTACTTTACACTTAACGTGACATAATTTCATCTGAATCTTCATTATTTTACACTTAACGTGTCATAATTTCAAACCAAATCTCCATTTTTTTCTACACTTAACGTGTCATAATTTCAAACTATATCTTCAAATATTTACACTTAACGTGTCATAATTTCATCTTAATCTTCATTATTTCACACCTAGCGTGTCATAATTTCAAACTTAATCGTCATTACTTTACACTTAACGTGTCATAATTTCATCTGAATCTTCATTATTTTACACTTAACGTGTTATAATTTCAAACTAAATCTCCATTCTTTACACTTAACCTGTTAAAATTTCAAACTTGATCGTAATTACTTTACACTTAACGTGTCATAATTTCATATGAATCTTCATTATTTTACACTTAACGTGTCATAATTTCAAACCAAATCTCCATTTTTTTCTACACTTAACGTGTCATAGTTTCATCTGAATCTTCATTATTTTACGCTTAACGTGTCATAATTTCATCTGATTCTTCATTATTTTACACTTATTGTGTTATAATTTCAAACTTAATCTTCATTACTTTACACTTAACGTGTCATAATTTCATCTGATTCTTCATTATTTTACACTTATTGTGTTATAATTTCAAACTTAATCTTCATTACTTTACACTTAACGTGTCATAATTTCATCTGAATCTTCATTATTGTACACTTAACGTGTCATAATTTCAAACTTAATCGTCATTACTTTACACTTAACGTGTCATAATTTCATCTGAATCTTCATTATTTTACACTTAACGTGTTATAATTTCAAACTAAATCTCCATTCTCTACACTTAACCTGTGATAATTTCAAACTTAATCGTCATTAATTTACACTTAACGTGTCATAATTTCATATGAATCTTCATTATTTTTCACTTAACGTGTCATAACTTCAAACCAAATCTCCATTTTTTTCTACACTTAACGTGTCATAGTTTATCTGAATCTTCATTATTTTATGCTTAATCTGTGATAATTTCAAACTTAATCGTCATTACTTTACACTTAACGTGTCATAATTTCATCTGAATCTTCATTATTTTACACTTAACGTGTTATAATTTCAAACTAAATCGTCATTACTTTACACTTAGCGTGTCATAATTTCATCTGATTCTGCATTATTTTACACTTAAGGTGTTATAATTTCAAACTAAATCTCCATTCTCTACACTTAACCTGTGATAATTTCAAACTTAATCGTAATTACTTTATACTTAACGTGTCATAATTTCATAATAATCTTCATTATTTTACACCTAACGTGTCATAATTTCAAACCAAATCTCCATTTTTTTCTACACTTAACGTGTCATAGTTTCATCTGAATCTTCATTATTTTACGTTTGACCTGTGATAATTTCAAACTTAATCGTCATTACTTTACACTTAACGTGTCATAATTTCATCTGAATCTTCATTATTTTACACTTAACGGGTTATAATTTAAAACTAAATCTCCATTCTTTACAGTTAACCTGTGATTATTTCAAACTTAATCGTCATTACTTTACACTTAACGTGTCATAATTTCATCTGAATCTTTATTATTTTACACTTAACGTGTCATAATTTCAAACCAAATCTCCATTTTTTCTACACTTAACATGTCATAATTTCAAACTAAATCTTCAAATATTTACACTTAACGTGTCATAATTTCATCTTAATCTTCATTATTTTACACCTAGCGTGTCATAATTTCAAAATTAATCGTCATTACTTTACACTTAACCTGTCATAATTTCATCTTAATCTTCATTATTTTACACTTAACGTGTCATAATTTCAAACGAAACCTTCATTATTTTACACTTAACGTGTTATAATTTCAAACTAAATCTCCATTCTCTACACTTAACCTGTGATAATTTCAAACTTAATCGTCATTACGTTACACTTAACGTGTCATAATTTCATCTGAATCTTCATTATTTTACACTTAACGTGTTATAATCTAAAACTAAATCTCCATTCTTTACCGTTAACCTGTGATAATTTCAAACTTAATCGTCATTACTTTACACTTAACGTGTCATAATTTCATCTGAATCTTTATTATTTTACACTTAACGTGTCATAATTTCAAACCAAATCCCCATTTTTTCTACACTTAACGTGTCTTAATTTCAAACTAAATCTTCAAATATTTACACTTAACGTGTCATAATTTCATCTTAATCTTCATTATTTTACACCTAGCGTGTCATAATTTCAAAATTAATCGTCATTACTTTACACTTAACCTGTCATAATTTCATCTTAATCTTCATTATTTTACACTTAACGTGTAATAATTTCAAACTAAATCTCCATTCTTTACACTTAACCTGTAATACTTTCAAACTTAATCGTCATTACTTTACACTTAACGTGTCATAATTTCAAACTTAATCGTCATTACTTTACGTGTCATAATTTCATCTGAATCTTCATTATTTTACACTTAACGTGTAATAATTTCAAACTAAATCTCCATTCTTTACACTTAACCTGTGATACTTTCAAACTTAATCGTCTTTACTTTACGCTTAACGTGACATAATTTCATCTGAATCTTCATTATTTTACACTTAACGTGTCATAATTTCAAACCAAATCTCCATTTTTTTTCTATACTCAACGTGTCATAATTTCAAACTATATCTTCAAATATTTACACTTAACCTGTCATAATTTCATCTTAATCTTCATTATTTCACACCTAGCGTGTCATAATTTCAAACTTAATCGTCATTACTTTACACTTAACGTGTCATAATTTCATCTGAATCTTCATTATTTTACACTTAACGTGTTATAATTTCAAACTAAATCTTCATTCTTTACACTTAACCCGTTAAAATTTCAAACTTGATCGTAATTACTTTACACTTAACGTGTCATAATTTCATATGAATCTTCATTATTTTACACTTAACGTGTCATAATTTCAAACCAAATCTCCATTTTTTTCTACACTTAACGTGTCATAGTTTCATCTGAATCTTCATTATTTTATGATTAACCTGTGATAATTTCAAACTTAATCGTCATTACTTTACACTTAACGTGTCATAATTTCATCTGATTCTTCATTATTTTACACTTAACGTGTCATAATTTCAAACTTAATCTTCATTACTTTACACTTAACATGTCATAATTTCATCTGAATCTTCATTATTGTACACTTAACGTGTCATAATTTCAAACTTAATCGTCATTACTTTACACTTAGCGTTTCATAATTTCATCTGATTCTTCATTATTTTACACTTAACGTGTTATAATTTCAAACTAAATCTCCATTCTCTACACTTAGCCTGTGATAATTTCAAACTTAATCGTCATTAATTTACACTTAACGTGTCATAATTTCATATGAATCTTCATTATTTTACACTTAACATGTCATAACTTCAAACCAAATCTCCATTTTTTTCTATACTTAACGTGTCATAATTTCATCTGAATCTTCATTATTTTACACTTAACGTGTTATAATTTCAAACTAAATCTCCATTCTCTACACTTAACCTGTGACAATTGCAAACTTAATCGTCATTACTTTACACTTAACGTGTCATAATTTCAAACTTAATCGTCATTACTTTACACTTAGCGTGTCATAATTTCATCTGATTCTGCATTATTTTACACTTAACGTGTTATAATTTCAAACTAAATCTCCATTCTCTACACTTAACCTGTGATAATTTCAAACTTAATCGTCATTACTTTACACTTAACGTGTCATAATTTCATCTGAATCTTCATTATTTTACACTTAGCGTGTTATAATTTAAAACTAAATCTCCATTCTTTACCGTTAACCTGTGATAATTTCAAACTTAATCGTCATTACTTTACACTTAACGTGTCATAATTTCATCTGAATCTTTATTATTTTACACTTAACGTGTCATAATTTCAAACCAAATCTCCATTTTTTTCTACACTTAACGTGTCATAATTTCAAACTAAATCTTCAAATATTTAAACTTAATGTGTCATAATTTCATCTTAATCTTCATTATTTTACACCTAGCGTGTCATAATTTCAAAATTAATCGTCATTACTTTTCATTTAACCTGTCATAATTTCATCTTAATCTTCATTATTTTACACTTAACGTGTCATAATTTCAAACGAAACCTTCATTTTTTTACACTTAACGTGTCATAATTTCACACCAAACCTTCATTTTTTTTACACTTAACGTGTCATAATTTCAAACTAAATGTTCACTACTTTACACTGAATGTGTCATAATTTCACACCAAACCTTCATTTATTTACACTTAACGTGTCATAATTTCAAACTAAATGTTCACTACTTTACACTGAACGTGTCCTAATTTCAAACAAATCTTATTTTTTTTCACACTTAGCGTGTCATATTTTCAAACTAAATCTTCACTACTTTACACTTAACGTGTCATAATTTCAAACTTAATCGTCATTACTTTACAGTTAATGTGTCATAATATCATCTTAATCTTCATTATTTTACACTTAACGTGTCATAATTTCATCTTAATCTTCATTATTTCACACCTAGCGTGTCATAATTTCAAACTTAATCGTCATTACTTTACACTTAACGTGTCATAATTTCATCTGAATCTTCATTATTTTACACTTAACGTGTTATAATTTCAAACTAAATCTTCATTCTTTACACTTAACCTGTTAAAATTTCAAACTTGATCGTAATTACTTTACACTTAACGTGTCATAATTTCATATGAATCTTCATTGTTTTACACTTAACGTGTCATAATTTCAAACCAAATCTCCATTTTTTTCTACACTTAACGTGTCATAGTTTCATCTGAATCTTCATTATTTTACGCTTAACCTGTGATAATTTCAAACTTAATCGTCATTACTTTACACTTAACGTGTCATAATTTCATCTGAATCTTCATTATTTTACACTTAACGTGTTATAATTTCAAACTAAATCTCCATTCTCTACACTTAACCTGTGATAATTTCAAACTTAATCGTCATTAATTTACACTTAACGTGTCATAATTTCATATGAATCTTCATTATTTTTCACTTAACGTGTCATAACTTCAAACCAAATCTCCATTTTTTTCTACACTTAACGTGTCATAGGTTCATCTGAATCTTCATTATTTTATGCTTAATCTGTGATAATTTCAAACTTAATCGTCATTACTTTACACTTAACGTGTCATAATTTCATCTGAATCTTTATTATTTTACACTTAATGTGTCATAATTTCAAACCAAATCTCAATTTTTTCTACATTTAACGTGTCATAATTTCAAACTAAATCTTCAAATATTTACACTTAACGTGTCATAATTTCATCTTAATCTTCATTATTTTACACCTAGCGTGTCATAATTTCAAAATTAATCGTCATTACTTTACACTTAACCTGTCATAATTTCATCTTAATCTTCATTATTTTACACTTAACGTGTCATAATTTCAAACGAAACCTTCATTTTTTTACACTTAACGTGTCATAATTTCACACCAAACCTTCATTTTTTTTACACTTAGCGTGTCATAATTTCAAACTAAATGTTCACTACTTTACACTGAACGTGTCCTAATTTCAAACAAATCTTATTTTTTTTCACACTTAGCGTGTCATATTTTCAAACTATATCTTCACTACTTTACACTTAACGTGTCATAATTTCAAACTTAATCGTCATTACTTTATAGTTAACGTGTCATAATATCATCTTAATCTTCATTATTTTACACTTAACGTGTCATAATTTCATCTTAATCTTCATTATTTCACACCTAGCGTGTCATAATTTCAAACTTAATCGTCATTACTTTACACTTAACGTGTCATAATTTCATCTGAATCTTCATTATTTTACACTTAACGTGTTATAATTTCAAACTAAATCTTCATTCTTTACACTTAACCTGTTAAAATTTCAAACTTGATCGTAATTACTTTACACTTAACGTGTCATAATTTCATATGAATCTTCATTGTTTTACACTTAACGTGTCATAATTTCAAACCAAATCTCCATTTTTTTCTACACTTAACGTGTCATAGTTTCATCTGAATCTTCATTATTTTACGCTTAACCTGTGATAATTTCAAACTTAATCGTCATTACTTTACACTTAACGTGTCATAATTTCATCTGATTCTTCATTATTTTACACTTATTGTGTTATAATTTCAAACTTAATCTTCATTACTTTACACTTAACGTGTCATAATTTCATCTGAATCTTCATTATTGTACACTTAACGTGTCATAATTTCAAACTTAATCATCATTACTTTACACTTAACGTGTCATAATTTCATCTGAATCTTCATTATTTTACACTTAACGTGTTATAATTTCAAACTAAATCTCCATTCTCTACACTTAACCTGTGATAATTTCAAACTTAATCGTCATTAATTTACACTTAACGTGTCATAATTTCATATGAATCTTCATTATTTTTCACTTAACGTGTCATAACTTCAAACCAAATCTCCATTTTTTTCTACACTTAACGTGTCATAGGTTCATCTGAATCTTCATTATTTTATGCTTAATCTGTGATAATTTCAAACTTAATCGTCATTACTTTACACTTAACGTGTCATAATTTCATCTGAATCTTCATTATTTTACACTTAACGTGTTATAATTTCAAACTAAATCTCCATTCTCTACACTTAACCTGTGACAATTTCAAACTTAATCGTCATTACTTTACACTTAACGTGTCATAATTTCAAACTTAATCGTCATTACTTTACACTTAGCGTGTCATAATTTCATCTGATTCTGCATTATTTTACACTTAACGTGTTATAATTTCAAACTAAATCTCCATTCTCTACACTTAACCTGTGATAATTTCAAACTTAATCGTAATTACTTTATACTTAACGTGTCATAATTTCATATGAATCTTCATTATTTTACACCTAACGGGTCATAATTTCAAAACAATCTCCATTTTTTTCTACACTTAACGTGTCATAGTTTCATCTGAATCTTCATTATTTTACGCTTAACCTGTGATAATTTCAAACTTAATCGTCATTACTTTACACTTAACGTGTCATAATTTCATCTGAATCTTCATTATTTTACACTTAACGGGTTATAATTTAAAATTAAATCTCCATTCTTTACAGTTAACCTGTGATAATTTCAAACTTAATCGTCATTACTTTACACTTAACGTGTCATAATTTCATCTGAATCTTTATTATTTTACACTTAACGTGTCATAATTTCAAACCAAATCTCCATTTTTTCTACACTTAACATGTCATAATTTCAAACTAAATCTTCAAATATTTACACTTAACGTGTCATAATTTCATCTTAATCTTCATTATTTTACACCTAGCGTGTCATAATTTCAAAATTAATCGTCATTACTTTACACTTAACCTGTCATAATTTCATCTTAATCTTCATTATTTTACACTTAACGTGTCATAATTTCAAACGAAACCTTCATTATTTTACACTTAACGTGTTATAATTTCAAACTAAATCTCCATTCTCTACACTTAACCTGTGATAATTTCAAACTTAATCGTCATTACGTTACACTTAACGTGTCATAATTTCATCTGAATCTTCATTATTTTACACTTAACGTGTTATAATCTAAAACTAAATCTCCATTCTTTACCGTTAACCTGTGATAATTTCAAACTTAATCGTCATTACTTTACACTTAACGTGTCATAATTTCATCTGAATCTTTATTATTTTACACTTAACGTGTCATAATTTCAAACCAAATCCCCATTTTTTCTACACTTAACGTGTCTTAATTTCAAACTAAATCTTCAAATATTTACACTTAACGTGTCATAATTTCATCTTAATCTTCATTATTTTACACCTAGCGTGTCATAATTTCAAAATTAATCGTCATTACTTTACACTTAACCTGTCATAATTTCATCTTAATCTTCATTATTTTACACTTAACGTGTAATAATTTCAAACTAAATCTCCATTCTTACACTTAACCTGTAATACTTTCAAACTTAATCGTCATTACTTTACACTTAACGTGTCATAATTTCAAACTTAATCGTCATTACTTTACGTGTCATAATTTCATCTGAATCTTCATTATTTTACACTTAACGTGTAATAATTTCAAACTAAATCTCCATTCTTTACACTTAACCTGTGATACTTTCAAACTTAATCGTCATTACTTTACACTTAACGTGTAATAATTTCAAACTTAATCGTCTTTACTTTACGCTTAACGTGACATAATTTCATCTGAATCTTCATTATTTTACACTTAACGTGTCATAATTTCAAACCAAATCTCCATTTTTTTTCTATGCTCAACGTGTCATAATTTCAAACTATATCTTCAAATATTTACACTTAACGTGTCATAATTTCATCTTAATCTTCATTATTTCACACCTAGCGTGTCATAATTTCAAACTTAATCGTCATTACTTTACACTTAACGTGTCATAATTTCATCTGAATCTTCATTATTTTACACTTAACGTGTTATAATTTCAAACTAAATCTTCATTCTTTACACTTAACCCGTTAAAATTTCAAACTTGATCGTAATTACTTTACACTTAACGTGTCATAATTTCATATGAATCTTCATTATTTTACACTTAACGTGTCATAATTTCAAACCAAATCTCCATTTTTTTCTACACTTAACGTGTCATAGTTTCATCTGAATCTTCATTATTTTATGATTAACCTGTGATAATTTCAAACTTAATCGTCATTACTTTACACTTAACGTGTCATAATTTCATCTGATTCTTCATTATTTTACACTTAACGTGTCATAATTTCAAACTTAATCTTCATTACTTTACACTTAACATGTCATAATTTCATCTGAATCTTCATTATTGTACACTTAACGTGTCATAATTTCAAACTTAATCGTCATTACTTTACACTTAGCGTTTCATAATTTCATCTGATTCTTCATTATTTTACACTTAACGTGTTATAATTTCAAACTAAATCTCCATTCTCTACACTTAACCTGTGATAATTTCAAACTTAATCGTCATTAATTTACACTTAACGTGTCATAATTTCATATGAATCTTCATTATTTTACACTTAACATGTCATAACTTCAAACCAAATCTCCATTTTTTTCTATACTTAACGTGTCATAATTTCATCTGAATCTTCATTATTTTACACTTAACGTGTTATAATTTCAAACTAAATCTCCATTCTCTACACTTAACCTGTGACAATTTCAAACTTAATCGTCATTACTTTACACTTAACGTGTCATAATTTCAAACTTAATCGTCATTACTTTACACTTAGCGTGTCATAATTTCATCTGATTCTGCATTATTTTACACTTAACGTGTTAAAATTTCAAACTAAATCTCCATTCTCTACACTTAACCTGTGATAATTTCAAACTTAATCGTCATTACTTTACACTTAACGTGTCATAATTTCATCTGAATCTTCATTATTTTACACTTAGCGTGTTATAATTTAAAACTAAATCTCCATTCTTTACCGTTAACCTGTGATAATTTCAAACTTAATCGTCATTACTTTACACTTAACGTGTCATAATTTCATCTGAATCTTTATTATTTTACACTTAACGTGTCATAATTTCAAACCAAATCTCCAATTTTTTCTACACTTAACGTGTCATAATTTCAAACTAAATCTTCAAATATTTAAACTTAATGTGTCATAATTTCATCTTAATCTTCATTATTTTACACCTAGCGTGTCATAATTTCAAAATTAATCGTCATTACTTTTCATTTAACCTGTCATAATTTCATCTTAATCTTCATTATTTTACACTTAACGTGTCATAATTTCAAACGAAACCTTCATTTTTTTACACTTAACGTGTCATAATTTCACACCAAACCTTCATTTTTTTTACACTTAACGTGTCATAATTTCAAACTAAATGTTCACTACTTTACACTGAATGTGTCATAATTTCACACCAAACCTTCATTTATTTACACTTAACGTGTCATAATTTCAAACTAAATGTTCACTACTTTACACTGAACGTGTCCTAATTTCAAACAAATCTTATTTTTTTTCACACTTAGCGTGTCATATTTTCAAACTAAATCTTCACTACTTTACACTTAACGTGTCATAATTTCAAACTTAATCGTCATTACTTTACAGTTAACGTGTCATAATATCATCTTAATCTTCATTATTTTACACTTAACGTGTCATAATTTCATCTTAATCTTCATTATTTCACACCTAGCGTGTCATAATTTCAAACTTAATCGTCATTACTTTACACTTAACGTGTCATAATTTCATCTGAATCTTCATTATTTTACACTTAACGTGTTATAATTTCAAACTAAATCTTCATTCTTTACACTTAACCTGTTAAAATTTCAAACTTGATCGTAATTACTTTACACTTAACCTGTCATAATTTCATATGAATCTTCATTGTTTTACACTTAACGTGTCATAATTTCAAACCAAATCTCCATTTTTTTCTACACTTAACGTGTCATAGTTTCATCTGAATCTTCATTATTTTACGCTTAACCTGTGATAATTTCAAACTTAATCGTCATTACTTTACACTTAACGTGTCATAATTTCATCTGATTCTTCATTATTTTACACTTATTGTGTTATAATTTCAAACTTAATCTTCATTACTTTACACTTAACGTGTCATAATTTCATCTGAATCTTCATTATTGTACACTTAACGTGTCATAATTTCAAACTTAATCATCATTACTTTACACTTAACGTGTCATAATTTCATCTGAATCTTCATTATTTTACACTTAACGTGTTATAATTTCAAACTAAATCTCCATTCTCTACACTTAACCTGTGATAATTTCAAACTTAATCGTCATTAATTTACACTTAACGTGTCATAATTTCATATGAATCTTCATTATTTTTCACTTAACGTGTCATAACTTCAAACCAAATCTCCATTTTTTTCTACACTTAACGTGTCATAGGTTCATCTGAATCTTCATTATTTTATGCTTAATCTGTGATAATTTCAAACTTAATCGTCATTACTTTACACTTAACGTGTCATAATTTCATCTGAATCTTCATTATTTTACACTTAACGTGTTATAATTTCAAACTAAATCTCCATTCTCTACACTTAACCTGTGACAATTTCAAACTTAATCGTCATTACTTTACACTTAACGTGTCATAATTTCAAACTTAATCGTCATTACTTTACACTTAGCGTGTCATAATTTCATCTGATTCTGCATTATTTTACACTTAACGTGTTATAATTTCAAACTAAATCTCCATTCTCTACACTTAACCTGTGATAATTTCAAACTTAATCGTAATTACTTTATACTTAACGTGTCATAATTTCATATGAATCTTCATTATTTTACACCTAACGGGTCATAATTTCAAAACAAATCTCCATTTTTTTCTACACTTAACGTGTCATAGTTTCATCTGAATCTTCATTATTTTACGCTTAACCTGTGATAATTTCAAACTTAATCGTCATTACTTTACACTTAACGTGTCATAATTTCATCTGAATCTTCATTATTTTACACTTAACGGGTTATAATTTAAAATTAAATCTCCATTCTTTACAGTTAACCTGTGATAATTTCAAACTTAATCGTCATTACTTTACACTTAACGTGTCATAATTTCATCTGAATCTTTATTATTTTACACTTAACGTGTCATAATTTCAAACCAAATCTCCATTTTTTCTACACTTAACATGTCATAATTTCAAACTAAATCTTCAAATATTTACACTTAACGTGTCATAATTTCATCTTAATCTTCATTATTTTACACCTAGCGTGTCATAATTTCAAAATTAATCGTCATTACTTTACACTTAACCTGTCATAATTTCATCTTAATCTTCATTATTTTACACTTAACGTGTCATAATTTCAAACGAAACCTTCATTATTTTACACTTAACGTGTTATAATTTCAAACTAAATCTCCATTCTCTACACTTAACCTGTGATAATTTCAAACTTAATCGTCATTACGTTACACTTAACGTGTCATAATTTCATCTGAATCTTCATTATTTTACACTTAACGTGTTATAATCTAAAACTAAATCTCCATTCTTTACCGTTAACCTGTGATAATTTCAAACTTAATCGTCATTACTTTACACTTAACGTGTCATAATTTCATCTGAATCTTTATTATTTTACACTTAACGTGTCATAATTTCAAACCAAATCCCCATTTTTTCTACACTTAACGTGTCTTAATTTCAAACTAAATCTTCAAATATTTACACTTAACGTGTCATAATTTCATCTTAATCTTCATTATTTTACACCTAGCGTGTCATAATTTCAAAATTAATCGTCATTACTTTACACTTAACCTGTCATAATTTCATCTTAATCTTCATTATTTTACACTTAACGTGTAATAATTTCAAACTAACTCCATTCTTTACACTTAACCTGTAATACTTTCAAACTTAATCGTCATTACTTTACACTTAACGTGTCATAATTTCAAACTTAATCGTCATTACTTTACGTGTCATAATTTCATCTGAATCTTCATTATTTTACACTTAACGTGTAATAATTTCAAACTAAATCTCCATTCTTTACACTTAACCTGTGATACTTTCAAACTTAATCGTCATTACTTTACACTTAACGTGTAATAATTTCAAACTTAATCGTCTTTACTTTACGCTTAACGTGACATAATTTCATCTGAATCTTCATTATTTTACACTTAACGTGTCATAATTTCAAACCAAATCTCCATTTTTTTTCTATACTCAACGTGTCATAATTTCAAACTATATCTTCAAATATTTACACTTAACGTGTCATAATTTCATCTTAATCTTCATTATTTCACACCTAGCGTGTCATAATTTCAAACTTAATCGTCATTACTTTACACTTAACGTGTCATAATTTCATCTGAATCTTCATTATTTTACACTTAACGTGTTATAATTTCAAACTAAATCTTCATTCTTTACACTTAACCCGTTAAAATTTCAAACTTGATCGTAATTACTTTACACTTAACGTGTCATAATTTCATATGAATCTTCATTATTTTACACTTAACGTGTCATAATTTCAAACCAAATCTACATTTTTTTCTACACTTAACGTGTCATAGTTTCATCTGAATCTTCATTATTTTATACTTAACCTGTGATAATTTCAAACTTAATCGTCATTACTTTACACTTAACGTGTCATAATTTCATCTGATTCTTCATTATTTTACACTTAACGTGTCATAATTTCAAACTTAATCTTCATTACTTTACACTTAACGTGTCATAATTTCATCTGAATCTTCATTATTGTACACTTAACGTGTCATAATTTCAAACTTAATCGTCATTACTTTACACTTAGCGTTTCATAATTTCATCTGATTCTTCATTATTTTACACTTAACGTGTTATAATTTCAAACTAAATCTCCATTCTCTACACTTAACCTGTGATAATTTCAAACTTAATCGTCATTAATTTACACTTAACGTGTCATAATTTCATATGAATCTTCATTATTTTACACTTAACATGTCATAACTTCAAACCAAATCTCCATTTTTTTCTACACTTAACGTGTCATAGTTTCATCTGAATCTTCATTATTTTATGCTTAATCTGTGATAATTTCAAACTTAATCATCATTACTTTACACTTAACGTGTCATAATTTCATCTGAATCTTCATTATTTTACACTTAACGTGTTATAATTTCAAACTTAATCTTCATTACTTTACACTTAACGTGTCATAATTTCATCTGAATCTTCATTATTTTACACTTAACGTGTCATAATTTCAAACTTAATCGTCATTACTTTACACTTAGCGTGTCATAATTTCATCTGAATCTTCATTATTTTACACTTAACGTGTTATAATTTCAAACTAAATGTCCATTCTTTACAGTTAACCTGTGATAATTTCAAACTTAATCGTCATTACTTTACACTTAACGTGTCATAATTTCATCTGAATCTTTATTATTTTACACTTAACGTGTCATAATTTCAAACCAAATCTCCATTTTTTTCTACACTTAACGTGTCATAATTTCAAACTAAATCTTCAAATATTTACACTTAACGTGTCATAATTTCATCTTAATCTTCATTATTTTACACTTAACGTGTCATAATTTCAAACGAAACCTTCATTTTTTTACACTTAACGTGTCATAATTTCACACCAAACCTTCATTTTTTTTACACTTAGCGTGTCATAATTTCAAACTAAATGTTCACTACTTTACACTGAACGTGTCATAATTTCACACCTAACCTTCATTTATTTACACTTAACGTGTCATAATTTCCCACTTAATCGTCATTACTTTACACTTAACATGTCATAATTTCAAACCAAATCTTATTTTTTTACACTTAACGTGTCCTAATTTCAAACAAATCTTATTTTTTTTCATACTTAGCGTGTCATATTTTCAAACTAAATCTTCACTACTTTACACTTAACGTGTCATAATTTCAAACTTAATCGTCATTACTTTACAGTTAACGTGTCATAATATCATCTTAATCTTCATTATTTTACACTTAACGTGTCATAATTTCAAACCAAATCTTCATTATGTTACACTTAACGTGTCATAATTTCTTGCTAAAGATTACCTTGTTCAATTGTATAGTAAAACGCTTCTAGTGACGCTATGGAATCAGTGGAGCTGTTGAACTTTTCACTATATCCTTGACAAACATTTTCATCATAAGTAAAACTGATACATAGTGGAACACCCCAACATGATATTGCACACGTGATTCTGCTTAGTTCTGTCGTAGTGAAGGATACATTAGGGCTGAACACATGATCATTAAATGTTTCTATGTTTGTCCATAAGACTTCAATATATTCTGCATGTTTTACTGTAATGAAATGAAAATTGATCAAGATTAGAGTGTTATCGTTTCAGCAGGATAAACATCCAACAACGCTGTATGCAGGCTACGTTGCTTTGAATGTTTAATAATATAGTTACAAGAAAAGTTTAAAGATACCAAGAGATTAATTAGAAGCCGTAAATCGAAGGACAGACTTTATAATGGCCAAAATAAACAGGACAAAATGACAAACAATGATCTACAAAATACTACACAGAAAACTGAAGATCGAACAATAGGAACCCCACTAAAAACCATGGGTGAACACAAGTGCTTCGGAAGGGTGGGCAGTTCCTGTTCCACGTGTGGCACCCGTCGTGCTGCTCTTCTTACAAATCTGGTGAGAAGTCATTAGCGAGGAAAAGACGGATTGTGATTACGACAAACGAAACATATGCGTGATTATTTGTGACACAGATATTTCGTAACGGTTAAACAAGTGGTGGCGACCGTAAAACTTTCGACGTGATGACTTCAACTTAACAAATAGGAACCCTTTGTTCAGTAGCTTCTTTGTTAGCAGCAACCATCCAAAGAAAGAAATCCAGGAAAATCACAATTTTCTGTATTAATACAAAAGATGAAGACTTCTTCCGTTCTCTGTTTACATCGCTAAATTACTGGGTTTTTCCAGATGAGCTACAATAAAGATTGTTTACTAATTGTGTATATGTAGATCTTAAACATATCAACAGGTTTACTTTATAGTTAAATCACGATCACTGGTAACTTCAAACTTTTCTCTCTATTCCTAATTCTTAACTAAACATGTTCTTATGTCGGTTAAAAGCTCAACAGAGCTTATGTTGTATGTTGTTTTAACCATGCCGACTCTAAATAAAGCTTATTTATTTATTTATTTATTTATTATACTCAATAACAATGTGTCACGACATAAGGAACCTGTACAATATGCCAGTATTAACATTGGTCAAATACTAGATTTCTGGTAAACAACATATTTAGTAAATTTCGTTGTCATGTGTTCCAACAGAAACCGACATTCTAAAGGGTATGAATTGTTCATCCTTACTCGAGTATTGTTTTTTTTTAATTATTCATATGAAGCGGCACTTATTAGTGTTTCGATACTGACCTCAAGTGCAATTATTATTAAAACTAAGGTTATTTTATCCCTCTGGAATAGATATCTCTTCGCCGAAGTTAGCTATCTTTTGTATGATATTTGGTATGATTGCTTCAGAGGACCTATACATTATTTTGCTTTCTAATATTTTGATTAAAGTAATAAATAAACAGCAATCATCAGCAACATGTGGGAAGTAGGAATCTCTTGGTATGTTATAATTATCATAGCGGCTGATAGGTATACATAGAACATTTGTCAACTTTTCCTATATCATTTAGAGAATTAAATTCAGGGGGGAAATAGTATTAAAAAATCACATTATCATATATAATATCTCATCAATACATCTATTTTAGATAGTCAATTGATTGTAATGTTATCTGAATTTCATAATCTTCATGACAGTTAGCATTTTTATTTAGGATTTGTTTACCACGATGTAATTTGACCGATGGATCGTTCATCAACGCAGATAAGTCAACAATTGTTCAACTCCAGTCAGTTGAACAATTGTTATAATTCAATACATTGTAACTTTTTATTCGTAAATAACTAACGAAGTTGCGACGGGATATAGTAACGCTACCGTCCGTCCGTCCGTCCTTCCGTCCGTCCTTCCGTAACATCCTTGTGAACACTCTAGAATCAACATCCTTCAATGGATTTTGACCAACCTTGGTACATACTTAGTCCTTAAAAGAATCAGGAACCTTTTGATTATCAAGGTCATAGGTCAAAGATCAAGGTCACCGGGTCAATTTTGTACCGCGTAACATCCGTGTGAACACTCTAGAATCAACATCCTTCAATGGATGTTGACCAAACTTGGTACATAGTTAGTCCTTAAGAGAATCTGGAACCCTATTGATTTTCAAGGTCATAGGTCAAAGGTCAAGGTCACCGGGTCAATTTTTTAGGGGGAGGGATACGCCATGCTTTGTGTTGCCCTTGTTAGCATTAATATACCCAATTAGAAATATGAATATTTGGAATTTCCTGTTGTATTGTAAGCGGCCAATGACACCTCTTCATGTGACGTCACAGAGACGAATCATGTTAGTTGAATAAATAAATAAATTTTGACTCTTCCCAACTTCGAGCCCTTTTGGTTATGTTTTAATATCAGATCAACTGCAATACAATGTTAACAAAATGTATATCGTCCTAATATTTTTTCTTAATATTTCCATCTCATGTTACATTTTCATAAAACAACTGAGTTTATTTGTATTGGGAGGGTATCTACGCATAATTCCATGTTTTACATGATTGGTCGTAGGATAAATAACTGTCACTTTTAACTTGTTTTATGCGTACATATGCTTGTTTCTTTTTTGTCGCCAATGTTGTCGTACTTTCCTGTTCGTCGTGTTCTATTCGCAGATTTTATAGATTGTTTTTCATTGTACCTGTCGTAGACATCAATAACTGTACCAGCTTTTGAACAGCAAGAATGAGATGCAATGCCAAATCACCAAACGTATTTAATTTGACATTCAGTGCTTGTATCAAAGTCATTCCATCTCGTATAATGACAGAATGTGAACGATCAAATGGTTCGAGTTCAGGTCGTCATGTAGCCTCGCTTTCCAGCTGATGGCTCAAATCAGCCTTTAACGTCTTCCTCATTGTTCCGTCTTCGTGGAATATTGAGATTGGAACAGGTTCGATCGGAAAGGACAGAATCTTCTCTATAGTAACATCTTCCCGACAACCAGCAAGAACTAACGCACGATGAAATACAAGTTCTTGACTTATATGTACATTAAGTATCTCACCTGATCCACATTTTAGCTTTGACGTTTTGATTAAGTCTGTGAATGTTTTCAATTTTGATCTTGATTTTGCGCTGTAGAAATCTGCATTGTTTCCGTCAGTTAGTGCTCCATTTACGATTTTGATACCATTGTCAAACGCGTTTGTCAATGCAACTTCGATTTCTGTAGGTGCATGCAAGCCAGTAGAAATGTTAACAAGTGACTTTGGATGAGATGCAACATCAAATGGATTGGTCATTCTTTGCTTGACATGTTCCCTCATAAGACCATCTGATAAGAGTTTTTACTGGACTCTCAAAACTAGCCATAATATCTTAATAAACTTGGTTGTCAAAACTAATAACCAATATAATATATGAAGAACACAAATTCAATATGTACACAAAATGTGTGTAAAACTCCGTAGCTCAGAACTGATCACATTTTGAAACAATATCAACTTAATACCAACTCTCTATTTCTCTAACAAAATAAAAACAAAGAAAACCGAAAAATAGAAACAAATCAGTTATTTACAAAATACCAGTAAAAACCGGAAAATACCGTATCCCAAGGGTTCGGTTTGTGTATTACCAACAGTCGAAAATAATAACAAGTTAAACAAACTATTTACAACAAAAGTTACTAAAGTGAAGCACTCGTTGACCTCAAATGCATTTCATTTATCATAAAATAACAAGTAAATATAACTAGTCGTCAATATTTGCTTATGACACGACGTTTCAAAAACTCATTTATCGAGTCAATTGTCCTATTTAGTGACCGAACACAGTAACACTCCTATCAATTATCGGATTGGTAAAATATCCGCATTAAAAGCCGTTTTTTTTCGATTTATTTCTAAATAACACTGTATAAAATTGTGAAATTTGACACGGAGCAGCGTTACAACATATAATTGTCTTTTTATTATAACAAAGCGCAATTTCATAACAATTGTTCAGATTATCAATAAAAATTATGTAAATAAATGCATAGAAAAATAACCAAATTTATTATCCTAAATCTTTAAAAAGAATCATTATCAACAGATTTGTACTATCTGGTGTTAATACTTTATGTTTCGTCTTTCGAAAAATAATGCGACACATGCTCACGAATGTTGATAAAAAGGAATAGGTCGTATTTGAAAATAGCTACTAAATGTTTGTATCAAGGGGTACTTATAATAACACCTAGATAACTAAAAATGTGACCACAGAAACATCGTACGAACAAACGAATATGAAAATACAAACATTTATCTATGATTTGAACTAATTTTTAGCCGTATGTTATCTCGGTACATTAAACTCGAAAACTAGAAGGCCTACATAAATAATTTGCAGTACTATAAAGAATAACATTGGAAGAGAATCACCCAAGGAACATTTGGGCAAAGTTTGGTTAAAATTGACAAAATGGTTTCAGAGATATGTGTAATTCTCAAAAAAAAACTTCCGGTAGTGGATGGGGATGACCCCGGGTCTCAACTGGTGGGGCATTTGATTTGTCTATTCACCCTGATCATAAATATATATGGCTTAGGATTGGGGATCTCAACCATTGAAAAATTCACTTCAGGTAGGGGATGGGGTATGACCACCCTGGGCCTGAGCATTAAGTTACTTAATTTGCCTAGTCACCCTGATTATAAATATATATGGTTTAGGGGTGGTGATCTCAACCATTAAAAATATCACTTCAGTTAGGGGGTGGGGTATGACCCCCCGGGGCCTGAGCTATAAGGCATTTAATTTGCCTAGTCACCCTGATCATAAATATATATGGCTTAGGGGTGGGGATCTTAACCATTAAAAAGTTCACTTCAGGTAGGGGTGGGGTATGACCCCGGGACCTGAGCTATAATGCATTTAATTTGCCTAGTCACCCTGATCATAAATATATATGGTTTAGGGTGGGGATCTCGGTCACATTTTGTTATACAGATTCCCCAGCGGGGTGGGGCTGAGCCCCGGAGATAAAAAATATTGAATGCACAACTTCACATTGGCATCTCCACCCATGCCAAATATTAAGTTTCTATCTTTTGTAGTTTCAGAGAAATGTGTAATTCTCAAAATATGTACTTTTTCTATAAAAAAAACCCCACGATTTTACAAGAAAAAAACAATAGATTAATCTGAATTTCGAACTCGCTCTAAATAATAGTGTAATAATGCTTCCCACCAAAAATTATGTTGATCGGCCAAATATTAAGAGCGCTATCGCGTTAACGAAGATAATTCTCAAAATATGCACTTTTTCTATAAAAACATGATTTTACAAGAAAAAAACAATAGATTAATCTGAATTTCGAACTCGCTCTAAATAATAGTGTAATAATGCTTCCTACCAAAAACTATGTTGATCGGCCAAAAACTAAGAGCGCTATCGCGTTAACGAAGATAGGCTAACATACGCCCGCCCACCCGCCCGCCCACCCGCCCGCCTTTCGCCAAAACATAATCCGACTGCAACTTAGTTGCAACTCGGCTAACAAAGGGACAAACCAAGAGAGCCAAAGTTTGCTCAAGTAACATATACCAGGGTAAATTAGCCTTAGTTTTAATAAATTTCATTATATAGGAGCTGTGAAATTCAAATCAGACATTTTTGACAACTGGTTACTGCAAACTAAATAGTTTTCTACTACGACATTTTACAAACTTTGGAGGTTTGTCACGGAATACGAGGAATCTCGACCAATTGAATTGAAAAAATGATCCGAACCCCGTTTTTTTTTCTAAAAATAAATAATACTGTCAATAATCAATTTAACTTACTTTCCAAAGAAATAGTCAAAATTATAATATATAAAATTGACATCTTAAGAATGGCATACTATATTCCTTTCTCCAGCGGTAATGACATTTGAACAATAATTAAGTAGTTAACTGCTGTGAACATACTGACGACATAAAGTCGATTACGTTCAGAACGACAGCAGTAAACTATACAGGTCTATCTAGATACAGACAATAAAACAACAGTATGCTATGATAAGTCAATATTAGTATATATCTCTCTTTATGTATGATTGTGTGGGTATTAGTGATTATTATAATCTTTCTCTACAAACCGTTGCTGTTATTGGAGGATGAGTCCTGGAGTGTAGCATCCAATAGGAATAACATCGATGATGACACGAAAATGTTTGATTTCACAACTTAATAATTAAAACGTAGATATCAAAACTAGTGCGCACGACGGGTTTCTGGAATAATAAAGAAAACACCTTCATCAGGTACGCCTAATCAGGTACGCCTAATGCCAAAAGATGGAAAATAAATTATTGTTAAATGCTAATGTTGATAATCTAACCTTGTGCGCACGACGTGTTTCTGGAAACAAAACCTTCTCAGGCATGCCAACATTAAAAAGACCGGGGGCGTCGTGGTCGAGTTCGAAGCCCACTAATGGCGAGGTGTACTTGATGCAACATTATGTGATAAAGTTTGTCAGTGACTTGCGACAAGTCGGTGGTTTTCTCCCGATACACCGGTTTCCTCCTCCAAGAAAACTGCCCGCCACGATATAACTGAAATATTGTTGAAAGTGGCGTTAAACACCATAAACCTCCATCCCCTAAAATAATAACGTAGGTATCTAACTTTGGAATACCCTTCATCAGTTATGCTCGTAGTTCCGTATGTTCGAAGCGTTTCAAAGTCCAGTCGGAAAATCATAGAAGCAGATGGATATCTCTTCTGACTTGATACAGGCACCTCAATAAGATGTGGCGGGAATAAACTAGTTTTATGGATCCAACCCTACCCTCTTAGCTTTATGATGCGGTACCTGTAAGACTATTGAGTTTGAATAATTTAATTTGATTAACAATAATAATAATTTCAATACAATATAAATTTCCGTGATCGTATAGTTTTTTAGTTCACAATTCAAAGTCCAAAAAGTCTATTAAAAACAGTCCGATAGGTTCCCCCAAAAGGGGTCCCCTCTTCTGCTCGCCATCTCCCTCTTTATAAGTCCCATCTTTGGACTTAATTTATCTGACTGTCACTTCCGTCGCCCATTAACCTTCCGTTCCCTTCTGTTATTCAATATTCTTGTTCATAACTGTCCCAAATCAGTCTCTTTGGATATATATCCTGTCTCCCCAACCTGGTATCGCTTACAATTCCCTTGACTTGTACTGCCTCAGGTCCTACACATATTCCCTGCATGGAACATTAATTTCTTAATAGGTGTAACCGTGCCACAAATATATTTATGTCTATAATTACACAGGTACTGCCTCAAGTCCTAAACATGTTATAACCCAGTTCCTTTTTACTTTAATTTCATTTTTATTAATTCGTATTAACAGTCACTATATTGCATACCTAGTTTTATTGGCCCAAATCTACCCTCTTAGCCTTATGATGCGGTACTCGTATGCTATATTAAAAATTAAAATCGTAATTATAAGAATAGATTGTTGTTGTGTTAATTAGTTATGTTTCGTTTGCAGATAAAACATACAATCCTTCAACTGGTTCATCAATAATGAAATACTGTGTATGTGTTAAAAAGAAGCTAAAGCGAACTAAAGTGGTATGCATTAGTAATAAATTAATATGCTGTCAGATCTTAAAAGACATTTTAATGATTGAGATAATTATTCATGGATCGTTCGACTCTGTCTAGTAGTTGAACTAATATCGTTGCATACATTGAACGTCTATGACGACAAAGGTTGTAAGATGTACTAGATACAATAGTGTCCGTATAAGCCATTATATTACCGGATTTGTAACAGGAGTAACACGACGGGTGCCACTAGTGTCGAAGGGGATTTTCTTTCCCTTCCGGGACACCTGAGTTCACCCCCGGTTATTAGTGGGATTCATATTTTCTGAAATTGTAGTGGTTTCAACTGTGAAGAATCAAAGGCCAAACATTTTACACACCTTGCATCGGCAACTTCAGACTTAATGCTTCATTGTTAAAGTTATCTATATGTTCTTCCTCAATCTGGAGATTTTTTATAAAACAACTTGAAGGTGGTTTTCTCCAGGTACTCCGGTTTTCTCCACCAATAAAACTGACCGCCACGATATAAATGAAATATTGTTGAAAGTGACGTTTAACACCATAACTCTAACCCTTAAGCAGCTTGGTACTAAAAGTCTATAAGAACTTGAAGGTGGGTTTCTCCAGGTACTCCGGTAGACCAGAAAGTTAGAAGAAAATGCTAGAATGGTTGGCCTTAAGATCAATGCCAAGAAAACAAAGTTAATGTACCTCAACACAGAGAGATTGCCAGTCATATTTGTAGACGGGAAACAACTGGATACAGTAGACCCATTTAATTACATAGGAAGCTGTATAACAACAGAGGATGGAGCTGAAAGAGATATAAAGGTCAGAATAGGAAAAGCTAGATCAGCATTCATCAGATTAGGCAACATCTGGAAGACAACAGCCTTTTCAAAGAAGACCAAACTTAAACTTTTTAACAGCTGTGTACTATTTGTGCTCCTATATGGCTCAGAGTGCTGGAGAATGACTGATAAAGACATCAACAGACTCTCCAGCTTCCATAACACCAGTCTGAGAAAGATAATGAAGATATTCTGGCCAAACAAAATCTCCAACAAAGACCTGCATAATATCGCAAACACCAAGGACATGGAGATTTTGTTGATTCAAAAGAGATTGAGATGGCTTGGTCATGTTCTACGTAAGCCATCTGAAGACATGACAAAGGTAGCCCTAAGATGGACACCAGAAGGGAAAGGAAAAAGAGGAAGACCAATAACAACATGGAGGCGCACCATCGAAAATGAAATAAAGGAAAGAGGATACACCTGGGGCACAATAGAAAGAAAAGCCAACAATAGAGAAGAGTGGAGGAAACTTGTCCTTACCCTATGTGCCATTAACCATAGAAAGAACTAAGTAAGTAAGTAAGTTACATTTTGTACGAAATTATCCGAACCTCGTTCTTTTATAAATAATATTGTAAATAACCAATTTAACTTACCTTCCAAAGAAATGGTCAAAATTATAATATATAAAACTGACATTTTAAAATTGAAATGCAAAGTTTTTTCCTCCGACTGTAATGATTATACCGGTATAATGACATTTGTACAATTAAATATTCAGAGTTGTGTCAAATTGACATAAAGTCGATGACTTCAAAAACACATTATCAAGTTAAACAGTTAATAAAAATGTAGATATCTGTGAAGTGTGCAATGCGCATTCTGTAATAACATTCAGCATGCAGGCTTAAAATCGAAAGATTGAAAAGCTAAACCATTTAAAAGAAAATGGGTGCAAGTAAACAAAGGGGCCTAAATAGGATAATCAAAATCGACTACGGTCACCTATGCATGATGGGGATGTAAATCTGAGTTGTAATGATAATTCTAATATGACATTCTTCATTAGCTATATAAACAATGTAATGATATAATTCCCAATATACTATTCTTCGCACATGCGTAGTTTTTGGGAAATTATGGACACAAGTCCCTCGTGTGATTTCTTGTACTTATTCAGAACCATGGTGCATACTACATACAAAAAATGAATATGTTAGTTTTGTTTCTTTACATGCTCATTTTATCGGGAATACTAAAGATAACCATCTATCGACTATCGAGTTACAAATCAATAATTGCAAAAACCGGAACAGCGTAGATATAAGGTTTATTATGCAGAGTATGGTTCCGGGAATTAAGATAGTTTTCCTGTTATATGTATTACAATTTATCTTAATTATAGGTAATGTAGAGACACATTCCGGTTCTGGTACGTATAATTCGGATCCATTGATGAACATTACCATTGATAATGGACAAATATATTTCCATGTACAATATTACGGAAGCATATTGGGGTGAAAGCTTTTGTTTGTTATTTTTCAAAATGTCAACTTTATTCTTGGTAATTCCAACTTTAATCTTGGTAATGTAGCAAGAGATCTTTGTATATTTATGAAGGAAGTTGGATGGAACCCAGATAGAGTAGTAACGAATGCAAATAGTATTTGAAATAGCATCAAGAGGTCAGAAGATGCTTTGTTATACACAAATTGCATACGTAATATTATCTGGGGGCACAAGAAAATAGTTCTGAGCAAAATAGTTCCTGAAGAAATATTAAAAATAAAATATTGTTTAGTTGAAGGAATTAAAAAGAAGAGGGAAAGTTATATTTGTTTGTGAAAAACAAGCATGATTTCTATTAGAGCTACTGAAGTTAATTACATAAAAACGAATACTTCACTCTGGGTCTCCAGTCAAAAAATAAAGGATCTTTTGAACATGTCTCTTTGGAATAATTTAGAAAAAAAAATATTATTCAGGTAATCTTAAGATAAATGTACATTGTTCAAACAAAAGAAGAAAAAATATATTGTTTAATATTGTATTATTTTATTCACATTTGTGTTAAAAGTTTGTTATTTGAAAAAGGATTGTTAGAATAAAATGAAAAAATAAGTGAAAAACAAAGATCCAGATAACTAAAAGAAACACATTTATTATAAATATTTATGTACAAAAGAACGAGAAGTTTTGAATTAATTCATATTATTTACAGAATTGAAATTTATTGTTTTATTTTATATATTGCTATTGTAAAACTTATTTATTTATTATTTATGCAGTCGAAAAATAAAGGATCTTTTGAACATATCTTTTTGGAATAATTTAGGAAAAAAAATATTATTCATGGGCAGATCACCATTCCTGAGCTAGTTCCCCAGGCAGAAGCAAGTAAGACCACAACATCACTTTACCACTCAGGGCCTTTTGCCACAGTAATATCAACTTTAATCTTGGTAATTCAAACTTTAATCTTGGTAATTCAAACTTTAATCTTGGTAATACCAACTTTAATCTTGGTAATTCAAACTTTAATCTTGGTAATTCAAACTTTAATCTTGGTAATACCAACTTTAATCTTGGTAATACCAACTTTAATCTTGGTAATTCAAACTTTAATCTAGGTAATACCAACTTTAATCTTGGTAATACCAACATTAATCCTGGTAATTCAAACTTTATTCTTGGTAATACCAACATTAATCTTGGTAATTCAAACTTTAATCTTGGTAATTCAAACTTTAATCTTGGTAATTCAAACCTTAATTTTGGTAATTCAAACTTTAATCTTGGTAATTCAAACTTTAATCTAGGTAATACCAACTTTAATCTTGGTAATACCAACATTAATCTTGCTAATTCAAACTTTACTCTTGGTAATTCAAACTCTAATCTTGGTAATTCAAACTTTATTCTTGGTTATACCAACTTTAATCTTGGTAATTCAAACTTTAATCTTGGTAATTCAAACTTTAATCTTGGTAATTCAAACTGTATTCTTGGTAATTCAAACTTTATTCTTGATAATATCAACTTTAATCTTGGTAATTCAAACTTTATTCATGGTAATTCCAACTTTATTCTTGGTAATTCAAACTTTATTCTTGATAATACCAACTTTAATCTTGGTAATTAAAACTTTATTCTTGGTAATTTCAACTTTATTCTGGGGAATTCCAACTTTATTCTTGGTAATACGAACTTTAATCTTAGTAATACCAACTTTAACTTTAGGAAACAAAATGTTATTATTCGTATAATATAGAGAAAGTTTCGCGTACTAACACGAATGTATAGCATTATATCACGAAAGTTTCTCACTAAATAAGAATAAACTTTGCTATCGATTTCTTCTTTGTGGGAGACAGAGTAGGGGTATACAGGGTGGACAACGTACGTCATACATCCGGGTATTTTTTTTATCGAAAACTTTATAATGGCGGAAATTTTTCAACCATCTGACAAAATAAAACTCATTTTTATACTATTTTAACAACGAACCTGTATGATAAAAGCCAGACCAAAGTATCCTACGGACTTGTATAGTACTATCTACATCGATAATATTCAAAAAGCTGTTGTCATTTGTCTAATCATTCCGACATTTCCTTTTGATGCTGGATCCAGAGTGGACAACGTACGTCATACATCCGGGTATTTTTTATGCTGGATGCAGCATCAAGAGGAAATATTGTCGGAATGATTAGACAAATGACAACAGCTTGGTCTGGCTTTTATCATACTGGCGACTGTTTCACTAAAGTGATCGTAATTTACAAAATCGTAAGTATAAGATCATTCTTAAGATTTCCTTACGTGCACGTATACGTGCGTTTCACTAAACTAGTCCTAAGAGTTACGACTTACGACTTGCGACAAGTAACATCTCCTATAATGGAGGTAAAAAGATATTATATTGTATCATATATTTTATATATAATAAACCCAACAGCTCAAAAGCTGATTAGGGGCCCGGGTGGCTCAATGAGTTAGGTCGTTGGATCTATCAACTCATACAAGCCAATCCCCAATACGGAGTGGGTTCGCGCCCGGCTTTGTAAATTACAAAAAGGGTGCACTCGACTCGCAGCCGATATAGCTGAAATACTACTGAAAGTGGCGTTAAAACACCAAAAAAATCAAATCAAAAGCTGATTACATTAATAATCACATTTTAAATGTGTTTAAATACATTTTTAATATTCAACTAATTATAAAACTCCAAAGTGATTTTTTAAATGAATAAACCAAATCTATCAGGAAAAAAATGTTCAATGTCAAAATTTACCGAAATTTGAGAAGAAATTTTGTTATAGAATATATTTTAACAAATTTCATGCTATATGTAAGGGGAAATTAAAAAAAATGTGACCATATATATTTGGCAATGCATTCACATTCTGCACTGATATTCCGTTTGCGGCGCATTTCAATTGCGCGGAAAACAATCCTACATTTACGTGAAGAACGTCAACACATGACAATTGTGCGGACATTTTTGTTTTACCTTTCTGTTAAGTACAATTCGTATTTTCATAATAGTTTATGGTTTTTATAAACACTGATGCAGCAACTTCTTTTTTAACTCTTTATTGACTTCTTTCGCCAGCCAGAAATTACTTAATCTGTAATCTCTGCCCACCACGGGGGGAGGGTGGGGAGGGGGTAGGATTTGGGTAGTTTTATTGCATCACTATATTCACGCATATAAAATAATATGTTTCATCAACACATAAAACAACAAAAATACACATCTTACAATATCAAACCTTAACATGTACATGTACTGTTGATTTATATTCATAGTGAGTGCTTAACGCTTTATATAATCAATAAAAACTACCAATGAATTTTAACATTTGGACTGCGAAAATATTTGTTGCCTTCAAAATTATTGATTTTTTTTTTATACATGTATGTTCCACTATTTTTTTTAAATTTACATTTCATATATTTGTATAGATGTTATTCTTATATTTTTTGTTTTCATTTTAAAGGCTGACCAAAGAAGCGAATACGCCATATTGCATCGTCAGTCGTGCTGCAAAATGCAGAAAATGTAATGAGTAATAACAGGTAATCCGCGCAAATGTAAAAAAAAGTCTCAGGTATATTTTACGGGTAATTGTAGTGTTTTTTCTCCGTGCAAAAGTGATACCTGTTAATCCGCAAATCCACGAAAATGTAATGTGCCCTCTGTTTGTGCTTAACTTTATTGTTGAACCATTGTTTGTACATGCACCCGATATCATTGTTTTCTTGAAATTTCATCTAGGTACATACACTCGTTAATAAAATATGTTGATATTGTAAATGCAGAACTGATAGAAAGTACACTGAAACAAACAATAATGTGTAACTGTTTTAATGATTTTTTATGGCTCTCGAAATATAAAAAATGTTGCGTGTGTCAACGTAATAGTTTTTCATAGTTATATTGTTTATTCCTGTCGTCATTTGTTATTATATGTGAATGAATATTGTATTTTTCCTAGTGTTGAATGTTGGATATTAAATATATTTTCAGTTAAAACTTGTTGATTCCTTTGATTAGTACCATCACAACAATTATTTCCCTATCTAAATGGATACATGGTAGAATTGCCTGTGACACGTGCATCTAATACTTATTGATTGCTTCATTTGATTAATGTTCATATTAAAAAAAAATATAGATAGCAATTCTTCTCTTCAAAAATAGGATTACGATTTACGATTTACGAGTACCTTCCACCACTCTTAACTTTGCGATCACTTTTTATCGCAAGTCGTAAACCCTAACTATTAGTGAAACGGTCGTAACTCTTAAGAGTACACTTACGTCTACGTTTACGATTTACGACCTTTAGTGAAATGGTCGCCAGGTTCGTAGTTAAAATAGTATAAAAATGAGTTTTATTTTGTCAGATGGTTGACAAATTTTCGCCATTATAAAGTTTTCGAAAAAAAAATACCCGGATGTATGACGTACGTTGTCCACCCTGGTATAGATTTGTGATGTTCATTTTGTTCTAGCGAGAATCCCAATCTAAATTATTTATGTGTACGCTGTTATTCATATAGACAGTCAAGTACGGTGAAGGTCTTAACAGTGATGGAGGAAAGAAAACATCTACGTAAAATGTAAAAGATTTTTGAGATATAAATATTTCGTAACGGCCAATCAGATTGTGATGACGACCATTTTAAGTTTTGTAGCGATGACTTCAACATAGGAGCAACGTAGCCTTGCTAGAGTAGCTTTTGTATCCGCAGTTGAGCTCTGTCCAGAAAATCACTATACTGGGTACAAGCTCTATAATAACGTATGAGTTGTGACATGTAATCTCAATACGCTGGTGATGCTGAAATATTGCTAGGTGACATCTTCCAGGAAAAAGTGCACACAATACTGTCAAATTGATTTCTGTTTTCTATTTAATAAATACCTGAAGAACTTAATACTTTTTTCTGTTCTTATTAGGATGAAGGTTGAGACTAACAAAACAATCACTTTGAGCAGTTTTTTTAGTACAAATTTTGCGGAAATTACTAAAAAAATTGTTGTGCTATTGTCATTTTGACAGAATCTAAACTATTTAAAAGTTTATGGTGTTAATTTCAAATTGTATTATCTGGAACCAATATTGTTGTATATAGCAATGCATGAATTTGAATAATAGTAATAGTGTCCACCATTTGCATTAATGCATGCTTGGCAACGGCGACGCATTGATCTAACCAAGTTGTTGAAAAATGCTAGTGGGATATTGTTCCAAATGCGGATCAATGCCGGACCCATTTCCGTTAACGTCACTGGCTGATATGGCAGATGGCGTAACTGTCGTTCCATTTCATCCCAAACATGCTCAATGGGTGAAAGATCGGGTGAAACTGCTGGCCATGGTAACAAACCAACATTTTGCTGTGTCAGATAGTCACGCACTACTCGCGCAACATGTGGTCGAGCGTTGTCTTGCTGAAATGTGACGTTGTTGGCCTGAGCTTGGATGAACGGAATGACATAAGGCTGAACAATTTCATCCCGATAGCGCATACCGGTCAGATTTCCGGCGACAACAACCAATGGTGTTCTGCCATGTGCTGTTATGCCTCCCCTCACCATAACACTGCCCCCACCAAACGATTGACGTTGAATGACGCAGGCCTCTGCATATCGTTCTCCTACACGGCGGTAAACACGAGAACGGCCATCACTGATGTCTAGGTGAAATCGGGATTCATCTGTAAACAGGATGTTGGCCCAATCTTGTATTCTGAATCTTAAATAACGTCTACACCACGTCAGCCTAGCTGCACGGTGTCTAGGCAGCAAAATTGGACGGATTGCGGGACGTCTTGGCCTGATGTTATGTTCACGAAGTCTATTGCGGACTGTACTAGAGCTGATCGGTCGTAATCCGGGGATGCTTCTTGCAGTGAGACGTGACGTCTGGAATCGATTTATCAGATGCACCAGCCTTATGTGGTTATCCTGACGACGTGATGTTCCACATGGACGACCTGAACGTCTGCGGTCTCTAGTGTTGCCAGATTGTCTAAATCGTCTCCATACTGTGCCAGTCTAGCTTGGAGCATACCAATAGCACGAAGACGTTGATTTTCGTCGAGACGTGGCATAACACTGGAATTAATGTCATTCAAACAAAACTGTTTTTCTGATGTGTAGGGGCAAAAACAAACCTTAGTAAACCTCAAAAGTCACAAATCTTTAAAGGAGAATGATAAACAAAAGAAGGCCAAATACACGAGGTGTACTCATAGAGCGTGTCAAAGTCCGTGCAAGTTTCCCGCGACTGGTCGATAGCATAAAAATCAATATTTCAACTAGTCATGACTAATTAAAGATTAAATACCCGGTCATAAAAAAATATATATACATTTTTAGAATGCAGTTTCTTTTTTCCATTAGTATATATTTTTATCAAGGAAAATAAGTTTAATTTTATTATAATAAAGCATTTAAGCTGAAAATCAAATACTGAAATGCATCCTTATAATTTAGTCAGCATGTCTGTCAATAATAATGACGATAGCATCACTTCAGATGTAAATTCATCATCCAGTCAATTTCATCAAATACATTTTTTGTAGGTGTTGTTGTGATGCTAAAATCTGATTCTATTAGGTTTTTCAGTAAATGTACATGTTAATTAGTCGACCAGAGTCGGAAAATGTTGTGCGATCTTCAATTCTGTCAACTGCCGAATGCGTTATTCGGTGACGATAGCAACAAGAAAATGCCTCCTAGTAAACGCATCTTGTTTCGGTATTTAGCTCTACCACGCTAGATGGCGCTACTATTTAATAACAAACAACATGGCCACAGATAACCTGAATAATCCAGTCGTTATATTACGCTTTGCTATATTAACGCCTGAACGACTTTCTCGATAAAACGCGTCAATCGGAAGCTTCAAATTAGCAATGCATTCTGGGTATAAACTGCACGTGGTGACTTTTGGCACTAAAAGAAGGAGGAGCTTAGGAAATGTTTGTAAACATAGGTCAATGGAGCGTTCAGGTGTCAAATATTTTCAATGTACCCACGTGTTTGACCTTACTAATCTAAAAGGTGAAAAGAGAAGAAATGTAGGAAAACTAAATAATGAATTAAACATCGTTAATCAACTTGTCGATCTCCATTTCTTGTTTGTAAACATTACCGGAAATTGAAAGAACCGCCTTGCGCATACTCGGCAAATAATCATCGCTGATTGGCTCTCTCTTTCAGAGAGCAGCTGACGCGTTTTTATCACAAGGAGAGTTCCAGCGATAGTGCCGATAGAGGGCGCAGTATTATTCGAGTTAGGCCACAGAGGGACTAACTTGAATAATACTGCGCCCTCTATCGGCACTATCGCTGGATGAGGGCTTAAACGCTCTTAATGGTAACCCGAATAATCCAGTCGTTATATTACTCTCCCGCTAGTCGCTGCATTAACGCCTGGATGCATTCATTGAAACAATCTGTCAAACCGGAAATAGTAAATCGCTATGACTTATGGGTATTACGACATAAAATAGGAGTAGCTAAGGTGTTTGTAAATAATGTCCAATGGAGCGATCAGATGATGCAATGTTGTATGCAATACACATATCGGGATAAATACAACCAAACATGAAATAAAACATTAATGAATAATTACTATTTTTTAAATATTAAAACATAATGATTTTTATTTCAAAGTTGGAAAGTAAATACAAGCTTGAATTGAATTCACTCTTATAATGATTTTTTAATTTCATTTAAAATAAAGATTTAAAAAAAAAATGTATTTTATGATACTGATGGCTGATTAAAATAGTTTGTCATGCATTAGCTTTCAGTTGTAATATACAGGATGTAACCAATATACAGGAAGAGCTCCTACTGTGAAGCCATCTATTTTGAGATGCCATTCAATGAAAATAACAACCTGACCATATTGTTACATAATAAGAATAAGAATTAGATAAGAAATTAAAATTGATAGAAGGCAAGGATTTATATAATTAACACATTAAGTCACATTTCATTTATTTAGGCTAACTTGGGTCAGTTAAATCAATTAAAGACAAAAATGGGTTTAAAAAAACCAGTCTAATAAGTATTTACCTAAATAACGGTATTGTGATGGGTATTTCTTTATAAATTGTATTAAAAATCATTTTAATTGATGAAATAATCAACTTTCTGTTTACATATTTATTTTCAATAAAATTTCTTTATTATTTCATTCCATTTTCCTTAATTTAACTTGTGCATATCCATATTTATACAATCTTATGTTAACGGCAAGTTACGTGTATCGACCCTAATATCCACAATAAATTCACTTTTATTGTCCCACATACATTACAAAAATACATGTTAGATGTGTATTGCGACATTTTAGCAAATTTAGATTAAAACATAAAAACTAAAAAAAATGATTACACGGTGTTTTATTTTTTTAAATCTTTAAAGATTTGTGAATCTATGGCAATTTAAATCATAATTATGAGAATAAAGGTGTATTTGTTTTCTAAATATGCAAAGGCACGTGCACAATCATTTGTTTTGTCAATATTTACAAACGGAAGTAAAGGGATTCACTAATGCGCATACGCGCTAATATCTGACATTTGATTGGTCGGCTGTACCAGCCAGCAGCCTGACGGATTTTTACAACTAAGAGCGTTCAAGCCCTCATACAGCGAAAGTGCCGATAGAGGGCGCAGTATTATTCAAGTTATCTTAATGGTAAAAATCAGTCAGCTGCTGGCTGGTTCAGTCGACCAATCAAATGTTCAGTTTGGGCTATCGGGTCGATCCATTGATTTTTTGGTACTTTTATTGTGTTCATTGGTTTTTGGAACAGGGTTGATGCTATAGTCATTGTTTGACAGAACATGTGTTGCGATCGTCACATAATTGACAGAATATATGTTGCTATCGTCTGCTTTTGACAGACTTCGATGGTTCTATCGTCATTTACAACAAATCCTTAGATTTAGAATGTCTTGAAACTTGACAATTTTCTGTTTAGTCTATATCTAATTTTGTGAAAGGCTGTTTAAATTTGCTTAAACTTATAATAGACAAGCTTATAAAGTTAACTGCCCTTCAACAAATCTTTAAACTTGTGAAAGACATGCCCCGTTTTTAGACCACATCAATTATTCCAATAAGAAACTAGAGGCTCGGCCCACTGAGCCTGTATCGCTCACCTGACAATAGAATGATACTGAAGCAAATTTCAAAGGGAGATAATCATTACCTTAAAAAACAGCAGCCATCTTGAATGGAGGGTGGGGCTGTCGGACACAATTTGGAAAGGGACACACCCAGGGACCATCTATGCAAAGTTTGGCTCCATTTGGCCAAGCTGTTTCAGAGGAGAAGATTTTTTAACATTAGCCAATCAGAAAAAAGAATTAATCTTGGCGGCCATGTTTGTTGGCCGAATGGAACCAAATGAAGAAGCTTTATAGAGGATTTTACATAGATGCTTCCTGCCAAGTTTGGCTCCATTTTGCCAAGCAGTTTCAGAGGAGAAGATTTTTTTAAACAGTAGCCAATCAGAAACAAGAATTGCCCTTGGCGGCCATATTTGTTGGTGGAACGGAACGAAATAGAGAAACTTTATAGAGGACCTTACATAGATGCTTACTGCCAAATTTGGTTCCATTTGGCCAAGTTGTTTCAGAGGAGAAGATTAAAATATGAAAAAGTTAACGGACGGACGACGGACGCCAAATAATGGCAATACCTCACATGGCCCTTTGAGCTAAAAAATGATGAAAAAAGGGCAATAACTCCTAGACGGGTAATCAGATTTACTTCACAATTGCAGGGCATGTAGATCTTGACAGGCTGAACATGTTTGCAGTTTAAACTTAACATCTATCTCTTATAGTTTTTGAAATAAAGGACAAAAAGTATTAAAATTTTAAAATTTGATGAAAAAAGAGCAATAACTCCAAATTGGGTACTCAGATTAACTGCAAAATTGTAGGGTAGGTAGATCTTGATATGCTGCACATTTTTGCAATTTAAACTTAATAGTTTTTGAAATATCAGACAAAAATGTTTATATTAAAAAAATAATATTGAAAAAGGGCAATAACTCCTAGACGGGTAATCAGATTTACTTCATAATTGCAGGGCATGTATATCTTAACATGCTGCACATGAATGATGTTTAAACTTAACGTCTATCTCTTATTGTTTTTGAAATAAAAAACGAAAAGTATCAAAATTATGAAAATTTGATGAAAAAAGGGCAATAACTCCCTGATAGGTAATCAGATTTTCTTCAAAATATCAGGATAGTTAGATCCTGCTGTGCTGATCATTTTTACACCGTCCGATTTCTGATATTATTAACGGTTTTTGAGTTATTACTAAAAACGTGAAATTTTACCATATGTTCTATTTTTAGTAACAGCGGTCATGTCTGTTGGCCGAATGGAACCAAATGAAGAAATTTTATAGAGGATCTTACATAGATGCTTCCTGCCAAGTTTGGCTCCATTTGGCCACGCAGTTTCAGAGGAGAATATTTTTTTAACATTAGCCAATCAGAAACAAGAATTGCTCTTGGCGGCCATATTTGTTGACGGAATGAGACGAAAGAAAGAAACTTTATAGAGGACCTTATATAGATGCTTTCTACCAAGTTTGGTTCCATTTGGTCCAGTTGTTTCAGAGGAGTAGATTAAAATATGAAAAATTAACGGACGGACGACGGACGCCAAGTGATGGCAATACCAATTGGCTTTGTACATTCTTGTAAATGGAATTCGGGTCGTTTCGCCCCGATTACCTGTTCGCCCCGGAAAGTGAGTCGATTCGCCCCACTTAATCGCTATTATATTATAATAGATGAAATCTTTTTCGTCAATTTTTTGGTAATTATTTATTTATTAGTTGTATGCAAAAAAAAAATAATTCATTCATTTTGGTCTACTTTTGTCAAAGATCTCAAGCGAAACTTTTCTTGCAAAATTTACCAAAAAACACACGAGAACAGTAAAAAGGTTGGGTTTTTTTTTGTACCAACGCAAAAATGCATTAAATGACTAAGATGCTGTACAAGTGCGCAAATAACCTCTTTTTTAATGGATTACGCATCAAATGCTAAAATAGTATAAATTTAATCAGATGTCAAACAAAGAGTGAAGCAATACATAATATTAAACACGTCAAGAAAGCATGTTAATTATGAAGAAGACAAAAATAAAGTACCCATGAACAAGCCTTACAACATCCAAAATACGAAAATATGCAATGGTATTTTCCATATTTCATTTTTTAAAGCACTATTAATAAATGAGGGCGAACGGGAATAGGGGCGAAACGACTCAGTGGGCGAACGGGATTCGGGGCGAAACGACCCGGTACCTTGTAAATGGAGTGGGACATAATAATGCTGGTTGTCTGTCCATCATTCAGACTTGTAAGTAAGAACTCTCACATACTGGGCCTCCAAGAGAAAAGATGCAAGGTGGAACAAGACTGCTTTGCGGCCCCGGGGATAGGCTGAGACTTCTTTCAAAATTTAGGATTTGAGGTCCAATAAAACCACTGGTGAACTTTTATAAATGCTTCATTTCCTGTGCTGCAGAATGTCCAGTGGGAAGATAACATATACTTTATATACAAAGTAGTGACAAACATAATCAGATAATGCAGCAAGGTTTTACTTGTAAAGATTCACTGGTACCTTCTTGGCTTTCCTGGCCCCGGACCGATGTACATTTTATACCTGCTGAAACCCCCTCTCATAGGCCCTGCTCATACCTACATTTTCATGTCCCGCTAACACAGCTGTGCAACATTCACAAGTTTGTACAATGTTTGATAAGTTGTTTGTTTCATTTGACCTTTTCAGCAATATCTTTTCTCTTAACTAGTTTCAGTTCTTGAATAAAATTTCCTACACAACTTTTATTACGAATAATAACAGCAACATATTTTCACCTACAGGTTGATGGTTGACCATGTGTGAATTTCTTCCAGAGGATTAGAATTAAGCCTGGAAAACTTCAATGGACAATGCTGGAAACGAAACACACCATCCTTCCATAAGATGTATGTTGTCAATTACAGCCACCAGACATTGCTATGACAAGTCTTCAATTTCATTATGTACTTCAAAGTTTGTGTTAGATTTACTCGTATTATATTTTAAGTAGAAACAACTGTCTGATTATTTTTTTCCATACACAAAGTTCAATTTAATAATAGCCTAGAAATATTGATCTTTCCTAATCTACTGACCCATTAACATTGGTTTGACATGAAATATTTCATTGGCAAATAAAAAAAATTATGCCAATTTGCAATACTTTGTTTAAAATATTTCAAAGTAAAAAATGTAATGGTTCAGATTTTCATGCACATTGGAATTATTTCAGTATGATTCCATACCACATGTACATGTATGTTTTCATCTTGAACACAAAATTGTTGTACAGTCCACATTTCAAATCTGGAACAAAATATGTTTTTTAATAGTTTATTATAAATCAGTTCATATATCAATACCATGATAAGGGCCTGGGTGGCTGAACGAGTTAGGTAGTTGGATTACATAACAACTCATACAAGCATCTCACCAATATGGCGTGGGTTCGTGCCTTGCTTGGTAAATTACAAAAAGGGTGCACTCGACTCACAGCCGCAAGTGATAAAGTTTACCAGTTGCTTGCCCATGGTCAGTGGTTCTGTCAGGGTTCTTCGGTTACTTCCACCATTAAAACTGGTCACTATGATATAGCTGAAAATGGTGTAAAACACCAAAAATCTATCAATCAATATCATTGTCTCTCAACCAATCTGTATACTTAGATAGTCTATTCTTTTCAATATATGTTTAATTTTCTTTAATATTCATTAATTATAGATTTTCTTTTTTCAGATCGTGATGATTAGAATGTTTGGTGGTACCAACTGGAACAGAATTTAAGATTTTATCTTTTAATAAATGTTACAATTAAAAATGAGCACCTTTTTAATGCCATCCCAAACTCCTTCTAAAGTTCTCAAGCTAGAAAATCTTAAATTTGCAGAATGCTTGTACACATATTTAAGAGGTGCATATTATCCAGATTTTTATTTTCAACAATTTTTCACAGCTGTAAAGTCAAATGTTTCCTTTTTATCATATAGTTTAGGTCTCAAAAGACCTTCACTGGCAATATTAACTAATCGGTCATTCAGTTTTAACCTTAGCATCACAATTGTCTGTCACTGAATGACAATAGCACACATAGTCTGTCAAGTACTGACAATAGCAACAACCTTTTCCGTCAAAATAATGATGATAGCAACATCACTGTCGTCAAAGAGCTCCGGTGGGAATTGTTCTGTCATCTTCCGGTACAAGTCAATTAGGTATGTTTGACATACAGGCGACGACAAAATGTAAGTATTATGATCATATAGTTTTATTATATCTTGAATCCAGAAGATGTCGTTATCGGTCGATTATTTTTGCCTGTATGTTTCTGTGGTTAACTTAATAGATTACTGAGATATAGATAAAATGATTGACATAAACAATGAAAAATGCTAATAATGAGATTGAAATCATGAAATAAAGCTATAAAAAGTAGTCTATATGTGTAATTAAAGTACACAAACCCTTTGTAATGCTTATATACATGATAGTTTGCACTGGCGTGCCACCATGAATAGTCTTAGACTTGCTACAGTAAAAAACACGATGCTTATTTACGTTCATTCGTTCCGGCTCTGTCAGCCACTACTTTCCGGTTGGGTCCCAAAATTTTATTTTTCAGTAGAACCGGTTTTGTCTGTAAAAATTTAAAGAATAGCGAAAACAGCTCAATAACACAATTATGTTTCCTTTTTGTAATTTATTTAAGGTTCATTATAACACTGGTCAAGGATATGTTTGACTTGCAAATTGATAAAAAGAAAAAACAAAAAAATTGTCTTCAATGAATAAAAGTTGTGAAAAAAAAACCAACAGCACATAGTCAAAATATTTTACATGTGGATGTTTGTATAACATTAAAAGAAAGAAATACCAAACGGTTTGTGCAGAATTGGCATTCGCCAAGTCACCTTCGACAGAATGGTCATGATTTTGTATAGAACTTATAATTCGTTTTCTTTATTTGCTATGCATTTGGATTATTGCAATATTCAAAGAGTGTTTGAACAAAAGTAGGAACTCTCAATGTTTATATAGATATCAAGTAACTCTTATTGTTTTGGATTAATTTTTGTTTTCAAATAATATATTGAAGGACAATAAGAAATTTTGATTAAAAAAATAATAAAAAGAAAATAAAAATAGGGAAATACATCGGTAGCGTAATGGTTAGCGTGCTCGCCTCGAGTGTGATATATTGTGGGTACGAACTGCGGTCTTGTCAAACAAAAGAATATACAATTGGTATTTGTTGCTTCTCCGCTAAGAACGCAGCATTAAGGAGAAAGAGCAAAGACTGGTTGGCTCTGAATCAGAATAATGTGTCCGAGTGGAGCGACATATCTACCCAATGACTGTTGTTAGCTCACCTTGCCAAAGGCAATGTGAGCTTTTATCATCACTCCGTCGTCTTTCGTTCGTCGTCATTCGTTCGTCATCTGTCGTCCATTAACTATTCACATTTTAATCTTCTCCTCTGAAACGCCTCAACCAAATGAAGTGCAACTTAGTAGGAAGCATCTATGGAAGGTCCTCTGTAACGATTACTCATTTCGTCCCGACCCGTTAAGGGCTGTTTCATAAAAAATGGCTCCAACATGTGAAAAAAATGTCCAAATTAAACTCACTCCTAAAAACTTTCTGCTGATAATTTTCAATGTTGTATACATTGAAGTAAATGAAACAAGAAAGAAACTATGAACAGATAAGCAATAATTTTTTAAGAACCTTTTATTGAACACAAATTGGCATAAAAACCATGTAAAACACATACTTATTCTATATCAGTTAAACAATCTTTAGTCTCAATTATTTTGTATAATGGTTTCTCAAACAATGCAACTTATATAAATGACTTTTTGTGCAAAATATTGGGTTATTGGTAGTTTTTCTTAAAAGCTATTTTTTATGAAAAATTCTCAATATTTTTGTCCAATCTACCTGATAAAGTTGTTATTATCAAAATGATAATGAATATTTTTACTTAAGACAGCACATTTTTCAAACTTTAAAGATAAGTAGCCATTTGTAAAAAATAATAAGATTGATTCTTTGAACGATCGCAAAATAATTGGTTGTAGAAAAACCATTTTGTCTATTTTTGTTGCACTCCTGACATTTTATAAATTTATAATAAAGAAAAAAAAGAAGAAAATATCACATTTTAAAATGCCAACATTGAACAGTGATGTTACTGTTAACTCATACAATGATTTTTACCTGTTTTCAATGAAATATTTGTACAGAAATGACAGTATTTGGAAATTTGTAACAATGTTTTGCCATACCAGGGGGAGGGACTCAATAATGGTGAGTAGACATGATCAGACTTTTGTTAAACTCAATTGATTCGTTCAGGTGACCCTTTATTTTTCATCTAATTATTAATTTCACTTCGTCAGTCATCACATTGTCATTGTCAAACATTGCAACATATAAATTAAACTAATTATAATCAAGGTATGTTGAGCGGATCGGTACAAAAGATGTCGAGAGAGAGACTGAGAGAGATAAAAAAAAAGGATGACATCTCGGACACGCACAAGTCAAATGACCAAAGTAGGCCTACAGTAGTTGTTGGTATCAAAAGTAGTTTCTACCAAATTGTGGTATATTGACTTCAGTTTAACTTTAAACTGATTAATATTCTTATGAAGGCAAGTGGGTAAAACGGGGCACGAGGGTTCCTCTTGGTAATTTTTTCCAAAGCCTCGGAATCCTATCTGAGTAACATTTTCTGCTGTAATTGTTTTTACCCTATACTTTTTCAAATAACAATGTTGTAGACTTAGACTAAAACGTGTACTTATTCAGCTGCCTAGGGCATTCAATTAGTGAAGATATGTTTTATATTTGGTTGTCGATAAAATAATTTGACTATTGTTTTAAGTTTATAAAAATACATCTATTAATAAATGTACCAGATCATTATAATTAATGGTCCAGACAAATAAACAAGTAGAAAGCTGTTTTCTAAATCACAATTCATCAATTCATTTTTGCTGTACTGATTCCTTCCTTATGACATACCATGGTGGACTTAGATTGAGTATCATTATTTGGCCGAATTGGAGTTTCCTTTTTCCCTGGGGCCCAACAATTCTCTTGGCGGCCCTGCCTAGACCTTTAAATTAAACACAAGTTTATAACTCCTAATCCCGAACGAAAGTTGGGGCCATTTCAGAGGGTACCCTACAGTACCCTATATATATATACATATATTCGTTATTAAAATGTCGAATGCGGTAAGTCGTGTGTTCGATACCCGATCGGGTCAAACCAAAGACTAATAGGGTCTTACATACGATCTTGGGAAAGACCGCGTGATCTTCCACAAGTGATAGAAATTTTATGTCTTTTCGCTCCACTCACGAAAAGACACAAAAATTTCTATTACTCCTCCTGCAATCCTCGATCTGCTACTCTCAGAGGTAATTCTTAGGAACTTACCCTGGGACCCCATTTCCTATGTATTTATCTATAGCAAATCACTTAGGCCTACATATTTCAGAGCCCTCATATAAAAATTAGTGGGGCACTCGATCTGCCAGTGTCAATTGTTGTTCTTAGGGGAGCCTAAGCAGTCGGGCTTGGCTCTCATTTGAGTCATTTAATATACATTTACATGTTGAGAATCACTAAATATATGTACATGGCCCCCTAAGCGCATGAGCCCCAGGCCGTTGCCCCGGCTGACCCCCCCCCCCCTCTCAGTGGGCCTGGGTCTAGGGTATGTACTTACAGATGGTGCTATTGCCAATGCGTAAACCTACTTAAAAGGGTCCGCCCGACATAAGCCAAGTTTTCTTCTAACTTTCTGTATTTTGACATAACTAAAAGGGTTTATTTTTCATCTAACATTGTAGGGATTCATCTTGTATTTTAGGTACTATCATACATCTTTTTAACTGGATCCTTGAATTAGTGGGATTACACCAGTCCTGTACGGTGCACAATTTCCCGAATTGCTCATTACTTTCGCGCTCGATAAAAAAAACCGTGGACGTGGAAGAAGACACCCTCATTTATGTTTTTTTTAAATTAATTCTACTTTGATATTACTTCAGTACTTGTATTAAATGTATGCTTTCAAAGTTCTTGGGCAAGAGTCCCTAAAACGCTTATTTTTTTTAGCTTCCATATTCTACGTATATTTTATATCAACAAAATACAGATGAATAAAGTTCACTCAATCTATTGTTCAAGCATTATCTGTCGATAATGTTATCAGGCGACACCAGCGAGTTAATCAAGGCAACAGAAATATACTTGTACGTTTTGGAAAGGGGAAACAGCGAAACTGTATTCTCTGTACTACACCAAACATACGCTCTAGAGCAATCACTATATGCTCGAGATGTAATAAAGTGGTTCATGCCATGTGCTTGTATCGGCATTGAACTTTAAGAAACATATTAAACATATTGACAATTCATCGCTTTTGTCAATATATATTTTTTAGATGGATAGATTAACGTGTTGAAAGAACAAAACTCAACGGGTGAAAAAAACCACAGATCACAGTCAATAATTAAACTGTTATATATCTTTGTTGAACTTTCTCATTTATAAGGTTAAAATCCAACACTCATTACTCGGAGCTGGACTAGACAGATACTCATGTCATTGATGTCGATTGTTTCAACTTTACATGTGAATATTTACCATGCTTCCTCCATACTATTTGTTATTTAATGTTGATATATATAACAGAGAGTTATGGTATTTAACGTCACTTTCAACAAAAAGCGTATGTCAAATTTAACATGTATTCTTTAAACGTGTGATAAACGCGCATGCAATTTTTTTTAAAATACGGCAGTAATTTTCTGTTTTACATTTTAAGGTCTAAAATATTTTTTACATTACACCCCACAAAGTCTATAAAAAAAAATGTGTGCAATTTTACATTAGGTCATGTATTGTGTGACGTTTTACACTGATAACGTCATGACTTCACGGTAAACAAATTTGACTAAAAATCCCTTGGCACTGATCAGTGAAAAGGGCTTTGCATCCAAAGGGTTAATGTCCTTTTCTCAGAGAATAAAAATATCAAAATTTTTCATAGAAAGCATCAATTTTTGTCTACCTCCGAAATAAAGAAACATCTTAACTGTGATTTTATTTTGCTATGACATAGATGAAATAATTCGAATCGTAGCATAGGCATTGTGGACAAAGACGCAGATATATAATTTAATGCGTTTCTATAACACACTTCATCAAGTACACTCAAAAACAAAAGATTGGAAAGCTAAATAATTCAAAAGTCTTGTAAAAATAGCAAAAATCAGCTAAGTTAACTATGGCTGAGTGAGATTGACTTCAGTTTTAATGAATTATATGATTTGGGAAATGTACAATTAAAATATTAATATATCTAATAAACCATATCCGTGACGAAACACTGACTTAATGGACGGATGATACCCTCAGGGACTAATAGTCCACGTACCAAAGTGATCGACTAAGTGATGGTAATAAAACCGTTGATATGTAGATTAGATTGTTGTGAAACTACTTTGGTTTTTAGATGAACCTAATTTAAACGTGTATTTTCTCGTAAATATGATTCGTCGTGTATCTAAGAGTAAAGTTCATTTTTATTTATAGTATAAAGATTCTTTGGAACCATAATTCAATCAGTCTTACGTTTATTTACCATGGTTTCAGGAAAACATCTGCAATGTTTTCATTTTCCGCCAACTTGCGGTTCTATTTTTCACGTAAGAGTTATCCATCTTGATGCACAAATATAGTAAGAGATTATTACATGACATTTTCCATATCGGCCCTGGTATTAGCCCTGGTATTAGCGAAGCTGGAGGGCTGACATGGGTCGAGGGTTGATACCAGGGACCATATGGAAAATTTCATGTCATAATCTTTTTATCACATATTTTACATTGACCTTTTCCATGCATTGACTTTTAAATTGCAAAAAAGATCTATGAACAGACAAATTGCGAAAATAAATCCTTAATAGAGTTGCCTTTGTTCAACTTGCAAATATTTTTGTTTCGAATCTGGTTTCAAAAATATACCAAACAATGTCGATCTGTACAATGACGTTAGAAACTGTTTGTAAAATCTACCCAAGACGTTGACATTTGAATGGAAATTCCTATTCAGCACGACGTATATATTTGAGCTAATTATTCCGTTTCAAGTTATTTAAAATTTATTCCAATACATGTATGTTGAAAAGTGTTAATTTGATTGAAATACGATTTTATGCATATCTTTAATCATCATCTTTCCTTGTACTTTGACATATAATCTTTGAAATCACTGCGCAGATACCGGAAGTTGAATACGGGGGGCAAATACGGATATAACCAACACTGACTGTTAGCTATTATTGGAAATGCAAAAATCAACATATTGCAACAAAATATGTGATAAATGTAAATATTTCATGGTTTTAGTTATTTAACCTATACGTATGTGAAATGATCACACATTTTCATAAAGGCGTACTGCGCGTTTGACACACTGCGGAGCCTTCGCCTTGTGCATTTATGTCACTGTTCCATTTTACAAATCAACAGGTATACAAACCAGTGTCAGAACAGACAGAACCGATCAACACATGCAAGATCGACACAGTGGAAACCCGTGAAACGTTTGAAATTAATCACGTGATCATGGAGCATCAATTTCAGGCGGCACAGGATGGGAGAATTGATTCAGATGTTTCATTTTGAAGCATTATATTTTTACCAGTAGCAAATGATTTAATTGAATTAATTGATAAAGATTTGTCGAAATTATTTGCTTGCGATGCGTACAACGTGATTTAGATTATTTCTTCATGAGCCGAACAACAGTTGCGATCAATCCTTAAAATGATCTCATTTCGAAATCCCTGAATCCGTCCAAGGTCCACAGTTCATAAAAATATTAAAATTTCACAATTGCATTGATTTTTTTCAAAAGTTTTTGGACGAAAACATACAGACGAGGAACAAATATAAAGTTCACGACAGAGAGATTTCATCTCATCTTTTTACTATTTTAAATGTATGGTCTATACATGTTTTGCATATTTTTATGCTACAACGATGTAGATATTATTTTAAAGGATTATTTACCGTACCGTACTGTTCAATCATTTTAACCGATGTCCTTCATTTTTACTTTTCCTAGATATAAAGCAGTTATGGATTTAGTTGCACCGCATTTTGGAAAAAAATCACCATGTCACAATAGATAATTGGTTTACGTCCCCAAAGCTTTTACAAGATTTGATTGATTGATTGATTGATTGATTGATTGATTGATTGATTGATTGATTGATGTTTAACGTCCAGCGAGCAATTTTTCAGCTATATTCAGGACGAGAAAAAAAAATTAAACACCACGGGACTCGAAACAAGGAAAGGTGATGGGTATGGACGGATAATTTAGCCAGTGCAACAGATCTCCTATGGACCACTCATCATGAGCTGTTACATTGGGTTCTTTAACGTGCGAAGACGGTGGCAATCTCTCAACACGTGACCTTGGTTTTATTTACGTCTCATCCGAAGGACGGGTTGGTTGTTAATTAATACATCCCGCACAACCGACGGATGCCCCTTCAAGCCGAAGAAGCTCTCGGTCCCATTTCTATACCCCAGAGTTCCCGCGGGTTTGGCCCCTTTTAAAGAACAAGTGCCTCTAGGACGGAGAAACCTGGTGCCTATTCTACCCCGGCACACCCTCTCTAGACGTTACGCGCGCTATTGGTGATACTTTGACTAAATAGAACATGAAATAAGTATTTAAACGAATGTAGATTTTTTTTAGATTGATAGATTTTGATTTCCGATACATGCTTTTATAGGGAATTATACGAATAATTGTTTTATTATATTAGATTAAATTTAATTTTGCTTTTGAAAACGAATTTATTGGAAGAAAACGTCGTAAGCGCACAATTTTCTCATGTAACGCTTTACAAAATATCCGTATGTCTTTTACATTTTTCTCAGTAAAAACCTAAAAATACGTTTTTCGGACCATTTTTTGTAGACCCGGAAGCAGAATCAGCGTACTCTATGACCTCATTAACGATTTCTGATTAAAGGAATGCTTGAAGGGAAAAAATCGGTGAGTTCCTGGAAATAAAAGAATGTAACGCTGAAGGAAAAACATCTGCATGCCAAAAAAAACAAGCTTTATTTCAGCTATGTTTTACAAAATTTTCAAAAAAAAATATACATATCAAATGTGATTATCTTAAAAAACGAAAAAATCTTTTCAAAAATGATTTTTTTAAAGAAAGTTTAAAAAAATATTCCTGAAGGAGTAAGGTCAACAAAAATGTCCAGTTGCAACTTGACGTAAACAAATCACGAAATATAAAACTTTACACATTCGAAACTATATTTGTCGCTCATAATTTTCGTGCTAAATCCAAATAGCAAAAATGTGCATTGTCAGTGGAAGAGAATGAACTTAACAAACTTGATTTCGGATAAAAAGTACGATTTCTACGTAAAATTGTAGAAGTTCAACCAATTTGTCCAGTAAACGTTTTATCTTAGACCCTGTTCACACTAAGCGTATTTAGATCGATCGCGATCGCTTCGAGATCGATTTCAATGTTCACACCAAAGAAAGATCGATCGCAATCGGTCTAATTTGAGACCCATAACATATGTGGTCTAAATTAGATCGCTCTAAGCTAGAGCGCTTCACAGTTAGATGAGAACAACTAAATCGATTCGAGATCGGTTCAAAACGTGTTCATTAGGCATGCGTTGAATAAAACGTCTGTAGATTCTCCTTTGAAGCAGTCTTCTGGTCATAAAGTCAACTATCATTGCATTCAAAATGCAAATAAGCATAAACAACACTGTTTGCAAGATCAGCCATGATTATATCCAAGCAACAGTCTGCTGATGGCACGTGCCCGGAAGATAACAGAAAATTAAATCGATTCGAGATCGAATCAGATGAGCAGTGTGAACAGTGGTTATTACTGGAAACGATTGCAATCGGTTCGAGATCGATCCAATCTGAACACAAAGCAGTTTCAAACTGAATCGAACTAACCTAAACCGATCGCAATCGATCTATATGTGAACACGGTCTTATCGACGACAAAATAACGTCGCGCTATACATACAATCTTGCTATATTTTTCAAAGTTTGCTATTTAAAAAATTAAAACAAATCAACAACAACACGATATTACGATATTTTTTTAAGAATACAACGTATACAATCAATCAATAAACAAACGTATACAAACAATCAATAAACAAACAGAATATGATAATCTCATTTTAGAGCAACATATACTTTCAAGGAAACAATGATAAAGTACAGTCACATAGCATAAACAATAAATAAATACAAAAAGGGAATAAAAATGAAATAAAACAACAAAACAAATAAGCAAACAAACAAACATTGAAACAAACACCGTAAAGGAAAACACCAATTACACATATATAGACAAGCACGCGAAAATAAAATAAAAATCAATAAAAACAAAAAGGGAAATTCCGAAATGAAAAGTAGAATAAGTACTAAATTGGTGTTCTACCTGTGTCGTTGGCCTATGGGTTGGTGATTGTTTCCGCAAATTGCATGCAGGACAGGAAGAATGAGCTACATTTAAAATCCACCCGTTATGTAAATCTATTGTCAAAACTCTCCATTATTTTTAAGGAATGGAGAGTTATAATTCTCTTTGTTCTTTAGATACTATACACAGGCTTTTTTTTGTTACAAGATTAATAATGAATAAAAATTAATAAAGTACAGTGGATGGATTTTAAGTTGGAGAATGTCCTCGGCTCCATTATTTTCAAGGAATGGAGAGTTACTCGGACATTCTCCTATGCGTATTAACGGCAACGTTCAACTGTACCCTACGGATGTTTGTAACATTTAAATACACAATGTGCTAAACATATGTTTATCAATTTAAATTATGTACATGCAACTGACTCAATCATTAGCATTGCGATTTTGTTTATAAAGTAATTCATTAAAAAACTTTTAAAATTTCAAATGAAGTTTTCGTCAACTATAACTTTGTGCTTTAACGGATCGAGCAACCTTTTATTGCATAACTCAAAGTCCATTTCATCTCAAACTAGCTGCTTATGTACATGTACAGTCCATGGACATAAGTATTCGTCACCCTCGATTTTAAGCTATATATTTCATATAAAACCACATTTTTCAAAAAAAATATTGTGAAGTCATTTCTAAACGGATTTTGATAATTTTTGCACCAGAAGAAGCAGCAATATTTAAAGATTATTTGTTTATTTTAGCATGATTTTCCGTTTGATTGTCTTTATTTTCTTATGATTTAAAGACCTTTTTTTTTTCTGACGTCAAATTTGCAATATATTTTAACAAAAATAAAATCGGAAAAATCAACATTTGTGTTTAAATCACTAGAAAACAAAAACCATGCAGACAAAAATTACTATCAGATAAACAAATAAAATTCAAAGAATTCTGCGTGTCTTGAAATAAATTTCATAAAAATCTGCCCAGAGATAGCTTTAAAAATTTGGTTTTTTTTTAAAATTTGGTTTTATATGAAATATACAGTAAAAAATCGAAGGTGACGAATATTTATGTCCATGGACTGTACTTACCCTAATACTCCCTCTACATTCTATAGTAATCTACGCAAATATTATTCAGGTGAATACATGCACTTGATGAAAACCGAAAATCGAAGAGCATGAATTGCGCGACGTCAGAACGATTTAATTTATTTGGCGCCGAGACGTCTTATGACGTGGTATAATTCGGCAACGTTGCAAACGTTATAATTTTGAATCTGGCACTGAAAGGAATAGTTATTTATCATTAATGATTTATTATTCTGTATGTTTGTCAGTGAAATTAACCTTTACTTGAGATCCGCGAAATACTGGTAATTACGGGACATTAACCGTGCTAGCATTATAGCAACCGACGCCGTAAACAAGTTGGGAAGTTTAAATTCAACTGTCCCAGAGAGCGGCTGTGTTCGTCACCTGTTAATTTCACATTTGGTACTGTGAATTTTGTTTACATTTTAAGTTAAGCTGTTTTTAAGCATGTTATTACACATCTTCCAGTATTACCAGTGTATAAAGACGATGAATTCCGTTACACATTTTACTTAATAATAATAACTTTATTCAATAAACTCAGGCGCAGCATATTGCGCTACAGGAGCATCAATTATTTACAAATAATTATTATAAGATGACAGAATGAGTAGATAATGCATACGTATTACACAAAAACAGATGATAGGTGATACACAAGTTATTACGGTCAGAGGTTACGACTTGGGTCTACTCGACTCATGCTATATTTATTACCAGGCCATATTGGTTGTATAGTGCATGATATATTTTAAAGTGGATTACAAATAAATTCTATCCCAAATAGTGGAAATATTTGAACAGTTTACATTAAAAACTACAGAAGTTTTACAATTTTTTGGAGAAACAATGACAGGTGAGTAAGAACTTGTGTATTTCCTATTTTCAACATTGTATTCACTTTTGCTTCACAAGGACAGATTATAAAATAATTTGGCATGTATTTAGTTCGGATATCATTCAATAACTCACAGCAAAAAATATAATGGAATTCATTTCCAATGCATAGATTACAAAGATTGCATAATCTTTCATCCCTAGGGGTCCCCATCCAACGTCCCGTTTCAATTGGAAATTTTATATTACTAGTTCTTAATTTACAAATATAGTTTCTATGAACAGCATTCAATCGCAAAAGATAATTCTCCAATTTTAATTCAGTTTTGAATTTGGAATAATATTCCCCTCTTGAGGAATTGTCAATATCTGAAAACCATTTTTGAATATATTGATTTTGCAATCTTTGTTTAATAGTAACCTTCAAAAATTCAGGGTTAATATATTTTTGACCATCCCATATATTGCTGAAACCTGTTTCATCAAATATTGATTTAATATAATTCATCCATGGTATGTCTCTATTGCCACTTATAAATAATTTAAATAGTAATCTGTAGATTTTACCAGATAACTTATCAGGGTTACTCACAATTTGTTCCAAAAACACAACATTTTTATTTTAATCTGTAATTCTATAGGGTATCGCCCAAGTTCTCCATACACCATACAATTTGGTGTGCTTGTTCTAACTCCTAAAATCTTTTAACAAAATTGCAAATGAATTTTTTCAATAATGTTCTTGTTTTCAAACCCCCAAATGTCAGCCGAATACGTCAAAATTGGATACACTAATGCATCAAATAATTTCAATTGTAGATCAATTGGAATATTAATATTACGTATTTGCTTTTTGGGCTTGATAAACCAGTTTTTTTCTAGCCTTATAAAAGTTACCATTGTAGCTAAACAGAAGTCCAAGATAGTTATAATCATCTTGTTGGCTTATTGTTTCACCAAACATTTCATAACTAAAGTTTTGATAACTTTTCTTCTTTGAAAATACAACTATTTTTGTTTTCCATATATTAACTTTGAGTTTCCATATATTACAATAATGTTCAAACAGCTTTAGTATTTATTGTAGTTCTTGTTGTGATTCTGCAAAAATTACAGTGTCATCGGCATAAAGTAATAAAAACAATTTCATATATACATTAAGATTATCAAAGCTTAAACTATTGAGAGTATCAAGACCAGTTTTACAGTGTTCAGTCAGAAATTCTTCTACATCGTTTAAATAGATGACAAAAAGGAAGGGAGATAAATTTTCTCCCTGTCTTACACCAATATCGCTGGTGAAAAAATCAGAAAATGTATGTCCCGATTTTACACAGGATTTAATATCATAAAAAGAAAAAACAATTTCAAACATTTTTCCATGAATGTTACTGTTAATCAATTTCTGCCATAACCCAGCTCTCCAGGTCGTATCAAATGCTTTTTTGAAATCTATAAAACAACAGAATAATTTCTTTTTCTTTGATAAATATAATGTAATTAAACTATAAAGAATAAAAATGTTATCCTGAGTTGAATACCCAGCACGAAAACCAGCTTGTGATTTAGTCACAAGATCTGTTTCATCTGAACAATTGTTTAACCTTGAGTTTAGTATTGATGTAAACAGTTTACCAAGTGAAGATACTAATGTAATAGCCCGATAGTTGTCCGGATCGTTTGGATCACCTTTGTTTATATAAATGGTTTTAATGATTCCCAGGGTCCATGAATCAGGACTCTCTCCACTATCAAATATTAAATTTAACAGTTTAGCATAATATGGCAAACATTTTGTAACAGTTGTTTTTAGATATTCATTAACAATATCGTCTAAGCCAGGCGTTTTGGAATTTTTCAAATTTTTGAAAAATCATCAGAGCTGGCCTCGTTCTCACTACTTTTTAACTCTTTAAAATATTCGTAAAGGCGATCAAGTGATATTTTATTTTCTTCTTTATTTTTGTTTTTTGAAAACGACTTCAAAATTTTCCAAAACCTTTTTGTATCGGTCTTAGATGCACTACGAAGCTGTGTTTCAAATTTCTTAGCGTACTCATAAGATTGTTTCATCTCTTTCTTGTATTCACGACCACATTTTGTAAGTAATTGTTTATTTTCAGACGACTTTTTCAGATTATATTTCTTGCGATTAATATTGAATTGTTTTCTTTTTTCATAACAACTTTTTGTATACCATGGTTTGTTATCAGGTTTTATCTTCCTTCGGATCGAGGTCTTAGTACCGAAAATCAAAGTTGCCGTATTTCTAAAAAATTCACCAATTTTATTAACGACTCTGTTTACAATTTCTTTCGCTTGATTGCCTTCACATTGTTCATTAAAAATATAATCGAGTTCACCAAAAGCTGTTTCATTGTTAAAAATAGATTCTATAAACTCACTTTGTTTGGCAGCATTCCATTTAATATGAATGGGATTACTACCTTGACCTATATCTTGAGTAGTAGTATTTTTGTTGACATTTGTATGCAAATGCACACTAAGTCCGCAATGGACATCAGAAAATAATGGGTTATAGTCCAAAATATCAAAATATTTGATGGCTGAAAAAACATCAGAAGACAAAAGAAAATAATCAACAAGCGATACATCTTTACAAGTTTTTTTTCCAACAGTTTCGTCATTACCATTTAGTCTACTATTTCCAATATAAATGTTCATTTTTTTTACAAAAATCTAACAGCTTATAGCCGTAATTATTTACTGGGGATGAATCTTGAGAAAACCTTTGGAGTGAAATATTTTTCTTCATACAAAATAGTAAGACCACCTGATTTTTTTTTTTATCAAAAGCAGATCTATGTTTACAGTAATAAAGATAACCATTAGGAACATTTAAGACATCTAGATCATCTGTTTTAGTTTCTACAAATAAACAAATATCAAGTTTATTAATGAGATCATAAAAATCATGATAAAGCAGTTTTGATTTTAGACCACAAACATTAAGGAACAATATCTTTAATTCATTGTCAGAACACGAAGTAGTCTTTAATTTATCGGTATCATCACAACTCCTGTTGTCGTCTCCCTATCTTGGTCTCGATGTGGATTCATCAAACGAATGATGGTATTGCGGCCGCGGGCGATCATTAAAACGAATCTCAACTGGGGGTCCTGGTGGTGGAGGTTGACTATTTATCAACTGACCATTTATGAAAAGTTTATCATTTAACACTCTCGCGCGGTCTCCGTTTTTGAAAGCGTCATTAAATCTGGGGAGTAACTGCTTTCGCCTCACAGAAATCTCCATCGGGTACTGTTGATAAACGGAAACATGCGCCTTGTTTTTCAGTTTTTCAGAAGCTGCCCGTCTCACTTTCTCATGGTCATCAAATCTTGTAAATCTTGCCACAATACTCCTTGGCTTAACATCCGGCCTTTTCCTTAAACGATGGACATTTTGAAATGGTATAGTGGTGGGGTCAATTTCAAGCTCCCTACCAATAAAAGACTTAACCACTTCTTCAGTATTTTCTTCTTTAATGTTACTAGGTTCTGGGATTCCAGAAAATATCAAGTTATATTTCATGGAATGGCATCTCATATCTAAAATATCATCCCTTAATTCATTATTTTCCCATGCCAACCTTTTTTTTTCTTCTTCTTCAATTCTGGAAACCCTGTCTTCCATAACTGAATAGTGGAATTCTTCATTGTGTAACCTTTCTTACTGTTCTCTTTTTTTTGTTCCATATGTAACAATTTATTATTGAGTTCATCTAACAAACTGAGTTTCTCTAATTTAATTCAATTCATGAATTGTACTCATTATCATATTTATTGTCATTGGATTAAAAACCGGATTATTATGCTGATCTTGAGTCTGGGGAGGCTGAGCTTGATTGAGAGGTACTGGCTGAGGTAATTGCATATAGGTTGGTGATGGATTAATATTTTCATGTCGGATGGGTTGCATAAGTGGGGCACCTGCACCATGTCCAGCAAATGTTCTTGGTTGAATGCCTTGAATGTGTGGATTTAGTGGAGTCGAGACATTTTGAAATTGTGACATGTTCATTCCATAAACAAATTCTTTAGCATTTCCTATTACTTCAGAGATAGTTTGGTTTTCGGGTGAGCATTGTTCAGCCATGTTGGATTTTTGATTACTCACATTCTCAGTTTTTGAATTTTTATCTTCTTTTCCTCTTTTTTTCACCCATTCAGAATCTTGTTTTATACCATCTAACATATTTTAGAGTTACTTTTCAGGACAATTTTACGTTTCAATATCCTTAAAATACAATATTTACATTTTCACCAGAGACGATATATGCAGATATCTACTCACTCCGCTATCTTGTCAATTCTTGAAGGTGGCGTTTTCCGTAAAGTATTTTTAGCCCAAACCCGGCCTAAAATTGGAATCACATTATTGATATAATTATTTATTTCTAAGCACTGACATTATGCAGGTTCTTTGATTTAAACATTGTAGTATTTTATTATTTGTTACATTGAAACTTATTTGCAATCCTGCATAATACACACTTTTTATTTTACACATTAGTGTTACTTCACATGCAGCCTCCACGAATTGTTTCTTAGTATTCCGCTCGGCATTTCGGTTCCTTTACAAGATTAAACATATTTTATTGCTAAATATTTTAACAATTGGATTGGACACAAATTATAACAATTTACAAGGGTCCTCTCCACATAATAAATAATTACAATAGTACATGCGTCAGCAATAGTAAAATACAATATACAACATTATAAATAAATTCTTTGAAAAATGAAAAAAAGGAGACACAACAAAAAAACAAAAACTAAATACAAAACAAAAAGCATGAAATTATATAATATAATATAAGCATGTTTTACCATACTTGTATCTGAGATGAAATTGATTGATTGATTGATTAATTAAACAAATATATATTTTGGAGGGGGTGGGGGGTGTTGTGATCATAAATGGGTAAAACGTTTTGTTCGTTTGATGCAAAGTTGTACAGATTTGAAAATATGCAGATTTTGCATCTCAGTTAAGGTGTCATCGCCAAAAAGTAGGACTTCAATTTTAAGTTCATGAAGAAAAACTAGTCTTAATTTCAATTCTTCTCTTGCTTCGTTGTAAAGACAACATTCTAATATAAAATGAATTGCATCTTCAAATGCACACCCACATATACAGCCTGGATCATTAGCCAAATGCACACGAACAAGATCAGCATTCAAGCTACTGGATCTATGTCTCAGTCCAGTGTGAATTATATTTAATATTCTACATCCAGCAATGTAAAATTTGGGGGGTTTTATTGTATGATTTTTAATTGCCTGTTTGAATCTATTTAAAGTAGGTGCATTTCTTCATTTTGGACTTTATTTATTCCATGATTTAATAGTAGAAGGGGAAAGGAGTTTGCAATTATTGTAATCTAGTGAACGGATTTCTAAATACGGTTTGGTTGCGCTAATTTAATTCATTTTCCTCTCGTATAAAAGGCAGTAAGCAATCATATAAATATAAAGGACTAACATTATTACGTATTTTGTAGTAATAAGTTTAATTTTCTACTATGTCTACGAGAATGGAGGGGTTCCCACCCAGTTTCAAAATATAGGGATTCTATGCTTGCAACCCAGTAACAATTCTAGCAGCTTCGTGTTGTATTTGTTCAATTTCATTTAAATCCAAAATAGTACAACCATCCCACAGTTCAAACGCATACTCTAATAATGGCCTTATATAAGTAAAATAAATGTTTTCGAGATTTTCCCTGTTAAGTTTAATTTTGAATTTACGTAGCATAGACAGTTGACCAGATGTGTTTTTTAATATATTTTGAATGTGACAATGCCATTTACAATTCGATGAAAACGTGACACCCAAATGTTTATGATTTACTACAAATTCAACATTCTCATTATTGAAAAGTATTTGAGGTTTAATATTTCCCTGATTTGTTGAGAATAGCATACATTTAGTTTTTTGCGGATTAAAATCCACTAACCATTTTGTTGACCAATTGTAAATTTTCATTATATCTGAATTTAATCTTTGTTCAATTTCATTTATATTAGAAGATGAATAAGATAGTGATGTATCATCAGCAAACAATCGTGAAAGACTTTGAATATCTTCAGTAATATCATTGATATATAATATGAATAGCAAAGGGTCTAACACTGATATTTGTGGTACCCCACCTTTGACGTTCCCTACTTCTGAAAGACAATTTTGTAGAACAACTTTTTGATTTCTGTCACTTAAGTAATTTTCAAACCAATGCAACAAATTCTCGGAAATTCCATAAGCTTTTAATTTTTTAAGTAGGCCACGGTGCCAAACTTTATCAAAGGCTTTTGATATATCACAAAATACAGTACACATAACTTCACGATTTTCTAATGATAAACACATTGTGGTAAATTTCAATAAGTTGGTGCACGGTTGAGTGTCCGCGCATAAATCCGGACTGATATTTATAAATAAGAGAGTTGTCCAATAAGAAATTAAAAATATATTTGAAAACAACACGTTCAAACACTTTCCCAACACAACTAAGTAGACTAATAGGTCGATAATTTGATGGGTCAGATTTTATACCTTTCGTAAAGAGTGCAATAACTATAGCCGACTTCCAAATTTTTGGAAATTTTCTAGTTTGTAGGGAATGATTAAATATTAACTGGAGGGGTTTACAAATTGTAGAAGCCGTATTTTTTAACATACAGTGACTTATCAGATCGCTACCTACTGCTTTCCCAAGCTGTAGACATTCAAGTATGTCCTTAACTTCATCTGAAGTTATATGTAGAGTGTTTATTCTATTACCTGTGCGATCATGAAAATCGGGGGCAAGAACTTTAGAATTTTCTATTTCAGTTATGGAGCAAAACAAGTTGTTTAATATATTGGCTTTATCCTCATTATGTATTACGTACTCACCAGAGTCCAATTTTTGCAATGGAGGGATGTTTGGGGAATGTTTACAGTTCCCCATTAATTTCCAGTATGAATTTCGATTTGACTTAACATTTTTATCTAACATATCATTAGCATTGATGAAAAATTGCTCTCTTGCATACTTTATCATATTATTAACTTTGTTCCGTTGGGTCTTATACTTACGTAGAAGAAAAGAAGAACTATTTTGTTTTACCTGTTTATGGAGTTGATCTCTAATACACATTGTGCTTCTTATAGATGAATTAAACCAAGGTTTATCGTTTGGTCGTATAGTAATGATTTTAACGGGAATATACATTTTTACAAATTCAATAAATTTATTTGTAAAATTAATAGACATTTCATCTATGTTTTCACTAGAAAGTAAGAAACCCTCCCAGTAGAACAGACGAATTTCAGAATTAAGATTTATAAAATCTGCATGTTTATACAACCATACTTCTCGTTGATACACAGCTTGTAAATTGTACGGAATTCGTAAAGAAGCAGAAGTCGCATCATGGTCACTTATATTTCTATCAATTTGTATAACATCCGAAAACGATATTTCACATTTATCTGAATAAACAATGGGATCTAATAATGCACCAAACCTTGTTGGTTCATTAATACAATTTCTAAGGTTAAAATTATACATAATTTCATTTAATCGATGGTTGGTCTCAATTAAGAGATCAACATTCAAGTCACCCGTGATCACCACACGAAAAGATGACTCGATAGCTTTTTCAACAGAATAATGAAAATTGTTCCAGAAGGGGTTTATAGCACTAGGTGACCTGTATACCACACATACAAGAATTTTATATATAGGAAAGCTAACTTCAAACCATATTAATTCTCCATTATTAAATTCTAAATCATATCGTCGAGATGCATGGAGATAATCTGCAATATATATTAAGACTCCGCCACCAAAACAGTTCCTATCATTTCTAAATGGTTCTAAATAACCCGATATAAGAATATCGTTTGTACTTACCTTATCATCTAAATGGCTTTCCGTTATACAAACTATGGAGGAACCTAAACATATGGTTTCTAAATATTCAATTTTATTTCTTACACTTCTAGCATTCCAGTGAAACACCGTTAAATCACATACTTTGTTGTCTGGTCCGGGGTTTTCTGCTACATCATTACTTAACAAAAGGAGTTGTAGTACAATAAAAGGGAATGATAGGTTTTGTTCGAATGGGTCTATAAAAATAACTTTCAGAATAGATGGCAAGGTTTGAATTGTTTTCTGAAGGAGTACAATTAAAAGCAAAAAATAATATGGTAGAAACCTAATGGATTTGAAGAGACATTTTTACTGGCAAGACAAGATCTGCAATAAAATAAACCTATTGCCATTCTGTAGGCAGTCACATCATTATCCATTGTCAAATACAATACATTTTTTAAACAATTGACAATAGGTTATAATGAAAACATGTACACCAAGCTTGATCACAAGAAAAAAAAACTATTATACAATTCAAGAAAATAAAGAAAATAAAATAAAACATAATAATATAGTAGACTATGTACAGATTCGAGATGTATTTCGAAATTTCTGGGATCATTTGACCTGAGAAGAATATAAAAAATGGAATCTTGATTGGAATAATCAGTTCGCTGAAATTTTTTTAAAAAGATTATTATAATTATTATTTTCAAAATGTATATGGTATAGCTATACCAGTTATTTTGTCAAGTCTATGTACCATATAAATAATTTTTTTTAAATAGTTGTATTCAATACTTCAACGTAATTATAAAAAGCACGCGATAAACTTGCTAAACTGAAAATACAAGTCGAGCGCACCTAGAATGTTTACGTGTTACATGGGACAATTACAACTTAAACTAAATATGTTATCCATGGGCCATTTATCACCCAGCGTGATTGACCCCAATAATCTACGAATACTACTGAGCGACATTAAGTCTAAACTACCCCCACATTTAAGACTGCCTAAAGACGAAAAAAGGGACATCTGGTAATACTATCAATTTATGACATGCAGTACAGTTCTAGAAAAAGACAGCATTTTGGTTATTCTAAATGTACCTTTAATGGACTTAACTGAAAAATTTGACATTTACAAGGTACACAATTTACCGGTTACAGTACATAATATGACTACTTCATCTAAACCTAACTCTATGGTAGCTCATTTTGACCTTGAGACAAAATATTTTGCAGTTAATAAAGACAAAACAAAATACTCTTTGTTAGACAATGACAGTATTAGTAGATGTACAAATCCTTTAATTGATTTTTGTGAGATTAAAAACCCAATTTTTCCTATTAATCTCAGTAACTTGTGTGTAATATGGGTTGTGCTAAACTACGAAACGAAATCGAAACGCAACGAACGAAACGAAACGAAACGAAACGAAATATTACGAAACGCAACGAAATATACTAAAATGAGAAGAGAAACGCAACGAAACGAAATATACTAAAATGCGAAACGAAACAAAAATATACTAAAATCTAATAAGAACAACATGAATGGAACGAGAAGTGATGAAAAAGTCTATGCAGAATTTTTTACTGATATGCATGTATAAGACGATTTATGAACAATTCTTCAAGACAAAAATTTAATGTATAAGATTTATGAACCATTCGTCAAAACAAAAAACAAACAAAATAAAAATTTATCAACGACCATTATGCCAGGTAGAATCCTCTTTTCTATAACGAGCACCCTCAATAAATGAGGTAAGAAGGATATCCAGGCATTCCTGTCAGGGTTTCTGTTGTATTTCCAGAGTCGGACATCAGGGCCTATGCGTCTGGTCTAACAGCTTAAAAGGGGGTGCAGGAAATACTTACATGCCACTCCAAGATCATCCCTACAGTGATGTGAACATTATTTACAGTGTAGTGCAAACGGGGGAAAGAACCATGGACCGGGGAACAAATTCAGCCCCAAACATTAAAAGGCTCTGTAACGGGGAATACCGACCTGGACAACTACATACTATCCAGTCGAGTAGTCCCAGATACCACTGTTGTCGATGTACATGCACTATGTACAAAACCGGCTGTATTAAAGATGGAGGAAAGCGAAAAATCCACAAGGGGTTTCCGAAAGAAACCATCGAACTGTCAGAGGAACAACCGAAACCTGCAGACATCAAGTAAATGAGAGGTCTGCTCGACTTCCACAGCGTTCAATGAAAGTCAATTGACAGCCCCACGTTTTCCATCTTCACAATAAAAAAGAAAAGAAATCCGTTCGTTGTAAAAGTGAATCAGTTTACCACAAAATTTAAAAGCGTTTACGATTCGCATTATCAGATGCATATTCGTCCGACACACAATCGATCTAGACGTTTTCATATCGGTGTCGAAACAACGTTTTCATATCAGTGTGGAAACAAATTTATTATTCGTGCACATTTCAGTACGTACATATATACTTATATTTGATATGCGCATATAGAGTACGTAATAACACATCATTTATTATAGTAAATCCGATTACTATGGATTCAATTATTTTTGTGGGTATCGATTTTCGTAAACTGAAAAAAATGGCAAGTTGTGGATACTCAATTTCGTGGTTTGTGGAATTCTACCAGATCATCTTTTATAGAATAATAGAACAAACCGGTCGTTGGAAAATAGGTACCTATCGAAATTAAATGAAACCACAGTTAATAAGAGTCACGATGATATCTTAATAGAATATCTTAGGAACATCTCTACGGAAATAAGGGTAATAACAAAATTACCGAACTCCGAACAATCTAACAAAGGGAAAGTCAAAACTCAATAGTATATAAACAGACAAAATCGGTCAACAACCGGAAAACTGTGAAAACCGTAATGACCCTGATTTGGTACAGGCATTTCTAAAGAAATGGTGGGTTGAATCAGATATTAAAGCGCCAAACCTCCACCTTTCATTACGGCTCAAAGTTTCCGGCTGTCACTATAACAGTATTTACAACAATACTTGAACAAAACAGGTAAAACAGTTGTCAAATCAGCGCCAAACTCAGTGAAGTAAATGTCAAAAACACTTTTACGTCACACATTGATAAAAAAAATATTTTTGACATTTTTGTTGAAACCTTATCTTTATGCATTTTCACTATATGAAAATCCATCGTTTATAATCTTTTCTGCAGAGACGGAATATATTTCGACAAGATCTTGGTATCGGAATATAAACTTTTTAAGAGATGGAATAAGGCGAATCTTTTAATAGCCCTCGTCCAGTAGTCTGTTTCTCAGATGAAGATGACGTTTCAGGAAATCAGAATAATTGCTACTGGTCCTGGCATAACGAATCAATTGCGAGATGTAAACACCATATGCAGGAGAAGCTGGTATATTGCTGCACATATTTGGAAAATTTATGATCTTAAAATTGAAGTCGTCCCGTTTATCATAAATTTTAGTACTCATTTGACCACTGTCGTCAAATTCGAGGTATAAGTCCAAAAATGATGCGGACGAAGCGGTATCTGTGGTCTCTTTAACTTCCAGCTCTGAAGGATATATCAATGGAAGAAATTCTGCAAATCTAGAATTATTGATAGATAAAACGTCATCAATATAACTGTATGTGAAATTAAAGGCTCTAGCCTCATGAATCTTCTTATCTTTTACAAGCTTTTGAAGAAACTCCGACTCATATGAGTATAAAAATAAATCGGCTAGAAGAGGGGCACAATTCGTACCCATTGGTATGCTGACGACCTGCTGAAACAGTATCCCTCCAAAGGAGACAAATATGTTATCGATGAGAAACTCCAGCATGCTGATCACTTGTTCCTCGGTGTAGCATGTTTTACCTTTTTGAATTATGTTTGAAAAATATGTGGAATTGTAGCCTAACACAACAAATTTTGAGCCATAGTTTCTATGACTGAAAGCTTTGTGAATTGTTTCTTTTAAGCGGGTTTTTAATTTGTCATGCGGTAGGGTGGTATATAGAGTTGAAAAATCAAAAGTTTTGATGGAGGATACCTGAGAGAAAGATCTTGATTTAAGGTTATCCAAAAGATCTTTAGAGTTTTTCAAAATCCACATGTGATTTATGCCATTACGCGAGTAAACAGTTTCACAATATTGCTGTTGTCCCTCTTTTACTGCAGACAGAATCTTTCTCAGGTGAATAGACAATTCTTTCGTCGAACAAGTTGATGATCCCGCTATGTACCTTTCTTTGTATGGTGTCTTATGGAATTTAGGTATCCAATATAAATGGAGTAAATCCTCAGACTCTTTACCAGAGGGAATGTTTAAAGAGGTCATGAATGATCTGTGGTTAGCTAGGATTTCTCAAAACTCGAGAGAAAAAAACTTCGTTTGTTGTTATTTTACATTCGCATTTCTTTTTTATAATGTTTAATCGGTTTCGAATTACAAAGAATAAATGTTGAATTTTAGAGGACCACTTTGGGGTGCAAGGACAGTGCAGATTTGTTTTCAATTTAGAACTGATTAGTTTCCTAATTAACTCGTAATTTTTTCTGTCGTCTTACCGAACTATGACATGAGCAACGTCTTACCGGACTATGACACGTGCAACGTGGTAGGTGTTTCAGGAAAAGCAGAGAACACTTACCCACCGGTGCATCTGTTCTAAGCTCCACATATTTGGCAGAGTTCGAGTTGCTGATTACTCTTTAGTTTCTGTTGTGTAAATTTCAAGTTTTTGAGAGTTGAATTTCGTCTTTGTTATTGCTATCTTGACCTTGTCCTTGTTTCTGGATTTTGAAATTGATTATCATTAGAATTGCGGTTTCTCATGAGCTATCTTGATTCGATATACATATATGTAACTACTTAAGTTTATCTAAAGACCGCAAAATGTCACTTTGACCTTGACATTTTACCATTGACATTGAAAATAAACATTCATACAATCTCAACGATTAATATTTACAAGATTGATTGAAATTCATTGAAAAACACAAGCTTGTTGTGTCAACAAGGCTGTAAAAGAAATTTAAAATATAACGGGGACTTATGACATTAAAAATATGATAAACGTCTTGCTCTCTAAATGGTTAATGTTCTAACCAAGTTTGATCGAAACCAATTAAAAAAGCTATGTTGTGTCCGCTAGGTTATATATGAAAAGACAAATGACACCATGTCCCTGACCTCTGAATTTAAAAATTAAAAGCCTACTTGCATTCTCAGTTGTTGATGTATTCTCCAAGTTTAATTGAAATCCATCGAATGAAATAAGGAATAGCGAATAAAAAATAAGTAATGAATAAGGAATAACTTACGAACCAGGAATAAGCAACCAACTTGCGGACGGTTGAAAAAATAATCTTTGTTGTGTTCACATGGCTGTTAAAGAATAAGACGACGAATTAGACATTTGACCTACACGTAGAAAACCAACTAGTTTGTTCCACTCTCAAAGAAAAATATTTTCAGAGAGTGGAACACAATCTGATTGAAATTCAAGGAAAAAAAGCTATGTTATGTCCACAACACTGTAAACTTAGCAAATATGTATTCATGATCTTAACCTTTAGCCTATGACCTTGAAATTCGAATAGGGTTTGCTGCTATTATGCTGAATATGCTTACTAAATTTGATTAAGATTGGTTGAGAAACATCCAGGATATCCACAATAATTAATGTTATGGACGGACACACAACAGGACTGGTATTGGCATGCAGGAAGTGAGGACAGTATACAATGCACCCTGTTCAGCCTCGCTGCTTGGGGATACATAAGGTGCTGATAAATACATGCATGTTGGACACGTTATGAGGACCGTTTGGTTTCAATCCATGCAGTGGTTCTTTTGTAGCATATTTCAAAAGGGTCCAATTTTAAACTCTATTCCAAGAGTTTAAAATATTTTTATACTCTATTCCAGGGCCTGGGTGGCTCAATGAGTTAGGTAGTTGGATTATCTAACAACTCATACAAGCCTATCACCAATACGGCGTGGGTTCGCGCCCGGCTTTGTAAATTACAAAAAAGGGTGCACTCGACTCGCAGTCGCATATGCTAAAGATTACCAGTTGCTTGCCCATGGTCGGTGGTTCTCTCCGGGTACTCCGGCTTCTTCCACCACTAAAATGGGTCGCCATGAAATAGCTGAAATACTGCTGAAAGTGGCGTTAAACACCAAAAATCAATCAATCAAATCAATACGATGTACCTTTTGTGAAATCAGCATTGAATTTTACAGTACTAGCACAGAAGCTCCTTTTGGTCAAACAAAAGGTTTCGAAAAAACTATTATCACTAATAACTATTTTTATTATTATGACATTGCAATTCGTGGTCTGATAAATTCACCATGAAATGTATGCCCGCTTTATTTTGGACAGGGGCCACATAGACAATACTCATGTTTGTGGAAACCCCATTATTTGTTTGCATGTGAAGCGACAGGGTTTTCATCATAATAAATGATCCTCAGTGTCTTAAGATATTTAATTTCTTTTGACGCCAGATAATGTATATAGTACTTGAAACATGTTCGCTGCTCCGTTAATTACGGGTATTAGGATGGAACCGTAACCGATGCCTATTAGAAAAATTCAAAGGCAGAGTATTGTCATTGTAACTATTACCTATTAGATTACATTGAATTCTGAGTTTTTAATTAGTAATGAGAACTGCCTTGCTTCTGATGAATGATAATTATAGGGAAAACTTCATCGCGTTTCGCTAAATTCCGTTTCGTTCTATTGCGTTTCGCACTTTAGTATCTTTGGTTTCGTTTCGTTGTATTCATTTCATTTCGCTTTGCATTATAGTAAATTTCGTTTCGTTGCGTTGCGTTTCGTAATATTTCGTTTCGTTTCGTTTCGTTTCGTTCGTTGCGTTTCGATTTCGTTTCGTAGTTTAGTACAACCGTGTAATATCACTATTTACTAGCCAAGACTGGAAATCAACATGCTCTACAATAGCCAAACCTAACACACGATTGCCTCTGGCCTCGTACATCTCTGACGGAATTTGGAAAGTTGCCTCCATGAATAAATTTCGTTTAACTATTCGCTGTCCGAAGGGTAAGGTAACAGATAAAGAAATAATGCCTCCATAAGTAACTGTACCATTACAAGAAGGCTGTAGTGCTTATAGTGATTATTTTACCTTGACCCCAATTTATACCATGAAAAGCGTAGAAATGCTGGGAAATTCATTCACCATCTTATTCAAATCATTTAAAACATTAAATGTCACAATCTGGCAATTTCGAATTTTTCAACAATTAAACTTCCTAAGAAATTAGAGTCTATTAAACAAATCTCTATGGATAACTTGATTGAGGAAACCCAATTATTAAATATACCTGATGCAGATTTTGTCTTTACAAGTTGGGGAATTTCGGTGTTAGCAGGGTAGGGAGGAGTATTATTAGGAGTGTTGGTATTTGTGTATTGTAAATATAAACGAGGTTCTTGGTTAGTCAGAAAGAACCGTACAAGGCGGGATTACTACGCCGTTACTAAGGGTTTTCCATTGGTATCAGTTCCAGTAGCTGAGAGCGAATTTGATGACTTTAAAGGGGCAAATGCCTCTGCACCAATGTATCACGACGAAATTAAATGGCCAATTTATGATACGGATAAGTCATTTACTTGGAAAAAGGGAACAGGAAATGGTGATGTGAAGGAAACAATGTCGAATTAATGAACAGTGAAACAAATGTGCATATAAACGGAGAAATGGTGGAGTCGGTGAAATGGTGGAGACGGAGGAATGGTGGACATTTTAGCAACGTTAGAGTCGGAGAAATGGTGGACATTTTAGCAAGGTTGGAGTCGGAGAAATGGTGGACATTTAGCAACGTTGGAGTCGGAGAAATGGTGGACATTTTAGCAACGTTGGAGTCGGAGAAATGGTGGACATTTTAGCAACGTTGGAGTCGGAGAAATGGTGGACATTTGAGCAACGTTGGAGTCGGAAAAATGGTGGACATTGTAGTAACGTTGGAGTCGGAGACATGGTGGAGTCGGAGAAATGGTGAACATTTTAGCAACATTGGAGTCGGAGAAACGGTGCACATTTTAGCAACGTTGGAGTCGGAGAAATGGTGGAGTCGGAGAAATGGTGGACATTTTAGCAACATTGGGGTCGGAGAAATGGTGTCGGAGAAATGGTGGACATTTAGCAACGTTGGAGTCGGAGAAATGGTGGATTGCCGTAGGAGTCGGATAAATGGTGGAACATAATCATGACTGTGGTTGCAATAAATTGGTGGATTATAGCATAGTAATTGACTGAACATTCGTTCTTAAAAGGAAGGGAGGAAAATGTAATATAGTAACTGTTAATACGAATTAATTAAAATGAAATTAAATTAGAAATGAACTGGGTTAAAATACGTTTAGGACCAGAGGCAGTACATGTGTAATTATAGACATAAATGTATTTGAGGCACGGTTACACCTATTAAGAAATTAACGTTAAATGCAGGGAATATGTGTAGGACCTGAGGCAGTACAAGTCAAGGGTAATTGTAAGCGATACCAGTGCTGGGGAGACAGTATATATATAAAAAGAGACTGGTTTGGGACAGTTATGGACAAGAACTATGGAGTAACAAAGGGGAACGGAAGGCTAATGGGGGACCAAGTGACAGCCAGATAAATTACGTCCAAAGATGGGACTTATAAATAGGGAGATGGCAAGCATGAAAAGGCACAACCTTTTGGAACGAACTTGAAAATAACAAGTGTTTTTGATAGACTTTAACTGAAAAACTATACGATCACGGAAATTTACATTGTAGTGAGATTATTATTATTGTTAATTAAATTAAATTATTCAAACTCAATAGTGTTACAGTATCTATCAACAATCTACTGAGAGGAACTCGCCATTAATCATCCATGAACGCTGTAATCGGCTTAGCAAAACACTGAAAATTTGATAATATCACTCTCATCAGATAACGATATATTGATGCCGACTTCCAGTTGTGCAACATGCCAATATTTGCACACGACACCAGCGAGTCGTGCCTCCTCTGCTGTTTTATGATATACAGGTCAAACAATTATTTTGCTCTTACTTACATACTTACTTATAGTGTAGATTGTTGTTTTAGCACTTAAGTTGGGGTCATTTAAAGGTTTTTAATTAGTTTTTAAAGATGAAGTAAAATATTTTGACTTAAGCAGAAAAAATTGATATAAAAATGACAAATTTAATAAAAAATGAAATAATATAGTTGTTGTAATTTTTTTTTTAATAATTAATTAGTGAAATATCACATGCGATATTCAGTAAAAATCTAATAAAAATGAAGTAAAATATATTGATTTAAGAAGAAAATTTTGAAATAAAGAAAATGACAAATTTAATAAGAAATGAAATGATATAGTTGTTGTAATTTAATTAAAAAAAATAATTAGTGAAATATCCCTTTCTATATTTAGTTAAGATCTAATGAAAATGAAATAAAATATATTGATTTAAGAAGAAAGATTGAAATAAAGAAAATGAAATAATATAGTTGTTCTATTTTTTTAAAATGAATAATTAGTGAAATATCACATTCTATATTTAGTTAAAATCTAATGAAGATGAAGTAAAATATATTGATTTAAGAAGAAAGATAATGTTCAGAATCTGTTCAGATTTTTCAGTAATGTTCAGAATCTGTTCAGAATCTGTTCAGAATTTTCAGCAATGTTCAGAATCTGTTCAGAATTTTCAGTAATGTTCAGAATTTTCAGAATCTGTTCAGAATTTTCAACAATGTTCAGAATTTGTTCAGAATTTTCAGTAATGTTCAGAATCTGCTCAGAATGTTTAGCAATTTTCAGAATTTTCAAAATCTGTTCAGAATTTTCAGCAATGTTCAGAATCTGTTCAGAATTTTTAGTAATTTTCAGAATTTTCAGACTCTTTTCAGAATATCTAACACAAAAAACTGGTCTGTTCAGAATCTCTTGACTTTGTAGTGATCTATTCTGCCATTTTGTTTTAGTTGAAGTCTTCATTGCTTGTTTGACATCTGACATGGTGATGACATTATACTGTTCATTTAGGGACATTGACTCTTTTGCTGCTTTCTTTCCCAGTTGGTCCGCTATCTCGTTCCCGGCTATATTAGCATGGTCTGGGATCCAAAATAGGGTTGTTCGCATTCCGTATCTCATCAATGTCCCTATATTTTCCTTAATGTCGGAGATCGTGTCAATGTAGTTTGATGACTTCCAGTTGAGAGTCAGAATACCTACTGCAGCTATGCAAAATTACACGTAATCCGGTTGCTATCAATCGAGACTTCTATATCTCTTCGCAGACATCACTCACACTACACAGTCATAGTCTTCGATACAAATCCTTCAGCACACCCACTGACTACTTCAAATACAGTTTCTTCCCTCATACAGTTGTCCTTTGGAATGCTTTACCACCAGATATTGTCTCTGCCTCTTCTTTGTTTAAATCACAGATCCAAACCCACTACATCTATAAACATTTTTTCATTTTATATATATGTAAATAAGGGTAATAACAAAATTACCAAACTCCGAACAATCTTCCAAAGGGAAAGTCAAAACTCATAAGTATATAAACAGACAAAATCAGTCAACAACCGGAAAACTGTGAAAACGTAATGACCCTGACTTGGTACAGGCATTTCTAAAGAAATGGTGGGTTGAATCATACTTTAAAGCGCCAAACCTCGCGTTTTCATTACAGCTCAAAGGTCCCGGCTGTCACTATAACAGTATTTATAACAATACTGGAACAAAATAGGTAAAATAGTTGTCAAAGCAGTACCAAATTCAGTGAGGAGGTTGGAACATCTATCGTGAACCATCTCCATCAACAACCCCGAGTCACCTGAAGTATTTTAACTACAAACGTAAATGTCAAAAACACTTTTACGTCACACATTGATAAAAAATATTTTTGACATTTTTGTTGACTCCCTTATCTTTATACATTTTCACTATATGAAAATTCATCGTTTATTATCGTCTCTGCAGAATACGTTACTTTTTTTAAAATTTATTTATTACTCCATTGTAAATATATGGTCTGTTTACGCCGATGCATAGTCGTCACCATTGACGGAGCATCGTATGCTGTAGATGATAGATATAGATGTAGAGAAGCCCCGGAAGATTAAGGAGTTCCTGCTCCACTAGTTACAAACCCGGTGATAAGTCGTGAACGAGGAAAGGACCTGGAAGTTTTTTTGACAAGTGGAACATATCCGTGGTCATTTGATGATTTGTGATTCAAATATTCCGTAGCGGTCATGGTGGCGACCGAAAAACATTCGAAGTGATGACTTCAAAGTAACCAATAAGAACCATTGGTTCAATAGCATCCTTGTTAGCAGTAACCCTCTATCAAGGAAAGTCTGATAGGAACCACAATCTCTGGAATATGGGATCAACTGAGAGATACATACTCCATACAGGTGGTGCTGGAATATTGCTACATATCAACGAAACTCCACTCTGGCAAAATAACAATCGAGGAAGCTCTTCTAGATACTATTACAATATTGACTGGTACGGCAAACATTTGTTCTAAGAAACGATCATATGGTAAAAATAAACTCAGTTTAAATGTTTGGAACAACGACATCAAAAGTGCTCTCAAATGTAATAAAGAGGCGCATCAGCAACGGAAAAAACATGGTCGTCCAAATGATTCGACCAACTCTCTGGTAATTGGAAGGAAAGAAATCAGGAAAATATTTAGAAGAAAACTTCGGCTAGAAGAAACCAAACGTAGGCATGAAGAAAGAAATCGCATTATAAATGCGAATTCGGACAACAAGCGTCTATTTTTCAAACTCGTCAAAAAACAACGAAAAAATGGGAATGTTTTAATAGATGATTTATACGTGAATGACAATCTATATCAAGGAAGCGACGTAGTAAATGGGTGGCATGAACACTTCTCCATACTTGCTCAACCATCAAATAGTGACATGTATGATTATGGAAATCTTAATTTATGTGATCTAGATTATCAAACCATCAAATAAATCTGTGATGGAATTCCACCTCGAACAGTGTCTATAGATGAAATATTAACTGTTACCAAATCAATTAACACAGACAAAGCGGAAGACATTTTTGGCATGTCAATAGAGAATATACTGTTTGCAGGAAATGAATTCTTGAACCACCTATGCACTTTAATAAACTATATATTTAGCAACAGACTAATTCCAGATGTTATCAAAACCGGTTTATTGAGCCCTGTGTATAAGAACAAAGGTGACAATCATCAATCGAAGAATTATAGAGGAATCGTTGTTCTCCCAGTATTTGCTAAGATCATTGAATACATTGCAAGAACGGATCTGAAACTATTACTACTACAAAATCAATCGGTCCTAAAAAGGGGATTTACTGAAAATACCTCTCCAACAAATGCCGCATTGATAGTAGAAGAATTATATAGAAATTTCGAAAATAAAAACAAACCCTTTTATTTGGCACTGCTGGACGCAAACTCTGCATTCGATGTGGTTGTACTTAGCATCTTATTCCGTAAACCCTATATGCTTGGGATTAATCCAGCAACCTGGACAATCATTGATGAATTACACAGAAACACGAGAGCATGTGTTAAGTGGAATGATTGTATTTCAGATGAATTTATGTACAGCAAGGTGTCAAACAAGGTGATCTCCTGAGCGCAGAGCTGTACAAACTCTACATAGAGGATCTCCTCTATACCTGCCAGGAAATGGATACTGGGGAACACATAGGCGATATTACCGTGAACGCCATAGCATATGCTGATGAATTATAGCGTTAATCAAGGACGATAAATGTGACCTACAGATTCTATTGAATGCAGCAGTCCAGTATAGTACGCAGCATCATTATACTTTACAACCATAGAAGAGCGTGATTATTCCTATTAATCGAAAGCGTAAATTTAGTCAGGACGTAACATTTAAATTAAGCAAGGAGAATATGCCAATAACAGATAAATCATCGCATCTGGGCATAGTACGATCTACGACTAGAACAAAAACCGAGAATGAAACCATAGAGCAAAATATAACAAAAGTTAGAAGGACATCATGTAGCTAATAGTGGCCTAGACCCCACAACTGCTATTGCTATAATTAGATGTTATATTCTTCCCACTCTAACTTATGGACTTGAAATTTACAACCACGGTCACAAAATATGAACAAATTAGAACAATTTCTGAAAGCCTTGCTCAAAAGGATTCTGTCGTTGCCACCAAATGTTCCAGATCCGGCCCTATATGTTATATCCGGTTTGTTACCAGTACAAGCTCAGATAGACATAACATGTTTAACCCTATTTAACAACATATGTAGACAGGATGATGATACAGTGGAGAAAAGGTTAGCCTTTCGTCAATTAAACATGAAAGAAAATGATAGTACAAGTTGGTTTAATCTCATCAAACGGATTCTGCTGAAATATAGCCTTCAACATCCGTTGGAATATTTATCTAATCCAATGTTTTAAGGGACCGACCAAAGCGCGAAAAAATTTTCCAGTATTCAACATTAGGCTATATGACAAAAAATATGAATCAGATTATCATTTTTTTCCTCCATTAAAATCAGAATATTTTTTTCAGCAACATTGGGAATCAGAATATTTTCTTGGAAAACAAACATACCCACCCCCCCCCCCCCCCCCCCCCCCCCTTTCAAGTTAAATGGTCGTTCCCTAACTAGGATGGAAGAAATTAATACAGACTCAGATTAATGAGTACTGGAAAAGCAGATTAATATCAGATTGTGAATTGTATTCCTCCTTGAAATATCTCGATTACTCGAGCTTCACTCCAAGCAGATGTCACTGGATAATACATATAGACAATGAATCTAATCCATCCAGAGAAGCGATGTTGATTGCCACAAACAAAACTCAAATTAGCAACCGGTTCATATATCTTACAACAGAAGAGAGTTAAACTTATTCATAATGAAAAACCGACATGTAAACTATGTGATGCTGAGGATGAAGATGTAGAACATTTTATTCTTAGATGCGTATGCCTACAGCCAATACGATCTTCTTATATAAATGATTTATCCGTCATATTCCATGAGACAACCGCAAAGGAATTCTTGGAGCTATCTAGTATTAATCAGATCCAGATAATAATGGCCTGTATTTCAGAATTAAAATTCCATAAAGACAATGTAGGGCCAAAGAGGAGTGATATGGACTATATTGGAAGAATCCACAAACTCACTAGAAGATTGTGCTTCGATTTACAAACGGCGCGTACCTGGTTATTGAACCTAAAGAGGAAGTAAATGACATTGTACTACAATGTATATAACGGGAGTTACACGGAAGTGTCTATATCTACGAATAGACTTTTAGATTTTATGGAATTTAACTCGAATCAGAGTATAGTGTACAGTGCATGCGATATTTTAATTCGTCTGATGGTGGAGGATTCGGAATATGCCATTCCTAAATTGGTGGAGGTGAACCCCCAGACCCCAACACTCGGAAGAGGTTGCCCTTAAAGGACGGTACAATACTTCCCGGTAAGGTAAGGTAATGGAAAGTTCAGAATGGGAAAATTGAAATTGTCTCTTTTGTCGTAAAGTTGAGTTCAAAATGAGTTTGAAGTAAAGGATACTACTGACACTCAAAAGTCTACTTCTTGCTTTGACTTTCACATTGAAATCGACAAAGGAGGAAAATTAAAAACAAAAGCCAACGACAAACGTATAATGAATTCACTTTTCTAGTTACCAACTTCCCATTTATCAGTATCATTATTCCAGTAGCATCAGCGTATGGAGTTAGCTTTTCAGAACTCGTATTTTATTCTAGGGTTGTGGTCAGAGCTCGGCTTCAATCACGAAAGCTACTCAAACAAGGTTATGTTGCACCTATGTCGAAGCCATAGCTACAAAGCGTCTTCTGTCTAATTATGAACTGGTTGACGGTTGCATAATATCCATTTCTCAAATGGCAATGGATTATTTCCCTTTATTTTTGTCTTCCTCTTTCTCCGACAAGACGTTTACTGGACTTCACTATTAGTAACAAGACGGACGTCTTATAAGAAACAGGAACTGCTTACCCTTTTGGAGCACCTTGATTCAATCCGAATTTTGGGAGGGTCCGTGTTGCTCATCTTTTTAGATTGTTCTTTTGCGCTGCATGCATGGCATGGGCGTAGCCTTAATGGACGAGAAGGGAAAGGTCATTAATTGTTTTTGTTGATACAGGCGATCACTGTGGACTTTTCAAACGAAGGATTGGATATATACAGATTAATACATAAGATAAGATAAGAAAACTTTATTTTGATTCGGCATGTATATAACATAATAACATAAGCTCTACAGAGCTTTTTACCGAATATAAAAACAGATACATCAATATTAAAACAATAAAACAGCATGCAGCATAAAAATATACATATCATAAAACATGCCAAGCAAATCAAAACAAATACTGCATATAGATGCCGGCCTTTACATGGCCTTTTCCATATATGGATCGGGTATCATCCCGAGACACAACCGAGGGCTGATATGGATCGAGGGATTATAGCCTGGTAAAGGTCTTGTAATAACCATTTTATCATATACTTCCAATAAATAGATCATTTACACATTTCCGACTTGATTCTAAATTTATACACGCACGCCTCGCCCCGTTTTCATAGAGTCATTTCCCTTTAAGGTTGGACAAAAGGGTCCCTTTTCATGTAAGAAATGTCTAATCAGATTATTTATCCTTTCCGTTGCTACTATACTAAAGCAGACATTTTGTCGGTCATAAGGGAAATAACTCGTGAAAAAAAACCGTATAAATTAGAATCAAACCGGAAATTTGCAAAAAAGGTCTATCGGATTTTTTTACGCGGCTAATAAAAAAGTGAAATAACTAACAATCAATAACTTTATAAGTAAGTTAAATAACAAATCAAACAGATAAACTCTCAGAACAATATTGTCAAACAAAAGCATCACTATCTCCATTGGTAACCTGCCAAATGAGGCATTTTGAAACACAAGTTACTGTTTGTAATACAGACGAAGACTGGAAGAACCAGAAGTAACTTACGCGGGAGGCACTTTATTGGATTATTTTTTTATGTATGCTAGGAGTATTATTTGATATGGGTTATCAGCTCGGATCATGAATTTATGGCTACTTTACTTCAGCTCGTTAAGCACATGCCAAAAAATATCATTAATTAATGCTTAGTATTTGATAAAAAAAAATCTGTGACTATAAGCCAATTAATCAAAATTCTACTTTTCTCGTTCATTGATTGTTAAAATGTTTGGTTTGATGGTGTTTAACGCCACTTTCATCAATATTTCAGCTATGTACATATATATAAATTGTGAAGGTATTGGTAAGGGAGGTAATTGGTTGTTGACCAATCAAAAATTATACTTTTCGTGGAAACGTCAGATACTATCATACATCATTAGGGATGAGCACGTGACATATTCGTCGAACAAATTGGAGCAAAATTTCTCCGTCTTTCAGACCCATGTTCATCCGATTTTTCTTTTCTTCTGAACAATTCTACTTCATCTCTTAAACAAACTTAAGATAAAACATGTACATAGTTCTCCAATGCTGGTTAAACATGCATTGTAGAGAAAAGAAAATTACAATATAAACACATTTCTTAACAGTCATTTTTTCTGCGAATTTTCATATCAGCATACTTCATAGAAATATCAGATTCAAATGTATCCCAGCGTACACCGCGCAAATCATCTTCTCCAGGAGTATAATACAAACCATTTAGATTAGCTTTAGAACAAGAACCATACCACCATGCCCCTCTCCGTGCCGTCGGGCAATAATTTCTAGCATAGTCCTTTGTTTGGAATATCTTTTGATCTCCATCTGTTAAGGAGTCACCTGGAAGAAAATTGAGTAGTCAAATTATATAGAATGAAAACAGCTTTACCAATGTATACTTTCTGGTAAGGTACAAGTTACCTGGAATAAAAACGAAAGCTACTACTACTACGAACGGACTAAATGTTTACGATTAGTAAAAATTGACAATTTGATCTAAGATTTGGCCCCATAAAACTAGCTTAACCCCGCCACTTTTATATATGTGCTAGGAGTATCGATTTTGCCTCTTTCTCTACAAAAAGAGGCAGCATCGATATTCCTTATGTCTACATATACGCTTGATATAATGCTTCTTTGTCAAATTATACGTATACATACCTGCGTTACTATTTTTGTCATACCCAGACACGTGTAGAGTATAATTGGAACTTTCCGGGCCGACAGAAAAACTTGAATACAGTGCGTACCTGCTCTCACCAGTAGCGTTTGCTACATCTACACGCAGTTCATATTTAGCTTGATTTGTTAAGATGTTAATGTATTTGTTACCTGAAATAGGAAGGAAAGGTTATTCAAGGCATACGATCATAAAACTTTTGAGAATAATTTTCGTACTCGTATTCGAAAAACGGCCAATCAAAACGCCGTATACAAAACAATACAGTGTTCTGATTGGACAATTTGAGAGTATGCATGGAAATAAAAAAGGTTTTCTGACCAATAGATGGGGATGTTTGAATTGCCACAATGAAAAAAGGAGCTGAATGAAAGGGAAAATATTTGGCCTTTCTACGAGCCACAAAAGACCACTTCTAAGCAGGAAAAGTATACTTCAAATACGACACATATATTTAAGTTTCGTTGTAAAGGCGTTCATGTATTTGATTTGTCGTACTTCGTAGAGGACACATTAAGTTCTATTTCTATTCTCCCACCACTGGGGTTCTCTGGTCGGGGGAATGGTGGGCTAGGATAGAAAATATCTAAGAAATAGGGATAACGGTAAAGAAAAAAAATAAATAAATATAAAAATGCGTTGTAAATATGAAATATATTCTAGGTAAATGTAAGGTACAAATGAATGTTTGTACTAGATTTATTACATATTTTAAATAGTCGTCATAGCCGGCTATTCAAGGCAATATCACTTTATTACGGCAAAATTAATTATATACAATATATATGTACAGAACACTCCCTAGCATCCGAGGTAAACATTATGGGTTCGGTTTGATAAACAAACGTTAGAGAAAACTGAAGGGGCAATCAAGAATGGACAATCCAGAGAAAACTGAAGGGGCAATCAAGAATGGACAATCCAGAGAAAACTGAAGGGACAATCAAGAATGGACAATCCAGAGAAAACTGAAGGGGCAATCAAGAATGGACAATCCAGAGATTCAGGAAACATTGGGAACAAGACACAGAACGAAGTCAAACAAGGCAAAAAGACACAACACGGAAAACTAAAAAGATGAGCAACACGGACCCCTCAAAATAAATAACGAAAAAAGTAGCACCGACTAAATTAGAGTACATCATGTTTCGAACATATATCTGATACCAGGTTTTGTATCAGATGGGTTGTATCTAATGGTTAAAGCAATGCATTTCTATAGAATAATCAGGGGCGGATCCAGTATGTGTGGTTAGGGGGGGGGGGGGGCGTGAGTAGACGAGGGGTCTGGGGACCGCGTCCCCAGCGGGTCCAAGGCAGAGCCCTGGTAGGGGGACCAGCGGGCGAAGCCCCCTGGAAGCTCTCGGGGGTTGAGGAATTACAGACATTTATTTGAACGACAACTTTGAACCAACCACACCATTTTTATCAGACCAAAAAAACTTGACTTTGAGTCTTAATTTTGTCGGATAATTGTTAACAGTAGATTATAAGAACCTAAAGTAAAACTTTTCTTTAACAACCGTGATGCGAGTTATTCAACTCATGACTGATCGATCACGATATTTTAACCCTTCAAATAACTATTAGTCTAGTTTTAACGCATTCCTCATTTCACTAATTTTTCTGTACTTTCGGTGCTTGTCCTTTCGGGTGGTTCTAGTTAATACTGCACGTCAGTATGGAGCTTTTCTTTTCGTCGTTTGATTCATTCATTGAAAACGTATGATTCGACCGTTCTTGTTTATAGACAAACAATAGTGGAAATTGTCAATACATGAACTTGTTGTTGATTTCTGATAAGCTAACGTTAAGTAAAATTAGATGTTCAGAATCGTTTCATGCAGCATTAATGTTAACATATTCGCCTTTGTTTGTCTATAAACAAGAACGAATCGTACGTTTTCAATGAATGAACCAACGGCGAAACGAACAGTTTCATCCGGACGGACAGTATATTGATTATTTATAAATGGGTAGAGCTTTTTAGAATGATATCCCAAATTTACCCCTCATTACTAATCATAAAGGTAATAACAAAATTACCGAACTCCGAACAATCTTACAAAGGGAAAGTCAAAACTCATAATTACTAATCATTTTGACTTGCAGGTCACGAGTTAACCATTCATGAACAAGTTGTTTGCTGAACTGCTTAGTTCCCACCCCCCTCTAATTCCGCTTCTGATAATAATGATAATAATAATAATAATACCAGAATTTGTATAGCGTCCTATCTAAAAAATTACCCTAAGGCGCTTTACAACATAAAATACTAGATAAAAGTAGCAAAACATAAAAAGGTAGCCCCTATGCATATATATAACAATGATAAAATAAAATAATAATAATCTTCAATACGATTGATAGCAGACCGGGGGTGGTGTGAGTGCATAAATAGGTCGATAAGGAGTCTGAGGCAGAAAAGAGGCGGTGGAGTTGGGAGAAAGGATACGAGAGAGGACAGGGAACAAGAATGTCACAGGATTATGGTAGGTACAGAAATGATAAAGGGAGGTTTAAGCAGAATGAGTTGGGAGAGATGATCCAAAATGAGGTAGAAAAGAGAAAGTCAAGGGATCAAGATAGGGAAGATATCATTAAATCATTAATAATAATCTACATATACATATAAAAGTCAGAAGTTTTTAGACACGATTTAAAAGCTGATAGCGAGTCCACAGTTTTGAGCAGGAGTGGTATGTTGTTCCACAAAGTTGACGCAGTCTTGTCGAAACGGCGGTTACCATAGGTCTTTGTTCTGGTGGTAGGTACCTGGAGAAGTGATGTTGACTGGGAACGCAACGTGATGGAACGTATGGTTTCACAAGTAAAAATACATACTTAATGTTAGATAGGGGTTAGGGTTATGGTGTTTAACAACATTTCGATAACGTTTCATTTATATCGTAGCGGTGGAGGAAACCGGAGTACCCGAGAAAACCACCGACCTGTCGCAAGTCACTGACAAACTTTATTACATAATGTTGTATCGAGTACACCTCGCCTAAGTGGGATTCGAACTCACAACTTTAGTGTTGATTGGCACTGATTGCAGAGGTAGTTGTCCTACCATACGATCACTACAAAGACGGCCCTCTTTTAATGTTAGATACCGGTAAGAGATAAGACGGCCCTCTTTTAATGTTAGATACCGGTAAGAGATAAGACGGCCTTCTTTTAATGTTAGATACCGGTAAGAGATAAGACGGCCATCTTTTAATGTTAGATACCGGTAAGAGATAAGACGGCCTTCTTTTAATGTTAGATACCGGTAAGAGATAAGACGGCCCTCTTTTAATGTTAGATACTGGAAAGAGATAAGACGGCCCTCTTTTAATGTTAGATACCGGTAAGAGATAAGACGGTCCTCTTTTAATGTTAGATACCGGTAAGAGATAAGACGGTCCTCTTTTAATGTTAGATACCGGTAAGAGATAAGACGGCCCTCTTTTAATGTTAGATACCGGTAAGAGATAAGACGGCCCTCTTTTAATGTTAGATACCGGTAAGAGATAAGACGGCCCTCTTTTAATGTTAGATACCGGTAAGAGATAAGACGGCCTTCTTTTAATGTTAGATACCGGTAAGAGATAAGACGGCCCTCTTTTAATGTTAGATACCGGTAAGAGATAAGACGCCTTCTTTTAATGTTAGATACCGGTAAGAGATAAGACGGCCTTCTTTTAATGTTAGATACCGGTAAGAGATAAGACGGCCCTCTTTTAATGTTAGATACCGGTAAGAGATAAGACGGTCCTCTTTTAATGTTAGATACCGGTAAGAGATAAGACGGTCCTCTTTTAATGTTAGATACCGGTAAGAGATAAGACGGCCTTCTTTTAATGTTAGATACCGGTAAGAGATAAGACGGCCCTCTTTTAATGTTAGATAACGGTAAGAGATAAGACGGTCCTCTTTTAATGTTAGATACGGTAAGAGATAAGACGGCCCTCTTTTAATGTTAGATACCGGTAAGAGATAAGAGGCCTTCTTTTAATGTTAGATACCGGTAAGAGATAAGACGGCCCTCTTTTAATGTTAGATACCGGTAAGAGATAAGACGGTCCTCTTTTAATGTTAGATACCGGTAAGAGATAAGACGGCCCTCTTTTAATGTTAGATACCGGTAAGAGATAAGACGGCCCTCTTTTCATGTTAGATACCGGTAAGAGATAAGACGGCCCTCTTTTAATGTTAGATACCGGTAAGAGATAAGACGGCCCTCTTTTAATGTTAGATACCGGAAAGAGATAAGACGGTCCTCTTTTAATGTTAGATACCGGTAAGAGATAAGACGGTCCTCTTTTAATGTTAGATACCGGTAAGAGATAAGACGGCCTTCTTTTAATGTTAGATACCGGTAAGAGATAAGACGGCCCTCTTTTAATGTTAGATACCGGTAAGAGATAAGACGGCCTTCTTTTAATGTTAGATACCGGTAAGAGATAAGACGGCCCTCTTTTAATGTTAGATACCGGTAAGAAATAAGACGGCCTTCTTTTAATGTTAGATACCGGTAAGAGATAAGACGGCTCTCTTTTAATGTTAGATACCGGTAAGAGATAAGACGGCCTTCTTTTAATGTTAGATACCGGTAAGAGATAAGACGGCCTTCTTTTAATGTTAGATACCGGTAAGAGATAAGACGGCCCTCTTTTAATGTTAGATACCGGTAAGAGATAAGACGGCCTTCTTTTAATGTTAGATACCGGTAAGAGATACGAGGTGATTAATCAATTAATACAATACGAACCTAAATAAAATTCACCAGACAAATCTCCGAATCCGTAGCTGTAATCGTACCATGTTCTATAAAAATCAACTGATCCATCTTGTCGCTTTTGTATAACCTACAATAAGAAAAACAAATAAACTGTTTTAAATTTTTTGTGCTACCAATGCAAAGGTTTTTCTTTAGAACATAATGTATTTCGGTAACTATACGTCTCTCAAACAACGTTAGGAGGCTGAATTGTTTCTTTTTCTTTTTCTTCCGATTCTTATTCTTTCTTTCTCCAATACATAATGTTGTTCGCAACCTTTCTCAGAACACCGTTACCCATATGTACCTGAGATTTGAGAATTTGCTAGGATTGGGTGTCTAAATGGTCCTGAAATATTTTGCTAGTTTATGTTTGTGTTCCTAATGGTATAATACAATAGATCCAAGCTTAGGTGTGGACTACTATAGAATCGTACGTTAGGAGGACCTTTGAAACAGGTCACTGTTACACTAACCTATAATTTTCTCAGGAAAGCATCATTTAAAGCTTAGGATAGTAGATAGTATATAATTCCTGTTTGGTTTATGGTGCTTAACACCACTTTCAACAATATTTCAGTTAAAATATCGTGGCGGTCAGTTTTATTGTTGGAGGAAACCGGATTATACGACCACGACGGCCCCAATATATATACAATATTGGTGTATTGACGGTAAATATAGAATTGATGTGGCGAGGCTTAGAAACGGGGGAAAGATGAGCTTTAGCGTATTTACTGTAAATACACCAATATTGTATTTATCCTGCAATAAAATTTGCAAAAAAAAAGTTATTTAATTTGAAAATATAAAAAAAAGATAACAGAAACCCATTGATACCTCAATAGTAGTTCCGGTAAGGGGCGTGGCTTTAATAGCTTTAATAGGCTAATGTCAAAAGTGTTATTATGACAGGGATGTGGCTTAATAGGTTTATTAGGCTAATGTGAACAGTGTTATTATGACAAGGGTGTGGCTTAAAAGCTAAATACTAGTCTAACGTGAAAGGTGTTATTATGACACTGTCATAATAAAGCAACAGTTTATTTCAACCCATTTATTATGACAAAAATTAACCCAATTGCAGGATAAATATACTAGTAATTAACTTTGTTTGTTATAATCTAGATTTTGGCCACCTAGATTATAACAAACAGGGTTCAACCTATGCGTATTTCCTGCCACTTTATACAATATAGAAGCAATATCGTGACTGGTGTATTCATAGGTGGAAGAAACCGGAATATCCAAGTAAGAAAATCGACATTTGACATACTATGCATTGCATACACCTCACCACGGTCAGGAATCTAACGTACACACTCGAATGACGTAAGCACTGATTGGATTGTTTGATATACAGTTTAGCTAATTACAAAAACTACAATTTAATATGACTCCCACTTGTTATGTATCACACCAATCATAGTTGCTCCTGGTTTTCATGCAAAGTCGACAAGAACATAGTTTTATAGTGACCCAAACCATTGTGTCTTTAAAGAAATAAAATGGTCAGCCCTGACACTTCCATATGGGAAGTGGAACAAGAACAATATTCTTCTCCCCATAAGAAGTGGAATGCATTAATTATATTGACCCTTTTAGGGCTCATTAAAGAAAAGAACCGCATAGGTGGTGTAATGGCTAGCGTGCTCGCCTCGTGTGCTGTAGATCGTGGGTTCATAGGTGGTGTAATGGCTAGCGTGCTTGCCTCGTGTGCTGTAGATTGTGGGTTCATAGGTGGTGTAATGGCTAGCGTACTCGCCTCGTGTGCTGTAGATCGTGGGTTCGAGCCCAGATCAGGTCAAACCAAAGAATAAAAAACTTGTATTTTTGTTTTTCCACTAAGCACGCAGGAATAAGGAGGAAAAACAAAGACTGGTTGGCTCGGAATTAGGATAAGTGTTCAAGTGGGGCGACACGTATATCCGAGGACTGTTGTTTCAGTGAACTAGCACTATAATTATCCAACTAAACGTATTGGTCTAGAACAAAGCGAACCACTTCATCATCCCATTGAAAATGAACCTGTTCTCGCCATGATATATCTGACAATTTGGCGTTAAACAACAATCACTAACTCATTCAATACTTGTTTATATTTGAGTATCGATCATCAGGTTTTCTGTCCATATTTATATTGTAATTCATTGACTCTGCTATTGTACTGTTCATGTTTATATTATCATTCATTGATCCTACTATTGTACTGTCCATATTTATATTGTCATTCATTGACCCTGCTATTGTACTGTCCATGTTTATAGTATCATTCACTGACTCTGCTATTGAACTGTCCATGTTTATGGTATCATTCACTGACTCTGCTATTGTACTGTCCATGTTTATAGTATCATTCACTGACTCTGCTATTGAACTGTCCATGTTTATAGTATCATTCACTGACTCTGCTATTGTACTGTCCATGTTTATAGTGTCATTCACTGACTCTGCTATTGAACTGTCCATGTTTATGGTATCATTCACTGACTCTGCTATTGTACTGTCCATGTTTATAATGTCATTCATTGACTCTGCTATTGTACTGTCCATGTTTATATTATCATTCATTGACCCTGCTATTGTACTGTCCATGTTTACATTATCATTCATTGACTCTGCTATTGTACTGTCCATGTCTATATTGTCATTCATTGACCCTGCTATTGTATTGTCCATGTTTATACTGTCATTCACTGACCCTGCTATTGTACTCTCCATGTTTATATTGTCATTCATTGACCCTGCTATTGCACTGTCCATGTTTATACTGTCATTCACTAACCCTGCTATTGTACTGTCCATGTTTATACTGTCATTCACTGACTCTGCTATTGTACTGTCCATGTTTATATTGTCATTCACTGACCCTGTTATTGTACTGTCCATATTTATATTGTCATTCAGTGACCCTGCTATTGTACTATCCATGTTCATATTGTCATTCACTAACCCTGCTGTTGTACTGTCCATGTTTATATTGTCATTCATTGACTCTGCTATTGTACTGTCCATGTTTATGTTGCCATTCATTGATTCTGCTATTGTACTGTCCATGTTTATATTATCATTCACTGACCCTGCTATTGTACTGTCCCTGTTTATATTGTCATTCATTGACTGCTATTGTACTGTCCATGTTTATATTATCATTCACTAACCCTGCTATTGTACTGTCCATGTTTATGTTGTCATTCACTAACCCTGCTATTGTACTGTCCATGCTTATATTATCATTCATTGACTCTGGTATTGTACTCTCCCTGTTTATATTGTCATTCACTGACTCTGCTAGTGTACTGTCCATGTTTATATTATCATTCATTGACTCTGCTATTGTACTGTTTCTGTTTATATTATCATTCATTGACCCGTCTATTGTACTGTCCATGTTTATATTGTCATTCACTGACCCTGCTATTGTAATGTCCATGTTTATATTGTCATTCATTGACTCTGTTATTGTACTGTTCATGTTTATATTATCATTCATTGACCCTGCTATTGTACTGTCCATATTTATATTGTCATTCATTGACTATGATATTGTACTCTCCATGTTTATATTGTCATTCATTGACCCTGTTATTGTACTGTTCATGTTTATATTATCATTCATTGACCCTGCTATTGTACTGTCCATATTTATATTGTCATTCATTGACTCTGCTATTGTACTGTCCATATTTATACTGTCATTCATTGATCCTACTATTGTACTGTCCATATTTATATTGTCATTCATTGACTCTGCTATTGTACTCTCCATGTTTATATTGTCATTCATTGACCCTGCTATTGTACTGTCCATATTTATATTGTCATTCATTGACTCTGCTATTGTACTGTCCATGTTTATATTATCATTCATGGACTCTGCTATTGTACTGTTCATGTCTATATTGTCATTCATTGACTCTGCTATTGTACTGTCCGTATTTATATTGTCATTCATTGACTCTGCTATTGTACTGTCCATATTTATACTGTCATTCATTGATTTTGCTATTGTACTGTCCCTGTTTATATTGTCATTCACTAACCCTGCTATTGTACTGTCTATGTTTATATTGTCATTCATTGACCCTGCTATTGTACTGTCAATGTGTATATTGTCATTCATTGACCCTGCTATTTTACTGTCAATGTTTATATTGTCATTCACTGACTCTGCTTATGAACTGTTCATGTTAATATTCATTTATGTGATAGTATATAGTCATTTTTAGTAGAAACAAATATAAGCAGGTCTTATTTTTGTGTGTTTATATCTGAGTTTTGACGTTGGAGATCCAGTTATCAGGAGGGGAGTGTTGGGATCCCATTAACCATGTTTGTGCCTGTACCAAGTCAGGACCTGTATTTCCCATGTCAGATGTCGTTATCCCTTTTTCATGTTCAATGATTTGAGGTGAGAGGTGATTGCTCGTTTTGTTGATATTAGTGGAATTGTTGGCCATCCCTGTTTAAACTTTCTTTACCCAAGTAACACAAAAGTAATCACAACTGCTCAAATATAAAACAAATATCGATGTCTTTTTTTCTTCAAATTATAGCAAAATGGTTCGTTGAAAATTTCTAGGTCAGTGTAATTTCTGCCTCTTCCATGTCAATTTAATTTTCATCCATAAAATTCGGCAAAATAATTTTCCCCTCCAAAGAAACAGACCTCCAGAAGTTAAATGCTCGTCCCCAAATGGTATATACTTGCAATAAAAAAAAGCATACATATACATTAGTAAATCATAAAGAGGTAATTTTAAATTTCTAAATTTAAAGTTTGAAGATACCAAAGTGGTAATCAGAAGCCGTAAGTGAATCGAACGACAGACAATACAATGGTTAAACCCAAGCCGTAAGTGAATCGAAGGACAGACAATACAATGGTTAAACCCAAGCCGTAAGTGAATCGAAGGACAGACAATACAATGGTTAAACCCAAGCCGTAAGTAAATCGAAGGACAGACAATACAATGGTTAAGCCCAAGCCGTAAGTGAATAGAAGGACAGACAATACAATGATTAACCCAAGCGTAAGTCAATCGAAGGACAGACAATACAATGGTTAAACCCAAGCCGTAAGTCAATCGAAGGGCAGACAATACAATGGTTAAACCCAAGCCGTAAGTCAATCGAAGGACAGACAATACAATGGTTAAACCCAAGCCGTAAGTCAATCGAAGGACAGACAATACAATGGTTAAACCCAAGCCGTAAGTAAATCGAAGGACAGACAATGCAATGGTTAAACCCAAGCCGTAAGTGAATCGAAGGACAGACAATACAATGGTTAAAGCCAAGCCGTAAGTGAATCGAAGGACAGACAATACAATGTTTAAAACCAAGCGTAAGTGAATTGAATGACAGAAAATACAATGGTTAAACCCAAGCCGTAAGACAATCGAAGGACAGACAATACAATGGTTAAACCCAAGGGACAAACAATGGCATACAAAACACTACACAGTCAAGTAAAGATGATTATTGTGTAACATGAGCGCAGAAAAAAAACCAGGCGTGAACCCGAATTCTCAAGAAGGGTAAGCAGTCCCTGCTCCACTAGTGGCACCCGTCGTGTTGCTCTTGTATAAATTTGGATTATCGTCTATCGCATGAATTGTCGGTCGATTGTATAACACAAAGTGCTCTGTAATTAATGTTTGGTATTTAATTTTGACTGTCAAATTGTTTAAGGGCTGAGCACAACCGAACAAATTGAATACAGAAATGTGCATCTGGGGTCATGTCAAAGATTTACCAATTAGTACTGAACATACAAATTCCTAAAGTATTGACACTATGGGAGTTTTATAAAGGAGCAAGAGATCTTCCGACTGTAAATGACCAGTTAACTGACTTGACGAATTACAGTGTGTTACATTCTAGAGGATCACCCGAAATCAAAATTCCACACACGTCTAATTTTAATCTGATTCCGTTTTAATATTTCATTAGACGTGATACCTTAAGCATAACCGGGAAAAAACCCGTTCCCTATATACCTTTGTGTCTGTCTCCAGAGAAATAACAAAAATAACTGTTATAATTAAGCAATATCAAACCATAAACATACTATCTTTCACGGCTCGTTAACAAATTACCACTCTTCTAATTTTACTACTATCTCATATAATTGGTTTCATAATAATCAATATTCGTGTAAGAAAATTCTAGGTAAATATAGGTTTTGTGAAAGTTGCTGTAATTTTAGTTGAACAGATCAAGTAACGAAGCGGAAGCTTGACATGTGCAATTAATTAAAAAGTATTATATCAGAGAGACATTCTGAATATAAGCTATATTTTAAGTGACTCAATTAAATTTCCCCGTCCATATTATTGAATATTTACAAAAACAGAAAGACAATGGTTTTATTGATCTTTAACAATTATTATCCGATTCATATCTTTGTATTTATCATGAAGGTCTAATTATTGCTGTGATGTTGCAGACTATGGTAAAATGGTGCGTTCACTAGTCGGTCAACGACATGGAAAGCATCACAATACAAAATATCATCATACAGCTACCTAACACATTATTGCATGATGGCATAATGGTTCAAGAAGTAAAAAACCTGATAGATAGGTATAGGGAAAGAGGTCTTATACCACACACAGGTCAAAAGCGTTTTGTCATCTAAAGCACAGATAAAGGCCATATATCGCTTGGAGTAATGAAGAGAGACCACCGATCTATATGATATATGTCATTAATAGCAACAGCGAAAATACTAGTGAGTGATTGTTGTTTAATGCCAAATGAGAATTTTTCTTCCAGCTATATTATGGCGGGAACAAACCCTGAAGCATAAGTACTAAGCACTATGTAAATATTGATTTCATACGATTAATAATGGGAAGTAAATAGTGTCAAAGTGTATTACATGCAAAAATAAGTAAAATGCAAAAAATAATAATCGGCTTATTATTTTCGTGAACGGTTTTCACATCCAAACTGCGAAATGTTTGGACACAGGACTACAATATCAAAAGTTTTCTTTGCTCCTGATTTACTGGTCATCAGACAACTAAGCACTGACACAAATAAACCTTTGTCATGCTTCAGAAGACATTCGATTGCCATTGTCGATTTCGAAAGCCAAAACTCACGCGAAACACAGGAACAATTGATATTGATATAGAGACTCGTGCTTGTCCACGAAAGGACGACAAAGCAACACTACTTTATTATTGACTTAGGAAGGGAGATAACGTATAGATGATTATCATTAATTTTGATGATCACCATCTAAATAATCAAGAATTGACAACCCAGAGAGAAGCAACATTTGGCACAAGACATGCAGTGAAGACAAACAAAACGAAAAACATAGCACAGAAATATATAAAGATGAGCAACATGGCCGACATCACCAAAAATATATAAAGATGAGCAACATGGACGACATCACCAAAAACATATAAAGATGAGCAACATGGACATCACCAAAATACATAACACAGAAATATATAAAGATGAGCAATATGGCCGACATCACCAAAAATATATAAAGATGAGCAACATGCCTGTACCAAGTCAGGGTCATTACGGTTTTCACAGTTTTCCGGTTGTTGACTGATTTTGTCTGTTTATATAATTATGAGTTTTGACTTTCCCTTTATAAGATTGTTCGGAGTTCGGTAATTTTGTTATTACCTTTATGGACATCATCAAAAAACCTGGATGGTCTCTGGTGTCAATGAAAGTGAAGACATTTAGGTTCACTGAATATTATTACATAACTAAGTGTAGCTATCTATAAGATCTTGCTACCAAGTTAATTTCTGTTGCTAAATATATTAATCAGTAAATTTGGTCCATATCAATTTGTAGTATATGGTGAATTATAGTTGTTTATTTGCTATTGAACCTTAATTCTAATTGTATATTTGCATTGCATTGCATTTCGCAGAGTGCCATCAAAACCCTTTCAGGCTAAAATTTTCTATAATCAATAAATTGCAATTAACAGATGTAATCTTTTAAATTAATAAAAATCAGCTACCGGTAGTATGCCGCATTAGCGCAGCGTAGCGTCATTTAACACTGATTTTAATCTAGATAATACATGTGTAATGTTACGATTATGTATGTAATGCTACCAATATGTTTTTAGACAACATGTAGAAGCCTAATAGTAAATATTTATTGTATTGCAAGAAATACACAATACAGTACCGTAATTTGACTGTCAATATGTTTTTGTTTGATAATGATTTGGAAGAAACACACTGTCAATATTAGATTTCACCAATCTGGGAGTCAGATTTCTACACTGACATGAAATTAATAACATTTCAGACATTTACAAACATTAAGGTTTGTAACAAGAGTAATATAACGGGTACCACTAGTGGAGCAGGAACTGCTTACACTTCCGGAGTATCTGAATACATCTCCGATTTTTGGTGAGGCTGAAATCCTGTCATATGTCTGTCCATCCTCGATGTTCAGCTCTGGTGAATGATTGGCACTGATATGTTAATGTTTGTAATAAGCCACAATTATCTCGATTTATTAAGATGAATTACATCCCTATAATCAAAGTTTTTTTGTGGATTCGTGTCGTTGAGTCTTCAGTTTTCTGTGCAGTGTTTTGTAGATCATTGTTGTCTGTATGTCCTTTTCGTTTGACCATTGTGTATACTCCTTCCATTTATGGCCTTTAATTATTCCTTTGGTATCCTCACACTTTTCTTTATTAATAACAAACTATCCATCTATTGGTTTAGCCATGCAAGAAGCCAACATGGGAATTTAAACATGTAACATTTTACACTCCAAAGTCCAATCGTAATTATGACGAAAATATGGGGGAAACAATGGCTACCATTAACCTCACTTTCATTATTCTATTGACTGGCTTCTGCGTTGTAAAGTACTTTTTTCAAGAGGATATATTTGTGTGAAAACTGTATCGATTTGATTTATGTCATCAAAGTAAAAAACAGAGAAAAATGAAGTTCGTCGATCTGCGATGGCAAAACATAATATACAATACAATCTCTGTTATTTTTTCCTGAAGATCGGTAAATTGAAAATTGAAAATTTATTTCTAAATATAACTATTTTCAAAGATAATTATAGCAATTGAATTCGTTAACTTTGCTAATTTTGTAATTATGTTTCGCCTTCAGCTCGAACTTTAATTATAAGCAATAGAATCAACCCAAATCAAAGAACCAATATTCAATATTCGACTTACGTGTATATATCATTAGATCTACGTAAAGTTTTAATTATTTTTATTTTATGGTTAAGAAGAAATTCCTTAACAAAATCGATCAAAAACACATAAAATTGAGGATTTTTTTCCTTTACGCAGCGCGAATACGCTATTAGTTAATTCAAGCAGATTATATAATAATTTGCATAATACTAGTATTCTGTTTTATGATCAAGTTTGCGTATATCCGTGTTTATGTTTGATTTAAGAATGATAAGTATGTCTTCTGAATGTGAATATGATTGATACTGAAAAATATTAGCCTGTTCGGCAAATATGGCATATCGTAAGTCATTGACAAACTTTTATCACATACTGGTGTATCGAGTACACCTCGCCCGAGCCGGATTCGAACTCACAACGTTAGTGGTGATAGGCATAGGAACATTTTAAATCCTACTATCATACCATCACAACCACGACGGCCCCACTATAAGAACATAAATACAAATAGCATACATTAAACCAATGTTCGGTGATTTAATTTGAAGAAAATAAAATTAGCTCACCGTCCAACCATCACCGTCTGTATCCATATCACAATATACTTTCAATCCTTCATCCATACCTGTTGGAAATATCTTGTATACACCACTGTTTCTAGGTTGTACATCACTACAATCAACATATCCTGTAAATAAGATTGATTGATTATGATATGCTTAACGCCACGTGATTAGTAGGGAAGGATATGGATGTAAATGAACATGAGAGACTATCGAATTTTACACTATCAATATACAAATTAAAGAAAAAGAATATCACTTTCATTGTTGTTCTAAGTTTCACAAGTACTGTAGAATCTTCACAAATGAGCATAACTCGAATCCAAAAATAAGTATAAAACTGTCAATATTATATTGTGGTTGGTTTGGCTTGGTTTGGTTAATGGTGTTTAACGCCACTTTCAACAATATCAGTTATATCGTGGCGGTCAGGGTACCGACCAACTTTATATCACATAATGTTGTATCGAGTACACCTCACTATGAAAGTGGTTCGAACTCACAACTTTAATGGTGAAAGGCAGTTATAAATCTAACCAACATACGATCACGACCAAGACGGCCGCCATTATAATGTGTAATAACACACTATAATATATGCGGACGCGCGTCAGTAGTGTAAGGTTTAGCGACATTAACCACTCGACAACTGATGCCCATCAATTTGTTTTGTTCTATTGTGAGCTGTTGCATTTATATTTTTCTTCTTTCTTTTTAACTTGCACGAAATAAGACATGTAATACAATTGAAAGCAAACTGTGTTAGTATTACAGGGTATAGTATTCATTAAACAGCCTTGAAACAAAATATAACTTCTTCATTATATTACACTTAACATGTCATAATTTCAAACCAAATCCTCATCTATTTACATTTTTTCAAGTGTCATAATTTCAAACCAAATCTTCATTACTTTACACTTAACGTGTCATAATTTCATCTTAATCTTCATTACTTTACACTTAACGTGTCATAATTTCATCTTAATCGTCATTATTTTACACTTAACGTGTCATAATTTCAAACCAAATCTTCATTTTTTACACTTAACGTGTCATAATTTCAAACCACACCTTCATCTTTTTTACATTTAACGTGTCATAATTTCACACTTAAACGTCATTACTTTACACTTAGCGTGTCATAATTTCAAACTAAATCGTCATTACTTTACGCTTAACGTGTCATAATTTCAAACTAAATCTTCATTTTTTTACACTTAACGTGTCATAATTTCAAATCAAACTTTCATTTTTTTATTCTTAACGTGTCATAATTTCAAACCTGATCGTCACTACTATGCACTTAACGTGTCACAATTTCATCTTATTCTTATCAAACCAAATCTCAATTTTTTCTACACTTAAAATGTCATAATTTCAAACTAAATGTTCAAATATTTACACTTAACGTGTCATAATTTCATCTTAATCTTCATTATTTTACATCTAACGTGTCATAATTTCAACTAAATCGTCATTACTTTACACTTAACGTGTCATAATTTCATCTTAATCTTCATTATTTTACACCTAGCGTGTCATAATTTCAAACTAAACCTTCATTTTTTACACATAACGTGTCATAATTTCACACTTAATCGTCATTACTTTACACATAACGTGTCATAATTTCAAACCAAATCTTCATTTTTTAACACTTAGCGTGTCATAATTTCGAACCAAACCTTCATTTTTTACACTTAACGTGTCCTAATTTAAAATAAAATCTTATTTTTTTCACACATAACGTGTCATAATTTCAAACTAAATCTTCACTACTTTACACTTAACGTGTCATAATTTCAAACTAAATCTTCATTTTTTAACACTTAACGTGTCATAATTTCGAACCAAACCTTCATTTTTTTAGCTCATAACGTGTCATAATTTCAAAGCTAATCGTCACTACTATGCACTTAACGTGTCATAATTTCATCTTATTCTTATCAAACCAAAATCTCCATTTTTTCTACACTTAAAGTGTCATAATCTCAAACTAAATCTTCAAATATTTACACTTAACGTGTCATAATTTCATCTTAATCTTCATTATTTTACACCTAGCGTGTCATAATTTCAAACTAAATGTTCAAATATTTACACTTTTAACGTGCCATAATTTCATCTTAATCTTCATTATTTTACATCTAACGTGTCATAATTTCAAACTAAATCGTCATTACTTTACACTTAACGTATCATAATTTCATCTTAATCTTCATTATTTTACACCTAGCGTGTCATAATTTCAAACTAAACCTTCATTTTTTACACTTAACGTGTCATAATTTCATCTTAATTTTCATTATTTTACACTTAATGTGTCATAATTTCAAACCAAACCTTCATTTTTTACACCTAATGTGTCATAATTTCAAACCAAACCTTCATTATTTTTACACTTAACGTGTAATAATTTCACACTTAATCGTCATTACTTTACGTGTCATAATTTCAAACCAAATCTTCATTTTGTTACGCTTAACTTGTCCTAATTTCAAACAAATCTTATTTTTTTCACACATAACGTGTCATAATTTCAAACTAAATGGTCATTACTTTACACTTAGCGTGTCATAATTGCAAACTTAATCGTCATTACTTTACACTTAACGTGTCATAATTTCATCTTAATCTTCATCATTCTACACTTAACGTGTAATAATTTCATCTTAATCTTCATTATTTTACACTTAACGTGTCATAATTTCAAACCAAATCTTCATTATGTTACACTTAACGTGTCATAATTTCTTGCTAAAGATTACCATATTCAATTGCATAATAAAACGCTTCTGGTGACGCTATAGAATCAGTGACGCTGTAGACCTTTTCACTATATCCTTTACAAGCATTTTCATCATAAGTAAAACTGATACATAGTGGAACACCCCAACATGATATTGCACACTTGATTCTGCTTAGTTCTGTCGTAGCGAAGGATACATTATGGCTGAACACATGACCATTAAATGTTTCTATGTTTTTCCATAAGTCTTTTTTTCCTTCTGCATGCTTTACTGTAATGAAATGAAAATTGATCAAGATTAAAGTGTTATCGTTTCAGCAGGATAAACATCCAACAACGCTGTATGGGGAATGCAGGCTACGCTGCTTTGAATGTTTAATAATACAGTTACAAGAACAGTTTAAAGATACCAAGAGATTAATTAGAAGCGTAAATCGAAGGATATACTTTACAATGGCCAAAATAAACAAGACAAAATGACAAACAATGATCTACAAAATACTACACAGAAAACTGAAGATCGAACAATAGGAACCCCACTAAAAACCATGGGTGAACACAAGTGCTTCGGAAGGGTAAGCAGTTCCTGATCCACATGTGGCACCCGTCGTGCTGCTCTTCTTACAAATCTGGTGAGAAGTCATGAGCGAGGAAAGGACGGATTGTGATTACGACAAACGAAACATATGCGTGGTTATTTATGACACAGATATTTCGTAACGGATAAACAAGTGGTGGCGACCGTAAAACTTTTTAACAAATAGGAACCTTGATTCAGTAGCTTCTTTGTTAGCACCAACCATCCAAAGAAAGAAATCCAGGAAAATCACAATTTTCTGTATTAATACAAAAGATGAAGACTCTCCGTTCTCTGTTTACATCGCTAAATTACTGGGTTTTTCCAGATAAGCTACAATAAAGATTGTTTACTAATTGTGTATATGTAGATCTTAAACATATCAACAGGTTTACTTCATAGTTAAATCACAATCACTGGTAGCTTCAAACTTTTCTCTCTATTCCTAATTCTTAACTAAACATGTTCTTATTATACTCATTAACAATGTGTCACGACATAAGGAACCTGTACAATATTGGTCAAATACTAGATTTCTGGTAAACAACATATTTAATAAATTTCGTTGTCATGTGTTCCAACAGAAACCGACATTCTAATGGGTATGATTTGTTCATCCTTACTCGAGTATTGTTTTTTTTTAATTATTCATATGAAACGGCACTTATTAGTGTTTCGATACTGACCACAAGTGTAATTATTATTAAAACTAAGGTTATTTTATACCTCTGGAATAGATATCTCTTCGCCGAAGTTAGCTATCTTTTGTATGCTATTTGGTATGATTGCTTCAGAGGACTTTTACATTATTTTACTTTCTAATATTTTGACTTGGAGCTTACCTGACTTCAACTTAACCACCAGGAACCCTTGGTTCAGTTCTTTCCTTGTTAGTAACAACTCCCTATCAAGGAAATCATGATAACTACCACATACTTTGTATGTTTAAAGAGTTAATCCTACAATTGTAATATAATTTTACACACTATGCATATCTACGGTATTTTCAATTTAAATTTAGTTTAAATGACAAAACTATGCAATTTTTTCTGTCGATTTATCGGATGATAACAGATTTTTATTTTTTTAATCTGGATGCTCATCAAACAAGATGAACTGTGAGCTAATGCTCACCTATGATACCCCCGCTCTTTGGCAAACAGGAAGTAGGAATCTGACGGGCCACAAAACGCTTCCCACGATATGGGGTACCTATATGAAGCTTGTGACCAAATATGAGATATCTGCCATCAATAGTTACTGAGAAAAATGTAACGAAAAATGTGCATATATGTTCAATGTGTATAGAAACCAACTAAGTCGGCAAACAGGAAGTAGGAATCTGACGGGTCCAAAAACGCTTCCCACAATATGGCATACCAATATGAAGCTTGTGACCAAATATCAGATTCCTGTCATCAATAGTTGCTGAGAAAAATGCGACGAAAAATGTGCATATACAAATGTATGTTAAATGTGTATAAAAATCAACAAAATCGGCAAACAGGAAGTAGGAATCTGATGGGTCCAAAAACGCTTCCCACGATATGGTATAACTATATGATGCCTGTGGCTAAATATCAGATCTCTGTCATCAATAGTTGCTGAGAAAAATGCGACGAAAAATATCTTGGACGGACGGAAGGACGGAAGGACGGACAGAAGGACGGACAGACAGACAGAGGTAAAACAGTATAATTAATAAAATTGTAAACAAATGTAATATGTTTTCAAATTGAAAGGGGTAGCATGATTGAGACGACATTAAAGGGAAATCTTAAATCTAAACATTTTGATAAATTGTTACGACCGTAGTACTATGTCATATGGCTATAAATTATTACGACCATAGCACCATGTCTTTTGGCTATAAATTATTACGACAGTATAACCATGTCTTATAGCTATAAATTAATACGACGGTAGTACCATGTATGATGGCTATGAATTATTATGACCGTAGTACCATGTCTTATGGCTATAAATTATTACGACCGTAGTACCATGTCTTGTGGCTATAAATTATTACGACGGTAATATCATGTCTTATAGTTATATATTATTACGACCGTAGTATCATGTCTTGTGGCTATAAATTATTACGACCGTAGTATCATGTCTTATAGCTATAAATTATTACGACCGTAGTACCATGTCTTGTGGCTATAGATTATTACGATGGTAGTACCATGTCTTATAGCTATAAATTATTACGACCGTAGTACCATGTCTTGTGGCTATAAATTATTACGACCGTAGTATCATGTCTTATAGTTATAAATTATTACGACCGTAGTACCATGTCTTATAGTTATAAATTATTACGACCGTAGTATCATGTCTTATGGTTATAAATAATTACGACCGTAGTACCATGTCTTATGATTATAAATTATTACGATCGTAGTATCATGTCTTATGGCTATAAATTATTACGAACGTAGTACCATGTCTTATGGGTATAAATTATTACGACCGTAGTACCATGTCTTATGTTTATATATTATTACGAACGTAGTATCATATCTTATGATCATAAATTATTTCGATCGTAGTACCATGTCGTATGGTTATAAATTATTACGACCGTAGTACCAATGTCTTATGGTTATAAATTATTACAATCGTAGTACCATGTCTTATGGGTATAAATTATTACGACCGTAGTATCATGTCATATGATTATAAATTATTACGATCATAGTACCATGTCTTATGGCTATAAACTATTACGACGGTAGTACCATGTCTTATGGTTATATATTATTACGATCGTAGTACCATGTCTTATGGGTATAAATTATTACGACCGTAGTACCATGTTTTATGGATATAAATTATTACGACCGTAGTACCATGTCTTATGGTTATATATTATTACGACCGTAGTATCATGTCTTGTGGTTATAAATTATTACGACCGTAGTACCATGTCTTATGGGTATAAATTATTACGACCGTAGTACCATGTCTTGTGGGTATAAATTATTACGATCGTAGTACCATGTCTTATGATTATAAATTATTACGACCGTAGTACCATGTCTTATGGCTATAAATTATTACGACCGTAGTACCATGTCCTTATGGGTATAAATTATTACGACAGTAGTACCATGTCTTCCCGGTCAGTTTTATTGATGGAAGGAACCGGAGTACACAGAGAAAACCACCGACCTGCCGCAAGTCACTGACAAACTTTATCACATAATGTTGTATCGAGTACAAATATAGTACTAAAAAGCTTTATTGTGACCTCAAGGTCTGGAATTGAATTTGACAACAAATCATTGTAAAATTTGTAATCGACATGCTGTCTCTTATTTGATTAAAGTAATAAATAAACAGCAATCATCAGCAACATGTGGGAAGTAGGAATCTCTTGGTATGTTATAATTATCATAGCGGCTGATAGGTATATATAGAACATTTGTCAACTTTTCCTATATCATTTAGAGAATTAAATTCAGGGGGGAAATAGTATTAAAAAATCACATTATCATATATAATATCTCATCTATACATCTATTTTAGATAGTCAAGTTATTGTAATGTTATCTGAATTTCATAATCTTCATGACAGTGAGCAAAGGATTTGTTTACCACGATGTAATTTGACCGATGGATCGTTCATCAACGCAGATAAGTCAACAATTGTTCAAACGAGAGATGCAATTGCTTAAAGGTAAACTCCAGTCAGTTGAACAATTGTTATAATTCAATACATTGTAACCTTTTATTCGTAAATAACTAATTATTAAATAAAAAACACCTTTATCAACATTAATATACCCAATTATAAATACAAAATGTATGAATATTTGGAATTTCCTGTTGTAGTGTAAGCGGCCATGACATCTCTGCATGTGACGTTACGGAGACGTATCATGTTAGTTGAATAAATAAATAAATTTTGACTCTTCCAAACATCGAGCCCTTTTGGTTATGTTTTAATATCAGATCAACTGTAATACAATGTTAACAATAACAATTTGTATATCGTCCTAATATTTTTTCTTAATATTCCCATCCCATGTTACATTTTCGTAAAACAACTGAGTTTATTTGTATTGAGGGGGGGGGGGGGGGGGGAGGGGGGTATCTACGTATAATTCCATGTTTTACATGATTGGCCGTAGGATAAATAACTGTCACTTTTAGCTTGTTTTATGCGTACATATGCTTTTTCCTTTTTTGTCGCCAATGTTGTTGTACTTTCCTGTGTTTTTTGTGGTCACTGGTCGATGTGTTAACTAGGGTACAGTAGTCCTGATCGGTATTTACAAGAAAAAAAATCTTCTCACACTTTCCCTTTTCTTTAATGCAATACAATGCTTGACATGAAGTCATAATGATTTTGTAAATATGAAAAGATAAATATACGACGTTATTTTACGATTTACATATATATTTTTTAATGATAAAATTGCAACTGAGCAATGCTGCTATAATATACGATACCGATTGCATGACGTCACGGCTCTTTCGGAAGAGCTTTAATTGCAGGTATAATCCGAGAATGGATTATGCCTTTTGTCTCCTCACATTGAAGAGTTCTGACAAAAAGGCGATCCCATTATTTGGTGCTACATGCAACTTCAATGACCAAATTCTACCTTACGGTATACTATTTTTAACATTCATTAACACAAATGTCTTTTATTTACTGTCATTTAAATTTTCACGCTAACTTGTCTTAAGACCATGGCGTTTTCCTTTAAACATCAAATGTGAGCTATACAACGTGAAAATTGATTTTTAATGTGTATTGTTGTATTATCAAATCCAATTAATCTTTTGTAAATAATGTATTTTTAATTATATTGAAGTTACTAATTATGGATTAATGGCCCATATTACGACGTTTAATGCGCTTGATAGAATAATTTGTTATAGCGTGTTATAACTGTTAAGAAGGGAAGTTTGGTCCCCATATTACTAGTTATAACGTTTTAAGAAAGGAGGTTTGGTCCCCATATTACTAGTTATAACGTGTTAAGAAGGGGGGTTTGGTCCCCATATTACTAGTTATAACGTGTTAAGAAGGGAGGTTTGGTCCCCATATTACTAGTTATAACGTGTTAAGAAGGGAGGTTTGGTCCCCATATTACTAGTTATAACGTGTTAAGAAGGGAGGTTTGGTCCCCAAATTACTAGTTATAACGTGTTAAGAAGGGAGGTTTGGTCCCCATATTACTAGTTATAACGTGTTAAGAAGGGAGGTTTGGTCCCCATATTACTAGTTATAACGTGTTAAGAAGGGAGGTTTGGTCCCCATATTACTAGTTATAACGTGTTAAGAAGGGAGGCTTGGTCCCCATATTACTAGTTATAACGTGTTAAGAAGGGAGGTTTGGTCCCCATATTACTAGTTATAACGTGTTAAGAAGGGAGGTTTGGTCCCCATATTACTAGTTTGATTCCGCCACTTTTCATTGAAGTGTCAGTACAACTGTGTGCTAGGGTGTCGAATTTTCCTCTTTCTACGATTTTTCTATTGGATTTTACAACTGTTCCGACAGTGTGTTATTTTGGAACTGTTCCGACAGTGTGGTATTTTGGAACTGTTCCGACAGTGTGGTATTTTGGAACTGTTCCGACAGTGTGTTATTTTGGAACTGTTCCGACAGTGTGTTATTTTGGAACTGTTCCGACAGTGTGGTAATTTGGAACTGTTCCGACAGTGTGTTATTTTGCAACTGTTCCGACAGTGTGTTATTTTGCAACTGTTCCGACAGTGTGTTATTTTGGAACTGTTCCGACAGTGTGTTATTTTGCAACTGTTCCGACAGTGTGTTATTTTGGAACTGTTCCGACAGTGTGGTATTTTGGGACTGTTCCGACAGTGTGGTATTTTGCAACTGTTCCGACAGTGTGTTATTTTGGAACTGTTCCGACAGTGTGGTATTTTGGGACTGTTCCGACAGTGTGTTATTTTGGGACTGTTCCGACAGTGTGTTATTTTGGGACTGTTCCGACCGTGTGGTATTTTGGGACTGTTCCGACAGTGTGTTATTTTGGGACTGTTCCGACAGTGTGTTATTTTGGGACTGTTCCGACAGTGTGGTATTTTGGGACTGTTCCGACAGTGTGTTATTTTGGAACTGTTCCGACAGTGTGGTATTTTGGGACTGTTCCGACAGTGTGGTATTTTGCAACTGTTCCGACAGTGTGTTATTTTGGAACTGTTCCGACAGTGTGTTATTTTGGGACTGTTCCGACAGTGTGGTATTTTGGAACTGTTCCGACAGTGTGTTATTTTGCAACTGTTCCGACAGTGTGTTATTTTGCAACTGTTCCGACAGTGTGTTATTTTGGAACTGTTCCGACAGTGTGTTATTTTGCAACTGTTCCGACAGTGTGTTATTTTGGAACTGTTCCGACAGTGTGGTATTTTGGGACTGTTCCGACAGTGTGGTATTTTGCAACTGTTCCGACAGTGTGTTATTTTGGAACTGTTCCGACAGTGTGGTATTTTGGGACTGTTCCGACAGTGTGTTATTTTGGAACTGTTCCGACAGTGTGTTATTTTGGGACTGTTCCGACAGTGTGGTATTTTGGGACTGTTCCGACAGTGTGTTATTTTGGGACTGTTCCGACAGTGTGTTATTTTGGGACTGTTCCGACAGTGTGGTATTTTGGGACTGTTCCGACAGTGTGTTATTTTGGAACTGTTCCGACAGTGTGGTATTTTGGGACTGTTCCGACAGTGTGGTATTTTGCAACTGTTCCGACAGTGTGTTATTTTGGAACTGTTCCGACAGTGTGGTATTTTGGGACTGTTCCGACAGTGTGGTATTTTGCAACTGTTTCGACAGTGTGGTATTTTGCAACAGTTTCGACAGTGTGGTATTTTGCAACTGTTCCGACAGTGTGGTATTTTGCAACTGTTTCGATAGTGTGGTATTTTGCAACTGTTCCGACAGTGTGGTATTTTGCAACTGTTCCGATAGTGTGGCATTTTGGAACCGTTCCGGTAGTGTGAAATTTAGGAACCGTTCCGACAGTGTGGTATTTTGGAACCGTTCCGACAGTGTGATATTTTGGAACGTCCCGACAGTGCGGTATTTTTGAACCGTCATTATTTAATCTAGTTCTTCAATTCATTTACAGATCAAAGCATTACTTTGTGAATTATTAAACGGCTCTCTTGAAATTATTGAATGGGAATGTTATGATCAATGACAACTCTCTTAAGTGATTTTAACCTCTCAATAATTCATTTTAGGGAAGATTTTTTTAATGCGAGCATCAGGCTTAATCAATTGAAGCAAGCAATACATATTAGATGAACGCTACATTTGTTATATTTTAAAAACCGTATAAAAGCATTGAAACAGCTACGCGCTATTGTTTGTTTTAATACGCTTTCTTTCTCGCCCGCGTTTCCAATGTCAACATATTTTTTATTAACGTGGGAGACCTAGAAGGAAATTTTTTTCAGCAACGATATCGGATACAAACAATCATTCAAAAATAAAGTTAAGCACAAACAGAATATGAATGTATTGTTCCAAATCTATGATCGCACGTTTGAATTTTCTCTCTACATATAGCATATATTTTATCCAAACATTATTCTATAAAATATTTTGGTAAATTTGTACACTTGACAAATTCATTTTTCCCAATAGCGTTGATTTATTAATAAAAAAAAATCACTTAAGGCAAATATATTTAAATATTAGATGGATATAAAACCGCATCGGCGGCGCAATGATTTTAACGTGCTCGCCTCGAGTGTGGTAGATTGTGGGTTCGAGCCCCGATCGAATCAAACCAAAGACTATATGATTGGTATTTGTTTCTTCTCCGCGAAGCACGCAGCATTAGTGAAAAAAGAGCAAAGACTGGTTGGCTCGGAGTCGGAATCAGGATAATGTGTCCTAATGAGGCAACGTATGTATCCGCCAACTGTTGTTTCAGTGAGCTAACACTACTAAAATTCAACTAAGCGTGTTGTTCCAGTACAAAGTGGACCATTATCATCTCATTGAAAATTAATTTGTCCTCGCAATGACAGAGCTGAAAAATTGCTGAGTTGGCGTTAAACAACAATCATCCACTCACTAAAGATATATATACGATATCTTTTTTACCTCCATTATAGGAGATGTCTTGTTATTTGTCGTAAGTCGTAAGTCTTCAGAAGAACCTTTTGGTAAAATTGAAGATGAATTAATTAAATTGTCAAAAGAAACAAAAAATATTGCTTTAATTTGAGATATGAATGCTCAAACTTCCATTTTACCAGATTTCATTCTGCTAGACCAAAACCTTTTTGATATTTTAGAAATGATATTGTGGTTACAGAAAATATGTTTTGTTATTTATCACTTGCTGAAAAACATATCCCACGAGATAGATATAGTGAAGAAAAAGACGTATTAATTAATATTGGACAAAATTACTAGATTTATGTAAAAACTGTAATTTGTTTAATAAAGATTATTATCATTTATCAATATTATTATTATTATTATTATTATTATTATTATTATTATTATTATTATCATTATTATTATTATTATTACTATTATTATTATTATTATTATTATTATTACTATTATTATAAGTAATGGTCGTATTTAAAACAACCAAGGTATTGGACCAACTACATTTTTTGTACTTGTAAAAATGTTAGATTAGTTGATTATTTGTTTCACAGAAATGTATTGGATTTAGTTTGAATTGTTGACATCAATCCCATGTTCTCGTATGTATATAATATAATATCCTTTACTATTTCTTCAGCTGGTACGGAAAATCTCTATAATTAGAACAGTAAGCAAAGACAAATCACGTATTAAATGGAAACAAAATAATGCAAATGAGTTTTTATTAGATATTAATAGATGACGCAAACGATCTACTGGCCAATATTAATAATGTATTGGATGGGTTAGACTAGCGTTCTTAGCCAATGATATTTCGTTCGTATTTTTTAATCCAGTCGTTTTTCGAAAAGGCCATTCTACCACAGAGTATATGTTTTTACTCCTATCTCTGATATCTTTATTCCAAGCGTTTGGTAAAAAAAACTATTTTGTGCATTAAGTGACTTCCACAAAGCCTTCGACACTGTCTGACGAACGGAAAAAAAAACCAGTGGCATAAAAGGAAAAATATTAAATGTTGTATATAATATGTATGATAACATGAAATAATGTGTCCAGTATAATTTAGTGAACAATCAGATTTGCCCCTGTCTCACACCTCTGTCTTGTGTGAGACAGGGAGATATTCTGTACCTCATTTTATTCTCACCTTTCCTGAATGATTTAAGGGATTCTTTATCTGAATTAAATGTTTCGCTATTGCAACTAGTCCAAGAAAAGAATTTTCCCGAACTGTATACACCTTTGAAAGTGTTTGTAATTGTATACTCAGATGATACTATACTTCTAGCAGACTCCAAAGATGGTTTGGTTTATGGTGCTTAACGCCACTTTCAATAATATTTCAGTTATATCGTGGCGGTCAGTTTCATTGATGGAGGACACCGGAGTATCCGGAGAAAACCACCGACCTATCACAAGTCACTGACAAACTTTATCACATATATGCAATATTGGTGTATTGACGGTAAATACATGTATAGAATTTATGTGGCGAGGCATAGAAACGGGGGAAATACGAGCTTTGAGCGAGTCGTTCCAACCGTTTCGTGCCGAGTCACATAGATTCGATATTTACCGTCAATACACTAATATTGTATTTATTCTGCAATGAAATTTGCAATTTTTTTAAAATTTAATTTAATAATAAAAAAAAGATAACGGAAACCCCCATTGATACCTCAATAGTAGTTTCAGTAAGGGGCGTGGATTAATAGCTTTATTAGGCTAATGTGAAAAGTGTTATTATGACAGGGGTGTGGCTTAATAGCATTATTATGCTAATGTGAAAAGTGTTATTATGACAGGGGTGTGGCTTAATAGCTTTATTAGGCTAGCGTGAAAAGTGCTATTATGACACTGTCATAATAAAGCAATAGTTTATTTCAACCCATTTATTATGACAAAAAATAACGCAATTGCAGGATAAAATGTTGTATCGAGTACACCTCGTCATGAAAGGGGTTCGAACTCACAACTTTAGTGATGAAAAGCATTGACTGAACATGTACATGTAGTTGTAAATCAGAATCAGAAAAAACGACATATGAGCAGAAAAAAATAATCATATGAGCGGATTTACCTGTGCCAAAACAAATCGACATTTGAAGGGAATTACCTTGAAAAAAACTGAATTGTTATGATTAAAATAAAAATGTATAATGAACAATTTTACACTGCGCATCTGTCCATTTACACATTTATTGATGTTATAAGGCAGATTCAGTACACAACTATCATCAAAATCCGTGGTCTTGATACACCAGCTATATATCTATGTTTAGTAAATATAAAAATATCAGAAATCAAAATTTCCCATAGCTTTATAATTGAAACTATTTGATGCTATCATAGAACTAATCTCATTTTATTGTTCTGAAATATGGGGTTAGGAAAATACTAAGATAACTGCAATCAGTCCACTCGAGCTTTTACAAACGAATATCAAAAGGTAGTTAATGAACTTCTAATGTTATGGTTCATGGAGAACTTGGTCGATATCCCCTGGAAATTAGAATTAAAATGAGAATGTTGTCTTTTAGATTTAACTAGTAAACAATAGTGATAAATTGAGCAGTAATTTTTTTAGACTTTTTTCTCCTTTAAAAAGTAATGGCATGGGATATTTTAAATGGATTAATTGTAACAAATCTATTATTAATGATGTTGGTCTTGGTTTCATTGATGTAAAGTATATTTCTAAAATCAATTTATTCAAAATTGGTATAATGAAATTGACAGTTCATCAAGAGGTGAATTCTAAAGTCAATTTAAAAAAGAATTTGGTTTAGAAAAATATTTTTTTAAATTACCTGAACAAAAACTCATTTGGATTTCAAAATTAATAACATGCAATTTAGGTATTCCTATTGAAACTGAACGATGGCTTAATATCCCAAGACACGAAAGAATTTGTACATTTTGTAGCATAACTATTGGCGACGAATTTCATATATTTTGTGTGTGTAATAATGATACATTAGTTAATCTTAGAAATAATTTTTTTGCCAAATTATTATGTGCAATATCCAAAATTGGTAAACATGATAGCATTGCCATGTTTTTGTAATATTCCACTATATAAACGTTTTACTATTTTTGTCAGAAAACTAAATGGTTTATTGTGATATATTTCATGTAAATACTAATGTCGAACCTGCTCATCTGATCATTTTACCTCGTAATAATCGATTATTCTAACAAATTAATAGCAACTACGAGCAGACCAGATTTTACTTCGACACGTTCGAGCTATCTACTGAAACGACTTATTAGAGATTCGATTTTATTTGTTCTAAACAGGAGAAGGCCGTCTCGAAATACCCGTAAATTATGCTAAAGCATTGAGCTCGAACATCATTCATTAATAACATTTAAGCAAAAAAATAGCACTGTCGCAACAGTTCTAAAATCGAATCGAAAAATCGTAGACAGAGGCTAAATCGATACCTAAAGCACACATCTATCATTAATTAAAAAAAAAAAAAGTTCGAAGAAAATTATCCGAAATTCATTCTTTAATATATGATACTGTTTATAACCAATCTAACTTTCCTTCCGAAGAAATTGTCAAAGTTTAAATACATACAATTGACATTATAAAAATGAAATGTGTTTCTTTCTCCCTCTGTTAAAAACGTAGATATCTAATTTTGTGCGCACAATGCGTTTATGTAATAATCTTCAACAGTACGCTTGTAGTCAAGAGAATGGAAAGGAAAATAATCTTAAAATCTTTCGAAACAAGTAAAAAAATCGAGAAAGCATCTGAGATGCAACAGCCGAGTTGCAAGTCAAAATCATTTGGTCTTGTTTTATAAATAAGTAAGAAACTAATAGTGCTGCAAATGGAAAACTGTTCAGATGGATTTAATGTACCGAGAGAACATACAGCTAAATTGATATCGTTGGAAAGAGGATAATGGGGTGCATCGAAAAATTTTGTTCGTACCAATGAGAAATGGTCACGTTTTTCTAAAATCAGGATTCAAGGTCAAATCTCAAATCAGAAAAAAATAATAAAATTAAATTGCCTATTTTTTTCAAAAATCCTTTGCTAAACGAAAACAAAATGGATATATTTTTATGATAATGTTACAAATGATACGATTGCGGTCTATTTTTATCGTTATGTTTATGCAGCCCATGTTAAGATGGCGTCAATCTTGAACTATCTAAGTTTCCTAAAATTTAACAACAACAATTTAAACGATACCTACATCCAAACAGGTTTTTGTATTTTCATTTTTCCTACAATAATTTGGTAGCTGATAAGCCAAAGTTATTTTCAACGCTATCATGCGTAAGTTATTAAGTTATAGTGCCTTAATTTCCGACTTCCTGTTGATCATAAATAACGAGAATTTTGTGTGCAATCAAACATTTACAATTAACAGTCGTCCTTCTTGGAAACATTTGTTTGATGCTATGACGGTGCTGAAGATGGGTTGAGTAAGTCATAGAAACATTTAAGCAAAAAATAATTAATTCTAAAAAATCGAGGCGAATCCAAGGATGACTATAATTCTAGAAACTATATATGAAATATCTATTTGATATCCCGTATTTGCCTTTAATGGACCAATATTCAATTCGAGATTCATTTCTAGACGCAGACTTATTTTAGAATTATGGAATTGAAGCACATACAATGGCAAACTATGTACAGAAAACTGACGCTACAATCCAATCACACGGAACACCATATGTTGAACAATCAGGCAAAAACACCCACAACAAACAAAAACTTAATTAAAATTAAAAATTAAACCTAACAGGTCAAAAATCTCACAAATGGAGACACCCACACATGATATTTAAGTTTCTAAAAATTCATTTTCCAAATCATAAGCTAAACATTCAGTCAAAAACACCCACACGTACAAAAACCATACAGTGACAATTGGGAAACAGCTAGAGTCATATTTAATAACAAATATTGTATGTATCAACTTCTTCATCACTGCCGTCTGTAAAAGTGTGCGCATTGGAGTTGTTTCAAGAGAAATGTCCTTGACAGGGAAAGAGTTCCGTACAAGAGATGTTTTATTCAAAACAAACACAACCTTTTGAACTCAAAGTTTTCCCCTTACAAGTACATAGTAAATCCTGTAAGAAATCTGATGACATTTGTCCATCAAAATAAACAGGCACAAGTCCATTTTTATTTACCCAACCAAATTACAACGGTGACTTAACAGGAGGCTGAGCAATTGACGACGATGTCCAAATATAGACTTGAAGTGAAACCCTAAGCACATGTTGTCGAAAAGTTGCTTCACAGGGTGGTAGCTTCACTAGACTAGCATCCTTTTGCTGTGCTATTCGTGACCTCAACTTATTCAAATCATCGTGATCACATGTAAATCTGGCTTTCGGGTCATAGAGTCTTGCTACAAACTTTCGGCCGACGGCAATAGATGTTTCGATGTCATCATATGAAATTTGACTCAAGTCAACGAACTCTTTCTGGCTGTCTTTCAGTACCTTGTACATGGTTTTCTTCCCAACGCCAAAGAACGAAGATGTAGTGTCACACCCTGTCAGTGCATGATCAGCAGGCAATACTCTGCATAAAACTGACCCAATCATGCTACATATATCATGGACAGGTAGGTAGCGTCGACAGTCTTTGGTCCTGGTAATAGTTCCAGTTTGAAACCATAATTCTTTGATATTTGACATGGATGGAAAGAAATGTACACAAAGTACGAAAACATCTGTATCAGGGGATTTTACTATTATACGACACTTCGTGTTCTTTCTTCCAAACTCTTTGTCAGCGTGCATGGCATGGAGTAACATTCTCGTATCTGCCTCCTCATGAGAACAATAAAGATCAGCACAGCTAGACACACCAACTGAAGAAATCTTTTTTGCAACATTTGGGTATGTGAAAAGTCCAGCAATATACAGACTGTCGCCTACATATGGCATATCACCTAACCCACTATAGTAACAAGTAGCATATTCACCTAAGAAAGCCAGGAGAGCTTGTTTGTTTACATCTACACCCAAAAACCGTTTCCAGTCAGGTATTGAACGACCCTCTATTACATGTGATGAAAGTGACCCTGTTCGTCGTGTTCTCTCCGCAGATTTTATGGATTGTTTTTCATTGTACCTGTCGTAGACATCAACAACTGTACCAGCTTTTAAACAGCAAGACCTTTGCATTTGAATGAGATGCAATGCCAAATCACCAAACGTATTTAATTTGACATTCAGTGCTTGTATCAAAATCATTCTATCTCGTATAATGACAGAATGTGAACGATCAAATGGTTCGAGTTCAGGTCGTGATGTAGCCTCGCTTTCCAGCTGATGGCTCAAATCAGCCTTTAACGTTTTCCTCATTGTTCCGTCTTCGTGGAATATTGAGATTGGAACAGGAAAGAATCTTCGCTATTGTAACATCTTCCGGACAACCAGCAAGAACTAACGCACGACGAAATACAAGTTCTGGACTTATATGTACATTAAGTATCTCACCTGATCCACATTTTAGCTTTGACGTTTTGATTAAGTCTGTGAATGTTTTCAATTTTGATCTTGATTTTGGGCTGTAGAAATCTGCATTGTTTCCTTCAGTTAGTGCTCCATTTACGATTTTGATACCATTGTCAAGCGCGTTTGTCAATGCAATTTCGATTTCTGTAGGTGCATGCAAGCCAGTAGAAATGTTAACAAGTGATTTTGGATGAGATGCAACATCAAATGGATTGGTCATTCATTGTTTGACATGTTCCCTCATAAGATTAACATGACTTTCGTCTCGTTTTAAAGCTGCTGGTTGTGTTTCTTCCTGAAAGCTTTCATCGATAGCAACTGTTCCAGATCTAATTCTCATTTCTCCAGTCAATTCTGCAAGAACATGCCTTGTAAGGGACCATCTGATAAGAGCTTTTACTGGATTCTCAAAACTAGCCATAATATCTTAATAAACTTGGTTGTCAAAACTAATAACCAATATAATATATGAAGAACACAAATTAACAAATTCAATATGTACACAAAATGTGTGTAAAACTCCGTAGCTCAGAACTGATCAAATTTTGAAACAAAATCAACTTAATACCAACTCTCTATTTCTCTAACAAAATAAAAACAAAGAAAACCGAAAAATAGAAACAAATCAGTTATTTACAAAATACCAGTAAAAACCGGAAAATATCAATTATCGGAATGGAAAAATTTCCGTATTAAAAGCCTTTTTTTTCGATTTATTTCTAAATAACACTGTATAAAATTGTGAAATTTGACACGGAGCAGCGTTGCAACATATAATTGTCTTTTTATTATAGCAAAGCGCAATTTCATAACACTTGTTCAGATTATCAATGAAAATTATGTAAACAAATGCATAAAAAAATAACAAAATTTATTATCCTAAATCTTTAAAAAGAATCATTATCAACAGATTTGTACTATCTGGTGTTAATACTTTATGTTTCGTCTTTGACAAAATGGTTTCAGAGATATGTGTAATTCTCAAAAAAAAACTTCCGGTAGGGGATGGGCATGACCCCGGGTCTCAACTCGTGGGGCATTTGATTTGTCTATTCACCCTGATCATAAATATATATGGTTTAGAAGTGGGGATCTCAACCATTAAAAAGTTCACTTCAGGTAGGGGATGGGGTATGACCACCCGGGGCCTGAGCAATAAGGTATTTAATTTGCCTAGTCACCCTGATTATAAATATATATGGTTTAGGGGTGGGGATCTCAACCATTAAAAAGATCACTTCAGTTAGGGGGTAGGGTATGACCCCGGAGCCTGAGCTATATTGCATTTAATTTGCCTAGTCACCCTGATCATAAATATATATGGTTTAGGGTGGGGATCTCGGTCACATTTTGTTATACAGATTCCCCAGCGGGGTGGGGCTGAGCCCCGGGGATACAAAATGTTGAATGCACAACTTCACATTTGCATTTCCACCCACACCAAATATTAAGTTTCTATCTTTTGTAGTTTCAGAGAAATGTGTAATTCTCAAAATATGTACTTTTTCTATAAAAAAAAACCATATGATTTTACAAGAAAAAAACAATAGATTAATCTGAATTTCGAACTCGCTCTAAATAATAGTGTAATAATGCTTCCTACCAAAAATTATGTTGATCGGCCAAAAACTAAGAGCGTTCGCGACAGCGAAGATTGGCTAACATACGCCCGCCCGCCTGCCTTTCGGCAAAACATAAGCCGACTGCAACTTAATTGCAACTCGACTAACAAAGGGACAAACCAAGAGAGCCATAGTTTGCTCAAGTAACATATGCCAGGGTAAATTAGCCTTAGTTTTAATAAATTTCATTATATAGGAGCTGTGAAATTCAAATCAGACATTTTTGACAACTGGTTACTGCAAACTAAATAGTTTTCTACTACGACATTTTACAAACTTTGGAGGTTTGTCACGCAATACGAGGAATCTCGACCAATTAATTTGAAAAAATGATCAGAACACCGTTTTTTTTCTAAGAATAAATAATACTATCAATAATCAATTTAACTTACTTTCCAAAGAAATAGTCAAAATTATAATATATAAAATTGACATCTAAAGAATGGCATACTATATTCCTTTCTCCAGCGGTAATGACATTTGAACAATAATTAAGTAGTTAACTCTTGTGAACATACTGACGACATAAAGTCGATTACGTTCAGAACGACAGCAGTAAACTATACAGGTCTATCTAGATACAGACAATAAAACAACAGTATGCTATGATAAGTCAATATTAGTATATATCTCTCTTTATGTATGATTGTGTGGGTATTAGTGATTATTATAATATTTCTCTACATACCGTTGCTGTTATTGGAGGATGCGTCCTGGAGTGTATCATCCAATAGGAATAACATCGATGGTGACACGAAAATGTTTGATAGAATTTCACAACTTAATAATTAAAACGTAGATATCAAAACTAGTGCGCACGACGGGTTTCTGGAATAATAAAGAAAAAACCTTCATCAGGTACGCCTAATGCCAAAAGATGGAAAATAAATTATTGTAAAATGCTAATGTTGATAATCTAACCTTGTGCGCACGACGTGTTTCTGGGAAAAAAACCTTCTCAGGCATGCCAACATAAAAAAAACCTTCTCAGGCATGCCAACATTAAAAAAAAACTTCTCAGGCATGCCAACATAAAAAAAAACCTTCTCAGGCATGCCAACATTAAAAAAAACCTTCTCAGGCATGCCAACATTAAAACAAACCTTCTCAGGAATGCCAACATTAAGAAAAACCTTCTCAGGCATGCCAACATATAAAAAACCTTCTCAGGCATGCCAACATAAAAAAAACCTTCTCAGGCATGCCAACATAAAACAAACCTTCTCAGGCATGCCAACATTAAAAAACCCCTTCTCAGGCATGCCAACATAGAAATAACCTTCTCAGACATGCCAACATAAAGAAAACCTTCTCAGGCATGCCAACATTAAAAAACCCTTCTCAGGCATGCCAACATAAAAAAAACCTTCTCAGGCATGCCAACATAAAAAAAACCTTCTCAGGCATGCCAACATTAAAAAAAACCTTCTCAGGCATGCCATCATAAAAAAAAACCTTCTCAGGCATGCCAACATTAAAAAGACCGGGGGCGTCGTAGTCGAGTTCGATGCCCACTAATGGCGAGGTGTACTTGATGCAACATTATGTGATAAAGTTTGTCAGTGACTTGCGACAGGTCGGTGGTTTTCTCCCTATACCCCGATTTCCTCCACCAATAAAACTGCCCGCCACGATATAACTGAAATATTGTTGAAAGTGGCGTTAAACACCATAAACCTCCATCCCCTAAAATAAAAACGTAGGTATCTAACTTTGGAATACCCTTCATCTGTTATGCTCGTAGTTAATAGATTGAAAAGCCAAATTATTAAAATGACTTCATTGACACGTTTTCTGAAATTGTAGTGGTTTCATCTGTGAAGAATCAAAGGCCAAACATTTTACACACCTTGCATCGGCAACTTCAGACTTAATGTTTCATTGTTAAAGATATCTATATGTTCTGCCTCAATCTGGAGATTAACTTGAAGGTGGTTTTCTCCAGGTACTCCGGTTTTCTCCACCAATAAAACTTACCGCCACGATATAAATGAAATATTGTTGAAAGTGACGTTTAACACCATAACTCTAACCCTTAAGCAACTTGGTCCTAAAAGTTTATAAAATATGGTGTAATTTCGATGTGTCAAAGCAAGAAACCAATATTTTTACTTCAAATTTGAGCTATTAGGGTAAAAATAAATTTATAAGATTGTACGAACGGATCAGATTTTAACTTCGATATGTTCCTGCTATCCAAGGAGGCGACTTATCAGAGGTTTCTTTGTGTTTTCACAATTTCAGTCTGTTTACTATTTTTCGGATGTTACAATCCACATTTTACAAAATGATGTAAACTGCCAGAAAAATCACAAAATGTCATTTTCATTGCCGAACCCGACATTCGTTCATTAATAAATAATAAAAATGAAACTTACCTTTTGTAACACGTACGAACAAGACGGATTTTATGGAAGACATAGCAAGAGAAGCAGAAAGTCAGCTTCAAATCAGAGAATGGGACAGATATATCACGTAACTAAACAACTATTAGTGGTAAAGAAGCTCAAGTAAACATGACAATTAAAGACAAAAACAACAATACACTGACAACAGAACGAGAACAATATTTAAGATGGAAGGAACATTTTCAAGAAGTTCTTAACCGAAAAGAGACGGATGAACTTGCAATTATTCCTGAAGCACCCATGGACCTAGAAATTGTTACAGATCCACCTTTAAAACTAGAAATACAGAAAGCCATTAAAAGTTTGAAAAACAAGAAGGCACCTGGCACAGACCAACTAAATGCAGAACTTTTTAAGATAGATCCAGTCCTTGCTGCGGATACTTTACACCCAGTATTCCACAAAATATGGGAAAAAGCTGTTATACCTAACAGTTGGTCCGAAGGTAACATCATAAGAATACCAAAATCAGGAGACTTGACTAACTGCAACAACTGGAGAGGAATTACCTTACTATCCATTCCGAGTGAGGTCTTCTGCATAGTTTTAACATCAAGAATTACAGAAGCTGTGGACAAGAAACTACGACAAGAACAAGCAAGGTTCAGAAAAGGTATAGGTTGCATAGACCACATATTTGTCCTCGGAAACATCTTAGAACAGTGCCATGAGTGGCAGAGAAAATTACTTGTTAATTTTGTAGATTTTGAGAAAGCCTTTGACAGCCTACACAGAGACAGTCTTTGGGAAATTTTGAGAAACTATGGAATACCAAGTAAGATAGAGCAACTTATCAAGCAGTTCTATACAAATTTCTTATGTACCATCAACTCTGAAGCTGACACTAATTTCCTTGTAAAATCAGGAGAAAGATAGGGATTTGTTATGTCATATATACTCTTTATAATTGCCATTGATTGGGTAATGGGAACAACCCTAACAGAAGGTAACACCGGACTGAGATGGAAACTATGTACCACACTAGAAGATACAGACTACGCTCATGATTTAGCGCTATTATCACATACTGAAGACCATATGCAGGAAAAGACCAGAAAGTTAGAAGACAATGCTAGAATGGTTGGCCTTAAGATCAATGCCAAGAAAACAAAGTTAATGTACCTCAACACAGAGAGATTACCAGTCATATTTGTAGAAGGGAAACAACTGGATACAGTAGACTCCTTTAATTACATAGGAAGCTGTATAGCAACAGAGGATGGAGCTGAAAGAAATATAAAGGTCAGAATAGGAAAAGCTAGATCAGCATTCATCAGATTAGGCAACATCTGGAAGACAACAGCCTTTTCAAAGAAGACCAAGCTTAAACTCTTTAACAGCTGTGTACTATTTGTGCTCCTCTATGGCTCAGAGTGCTGGAGAATGACTGATAAAGACATCAACAGACTCTCCAGCTTCCATAACGCCAGTCTGAGAAAGATAATGAAGGTATTCTGGCCGGACAAAATCTCCAATATAGATCTGCATAACATCACAAACACAAAGGACATGGAAATTTTGTTGATTCAAAAGAGATTGAGATGGCTTGGTCATGTTCTACGCAAATCATCTAAAGACATGACAAAAGTAGCCCTAAGATGGACACCAGAAGGGAAAGGAAAAAGAGGAAGACCAATAACAACATGGAGGCGCACCATCGAAAATGAAATAAAGGAAAGAGGATACACCTGGGGCACAATAGAAAGAAAAGCCAACAACAGACAAGAGTGGAGGAAACTTGTCCTTACCCTATGTGCCATGAGCCATAGAAAGGTATAGTAAGTAAATTACCTTTTGTACGAAATTATCCGAAACTCATTCTTTTATAAATAATATTGTAAATAACCAATTTAACTTACCTTCCAAAGAAATAGTCAAAATTATGATATATAAAATTTATATATTAAAATTGAAATACTAAGTTTTTTACTTCCGACTGTAATGATTATACCGGTATAATGACATTTGTAGAATTAAATATTCAGAGTTGTGTCAAATTGACATAAAGTCGATGACTTCAAAAACACATTGGCAAGTTAAACAGCTTTAATAAAAATGTAGATATCTATAAAGTGTGCAATGCGCATTCTGTAATAACATTCAGCATGCAGGCTTAATTATAGGTGATGTAGAGACAGATCCCTGTACGTATAATTCTGATCCACTGGTGAACATTACCATTAATAATGTAGACAAATATATTTTCATGTACAATATTACGGAAGAATATTGGGGTGAAAGCTTTTATTTGTTATTTTTCAAAATGTCAACTTTATTCTTGGTAATTCCTCCTTTAATCTTGGTAATACCAACTTTAATCCTGGTAATTCAAACTTTATTCTTGGTAATTCAAACTTTATTCTAGGTAATACCAACTTTAATCTTTGTAATTCAAACGTTAATCTTGGTAATACCAACTTTAATCTTGGTAATTCAAACTTTAATCTTGGTAATTCAAACTTTAATCTTGGTAATTCAAACTTTAATCTTGGTAATTCAAACTTTATTCTTGGTAATTCAAACATTAATCTAGGTAATACCAACTTTAATCTTGGTAATTCAAACATTAATCTTGGTAATACCAAATTTAATCTTGGTAATTCCAACTTTAATCTAGGTAATACCAACTTTAATCTTGGTAATTCAAACTTTAATCTTGGTAATACCAACTTTAATCTTGGTAATTCAAACTTTAATCTTGGTAATTCAAACTTTAATCTTGGTAATACCAACTTTAATTTTGGTAATTCAAACTTTAATCTTGGTAATTCAAACTTTAATCTTGGTAATTCAAACTTTAATCTTGGTAATTCAAACCTTAATCTTGGAAATTCAAACTTTAATCTTGGTAATTCAAACTTTAATCTTGGTAATTCAAACTTTACTCTTGGTAATACCAACATTAATCTTGGTAATTCAAACTTTATTCTTGATAATACCAACATTAATCTTGGTAATTCAAACTTTAATCTTGGTAATACCAACTTTAATCTTGGTAATTCAAACTTTAATCTTGGTAATTCAAACTTTAATCTAGGTAATACCAACTTTAATCTTGATAATTCAAATTTTAATCTTGGTAATTCAAACTGTAATCTTGGTAATTCAAACTTTAATCTTGGTAATTCAAACTTTAGTCTTGGTAATTCAAACCTTAATCTTGGTAATTCAAACTTTAATCTTGGTAATTCAAACTTTAATCTAGGTAATACCAATTTTAATCTTGGTAATACCAACATTAATCTTGGTAATTCAAACTTTACTCTTGGTAATACCAACATTAATTTTGGTAATTCAAACTTTATTCTAGGTAAAACCAACATTAATCTTGGTAAAACCAACATTATTCTTGGTAATTCAAACTTTAATCTTGGTAATACCAACTTTAATCTTGGTAATTCAAACTTTAATCTAGGTAATTCAAACTTTAATCTAGGTATATCCAACTTTAATCTTGGTAATTCAAACTTTAATCTTGGTAATTCAAACTTTAATCTTGGTAATTCAAACTTTAATCTAGGTAATACCAACTTTAATCTTGGTAACACCAACATTAATCCTGGTAATTCAAACTTTATTCTTGGTAATACCAACATTAATCTTGCTAATTCAAACTTTAATCTAGGTAATACCAACTTTAATCTAGGTAATTCAAACTTTAATCTTGGTAATTCAAACTCTAATCTTGGTAATTCAAACTTTAGTCTTGGTAATTCAAACCTTAATTTTGGTAATTCAAACTGTAATCTTGGTAATTCAAACTTTAATCTTGGTAATTCAAACTTTAATTTGGTAATTCAAACCTTAATCTTGGTAATTCAAACTTTAATCTTGGTAATTCAAACTTTAATCTAGGTAATACCAATTTTAATCTTGGTAATACCAACATTAATTTTGGTAATTCAATCTTTACTCTTGGTAATACCAACATTAATCTTGGTAATTCAAACTTTATTCTAGGTAAAACCAACATTAATCTTGGTAATTCAAACTTTGATCTTGGTAATACAAACTTTAATCTTGGTAATTCAAACTTTAATCTAGGTAATTCAAACTTTAATCTAGGTATATCCAACTTTAATCTTGGTAATTCAAACTTTAATCTTGGTAATTCAAACTTTAATCTTGATAATTCAAACTTTAATCTAGGTAATACCAACTTTAATCTAGGTAATTCAAACTTTAATCTTGGTAATTCAAACTCTAATCTTGGTAATTCAAACTTTAATCTTGGTAATTCAAACCTTAAGGTTGGTAATTCAAACTTTAATCTTGGTAATTCAAACTCTAATCTTGGTAATTCAAACTTTAATCTTGGTAATTCAAACCTTAATGTTGGTAATTCAAACTTTAATCTTGGTAATTCAAACTTTAACATAGGTAATACCAACTTTAATCTTGCTAATTCAAACATTACTCTTGGTAATACCAACATTATTCTTGGTAATTCTAACTTTATTCTTGGTAATTCAAACTTTAATCTAGGTAATACCAACTTTAATCTTGGTAATTCAAACTTTAGTCTTGGTAATTCAAACTTTAATATTGGTAATTCAAACTTTAATCTAGGTAATACCAACGTTAATGTTGCTAATTCAAACATTACTCTTGGTAATACCAACATTAATCTTGGTAATTCTAACTTTATTCTTGGTAATTCAAACTTTAATCTAGGTAATACCAACTTTAATCTTGGTAATTCAAACTTTAGTCTTGGTAATTCAAACTTTAATATTGGTAATTCAAACTTTAATCTAGGTAATACCAACGTTAATCTTGGTTATTCAAACTTTAATCTTGGTAATACCAACTTTAATCCTGGTAATTCAAACCTTAATCTAGGTAATACCAACTTTCATCTTGGTAATTCAAACTTTAATCTTGGTAATACCAACTTTATTCTTGGTAATACCAACTTTAACCTTGGTAATACCAACTTTAGTCTTGGTAATTCAAACTTTAATCTAGGTAATACCAACTTTAATCTTGGTAATTCAAACTTTAATCTTGGTAATACCAACTTTAATCTTAGTAGGTAATTCAAATTTTAATCTAGGTAATTCAAACTTTATTCTTGGTAATACGAACTTTAATCTAGGTAATTCAAACTTTAATCAAGGTAATACCAACATTAATCTTGGTAATACCAACGTTAATCTTGGTAATTCAAACTTTAATCTTGGTAATTCAAACTTTAGTCTTGGTAATTTAAACTTTAATATTGGTAATTCAAACTTTAATCTAGGTAATACCAACTTTATTCTTGGTAATTCAAACTTTAATCTTGATAATACCAACCTTAATTTTGGTAATTCAAACTTTAATCTTAGTAATTCAAACTTTAATCTAGGTAATACCAACTTTAATCTTGGTAATTCAAACCTTAATCTTGGTAATACCAACATTAGTCTTGGTAATTCGAACTTTAATCTAGGTAATACCAACTTTAATCTTGGTAATTCAAACTTTAATCTTGGTAATTCAAACTCTATTCTTGGTAATTCAAACTTTAATCTTGGTAATTCAAACTTTAATCTTGGTAATTCAAACTTTAATCTAGGTAATACCAACTTTAATCTTGGTAACACCAACATTAATCCTGGTAATTCAAACTTTATTCTTGGTAATACCAACATTAATCTTGCTAATTCAAACTTTAATCTAGGTAATACCAACTTTAATCTAGGTAATTCAAACTTTAATCTTGGTAATTCAAACTCTAATCTTGGTAATTCAAACTTTAGTCTTGGTAATTCAAACCTTAATTTTGGTAATTCAAACTGTAATCTTGGTAATTCAAACTTTAATCTTGGTAATACCAACATTAATCTTGGTAATTCAAACTTTATTCTAGGTAAAACCAACATTAATCTTGGTAATTCAAACTTTGATCTTGGTAATACCAACGTTAATGTTGCTAATTCAAACATTACTCTTGGTAATACCAACATTAATCTTGGTAATTCTAACTTTATTCTTGGTAATTCAAACTTTAATCTAGGTAATACCAACTTTAATCTTGGTAATTCAAACTTTAGTCTTGGTAATTCAAACTTTAATATTGGTAATTCAAACTTTAATCTAGGTAATACCAACGTTAATCTTGGTTATTCAAACTTTAATCTTGGTAATACCAACTTTAATCCTGGTAATTCAAACCTTAATCTAGGTAATACCAACTTTCATCTTGGTAATTCAAACTTTAATCTTGGTAATACCAACTTTATTCTTGGTAATACCAACTTTAACCTTGGTAATACCAACTTTAGTCTTGGTAATTCAAACTTTAATCTAGGTAATACCAACTTTAATCTTGGTAATTCAAACTTTAATCTTGGTAATACCAACTTTAATCTTAGTAGGTAATTCAAATTTTAATCTAGGTAATTCAAACTTTATTCTTGGTAATACGAACTTTAATCTAGGTAATTCAAACTTTAATCAAGGTAATACCAACATTAATCTTGGTAATACCAACGTTAATCTTGGTAATTCAAACTTTAATCTTGGTAATTCAAACTTTAGTCTTGGTAATTTAAACTTTAATATTGGTAATTCAAACTTTAATCTAGGTAATACCAACTTTATTCTTGGTAATTCAAACTTTAATCTTGATAATACCAACCTTAATTTTGGTAATTCAAACTTTAATCTTAGTAATTCAAACTTTAATCTAGGTAATACCAACTTTAATCTTGGTAATTCAAACCTTAATCTTGGTAATACCAACATTAGTCTTGGTAATTCGAACTTTAATCTAGGTAATACCAACTTTAATCTTGGTAATTCAAACTTTAATCTTGGTAATTCAAACTCTATTCTTGGTAATTCAAACTTTAATCTTGGTAATTCAAACCTTAATTTTGGTAATTCAAACTTTAATCTTGGTAATTCAAACTTTAATCTTGGTAATTCAAACTTTAATCTTGGTAATACCAACTTTAATCTTGGTAATTCAAACTATAGTCTTGGTAATTCAAACTTTAATATTGGTAATTCAAACTTTAATCTATGTAATACCAACTTTAATCTTGGTAATTCAAACTGTAATCTTGGTAATACCAACTTTATTCTTGGTAATACCAACTTTAATCTTGGTAATACCAACATTAATCTTGGTAATTCAAACTTTAATCTTGGTAATACAAACTTTAATCTTGGTAATTCAAACTTTAATCTTGGTAATACCAACTTTAATCTTACTAGGTAATTCAAATTTTAATCTAGGCTATTCAAATTTTATTCTTGGTAATATGAACTTTAATCTTGGTAATACCAACTTTAATCTTGGTAATTCAAACTTTAATCTAGGTAATTCAAACTTTAATCTAGGTAATACCAACATTAATCTTGGTAATACCAACCTTAATCTTGGTAATTCAAACTTTAATCTTGATAATTCAAACTTTAGTCTTGGAAATTTAAACTTTAATATTGGTAATTCAAACTTTAATCTAGGTAATACCAACTTTAATCTTGGTAATTCAACCTTTATTCTTGATAATACCAACTGTAATCTTGGTAATTCAAACTTTTATCTAGGTAATACCAACTTTAATCTTGGTAATTCAAACTTTAATCTTGGTAATTCAAACTTTAATCTTGGTAATTCAAACTTTAATCTTGGTAATTCAAACTTTAGTCTTGGTAATTTAAACTTTAATATTGGTAATTCAAACTTTAATCTAGGTAATACCAACTTTATTCTTGGTAATTCAAACTTTATTCTTGATAATACCAACTGTAATCTTGGTAATTCAAACTTTAATCTAGGTAATACCAACTTTAATCTTGGTAATTCAAACTTTAATCTTGGTAATTCAAACTTTATTCTTGTTAATTCGAACTTTAATCTTGGTAATTCAAACTTTATTCTTGGTAATTCAAATCTTAATCTTGAAAATTCAAACTTTAATCTTGGTAAATACCAACATTAATCTTGGTAATTCAAACTTTATTCTTGGTAATACCAACATTGATCTTGGTAATTCAAACTTTAATCTTGGTAATTCAAACTTTAATCTTGGTAATTCAAACTTTAATCTTGGTAATTCAAACCTTAAGGTTGGTAATTCAAACTTTAATCTTGGTAATTCAAACTCTAATCTTGGTAATTCAAACTTTAATCTTGGTAATTCAAACCTTAATGTTGGTAATTCAATCTTTAATCTTGGTAATTCAAACTTTAACATAGGTAATACCAACTTTAATCTTGCTAATTCAAACTTTATTCTTGGTAATTCAAACTTTAATATTGGTAATTCAAACTTTAATCTAGGTAATACCAACGTTAATCTTGGTTATTCAAACTTTAATCTTGGTAATACCAACTTTAATCCTGGTATTTCAAACTTTAATCTAGGTAATACCAACTTTCATCTTGGTAATTCAAACTTTAATCTTGGTAATACCAACTTTAGTCTTGGTAATTCAACTTTAATCTTGGTAATACCAACATTAATCTTGGTAATTCAAACTTTAATCTTGGTAATACCAACTTTAATCTTAGTAGGTAATTCAAATTTTAATCTAGGTAATTCAAACTTTATTCTTGGTAATACGAACTTTAATCTAGGTAATTCAAACTTTAATCAAGGTAATACCAACATTAATCTTGGTAATACCAACTTTAATCTTGGTAATTCAAACTTTAATCTTGGTAATTCAAACTTTAGTCTTGTTAATTTAAACTTTAATATTGGTAATTCAAACTTTAATATAGGTAATACCAACTTTAATCTTGCTAATTCAAACATTACTCTTGGTAATACCAACCTTAATCTTGGTAATTCTAACTTTATTCTTGGTAATTCAAACTTTAATCTTGGTAATACCAACTTTAATCTTGGTAATTCAAACTTTAGTCTTGGTAATTCAAACTTTAATATTGGTAATTCAAACTTTAATCTTGATAATACCAACTTTAATCTTGGTAATTCAAACCTTAATCTTGGTAATACCAACTTTAATCTTAGTAGGTAATTCAAATTTTAATCTAGGTAATTCAAACTTTATTCTTGGTAATACGAACTTTAATCTAGGTAATTCAAACTTTAATCAAGGTAATACCAACATTAATCTTGGTAATACCAACTTTAATCTTGGTAATTCAAACTTTAATCTTGGTAATTCAAACTTTAGTCTTGGTAATTTAAACTTTAATATTGGTAATTCAAACTTTAATCTAGATAATACCAACTTTAATCTTGGTAATTCAAACTTTATTCTTGATAATACCAACCTTAATCTTGGTAATTCAAACTTTAATCTTAGTAATTCAAACTTTAATCTAGGTAATACCAACTTTAATCTTGGTAATTCAAACCTTAATCTTGGTAATACCAACATTAATCTTGGTAATTCGAACTTTAATCTAGGTAATACCAACTTTAATCTTGGTAATTCAAACTTTAATCTTGGTAATTCAAACTCTATTCTTGGTAATTCAAACTTTAATCTTGGTAATTCAAACCTTAATATTGGTAATTCAAACTTTAATCTATGTAATACCAACTTTAATCTTGGTAATTCAAACTGTAATCTTGGTAATACCAACTTTATTCTTGGTAATACCAACTTTAATCTTGGTAATACCAACATTAATCTTGGTAATTCAAACTTTAATCTTGGTAATACCAACTTTAATCTTGGTAATTCAAACTTTAATCTTGGTAATACCAACTTTAATCTTAGTAGGTAATTCAAATTTTAATCTAGGTAATTCAAACTTTATTCTTGGTAATACGAACTTTAATCTAGGTAATTCAAACTTTAATCAAGGTAATACCAACATTAATCTTGGTAATACCAACTTTAATCTTGGTAATTCAAACTTTAATCTTGGTAATTCAAACTTTAGTCTTGGTAATTTAAACATTAATATTGGTAATTCAAACTTTAATATAGGTAATACCAACTTTAATCTTGCTAATTCAAACATTACTCTTGGTAATACCAACATTAATCTTGGTAATTCTAACTTTATTCTTGGTAATTCAAACTTTAATCTTGGTAATACCAACTTTAATCTTGGTAATTCAAACTTTAGTCTTGGTAATTCAAACTTTAATATTGGTAATTCAAACTTTAATCTAGTTAATACCAACGTTAATCTTGGTTATTCAAACTTTAATCTTGGTAATACCAACTTTAATCCTGGTAATTCAAACTTTAATCTTGGTAATACCAACTTTAGTCTTGGTAATTCAAACTTTAATCTTGGTAATACCAACTTTAATCTTGGTAATTCAAACTTTAATCTTGGTAATACCAACTTTAATCTTAGTAGGTAATTCAAATTTTAATCTAGGTAATTCAAACTTTATTCTTGGTAATACGAACTTTAATCTAGGTAATTCAAACTTAAATCAAGGTAATACCAACATTAATCTTGGTAATACCAACTTTAATCTTGGTAATTCAAACTTTAATCTTGGTAATTCAAACCTTAGTCTTGGTAATTTAAACTTTAATATTGGTAATTCAAACTTTAATCTAGATAATACCAACTTTAATCTTGGTAATTCAAACTTTATTCTTGATAATACCAACCTTAATCTTGGTAATTCAAACATTAATCTTAGTAATTCAAACTTTAATCTAGGTAATACCAACTTTAATCTTGGTAATTCAAACCTTAATCTTGGTAATACCAACATTAATCTTGGTAATTCGAAATTTAATCTAGGTAATACCAACTTTAATCTTGGTTATTCAAACTTTAATCTTGGTAATTCAAACTCTATTCTTGGTAATTCAAACTTTAATCTTGGTAATTCAAACCTTAATTTTGGTAATTCAAACTTTAATCTTGGTAATTCAAACTTTAATCTTGGTAATTCAAACTTTAATCTAGGTAATACCAACTTTAATCTTGGTAATTCAAACAATAGTCTTGGTAATTCAAACTTTAATATTGGTAATTCAAACTTTAATCTATGTAATACCAACTTTAATCTTGGTAATTCAAACTGTAATCTTGGTAATACCAACTTTATTCTTGGTAATACCAACTTTAATCTTGGTAATACCAACACTAATCTTGGTAATACCAACTTTAATCTTGGTAATTCAAACTTTAATCTTGGTAATACCAACTTTAATCTTACTAGGTAATTCAAATTTTAATCTAGGTAATTCAAATTTTATTCTTGGTAATATGAACTTTAATCTTGGTAATACCAACTTTAATCTTGGTAATTCAAACTTTAATCTAGGTAATTCAAACTTTAATCTAGGTAATACCAACATTAATCTTGGTAATACCAACTTTAATCCTGGTAATTCAAACTTTAATCTTGGTAATTCAAGCTTTAGTCTTGGAAATTTAAACTCTAATATTGGTAATTCAAACTTTAATCTAGGTAATACCAACTTTAATCTTGGTAATTCAAACTTTATTCTTTATAATACCAACTGTAATCTTGGTAATTCAAACTTTTATCTAGGTAATACCAACTTTAATCTTGGTAATTCAAACTTTAATCTTGGTAATTCAAACTTTAATCTTGGTAATTCAAACTTTAACATAGGTAATACCAACTTTAATCTTGCTAATTCAAACTTTAGTCTTGGTAATTCAAACTTTAATATTGGTAATTCAAACTTTAATCTAGGTAATACCAACGTTAATCTTGGTTATTCAAACTTTAATCTTGGTAATACCAACTTTAATCCTGGTAATTCAAACTTTAATCTAGGTAATACCAACTTTCATCTTGGTAATTCAAACTTTAATCTTGGTAATACCAACTTTAGTCTTGGTAATTCAACTTTAATCTTGGTAATACCAACTTTAATCTTGGTAATTCAAACTTTAATCTTGGTAATACCAAGTTTAATCTTAGTAAGTAATTCAAATTTTAATCTAGGTAATTTAAACTTTATTCTTGGTAATACGAACTTTAATCTAGGTAATTCAAACTTTAATCAAGGTAATACCAACATTAATCTTGGTAATACCAACTTTAATCTTGGTAATTCAAACTTTAATCTTGGTAATTCAAACTTTAGTCTTGGTAATTTAAACTTTAATATTGGTAATTCAAACTTTAATATAGGTAATACCAACTTTAATCTTGCTAATTCAAACATTACTCTTGGTAATACCAACATTAATCTTGGTAATTCTAACTTTATTCTTGGTAATTCAAACTTTAATCTTGGTAATACCAACTTTAATCTTGGTAATTCAAACTTTAGTCTTGGTAATTCAAACTTTAATATTGGTAATTCAAACTTTAATCTAGGTAATACCAACGTTAATCTTGGTTATTCAAACTTTAATCTTGGTAATACCAACTTTGATCCTGGTAATTCAAACTTTAATCTAGGTAATACCAACTTTCATCTTGGTAATTCAAACTTTAATCTTGGTAATACCAACTTTATTCTTGGTAATACCAACTTTAATCTTGGTAATACCAACTTTAGTCTTGGTAATTCAAACCTTAATCTTGGTAATACCAACTTTAATCTTGGTAATTCAAACTTTAATCTTGGTAATACCAACTTTAATCTTAGTAGGTAATTCAAATATTAATCTAGGTAATTCAAACTTTATTCTTGGTAATACGAACTTTAATCTAGGTAATTCAAACTTTAATCAAGGTAATACCAACATTAATCTTGGTAATACCAACTTTAATCTTGGTAATTCAAACTTTAATCTTGGTAATTCAAACTTTAGTCTTGGTAATTTAAACTTTAATATTGGTAATTCAAACTTTAATCTAGATAATACCAACTTTAATCTTGGTAATTCAAACTTTATTCTTGATAATACCAACCTTAATCTTGGTAATTCAAACTTTAATCTTAGTAATTCAAACTTTAATCTAGGTAATACCAACTTTAATCTTGGTAATTCCAACCTTAATCTTGGTAATACCAACATTAATCTTGGTAATTCGAACTTTAATCTAGGTAATACCAACTTTAATCTTGGTAATTCAAACTTTAATCTTGGTAATTCAAACTCTATTCTTGGTAATTCAAACTTTAATCTTGGTAATTCAAACCTTAATTTTGGTAATTCAAACTTTAATCTTGGTAATTCAAACTTTAATCTTGGTAATTCAAACTTTAATCTAGGTAATACCAACTTTAATCTTGGTAATTCAAACTATTGTCTTGGTAATTCAAACTTTAATATTGGTAATTCAAACTTTATTCTATGTAATACCAACTTTAATCTTGGTAATTCAAACTGTAATCTTGGTAATACCAACTTTATTCTTGGTAATACCAACTTTAATCTTGGTAATACCAACATTAATCTTGGTAATTCAAACTTTAATCTTGGTAATACCAACTTTAATCTTGGTAATTCAAACTTTAATCTTGGTAATACCAACTTTAATCTTAGTAGATAATTCAAATTTTAATCTAGGTAATTCAAACTTTAGTCTTGGAAATTTAAACTTTAATATTGGTAATTCAAACTTTAATCTAGGTAATACCAACTTTAATCTTGGTAATTCAAACTTTATTCTTTATAATACCAACTGTAATCTTGGTAATTCAAACTTTTATCTAGGTAATACCAACTTTAATCTTGGTAATTCAAACTTTAATCTTGGTAATTCAAACTTTAATCTTGGTAATTCAAACTTTAACATAGGTAATACCAACTTTAATCTTGCTAATTCAAACTTTAGTCTTGGTAATTCAAACTTTAATATTGGTAATTCAAACTTTAATCTAGGTAATACCAACGTTAATCTTGGTTATTCAAACTTTAATCTTGGTAATACCAACTTTAATCCTGGTAATTCAAACTTTAATCTAGGTAATACCAACTTTCATCTTGGTAATTCAAACTTTAATTTTGGTAATACCAACTTTAGTCTTGGTAATTCAACTTTAATCTTGGTAATACCAACTTTAATCTTTGTAATTCAAACTTTAATCTTGGTAATACCAACTTTAATCTTAGTAGGTAATTCAAATTTTAATCTAGGTAATTTAAACTTTATTCTTGGTAATACGAACTTTAATCTAGGTAATTCAAACTTTAATCCAGGTAATACCAACATTAATCTTGGTAATACCAACTTTAATCTTGGTAATTCAAACTTTAATCTTGGTAATTCAAACTTTAGTCTTGGTAATTTAAACTTTAATATTGGTAATTCAAACTTTAATATAGGTAATACCAACTTTAATCTTGCTAATTCAAACATTACTCTTGGTAATACCAACATTAATCTTGGTAATTCTAACTTTATTCTTGGTAATTCAAACTTTAATCTTGGTAATACCAACTTTAATCCTGGTAATTCAAACTTTAATCTAGGTAATACCAACTTTCATCTTGGTAATTCAAACTTTAATCTTGGTAATACCAACTTTAGTCTTGGTAATTCAACTTTAATCTTGGTAATACCAACTTTAATCTTGGTAATTCAAACTTTAATCTTGGTAATACCAACTTTAATCTTAGTAGGTAATTCAAATTTTAATCTAGGTAATTCAAACTTTATTCTTGGTAATACGAACTTTAATCTAGGTAATTCAAACTTTAATCAAGGTAATACCAACATTAATCTTGGTAATACCAACTTTAATCTTGGTAATTCAAACTTTAATCTTGGTAATTCAAACTTTAGTCTTGGTAATTTAAACTTTAATATTGGTAATTCAAACTTTAATCTAGATAATACCAACTTTAATCTTGGTAATTCAAACTTTATTCTTGATAATACCAACCTTAATCTTGGTAATTCAAACTTTAATCTTAGTAATTCAAACTTTAATCTAGGTAATACCAACTTTAATCTTGGTAATTCAAACCTTAATCTTGGTAATACCAACATTAATCTTGGTAATTCGAACTTTAATCTAGGTAATACCAACTTTAATCTTGGTAATTCAAACTTTAATCTTGGTAATTCAAACTCTATTCTTGGTAATTCAAACTTTAATCTTGGTAATTCAAACCTTAATTTTGGTAATTCAAACTTTAATCTTGGTAATTCAAACTTTAATCTTGGTAATTCAAACTTTAATCTAGGTAATACCAACTTTAATCTTGGTAATTCAAACTATAGTCTTGGTAATTCAAACTTTAATATTGGTAATTCAAACTTTATTCTATGTAATACCAACTTTAATCTTGGTAATTCAAACTGTAATCTTGGTAATACCAACTTTATTCTTGGTAATACCAACTTTAATCTTGGTAATACCAACATTAATCTTGGTAATTCAAACTTTAATCTTGGTAATACCAACTTTAATCTTGGTAATTCAAACTTTAATCTTGGTAATACCAACTTTAATCTTAGTAGGTAATTCAAATTTTAATCTAGGTAATTCAAACTTTAGTCTTGGAAATTTAAACTTTAATATTGGTAATTCAAACTTTAATCTAGGTAATACCAACTTTAATCTTGGTAATTCAAACTTTATTCTTTATAATACCAACTGTAATCTTGGTAATTCAAACTTTTATCTAGGTAATACCAACTTTAATCTTGGTAATTCAAACTTTAATCTTGGTAATTCAAACTTTAATCTTGGTAATTCAAACTTTAACATAGGTAATACCAACTTTAATCTTGCTAATTCAAACTTTAGTCTTGGTAATTCAAACTTTAATATTGGTAATTCAAACTTTAATCTAGGTAATACCAACGTTAATCTTGGTTATTCAAACTTTAATCTTGGTAATACCAACTTTAGTCTTGGTAATTCAACTTTAATCTTGGTAATACCAACTTTAATCTTGGTAATTCAAACTTTAATCTTGGTAATACCAACTTTAATCTTAGTAGGTAATTCAAATTTTAATCTAGGTAATTTAAACTTTATTCTTGGTAATACGAACTTTAATCTAGGTAATTCAAACTTTAATCCAGGTAATACCAACATTAATCTTGGTAATACCAACTTTAATCTTGGTAATTCAAACTTTAATCTTGGTAATTCAAACTTTAGTCTTGGTAATTTAAACTTTAATATTGGTAATTCAAACTTTAATATAGGTAATACCAACTTTAATCTTGCTAATTCAAACATTACTCTTGGTAATACCAACATTAATCTTGGTAATTCTAACTTTATTCTTGGTAATTCAAACTTTAATCTTGGTAATACCAACTTTAATCTTGGTAATTCAAACGTTAGTCTTGGTAATTCAAACTTTAATATTGGTAATTCAAACTTTAATCTAGGTAATACCAACGTTAATCTTGGTCATTCAAACTTTAATCTTGGTAATACCAACTTTGATCCTGGTAATTCAAACTTTAATCTAGGTAATACCAACTTTCATCTTGGTAATTCAAACTTTAATCTTGGTAATACCAACTTTATTCTTGGTAATACCAACTTTAATCTTGGTAATACCAACTTTAATCTTGGTAATTCAAACTTTAATCTTGGTAATACCAACTTTAATCTTGGTAATTCAAACTTTAATCTTGGTAATACCAACTTTAATCTTAGTAGGTAATTCAAATTTTAATCTAGGTAATTCAAACTTTATTCTTGGTAATACGAACTGTAATCTAGGTAATTCAAACTTTAATCAAGGTAATACCAACATTAATCTTGGTAATACAAACTTTAATCTTGGTAATTCAAACTTTAATCTTGGTAATTCAAACTTTAGTCTTGGTAATTTAAACTTTAATATTGGTAATTCAAACTTTAATCTAGATAATACCAACTTTAATCTTGGTAATTCAAACTTTATTCTTCATAATACCAACCTTAATCTTGGTAATTCAAACTTTAATCTTAGTAATTCAAACTTTAATCTAGGTAATACCAACTTTAATCTTGGTAATTCAAACCTTAATCTTGGTAATACCAACATTAATCTTGGTAATTCGAACTTTAATCTAGGTAATACCAACTTTAATCTTGGTAATTCAAACATTAATCTTGGTAATTCAAACTCTATTCTTGGTAATTCAAACTTTAATCTTGGTAATTCAAACCTTAATTTTGGTAATTCAAACTTTAATCTTGGTAATTCAAACTTTAATCTTGGTAATTCAAACTTTAATCTAGGTAATACCAACTTTAATCTTGGTAATTCAAACTATAGTCTTGGTAATTCAAACTTTAATATTGGTAATTCAAACTTTAATCTATGTAATACCAACTTTAATCTTGGTAATTCAAACTGTAATCTTGGTAATACCAACTTTATTCTTGGTAATACCAACTTTAATCTTGGTAATACCAACATTAATCTTGGTAATTCAAACTTTAATCTTGGTAATACCAACTTTAATCTTGGTAATTCAAACTTTAATCTTGGTAATACCAACTTTAATCTTAGTAGGTAATTCAAATTTTAATCTAGGTAATTCAAACTTTATTCTTGGTAATACGAACTTTAATCTAGGTAATTCAAACTTTAATCAAGGTAATACCAACATTAATCTTGGTAATACCAACTTTAATCTTGGTAATTCAAACTTTAATCTTGGTAATTCAAACTTTAGTCTTGGTAATTTAAACATTAATATTGGTAATTCAAACTTTAATATAGGTAATACCAACTTTAATCTTGCTAATTTAAACATTACTCTTGGTAATACCAACATTAATCTTGGTAATTCTAACTTTATTCTTGGTAATTCAAACTTTAATCTTGGTAATACCAACTTTAATCTTGGTAATTCAAACTTTAGTCTTGGTAATTCAAACTTTAATATTGGTAATTCAAACTTTAATCTAGGTAATACCAACGTTAATCTTGGTTATTCAAACTTTAATCTTGGTAATACCAACTTTAATCCTGGTAATTCAAACTTTAATCTAGGTAATACCAACTTTCATCTTGGTAATTCAAACTTTAATCTTGGTAATACCAACTTTATTCTTGGTAATACCAACTTTAATCTTGGTAATACCAACTTTAGTCTTGGTAATTCAAACTTTAATCTTGGTAATACCAACTTTAATCTTGGTAATTCAAACTTTAATCTTGGTAATACCAACTTTAATCTTAGTAGGTAATTCAAATTTTAATCTAGGTAATTCAAACTTTATTCTTGGTAATACGAACTTTAATCTAGGTAATTCAAACTTTAATCAAGGTAATACCAACATTAATCTTGGTAATACCAACTTTAATCTTGGTAATTCAAACTTTAGTCTTGGTAATTTAAACTTTAATATTGGTAATTCAAACTTTAATCTAGATAATACCAACTTTAATCTTGGTAATTCAAACTTTATTCTTGATAATACCAACCTTAATCTTGGTAATTCAAACTTTAATCTTAGTAATTCAAACTTTAATCTAGGTAATACCAACTTTAATCTTGGTAATTCAAACCTTAATCTTGGTAATACCAACATTAATCTTGGTAATTCGAACTTTAATCTAGGTAATACCAACTTTAATCTTGGTAATTCAAACTTTAATCTTGGTAATTCAAACTCTATTCTTGGTAATTCAAACTTTAATCTTGGTAATTCAAACCTTAATTTTGGTAATTCAAACTTTAATCTTGGTAATTCAAACTTTAATCTTGGTAATTCAAACTTTAATCTAGGTAATACCAACTTTAATCTTGGTAATTCAAACTATAGTCTTGGTAATTCAAACTTTAATCTTGGTAATTCAAACTTTAATCTTGGTAATTCAAACCTTAATCTTCGTAATTCAAACCTTAATCTTGGTAATTCAAACTTTAATCTTGGTAATACTAACATTAATTTTAGTAATTCAAACTTTAATCTTGGTAATACCAACTTTATTCTTGGTAATACCAACTTTAATCTTGGTAATACCAACTTTAGTCTTGGTAATTCAAACTTTAATCTTGGTAATACCAACTTTAATCTTGGTAATTCAAACTTTAATCTTGGTAATACCAACTTTAATCTTAGTAGGTAATTCAAATTTTAATCTAGGTAATTCAAACTTTATTCTTGGTAATACGAACTTTAATCTAGGTAATTCAAACTTTAATCAAGGTAATACCAACATTAATCTTGGTAATACCAACTTTAATCTTGGTAATTCAAACTTTAATCTTGGTAATTCAAACTTTAGTCTTGGTAATTTAAACTTAAATATTGGTAATTCAAACTTTAATCTAGATAATACCAACTTTAATCTTGGTAATTCAAACTTTATTCTTGATAATACCAACCTTAATCTTGGTAATTCAAACTTTAATCTTAGTAATTCAAACTTTAATCTAGGTAATACCAACTTTAATCTTGGTAATTCAAACCTTAATCTTGGTAATACCAACATTAATCTTGGTAATTCGAAATTTAATCTAGGTAATACCAACTTTAATCTTGGTAATTCAAACTCTATTCTTGGTAATTCAAACTTTAATCTTGGTAATTCAAACCTTAATTTTGGTAATTCAAACTTTAATCTTGGTAATTCAAACTTTAATCTTGGTAATTCAAACTTTAATCTAGGTAATACCAACTTTAATCTTGGTAATTCAAACTATAGTCTTGGTAATTCAAACTTTAATATTGGTAATTCAAACTTTAATCTATGTAATACCAACTTTAATCTTGGTAATTCAAACTGTAATCTTGGTAATACCAACTTTATTCTTGGTAATACCAACTTTAATCTTGGTAATACCAACATTAATCTTGGTAATTCAAACTTTAATCTTGGTAATACCAACTTTAATCTTGGTAATTCAAACTTTAATCTTGGTAATAACAACTTTAATCTTATTAGGTAATTCAAATTTTAATCTAGGTAATTCAAATTTTATTCTTGGTAATATGAACTTTAATCTTGGTAATACCAACTTTAATCTTGGTAATTCAAACTTTAATCTAGGTAATTCAAACTTTAATCTAGGTAATACCAACATTAATCTTGGTAATACCAACTTTAATCTTGGTAATTCAAACTTTAATCTTGGTAATTCAAACTTTAGTCTTGGAAATTTAAACTTTAATATTAGTAATTCAAACTTTAATCTAGGTAATACCAACTTTAATCTTGGTAATTCAAACTTTATTCTTTATAATACCAACTGTAATCTTGGTAATTCAAACTTTTATCTAGGTAATACCAACTTTAATCTTGGTAATTCAAACTTTAATCTTGGTAATTCAAACTTTAATCTTGGTAATTCAAACTTTAACATAGGTAATACCAACTTTAATCTTGCTAATTCAAACTTTAGTCTTGGTAATTCAAACTTTAATATTGGTAATTCAAACTTTAATCTAGGTAATACCAACGTTAATCTTGGTTATTCAAACTTTAATCTTGGTAATACCAACTTTAATCCTGGTAATTCAAACTTTAATCTAGGTAATACCAACTTTCATCTTGGTAATTCAAACTTTAATCTTGGTAATACCAACTTTAGTCTTGGTAATTCAACTTTAATCTTGGTAATACCAACTTTAATCTTGGTAATTCAAACTTTAATCTTGGTAATACCAAGTTTAATCTTAGTAGGTAATTCAAAATTTAATCTAGGTAATTCAAACTTTATTCTTGGTAATACGAACTTTAATCTAGGTAATTCAAACTTTAATCAAGGTAATACCAACATTAATCTTGGTAATACCAACATTAATCTTGGTAATACCAACTTTAATCTTGGTAATTCAAACTTTTGTCTTGGTAATTCAAACTTTAGTCTTGGTAATTTAAACTTTAATATTGGTAATTCAAACTTTAATATAGGTAATACCAACTTTAATCTTGCTAATTCAAACATTACTCTTGGTAATACCAACATTAATCTTGGTAATTCTAACTTTATTCTTGGTAATTCAAACTTTAATCTTGGTAATACCAACTTTAATCTTGGTAATCCAAACTTTAGTCTTGGTAATTCAAACTTTAATATTGGTAATTCAAACTTTAATCTAGGTAATACCAACGTTAATCTTGGTTATTCAAACTTTAATCTTGGTAATACCAACTTTGATCCTGGTAATTCAAACTTTAATCTTGGTAATACCAACTTTATTCTTGGTAATACCAACTTTAATCTTGGTAATACCAACTTTAGTCTTGGTAATTCAAACTTTAATCTTGGTAATACCAACTTTAATCTTGGTAATTCAAACTTTAATCTTGGTAATACCAACTTTAATCTTAGTAGGTAATTCAAATTTTAATCTAGGTAATTCAAACTTTATTCTTGGTAATACGAACTTTAATCTAGGTAATTCAAACTTTAATCAAGGTAATACCAACATTAATCTTGGTAATACCAACTTTAATCTTGGTAATTCAAACTTTAATCTTGGTAATTCAAACTTTAGTCTTGGTAATTTAAGCTTAAATATTGGTAATTCAAACTTCAATCTAGATAATACCAACTTTAATCTTGGTAATTCAAACTTTATTCTTGATAATACCAACCTTAATCTTGGTAATTCAAACTTTAATCTTAGTAATTCAAACTTTAATCTAGGTAATACCAACTTTAATCTTGGTAATTCAAACCTTAATCTTGGTAATACCAACATTAATCTTGGTAATTCGAAATTTAATCTAGGTAATACCAACTTTAATCTTGGTAATTCAAACAAAATTCTTGGTAATTCAAACTTTAATCTTGGTAATTCAAACCTTAATTTTGGTAATTCAAACTTTAATCTTGGTAATTCAAACTTTAATCTTGGTAATTCAAACTTTAATCTAGGTAATACCAACTTTAATCTTGGTAATTCAAACTATAGTCTTGGTAATTCAAACTTTAATATTGGTAATTCAAACTTTAATCTATGTAATACCAACTTTAATCTTGGTAATTCAAACTGTAATCTTGGTAATACCAACTTTATTCTTGGTAATACCAACTTTAATCTTGGTAATACCAACATTAATCTTGGTAATTCAAACTTTAATCTTGGTAATACCAACTTTAATCTTGGTAATTCAAACTTTAATCTTGGTAATACCAACTTTAATCTTACTAGGTAATTCAAATTTTAATCTAGGTAATTCAAATTTTATTCTTGGTAATATGAACTTTAATCTTGGTAATACCAACTTTAATCTTGGTAATTCAAACTTTAATCTAGGTAATTCAAACTTTAATCTAGGTAATACCAACATTAATCTTGGTAATACCTACTTTAATCTTGGTAATTCAAACTTTAATCTTGGTAATTCAAACTTTAGTCTTGGAAATTTAAACTTTAATATTAGTAATTCAAACTTTAATCTAGGTAATACCAACTTTAATCTTGGTAATTCAAACTTTATTCTTTATAATACCAACTGTAATCTTGGTAATTCAAACTTTTATCTAGGTAATACCAACTTTAATCTTGGTAATTCAAACTTTAATCTTGGTAATTCAAACTTTAATCTTGGTAATTCAAACTTTAACATAGGTAATACCAACTTTAATCTTGCTAATTCAAACTTTAGTCTTGGTAATTCAAACTTTAATATTGGTAATTCAAACTTTAATCTAGGTAATACCAACGTTAATCTTGGTTATTCAAACTTTAATCTTGGTAATACCAACTTTAATCCTGGTAATTCAAACTTTAATCTAGGTAATACCAACTTTCATCTTGGTAATTCAAACTTTAATCTTGGTAATACCAACTTTAGTCTTGGTAATTCAACTTTAATCTTGGTAATACCAACTTTAATCTTGGTAATTCAAACTTTAATCTTGGTAATACCAACTTTAATCTTAGTAGGTAATTCAAATTTTAATCTAGGTAATTCAAACTTTAATCAAGGTAATACCAACATTAATCTTGGTAATACCAACTTTAATCTTGGTAATTCAAACTTTAATCTTGGTAATTCAAACTTTAGTCTTGGTAATTTAAACTTTAATATTGGTAATTCAAACTTTAATATAGGTAATACCAACTTTAATCTTGCTAATTCAAACATTACTCTTGGTAATACCAACATTAATCTTGGTAATTCTAACTTTATTCTTGGTAATTCAAACTTTAATCTTGGTAATACCAACTTTAATCTTGGTAATTCAAACTTTAGTCTTGGTAATTCAAACTTTAATATTGGTAATTCAAACTTTAATCTAGGTAATACCAACGTTAATCTTGGTTATTCAAACTTTAATCTTGGTAATACCAACTTTGATCCTGGTAATTCAAACTTTAATCTTGGTAATACCAACTTTCATCTTGGTAATTCAAACTTTAATCTTGGTAATACCAACTTTATTCTTGGTAATACCAACTTTAATCTTGGTAATACCAACTTTAGTCTTGGTAATTCAAACTTTAATCTTGGTAATACCAACTTTAATCTTGGTAATTCAAACTTTAATCTTTGTAATACCAACTTTAATCTTAGTAGGTAATTCAAATTTTAATCTAGGTAATTCAAACTTTATTTTTGGTAATACGAACTTTAATCTAGGTAATTCAAACTTTAATCAAGGTAATACCAACATTAATCTTGGTAATACCAACTTTAATCTTGGTAATTCAAACTTTAATCTTGGTAATTCAAACTTTAGTCTTGGTAATTTAAACTTTAATATTGGTAATTCAAACTTTAATCTAGATAATACCAACTTTAATCTTGGTAATTCAAACTTTATTCTTGATAATACCAACCTTAATCTTGGTAATTCAAACTTTAATCTTAGTAATTCAAACTTTAATCTAGGTAATACCAACTTTAATCTTGGTAATTCAAACCTTAATCTTGGTAATACCAACATTAATCTTGGTAATTCGAACTTTAATCTAGGTAATACCAACTTTAATCTTGGTAATTCAAACTTTAATCTTGGTAATTCAAACTCTATTCTTGGTAATTCAAACTTTAATCTTGGTAATTCAAACCTTAATTTTGGTAATTCAAACTTTAATCTTGGTAATTCAAACTTTAATCTTGGTAATTCAAACTTTAATCTAGGTAATACCAACTTTAATCTTGGTAATTCAAACTATAGTCTTGGTAATTCAAACTTTAACATTGGTAATTCAAACTTTAATCTATGTAATACCAACTTTAATCTTGGTAATTCAAACTGTAATCTTGGTAATACCAACTTTATTCTTGGTAATACCAACTTTAATCTTGGTAATACCAACATTAATCTTGGTAATTCAAACTTTAATCTTGGTAATACCAACTTTAATCTTGGTAATTCAAACTTTAATCTTGGTAATACCAACTTTAATCTTAGTAGGTAATTCAAATTTTAATCTAGGTAATTCAAACTTTATTCTTGGTAATACGAACTTTAATCTAGGTAATTCAAACTTTAATCAAGGTAATACCAACATTAATCTTGGTAATACCAACTTTAATCTTGGTAATTCAAACTTTAATCTTGGTAATTCAAACTTTAGTCTTGGTAATTTAAACATTAATATTGGTAATTCAAACTTTAATATAGGTAATACCAACTTTAATCTTGCTAATTCAAACATTACTCTTGGTAATACCAACATTAATCTTGGTAATTCTAACTTTATTCTTGGTAATTCAAACTTTAATCTTGGTAATACCAACTTTAATCTTGGTAATTCAAACTTTAGTCTTGGTAATTCAAACTTTAATATTGGTAATTCAAACTTTAATCTAGGTAATACCAACGTTAATCTTGGTTATTCAAACTTTAATCTTGGTAATACCAACTTTAATCCTGGTAATTCAAACTTTAATCTAGGTAATACCAACTTTCATCTTGGTAATTCAAACTTTAATCTTGGTAATACCAACTTTATTCTTGGTAATACCAACTTTAATCTTGGTAATACCAACTTTAGTCTTGGTAATTCAAACTTTAATCTTGGTAATACCAACTTTAATCTTGGTAATTCAAACTTTAATCTTGGTAATACCAACTTTAATCTTAGTAGGTAATTCAAATTTTAATCTAGGTAATTCAAACTTTATTCTTGGTAATACGAACTTTAATCTAGGTAATTCAAACTTTAATCAAGGTAATACCAACATTAATCTTGGTAATACCAACTTTAATCTTGGTAATTCAAACTTTAATCTTGGTAATTCAAACTTTAGTCTTGGTAATTTAAACTTTAATATTCGTAATTCAAACTTTAATCTAGATAATACCAACTTTAATCTTGGTAATTCAAACTTTATTCTTGATAATACCAACCTTAAACTAGGTAATTCAAACTTTAATCTAGGTAATACCAACTTTAATCTTGGTAATTCAAACCTTAATCTTGGTAATACCAACATTAATCTTGGTAATTCGAAATTTAATCTATGTAATACCAACTTTAATCTTGGTAATTCAAACTTTAATCTTGGTAATTCAAACTCTATTCTTGGTAATTCAAACTTTAATCTTGGTAATTCAAACCTTAATTTTGGTAATTCAAACTTTAATCTTGGTAATTCAAACTTTAATCTTGGTAATTCAAACTTTAATCTAGGTAATACCAACTTTAATCTTGGTAATTCAAACTATAGTCTTGGTAATTCAAACTTTAATATTGGTAATTCAAACTTTAATCTATGTAATACCAACTTTAATCTTGGTAATTCAAACTGTAATCTTGGTAATACCAACTTTATTCTTGGTAATACCAACTTTAATCTTGGTAATACCAACATTAATCTTGGTAATTCAAACTTTAATCTTGGTAATACCAACTTTAATCTTGGTAATTCAAACTTTAATCTTGGTAATACCAACTTTAATCTTACTAGGTAATTCAAATTTTAATCTAGGTAATTCAAATGTTATTCTTGGTAATATGAACTTTAATCTTGGTAATACCAACTTTAATCTTGGTAATTCAAACTTTAATCTAGGTAATTCAAACTTTAATCTAGGTAATACCAACATTAATCTTGGTAATACCAACTTTAATCTTGGTAATTCAAACTTTAATCTTGGTAATTCAAACTTTAGTCTTGGAAATTTAAACTTTAATATTGATAATTCAAACTTTAATCTAGGTAATACCACCTTTAATCTTGGTAATACCAACTTTAATCTTGGTAATTCAAACTTTAATCTTGGTAATTCAAACTTTAGTCTTGGTAATTTAAATATTAATATTGGTAATTCAAACTTTAATATAGGTAATACCAACTTTAATCTTGCTAAATCAAACATTACTCTTGGTAATACCAACATTAATCTTGGTAATTCTAACTTTATTCTTGGTAATTCAAACTTTAATCTTGGTAATACCAACTTTAATCTTGGTAATTCAAACTTTAGTCTTGGTAATTCAAACTTTAATATTGGTAATTCAAACTTTAATCTAGGTAATACCAACGTTAATCTTGGTTATTCAAACTTTAATCTTGGTAATACCAACTTTAATCCTGGTAATTCAAACTTTAATCTAGGTAATACCAACTTTCATCTTGGTAATTCAAACTTTAATCTTGGTAATACCAACTTTATTCTTGGTAATACCAACTTTAATCTTGGTAATACCAACTTTAGTCTTGGTAATTCAAACTTTAATCTTGGTAATACCAACTTTAATCTTGGTAATTCAAACTTTAATCTTGGTAATACCAACTTTAATCTTAGTAGGTAATTCAAATTTTAATCTAGGTAATTCAAACTTTATTCTTGGTAATACGAACTTTAATCTAGGTAATTCAAACTTTAATCAAGGTAATACCAACATTAATCTTGGTAATACCAACTTTAATCTTTGTAATTCAAACTTTAATCTTGGTAATTCAAACTTTAGTCTTGGTAATTTAAACTTTAATATTGGTAATTCAAACTTTAATCTAGATAATACCAACTTTAATCTTGGTAATTCAAACTTTATTCTTGATAATACCAACCTTAATCTTGGTAATTCAAACTTTAATCTTAGTAATTCAAACTTTAATCTAGGTAATACCAACTTTAATCTTGGTAATTCAAACCTTAATCTTGGTAATACCAACATTAATCTTGGTAATTCGAAATTTAATCTAGGTAATACCAACTTTAATCTTGGTAATTCAAACTCTATTCTTGGTAATTCAAACTTTAATCTTGGTAATTCAAACCTTAATTTTGGTAATTCAAACTTTAATGTTGGTAATTCAAACTTTAATCTTGGTAATTCAAACTTTAATCTAGGTAATACCAACTTTAATCTTGGTAATTCAAACTATAGTCTTGGTAATTCAAACTTTAATATTGGTAATTCAAACTTTAATCTATGTAATACCAACTTTAATCTTGGTAATTCAAACTGTAATCTTGGTAATACCAACTTTATTCTTGGTAATACCAACTTTAATCTTGGTAATACCAACATTAATCTTGGTAATTCAAACTTTAATCTTGGTAATACCAACTTTAATCTTGGTAATTCAAACTTTAATCTTGGTAATACCAACTTTAATCTTACTAGGTAATTCAAATTTTAATCTAGGTAATTCAAATTTTATTCTTGGTAATATGAACTTTAATCTTGGTAATACCAACTTTAATCTTGGTAATTCAAACTTTAATCTAGGTAATTCAAACTTTAATCTAGGTAATACCAACATTAATCTTGGTAATACCAACTTTAATCTTGGTAATTCAAACTTTAATCTTGGTAATTCAAACTTTAGTCTTGGAAATTTAAACTTTAATATTAGTAATTCAAACTTTAATCTAGGTAATACCAACTTTAATCTTGGTAATTCAAACTTTATTCTTTATAATACCAACTGTAATCTTGGTAATTCAAACTTTTATCTAGGTAATACCAACTTTAATCTTGGTAATTCAAACTTTAATCTTGGTAATTCAAACTTTAATCTTGGTAATTCAAACTTTAACATAGGTAATACCAACTTTAATCTTGCTAATTCAAACTTTAGTCTTGGTAATTCAAACTTTAATATTGGTAATTCAAACTTTAATCTAGGTAATACCAACGTTAATCTTGGTTATTCAAACTTTAATCTTGGTAATACCAACTTTAATCCTGGTAATTCAAACTTTAATCTAGGTAATACCAACTTTCATCTTGGTAATTCAAACTTTAATCTTGGTAATACCAACTTTAGTCTTGGTAATTCAACTTTAATCTTGGTAATACCAACTTTAATCTTGGTAATTCAAACTTTAATCTTGGTAATACCAACTTTAATCTTAGTAGGTAATTCAAATTTTAATCTAGGTAATTCAAACTTTATTCTTGGTAATACGAACTTTAATCTAGGTAATTCAAACTTTAATCAAGGTAATACCAACATTAATCTTGATAATACCAACTTTAATCTTGGTAATTCAAACTTTAATCTTGGTAATTCAAACTTTAGTCTTGGTAATTTAAACTTTAATATTGGTAATTCAAACTTTAATATAGGTAATACCAACTTTAATCTTGCTAATTCAAACATTACTCTTGGTAATACCAACATTAATCTTGGTAATTCTAACTTTATTCTTGGTAATTCAAACTTTAATCTAGGTAATACCAACTTTAATCTTGGTAATTCAAACTTTAGTCTTGGTAATTCAAACTTTAATATTGGTAATTCAAACATTAATCTAGGTAATACCAACGTTAATCTTGGTTATTCAAACTTTAATCTTGGTAATACCAACTTTGATCCTGGTAATTCAAACTTTAATCTTGGTAATACCAACTTTATTCTTGGTAATACCAACTTTAATCTTGGTAATACCAACTTTAGTCTTGGTAATTCAAACTTTAATCTTGGTAATACCAACTTTAATCTTGGTAATTCAAACTTTAATCTTGGTAATACCAACTTTAATCTTAGTAGGTAATTCAAATTTTAATCTAGGTAATTCAAACTTTATTCTTGGTAATACGAACTTTAATCTAGGTAATTCAAACTTTAATCAAGGTAATACCAACATTAATCTTGGTAATACCAACTATAATCTTGGTAATTCAAACTTTAATCTTGGTAATTCAAACTTTAGTCTTGGTAATTTAAACTTAAATATTGGTAATTCAAACTTTAATCTAGATAATACCAACTTTAATCTTGGTAATTCAAACTTTATTCTTGATAATACCAACCTTAAACTAGGTAATTCAAACTTTAATCTAGGTAATACCAACTTTAATCTTGGTAATTCAAACCTTAATCTTGGTAATACCAACATTAATCTTGGTAATTCGAAATTTAATCTATGTAATACCAACTTTAATCTTGGTAATTCAAACTTTAATCTTGGTAATTCAAACTCTATTCTTGGTAATTCAAACTTTAATCTTGGTAATTCAAACCTTAATTTTGGTAATTCAAACTTTAATCTTGGTAATTCAAACTTTAATCTTGGTAATTCAAACTTTAATCTAGGTAATACCAACTTTAATCTTGGTAATTCAAACTATAGTCTTGGTAATTCAAACTTTAATATTGGTAATTCAAACTTTAATCTATGTAATACCAACTTTAATCTTGGTAATTCAAACTGTAATCTTGGTAATACCAACTTTATTCTTGGTAATACCAACTTTAATCTTGGTAATACCAACATTAATCTTGGTAATTCAAACTTTAATCTTGGTAATACCAACTTTAATCTTGGTAATTCAAACTTTAATCTTGGTAATACCAACTTTAATCTTACTAGGTAATTCAAATTTTAATCTAGGTAATTCAAATGTTATTCTTGGTAATATGAACTTTAATCTTGGTAATACCAACTTTAATCTTGGTAATTCAAACTTTAATCTAGGTAATTCAAACTTTAATCTAGGTAATACCAACATTAATCTTGGTAATACCAACTTTAATCTTGGTAATTCAAACTTTAATCTTGGTAATTCAAACTTTAGTCTTGGAAATTTAAACTTTAATATTGATAATTCAAACTTTAATCTAGGTAATACCACCTTTAATCTTGGTAATACCAACTTTAATCTTGGTAATTCAAACTTTAATCTTGGTAATTCAAACTTTAGTCTTGGTAATTTAAACATTAATATTGGTAATTAAAACTTTAATATAGGTAATACCAACTTTAATCTTGCTAAATCAAACATTACTCTTGGTAATACCAACATTAATCTTGGTAATTCTAACTTTATTCTTGGTAATTCAAACTTTAATCTTGGTAATACCAACTTTAATCTTGGTAATTCAAACTTTAGTCTTGGTAATTCAAACTTTAATATTGGTAATTCAAACTTTAATCTAGGTAATACCAACGTTAATCTTGGTTATTCAAACTTTAATCTTGGTAATACCAACTTTAATCCTGGTAATTCAAACTTTAATCTAGGTAATACCAACTTTCATCTTGGTAATTCAAACTTTAATCTTGGTAATACCAACTTTATTCTTGGTAATACCAACTTTAATCTTGGTAATACCAACTTTAGTCTTGGTAATTCAAACTTTAATCTTGGTAATACCAACTTTAATCTTGGTAATTCAAACTTTAATCTTGGTAATACCAACTTTAATCTTAGTAGGTAATTCAAATTTTAATCTAGGTAATTCAAACTTTATTCTTGGTAATACGAACTTTAATCTAGGTAATTCAAACTTTAATCAAGGTAATACCAACATTAATCTTGGTAATACCAACTTTAATCTTTGTAATTCAAACTTTAATCTTGGTAATTCAAACTTTAGTCTTGGTAATTTAAACTTTAATATTGGTAATTCAAACTTTAATCTAGATAATACCAACTTTAATCTTGGTAATTCAAACTTTATTCTTGATAATACCAACCTTAATCTTGGTAATTCAAACTTTAATCTTAGTAATTCAAACTTTAATCTAGGTAATACCAACTTTAATCTTGGTAATTCAAACCTTAATCTTGGTAATACCAACATTAATCTTGGTAATTCGAAATTTAATCTAGGTAATACCAACTTTAATCTTGGTAATTCAAACTCTATTCTTGGTAATTCAAACTTTAATCTTGGTAATTCAAACCTTAATTTTGGTAATTCAAACTTTAATGTTGGTAATTCAAACTTTAATCTTGGTAATTCAAACTTTAATCTAGGTAATACCAACTTTAATCTTGGTAATTCAAACTATAGTCTTGGTAATTCAAACTTTAATATTGGTAATTCAAACTTTAATCTATGTAATACCAACTTTAATCTTGGTAATTCAAACTGTAATCTTGGTAATACCAACTTTATTCTTGGTAATACCAACTTTAATCTTGGTAATACCAACATTAATCTTGGTAATTCAAACTTTAATCTTGGTAATACCAACTTTAATCTTGGTAATTCAAACTTTAGTCTTGGTAATTTAAACTTAAATATTGGTAATTCAAACTTTAATCTTGGTAATTCAAACTTTAGTCTTGGTAATTTAAACTTTAATATTGGTAATTCAAACTTTAATCTAGATAATACCAACTTTAATCTTGGTAATTCAAACTTTATTCTTGATAATACCAACCTTAATCTTGGTAATTCAAACTTTAATCTTAGTAATTCAAACTTTAATCTAGGTAATACCAACTTTAATCTTGGTAATTCAAACCTTAATCTTGGTAATACCAACATTAATCTTGGTAATTCGAAATTTAATCTAGGTAATACCAACTTTAATCTTGGTAATTCAAACTCTATTCTTGGTAATTCAAACTTTAATCTTGGTAATTCAAACCTTAATTTTGGTAATTCAAACTTTAATGTTGGTAATTCAAACTTTAATCTTGGTAATTCAAACTTTAATCTAGGTAATACCAACTTTAATCTTGGTAATTCAAACTATAGTCTTGGTAATTCAAACTTTAATATTGGTAATTCAAACTTTAATCTATGTAATACCAACTTTAATCTTGGTAATTCAAACTGTAATCTTGGTAATACCAACTTTATTCTTGGTAATACCAACTTTAATCTTGGTAATACCAACATTAATCTTGGTAATTCAAACTTTAATCTTGGTAATACCAACTTTAATCTTGGTAATTCAAACTTTAATCTTGGTAATACCAACTTTAATCTTACTAGGTAATTCAAATTTTAATCTAGGTAATTCAAATTTTATTCTTGGTAATATGAACTTTAATCTTGGTAATACCAACTTTAATCTTGGTAATTCAAACTTTAATCTAGGTAATTCAAACTTTAATCTAGGTAATACCAACATTAATCTTGGTAATACCAACTTTAATCTTGGTAATTCAAACTTTAATCTTGGTAATTCAAACTTTAGTCTTGGAAATTTAAACTTTAATATTAGTAATTCAAACTTTAATCTAGGTAATACCAACTTTAATCTTGGTAATTCAAACTTTATTCTTTATAATACCAACTGTAATCTTGGTAATTCAAACTTTTATCTAGGTAATACCAACTTTAATCTTGGTAATTCAAACTTTAATCTTGGTAATTCAAACTTTAATCTTGGTAATTCAAACTTTAACATAGGTAATACCAACTTTAATCTTGCTAATTCAAACTTTAGTCTTGGTAATTCAAACTTTAATATTGGTAATTCAAACTTTAATCTAGGTAATACCAACGTTAATCTTGGTTATTCAAACTTTAATCTTGGTAATACCAACTTTAATCCTGGTAATTCAAACTTTAATCTAGGTAATACCAACTTTCATCTTGGTAATTCAAACTTTAATCTTGGTAATACCAACTTTAGTCTTGGTAATTCAACTTTAATCTTGGTAATACCAACTTTAATCTTGGTAATTCAAACTTTAATCTTGGTAATACCAACTTTAATCTTAGTAGGTAATTCAAATTTTAATCTAGGTAATTCAAACTTTATTCTTGGTAATACGAACTTTAATCTAGGTAATTCAAACTTTAATCAAGGTAATACCAACATTAATCTTGGTAATACCAACTTTAATCTTGGTAATTCAAACTTTAATCTTGGTAATTCAAACTTTAGTCTTGGTAATTTAAACTTTAATATTGGTAATTCAAACTTTAATATAGGTAATACCAACTTTAATCTTGCTAATTCAAACATTACTCTTGGTAATACCAACATTAATCTTGGTAATTCTAACTTTATTCTTGGTAATTCAAACTTTAATCTTGGTAATACCAACTTTAATCTTGGTAATTCAAACTTTAGTCTTGGTAATTCAAACTTTAATATTGGTAATTCAAACTTTAATCTAGGTAATACCAACGTTAATCTTGGTTATTCAAACTTTAATCTTGGTAATACCAACTTTGATCCTGGTAATTCAAACTTTAATCTTGGTAATACCAACTTTATTCTTGGTAATACCAACTTTAATCTTGGTAATACCAACTTTAGTCTTGGTAATTCAAACTTTATTCTTGGTAATACCAACTTTAATCTTGGTAATTCAAACTTTAATCTTGGTAATACCAACTTTAATCTTAGTAGGTAATTCAAATTTTAATCTAGGTAATTCAAACTTTATTCTTGGTAATACGAACTTTAATCTAGGTAATTCAAACTTTAATCAAGGTAATACCAACATTAATCTTGGTAATACCAACTTTAATCTTGGTAATACCAACTTTAATCTTGGTAATACCAACATTAATCTTGGTAATTCAAACTTTAATCTTGGTAATACCAACTTTAATCTTGGTAATTCAAACTTTAATCTTGGTAATACCAACTTTAATCTTACTAGGTAATTCAAATTTTAATCTAGGTAATTCAAATTTTATTCTTGGTAATATGAACTTTAATCTTGGTAATACCAACTTTAATCTTGGTAATTCAAACTTTAATCTAGGTAATTCAAACTTTAATCTAGGTAATACCAACATTAATCTTGGTAATACCAACTTTAATCTTGGTAATTCAAACTTTAATCTTGGTAATTCAAACTTTAGTCTTGGAAATTTAAACTTTAATATTAGTAATTCAAACTTTAATCTAGGTAATACCAACTTTAATCTTGGTAATTCAAACTTTATTCTTTATAATACCAACTGTAATCTTGGTAATTCAAACTTTTATCTAGGTAATACCAACTTTAATCTTGGTAATTCAAACTTTAATCTTGGTAATTCAAACTTTAATCTTGGTAATTCAAACTTTAACATAGGTAATACCAACTTTAATCTTGCTAATTCAAACTTTAGTCTTGGTAATTCAAACTTTAATATTGGTAATTCAAACTTTAATCTAGGTAATACCAACGTTAATCTTGGTTATTCAAACTTTAATCTTGGTAATACCAACTTTAATCCTGGTAATTCAAACTTTAATCTAGGTAATACCAACTTTCATCTTGGTAATTCAAACTTTAATCTTGGTAATACCAACTTTAGTCTTGGTAATTCAACTTTAATCTTGGTAATACCAACTTTAATCTTGGTAATTCAAACTTTAATCTTGGTAATACCAACTTTAATCTTAGTAGGTAATTCAAATTTTAATCTAGGTAATTCAAACTTTATTCTTGGTAATACGAACTTTAATCTAGGTAATTCAAACTTTAATCAAGGTAATACCAACATTAATCTTGGTAATACCAACTTTAATCTTGGTAATTCAAACTTTAATCTTGGTAATTCAAACTTTAGTCTTGGTAATTTAAACTTTAATATTGGTAATTCAAACTTTAATATAGGTAATACCAACTTTAATCTTGCTAATTCAAACATTACTCTTGGTAATACCAACATTAATCTTGGTAATTCTAACTTTATTCTTGGTAATTCAAACTTTAATCTTGGTAATACCAACTTTAATCTTGGTAATTCAAACTTTAGTCTTGGTAATTCAAACTTTAATATTGGTAATTCAAACTTTAATCTAGGTAATACCAACGTTAATCTTGGTTATTCAAACTTTAATCTTGGTAATACCAACTTTGATCCTGGTAATTCAAACTTTAATCTTGGTAATACCAACTTTATTCTTGGTAATACCAACTTTAATCTTGGTAATACCAACTTTAGTCTTGGTAATTCAAACTTTAATCTTGGTAATACCAACTTTAATCTTGGTAATTCAAACTTTAATCTTGGTAATACCAACTTTAATCTTAGTAGGTAATTCAAATTTTAATCTAGGTAATTCAAACTTTATTCTTGGTAATACGAACTTTAATCTAGGTAATTCAAACTTTAATCAAGGTAATACCAACATTAATCTTGGTAATACCAACTTTAATCTTGGTAATTCAAACTTTAATCTTGGTAATTGAAACTTTAGTCTTGGTAATTTAAACTTAAATATTGGTAATTCAAACTTTAATCTAGATAATACCAACTTTAATCTTGGTAATTCAAACTTTATTCTTGATAATACCAACCTTAATCTTGGTAATTCAAACTTTAATCTTAGTAATTCAAACTTTAATCTAGGTAATACCAACTTTAATCTTGGTAATTCAAACCTTAATCTTGGTAATACCAACATTAATCTTGGTAATTCGAAATTTAATCTAGGTAATACCAACTTTAATCTTGGTAATTCAAACTCTATTCTTGGTAATTCAAACTTTAATCTTGGTAATTCAAACCTTAATTTTGGTAATTCAAACTTTAATCTTGGTAATTCAAACTTTAATCTTGGTAATTCAAACTTTAATCTAGGTAATACCAACTTTAATCTTGGTAATTCAAACTATAGTCTTGGTAATTCAAACTTTAATATTGGTAATTCAAACTTTAATCTATGTAATACCAACTTTAATCTTGGTAATTCAAACTGTAATCTTGGTAATACCAACTTTATTCTTGGTAATACCAACTTTAATCTTGGTAATACCAACATTAATCTTGGTAATTCAAACTTTAATCTTGGTAATACCAACTTTAATCTTGGTAATTCAAACTTTAATCTTGGTAATACCAACTTTAATCTTACTAGGTAATTCAAATTTTAATCTAGGTAATTCAAATTTTATTCTTGGTAATATGAACTTTAATCTTGGTAATACCAACTTTAATCTTGGTAAATCAAACTTTAATCTAGGTAATTCAAACTTTAATCTAGGTAATACCAACATTAATCTTGGTAATACCTACTTTAATCTTGGTAATTCAAACTTTAATCTTGGTAATTCAAACTTTAGTCTTGGAAATTTAAACTTTAATATTAGTAATTCAAACTTTAATCTAGGTAATACCAACTTTAATCTTGGTAATTCAAACTTTATTCTTTATAATACCAACTGTAATCTTGGTAATTCAAACTTTTATCTAGGTAATACCAACTTTAATCTTGGTAATTCAAACTTTAATCTTGGTAATTCAAACTTTAATCTTGGTAATTCAAACTTTAACATAGGTAATACCAACTTTAATCTTGCTAATTCAAACTTTAGTCTTGGTAATTCAAACTTTAATATTGGTAATTCAAACTTTAATCTAGGTAATACCAACGTTAATCTTGGTTATTCAAACTTTAATCTTGGTAATACCAACTTTAATCCTGGTAATTCAAACTTTAATCTAGGTAATACCAACTTTCATCTTGGTAATTCAAACTTTAATCTTGGTAATACCAACTTTAGTCTTGGTAATTCAACTTTAATCTTGGTAATACCAACTTTAATCTTGGTAATTCAAACTTTAATCTTGGTAATACCAACTTTAATCTTAGTAGGTAATTCAAATTTTAATCTAGGTAATTCAAACTTTATTCTTGGTAATACGAACTTTAATCTAGGTAATTCAAACTTTAATCAAGGTAATACCAACATTAATCTTGGTAATACCAACTTTAATCTTGGTAATTCAAACTTTAATCTTGGTAATTCAAACTTTAATCTTGGTAATACCAACTTTAATCTTGGTAATTCAAACTTTAATCTTGGTAATTCAAACTTTAATCTTGGTAATACCAACTTTAATCTTGGTAATTCAAACTTTAGTCTTGGTAATTCAAACTTTAATATTGGTAATTCAAACTTTAATCTAGGTAATACCAACGTTAATCTTGGTTATTCAAACTTTAATCTTGGTAATACCAACTTTGATCCTGGTAATTCAAACTTTAATCTTGGTAATACCAACTTTCATCTTGGTAATTCAAGCTTTAATCTTGGTAATACCAACTTTATTCTTGGTAATACCAACTTTAATCTTGGTAATACCAACTTTAGTCTTGGTAATTCAAACTTTAATCTTGGTAATACCAACTTTAATCTTGGTAATTCAAACTTTAATCTTTGTAATACCAACTTTAATCTTAGTAGGTAATTCAAATTTTAATCTAGGTAATTCAAACTTTATTTTTGGTAATACGAACTTTAATCTAGGTAATTCAAACTTTAATCAAGGTAATACCAACATTAATCTTGGTAATACCAACTTTAATCTTGGTAATTCAAACTTTAATCTTGGTAATTCAAACTTTAGTCTTGGTAATTTAAACTTTAATATTGGTAATTCAAACTTTAATCTAGATAATACCAACTTTAATCTTGGTAATTCAAACTTTATTCTTGATAATACCAACCTTAATCTTGGTAATTCAAACTTTAATCTTAGTAATTCAAACTTTAATCTAGGTAATACCAACTTTAATCTTGGTAATTCAAACCTTAATCTTGGTAATACCAACATTAATCTTGGTAATTCGAACTTTAATCTAGGTAATACCAACTTTAATCTTGGTAATTCAAACTTTAATCTTGGTAATTCAAACTCTATTCTTGGTAATTCAAACTTTAATCTTGGTAATTCAAACCTTAATTTTGGTAATTCAAACTTTAATCTTGGTAATTCAAACTTTAATCTTGGTAATTCAAACTTTAATCTAGGTAATACCAACTTTAATCTTGGTAATTCAAACTATAGTCTTGGTAATTCAAACTTTAACATTGGTAATTCAAACTTTAATCTATGTAATACCAACTTTAATCTTGGTAATTCAAACTGTAATCTTGGTAATACCAACTTTATTCTTGGTAATACCAACTTTAATCTTGGTAATACCAACATTAATCTTGGTAATTCAAACTTTAATCTTGGTAATACCAACTTTAATCTTGGTAATTCAAACTTTAATCTTGGTAATACCAACTTTAATCTTAGTAGGTAATTCAAATTTTAATCTAGGTAATTCAAACTTTATTCTTGGTAATACGAACTTTAATCTAGGTAATTCAAACTTTAATCAAGGTAATACCAACATTAATCTTGGTAATACCAACTTTAATCTTGGTAATTCAAACTTTAATCTTGGTAATTCAAACTTTAGTCTTGGTAATTTAAACATTAATATTGGTAATTCAAACTTTAATATAGGTAATACCAACTTTAATCTTGCTAATTCAAACATTACTCTTGGTAATACCAACATTAATCTTGGTAATTCTAACTTTATTCTTGGTAATTCAAACTTTAATCTTGGTAATACCAACTTTAATCTTGGTAATTCAAACTTTAGTCTTGGTAATTCAAACTTTAATATTGGTAATTCAAACTTTAATCTAGGTAATACCAACGTTAATCTTGGTTATTCAAACTTTAATCTTGGTAATACCAACTTTAATCCTGGTAATTCAAACTTTAATCTAGGTAATACCAACTTTCATCTTGGTAATTCAAACTTTAATCTTGGTAATACCAACTTTATTCTTGGTAATACCAACTTTAATCTTGGTAATACCAACTTTAGTCTTGGTAATTCAAACTTTAATCTTGGTAATACCAACTTTAATCTTGGTAATTCAAACTTTAATCTTGGTAATACCAACTTTAATCTTAGTAGGTAATTCAAATTTTAATCTAGGTAATTCAAACTTTATTCTTGGTAATACGAACTTTAATCTAGGTAATTCAAACTTTAATCAAGGTAATACCAACATTAATCTTGGTAATACCAACTTTAATCTTGGTAATTCAAACTTTAATCTTGGTAATTCAAACTTTAGTCTTGGTAATTTAAACTTTAATATTGGTAATTCAAACTTTAATCTAGATAATACCAACTTTAATCTTGGTAATTCAAACTTTATTCTTGATAATACCAACCTTAAACTAGGTAATTCAAACTTTAATCTAGGTAATACCAACTTTAATCTTGGTAATTCAAACCTTAATCTTGGTAATACCAACATTAATCTTGGTAATTCGAAATTTAATCTATGTAATACCAACTTTAATCTTGGTAATTCAAACTTTAATCTTGGTAATTCAAACTCTATTCTTGGTAATTCAAACTTTAATCTTGGTAATTCAAACCTTAATTTTGGTAATTCAAACTTTAATCTTGGTAATTCAAACTTTAATCTTGGTAATTCAAACTTTAATCTAGGTACAACTTTAATCTTGGTAATTCAAACTATAGTCTTGGTAATTCAAACTTTAATATTGGTAATTCAAACTTTAATCTATGTAATACCAACTTTAATCTTGGTAATTCAAACTGTAATCTTGGTAATACCAACTTTATTCTTGGTAATACCAACTTTAATCTTGGTAATACCAACATTAATCTTGGTAATTCAAACTTTAATCTTGGTAATACCAACTTTAATCTTGGTAATTCAAACTTTAATCTTGGTAATACCAACTTTAATCTTACTAGGTAATTCAAATTTTAATCTAGGTAATTCAAATTTTATTCTTGGTAATATGAACTTTAATCTTGGTAATACCAACTTTAATCTTGGTAATTCAAACTTTAATCTAGGTAATTCAAACTTTAATCTAGGTAATACCAACATTAATCTTGGTAATACCAACTTTAATCTTGGTAATTCAAACTTTAATCTTGGTAATTCAAACTTTAGTCTTGGAAATTTAAACTTTAATATTGATAATTCAAACTTTAATCTAGGTAATACCACCTTTAATCTTGGTAATACCAACTTTAATCTTGGTAATTCAAACTTTAATCTTGGTAATTCAAACTTTAGTCTTGGTAATTTAAACATTAATATTATTAATTCAAACTTTAATATAGGTAATACCAACTTTAATCTTGCTAAATCAAACATTACTCTTGGTAATACCAACATTAATCTTGGTAATTCTAACTTTATTCTTGGTAATTCAAACTTTAATCTTGGTAATACCAACTTTATTCTTGGTAATTCAAACTTTAGTCTTGGTAATTCAAACTTTAATATTGGTAATTCAAACTTTAATCTAGGTAATACCAACGTTAATCTTGGTTATTCAAACTTTAATCTTGGTAATACCAACTTTAATCCTGGTAATTCAAACTTTAATCTAGGTAATACCAACTTTCATCTTGGTAATTCAAACTTTAATCTTGGTAATACCAACTTTATTCTTGGTAATACCAACTTTAATCTTGGTAATACCAACTTTAGTCTTGGTAATTCAAACTTTAATCTTGGTAATACCAACTTTAATCTTGGTAATTCAAACTTTAATCTTGGTAATACCAACTTTAATCTTAGTAGGTAATTCAAATTTTAATCTAGGTAATTCAAACTTTATTCTTGGTAATACGAACTTTAATCTAGGTAATTCAAACTTTAATCAAGGTAATACCAACATTAATCTTGGTAATACCAACTTTAATCTTGGTAATTCAAACTTTAATTTTGGTAATTCAAACTTTAGTCTTGGTAATTTAAACTTTAATATTGGTAATTCAAACTTTAATCTAGATAATACCAACTTTAATCTTGGTAATTCAAACTTTATTCTTGATAATACCAACCTTAATCTTGGTAATTCAAACTTTATTCTTAGTAATTCAAACTTTAATCTAGGTAATACCAACTTTAATTTTGGTAATTCAAACCTTAATCTTGGTAATACCAACATTAATCTTGGTAATTTAAACTTTAATATTGGTAATTCAAACTTTAATCTAGATAATACCAACTTTAATCTTGGTAATTCAAACTTTATTCTTGATAATACCAACCTTAAACTAGGTAATTCAAACTTTAATCTAGGTAATACCAACTTTAATCTTGGTAATTCAAACCTTAATCTTGGTAATACCAACATTAATCTTGGTAATTCGAAATTTAATCTATGTAATACCAACTTTAATCTTGGTAATTCAAACTTTAATCTTGGTAATTCAAACTCTATTCTTGGTAATTCAAACTTTAATCTTGGTAATTCAAACCTTAATTTTGGTAATTCAAACTTTAATCTTGGTAATTCAAACTTTAATCTTGGTAATTCAAACTTTAATCTAGGTAATACCAACTTTAATCTTGGTAATTCAAACTATAGTCTTGGTAATTCAAACTTTAATATTGGTAATTCAAACTTTAATCTATGTAATACCAACTTTAATCTTGGTAATTCAAACTGTAATCTTGGTAATACCAACTTTATTCTTGGTAATACCAACTTTAATCTTGGTAATACCAACATTAATCTTGGTAATTCAAACTTTAATCTTGGTAATACCAACTTTAATCTTGGTAATTCAAACTTTAATCTTGGTAATACCAACTTTAATCTTACTAGGTAATTCAAATTTTAATCTAGGTAATTCAAATTTTATTCTTGGTAATATGAACTTTAATCTTGGTAATACCAACTTTAATCTTGGTAATTCAAACTTTAATCTAGGTAATTCAAACTTTAATCTAGGTAATACCAACATTAATCTTGGTAATACCAACTTTAATCTTGGTAATTCAAACTTTAATCTTGGTAATTCAAACTTTAGTCTTGGAAATTTAAACTTTAATATTGATAATTCAAACTTTAATCTAGGTAATACCACCTTTAATCTTGGTAATACCAACTTTAATCTTGGTAATTCAAACTTTAATCTTGGTAATTCAAACTTTAGTCTTGGTAATTTAAACATTAATATTATTAATTCAAACTTTAATATAGGTAATACCAACTTTAATCTTGCTAAATCAAACATTACTCTTGGTAATACCAACATTAATCTTGGTAATTCTAACTTTATTCTTGGTAATTCAAGCTTTAATCTTGGTAATACCAACTTTAATCTTGGTAATTCAAACTTTAGTCTTGGTAATTCAAACTTTAATATTGGTAATTCAAACTTTAATCTAGGTAATACCAACGTTAATCTTGGTTATTCAAACTTTAATCTTGGTAATACCAACTTTAATCCTGGTAATTCAAACTTTAATCTAGGTAATACCAACTTTCATCTTGGTAATTCAAACTTTAATCTTGGTAATACCAACTTTATTCTTGGTAATACCAACTTTAATCTTGGTAATACCAACTTTAGTCTTGGTAATTCAAACTTTAATCTTGGTAATACCAACTTTAATCTTGGTAATTCAAACTTTAATCTTGGTAATACCAACTTTAATCTTAGTAGGTAATTCAAATTTTAATCTAGGTAATTCAAACTTTATTCTTGGTAATACGAACTTTAATCTAGGTAATTCAAACTTTAATCAAGGTAATACCAACATTAATCTTGGTAATACCAACTTTAATCTTGGTAATTCAAACTTTAATCTTGGTAATTCAAACTTTAGTCTTGGTAATTTAAACTTTAATATTGGTAATTCAAACTTTAATCTAGATAATACCAACTTTAATCTTGGTAATTCAAACTTTATTCTTGATAATACCAACCTTAATCTTGGTAATTCAAACTTTATTCTTAGTAATTCAAACTTTAATCTAGGTAATACCAACTTTAATTTTGGTAATTCAAACCTTAATCTTGGTAATACCAACATTAATCTTGGTAATTCGAAATTTAATCTAGGTAATACCAACTTTAATCTTGGTAATTCAAACTTTAATCTTGGTAATTCAAACTCTATTCTTGGTAATTCAAACTTTAATCTTGGTAATTCAAACCTTAATTTTGGTAATTCAAACTTTAATCTTGGTAATTCAAACTTTAATCTTGGTAATTCAAACTTTAATCTAGGTAATACCAACTTTAATCTTGGTAATTCAAACTATAGTCTTGGTAATTCAAACTTTAATATTGGTAATTCAAACTTTAATCTATGTAATACCAACTTTAATCTTGGTAATTCAAACTGTAATCTTGGTAATACCAACTTTATTCTTGGTAATACCAACTTTAATCTTGGTAATACCAACATTAATCTTGGTAATTCAAACTTTAATCTTGGTAATACCAACTTTAATCTTGGTAATTCAAACTTTAATCTTGGTAATACCAACATTAATCTTACTAGGTAATTCAAATTTTAATCTAGGTAATTCAAATTTTATTCTTGGTAATATGAACTTTAATCTTGGTAATACCAACTTTAATCTTGGTAATTCAAACTTTAATCTAGGTAATTCAAACTTTAATCTAGGTAATACCAACATTAATCTTGGTAATACCAACTTTAATCTTGGTAATTCAAACTTTAATCTTGGTAATTCAAACTTTAGTCTTGGAAATTTAAACTTTAATATTGGTAATTCAAACTTTAATCTAGGTAATACCAACTTTAATCTTGGTAATTCAAACTTTATTCTTTATAATACCAACTGTAATCTTGTTAATTCAAACTTTTATCTAGGCAATACCAACTTTAATCTTGGTAATTCAAACTTTAATCTTGATAATTCAAACTTTAATCTTGGTAATTCAAACTTTAGTCTTGGTAATTTAAACTTTAATATTGGTAATTCAAACTTTAATCTAGGTAATACCAACTTTAATCTTTGTAATTCAAACTTTATTCTTGATAATACCAACTGTAATCTTGGTAATTCAAACTTTAATCTAGGTAATACCAACTTTAATCTTGGTAATTCAAACTCTAATCTTGGTAATTCAAACTTTATTCTTGTTAATTCAAACTTTAATCTTGGTAATTCAAACTTTATTCTTGGTAATTCAAATATTAATCTTGGAAATTCAAACTTTAATCTTGGTAAATACCAACATTAATCTTGGTAATTCAAACTTTATTCTTGGTAATACCAACATTGATCTTGGTAATTCAAACTTTAATCTTGGTAATTCAAACTTTAATCTTGGTAATTCAAACCTTAATCTTCGTAATTCAAACCTTAATCTTGGTAATTCAAACTTTAATCTTGGTAATACCAACATTAATTTTAGTAATTCAAACTTTACTTTTGGTAATACCAACATCAGTCTTGGTAATTCAAACTTTATTCTTGGTAATACCAACATTAATCTTGGTAATTCAAACTTTAGTCTTGGTAATTTAAACATTAATATTGGTATTTCAAACTTTAATATAGGTAATACCAACTTTAATCTTGCTAATTCAAACATTACTCTTGGTAATACCAACATTAATCTTGGTAATTCTAACTTTATTCTTGGTAATTCAAACTTTAATCTTGGTAATACCAACTTTAATCTTGGTAATTCAAACTTTAGTCTTGGTAATTCAAACTTTAATATTGGTAATTCAAACTTTAATCTAGGTAATACCAACGTTAATCTTGGTTATTCAAACTTTAATCTTGGTAATACCAACTTTAATCCTGGTAATTCAAACTTTAATCTAGGTAATACCAACTTTCATCTTGGGAATTCAAACTTTAATCTTGGTAATACCAACTTTATTCTTGGTAATACCAACTTTAATCTTGGTAATACCAACTTTAGTCTTGGTAATTCAAACTTTAATCTTGGTAATACCAACTTTAATCTTGGTAATTCAAACTTTAATCTTGGTAATACCAACTTTAATCTTAGTAGGTAATTCAAATTTTAATCTAGGTAATTCAAACTTTATTCTTGGTAATACGAACTTTAATCTAGGTAATTCAAACTTTAATCAAGGTAATACCAACATTAATCTTGGTAATACCAACTTTAATCTTGGTAATTCAAACTTTAATCTTGGTAATTCAAACTTTAGTCTTGGTAATTTAAACTTTAATATTGGTAATTCAAACTTTAATCTAGATAATACCAACTTTAATCTTGGTAATTCAAACTTTATTCTTGATAATACCAACCTTAATCTTGGTAATTCAAACTTTAATCTTAGTAATTCAAACTTTAATCTAGGTAATACCAACTTTAATCTTGGTAATTCAAACCTTAATCTTGGTAATACCAACATTAATCTTGGTAATTCGAAATTTAATCTAGGTAATACCAACTTTATTCTTGGTAATTCAAACTTTAATCTTGGTAATTCAAACTCTATTCTTGGTAATTCAAACTTTAATCTTGGTAATTCAAACCTTAATTTTGGTAATTCAAACTTTAATCTGGGTAATTCAAACTTTAATCTTGGTAATTCAAACTTTAATCTAGGTAATACCAACTTTAATCTTGGTAATTCAAACTATAGTCTTGGTAATTCAAACTTTAATATTGGTAATTCAAACTTTAATCTATGTAATACCAACTTTAATCTTGGTAATTCAAACTGTAATCTTGGTAATACCAACTTTATTCTTGGTAATACCAACTTTAATCTTGGTAATACCAACATTAATCTTGGTAATTCAAACTTTAATCTTGGTAATACCAACTTTAATCTTGGTAATTCAAACATTAATCTTGGTAATACCAACTTTAATCTTACTAGGTAATTCAAATTTTAATCTAGGTAATTCAAATTTTATTCTTGGTAATATGAACTTTAATCTTGGTAATACCAACTTTAATCTTGGTAATTCAAACTTTAATCTAGGTAATTCAAACTTTAATCTAGGTAATACCAACATTAATCTTGGTAATACCAACTTTAATCTTGGTAATTCAAACTTTAATCTTGGTAATTCAAACTTTAGTCTTGGAAATTTAAACTTTAATATTGGTAATTCAAACTTTAATCTAGGTAATACCAACTTTAATCTTGGTAATTCAAACTTTATTCTTTATAATACTAACTGTAATCTTGGTAATTCAAACTTTTATCTAGGTAATACCAACTTTAATCTTGGTAATTCAAACTTTAATCTTGGTAATTCAAACTTTAATCTTGGTAATTCAAACTTTAGTCTTGGTAATTTAAACTTTAATATTGGTAATTCAAACTTTAATCTAGGTAATACCAACTTTAATCTTTGTAATTCAAACTTTATTCTTGATAATACCAACTGTAATCTTGGTAATTCAAACTTTAATCTAGGTAATACCAACTTTAATCTTGGTAATTCAAACTTTAATCTTGGTAATTCAAACTTTATTCTTGTTAAATCAAACTTTAATCTTGGTAATTCAAACTTTATTCTTGGTAATTCAAATACTAATCTTGGAAATTCAAACTTTAATCTTGGTAAATGCCAACATTAATCTTGGTAATTCAAACTTTATTCTTGGTAATACCAACATTGATCTTGGTAATTCAAACTTTAATCTTGGTAATTCAAACTTTAATCTTGGTAATTCAAACCTTAATCTTCGTAATTCAAACCTTAATCTTGGTAATTCAAACTTTAATCTTGGTAATACCAACATTAATTTTAGTAATTCAAACTTTACTTTTGGTAATACCAACATCAGTCTTGGTAATTCAAACTTTATTCTTGGTAATACCAACATTAATCTTGGTAATTCAAACTTTAGTCTTGGTAATTTAAACATTAATATTGGTAATTCAAACTTTAATATAGGTAATACCAACTTTAATCTTGCTAATTCAAACATTACTCTTGGTAATACCAACATTAATCTTGGTAATTCTAACTTTATTCTTGGTAATTCAAACTTTAATCTTGGAAATACCAACCTTAATCTTGGTAATTCAAACTTTAATCTTAGTAATTCAAACTTTAATCTAGGTAATACCAACTTTAATCTTGGTAATTCAAACCTTAATCTTGGTAATACCAACATTAATCTTAGTAATTCAAACTTTAATCTAGGTAATACCAACTTTAATCTTGGTAATTCAAACCTTAATCTTGGTAATACCAACATTAATCATGGTAATTCGAACTTTAATCTAGGTAATACCAACTTTAATCTTGGTAATTCGAACTTTAATCTTGGTAATTCAAACTCTATTCTTGGTAATTCAAACTTTAATCTTGGTAATTCAAACCTTAATTTTGGTAATTCAAACTTTAATCTTGGTAATTCAAACTTTAATCTAGGTAATACCAACTTTAATCTTGGTAATTCAAACAATAGTCTTGGTAATTCAAACTTTAATATTGGTAATTCAAACTTTAATCTATGTAATACCAACTTTAATCTTGGTAATTCAAACTGTAATCTTGGTAATACCAACTTTATTCTTGGTAATACCAACTTTAATCTTGGTAATACCAACATTAATCTTGGTAATTCAAACTTTAATCTTGGTAATACCAACTTTAATCTTGGTAATTCAAACTTTAATCTTGGTAATACCAACTTTAATCTTACTAGGTAATTCAAATTTTAATCTAGGTAATTCAAACTTTATTCTTGGTAATACGAACTTTAATCTAGGTAATTCAAACTTTAATCAAGGTAATACCAACATTAATCTTGGTAATACCAACTTTAATCTTGGTAATTCAAACTTTAATCTTGGTAATTCAAACTTTAGTCTTGGTAATTTAAACATTAATATTGGTAATTCAAACTTTAATATAGGTAATACCAACTTTAATCTTGCTAATTCAAACATTACTCTTGGTAATACCAACATTAATCTTGGTAATTCTAACTTTATTCTTGGTAATTCAAACTTTAATCTTGGTAATACCAACTTTAATCTTGGTAATTCAAACTTTAGTCTTGGTAATTCAAACTTTAATATTGGTAATTCAAACTTTAATCTAGGTAATACCAACGTTAATCTTGGTTATTCAAACTTTAATCTTGGTAATACCAACTTTAATCCTGGTAATTCAAACTTTAATCTAGGTAATACCAACTTTCATCTTGGTAATTCAAACTTTAATCTTGGTAATACCAACTTTATTCTTGGTAATACCAACTTTAATCTTGGTAATACCAACTTTAGTCTTGGTAATTCAAACTTTAATCTTGGTAATACCAACTTTAATCTTGGTAATTCAAACTTTAATCTTGGTAATACCAACTTTAATCTTAGTAGGTAATTCAAATTTTAATCTAGGTAATTCAAACTTTATTCTTGGTAATACGAACTTTAATCTAGGTAATTCAAACTTTAATCAAGGTAATACCAACATTAATCTTGGTAATACCAACTTTAATCTTGGTAATTCAAACTTTAATCTTGGTAATTCAAACTTTAGTCTTGGTAATTTAAACTTTAATATTGGTAATTCAAACTTTAATCTAGATAATACCAACTTTAATCTTGGTAATTCAAACTTTATTCTTGATAATACCAACCTTAATCTTGGTAATTCAAACTTTAATCTTAGTAATTCAAACTTTAATCTAGGTAATACCAACTTTAATCTTGGTAATTCAAACCTTAATCTTGGTAATACCAACATTAATCTTGGTAATTCGAACTTTAATCTAGGTAATACCAACTTTAATCTTGGTAATTCAAACTTTAATCTTGGTAATTCAAACTCTATTCTTGGTAATTCAAACTTTAATCTTGGTAATTCAAACCTTAATTTTGGTAATTCAAACTTTAATCTTGGTAATTCAAACTTTAATCTTGGTAATTCAAACTTTAATCTAGGTAATACCAACTTTAATCTTGGTAATTCAAACAATAGTCTTGGTAATTCAAACTTTAATATTGGTAATTCAAACTTTAATCTATGTAATACCAACTTTAATCTTGGTAATTCAAACTGTAATCTTGGTAATACCAACTTTATTCTTGGTAATACCAACTTTAATCTTGGTAATACCAACATTAATCTTGGTAATTCAAACTTTAATCTTGGTAATACCAACTTTAATCTTGGTAATTCAAACTTTAATCTTGGTAATACCAACTTTAATCTTAGTAGGTAATTCAAATTTTAATCTAGGTAATTCAAACTTTATTCTTGGTAATACGAACTTTAATCTAGGTAATTCAAACTTTAATCAAGGTAATACCAACATTAATCTTGGTAATACCAACTTTAATCTTGGTAATTCAAACTTTAATCTTGGTAATTCAAACTTTAGTCTTGGTAATTTAAACATTAATATTGGTAATTCAAACTTTAATATAGGTAATACCAACTTTAATCTTGCTAATTCAAACATTACTCTTGGTAATACCAACATTAATCTTGGTAATTCTAACTTTATTCTTGGTAATTCAAACTTTAATCTTGGTAATACCAACTTTAATCTTGGTAATTCAAACTTTAGTCTTGGTAATTCAAACTTTAATATTGGTAATTCAAACTTTAATCTAGGTAATACCAACGTTAATCTTGGTTATTCAAACTTTAATCTTGGTAATACCAACTTTAATCCTGGTAATTCAAACTTTAATCTAGGTAATACCAACTTTCATCTTGGTAATTCAAACTTTAATCTTGGTAATACCAACTTTATTCTTGGTAATACCAACTTTAATCTTGGTAATACCAACTTTAGTCTTGGTAATTCAAACTTTAATCTTGGTAATACCAACTTTAATCTTGGTAATTCAAACTTTAATCTTGGTAATACCAACTTTAATCTTAGTAGGTAATTCAAATTTTAATCTAGGTAATTCGAACTTTATTCTTGGTAATACGAACTTTAATCTAGGTAATTCAAACTTTAATCAAGGTAATACCAACATTAATCTTGGTAATACCAACTTTAATCTTGGTAATTCAAACTTTAATCTTGGTAATTCAAACTTTAGTCTTGGTAATTTAAACTTAAATATTGGTAATTCAAACTTTAATCTAGATAATACCAACTTTATTCTTGGTAATTCAAACTTTATTCTTGATAATACCAACCTTAATCTTGGTAATTCAAACTTTAATCTTAGTAATTCAAACTTTAATCTAGGTAATACCAACTTTAATCTTGGTAATTCAAACCTTAATCTTGGTAATACCAACATTAATCTTGGTAATTCGAAATTTAATCTAGGTAATACCAACTTTAATCTTGGTAATTCAAACTTTAATCTTGGTAATTCAAACTCTATTCTTGGTAATTCAAACTTTAATCTTGGTAATTCAAACCTTAATTTTGGTAATTCAAACTTTAATCTTGGTAATTCAAACTTTAATCTTGGTAATTCAAACTTTAATCTAGGTAATACCAACTTTAATCTTGGTAATTCAAACTATAGTCTTGGTAATTCAAACTTTAATATTGGTAATTCAAACTTTAATCTATGTAATACCAACTTTAATCTTGGTAATTCAAACTGTAATCTTGGTAATACCAACTTTATTCTTGGTAATACCAACTTTAATCTTGGTAATACCAACATTAATCTTGGTAATTCAAACTTTAATCTTGGTAATACCAACTTTAATCTTGGTAATTCAAACTTTAATCTTGGTAATACCAACTTTAATCTTACTAGGTAATTCAAATTTTAATCTAGGTAATTCAAATTTTATTCTTGGTAATATGAACTTTAATCTTGGTAATACCAACTTTAATCTTGGTAATTCAAACTTTAATCTAGGTAATTCAAACTTTAATCTAGGTAATACCAACATTAATCTTGGTAATACCAACTTTAATCTTGGTAATTCAAACTTTAATCTTGGTAATTCAAACTTTAGTCTTGGAAATTTAAACTTTAATATTGGTAATTCAAACTTTAATCTAGGTAATACCAACTTTAATCTTGGTAATTCAAACTTTATTCTTTATAATACCAACTGTAATCTTGGTAATTCAAACTTTTATCTAGGTAATACCAACTTTAATCTTGGTAATTCAAACTTTAATCTTGGTAATTCAAACTTTAATCTTGGTAATTCAAACTTTAACATAGGTAATACCAACTTTAATCTTGCTAATTCAAACTTTAGTCTTGGTAATTCAAACTTTAATATTGGTAATTCAAACTTTAATCTAGGTAATACCAACGTTAATCTTGGTTATTCAAACTTTAATCTTGGTAATACCAACTTTAATCCTGGTAATTCAAACTTTAATCTAGGTAATACCAACTTTCATCTTGGTAATTCAAACTTTAATCTTGGTAATACCAACTTTAGTCTTGGTAATTCAAACTTTAATCTTGGTAATACCAACTTTAATCTTGGTAATTCAAACTTTAATCTTGGTAATACCAACTTTAATCTTAGTAGGTAATTCAAATTTTAATCTAGGTAATTCAAACTTTATTCTTGGTAATACGAACTTTAATCTAGGTAATTCAAACTTTAATCAAGGTAATACCAACATTAATCTTGGTAATACCAACTTTAATCTTGGTAATTCAAACTTTAATCTTGGTAATTCAAACTTTAGTCTTGGTAATTTAAACTTTAATATTGGTAATTCAAACTTTAATATAGGTAATACCAACTTTAATCTTGCTAATTCAAACATTACTCTTGGTAATACCAACATTAATCTTGGTAATTCTAACTTTATTCTTGGTAATTCAAACTTTAATCTTGGTAATACCAACTTTAATCTTGGTAATTCAAACTTTAGTCTTGGTAATTCAAACTTTAATATTGGTAATTCAAACTTTAATCTAGGTAATACCAACGTTAATCTTGGTTATTCAAACTTTAATCTTGGTAATACCAACTTTGATCCTGGTAATTCAAACTTTAATCTTGGTAATACCAACTTTCATCTTGGTAATTCAAACTTTAATCTTGGTAATACCAACTTTATTCTTGGTAATACCAACTTTAATCTTGGTAATACCAACATTAGTCTTGGTAATTCAAACTTTAATCTTGGTAATACCAACTTTAATCTTAGTAGGTAATTCAAATTTTAATCTAGGTAATTCAAACTTTATTTTTGGTAATACGAACTTTAATCTAGGTAATTCAAACTTTAATCAAGGTAATACCAACATTAATCTTGGTAATACCAACTTTAATCTTGGTAATTCAAACTTTAATCTTGGTAATTCAAACTTTAGTCTTGGTAATTTAAACTTTAATATTGGTAATTCAAACTTTAATCTAGATAATACCAACTTTAATCTTGGTAATTCAAACTTTATTCTTGATAATACCAACCTTAATCTTGGTAATTCAAACTTTAATCTTAGTAATTCAAACTTTAATCTAGGTAATACCAACTTTAATCTTGGTAATTCAAACCTTAATCTTGGTAATACCAACATTAATCTTGGTAATTCGAACTTTAATCTAGGTAATACCAACTTTAATCTTGGTAATTCAAACTTTAATCTTGGTAATTCAAACTCTATTCTTGGTAATTCAAACTTTAATCTTGGTAATTCAAACCTTAATTTTGGTAATTCAAACTTTAATCTTGGTAATTCAAACTTTAATCTTGGTAATTCAAACTTTAATCTAGGTAATACCAACGTTAATCTTGGTAATTCAAACTATAGTCTTGGTAATTCAAACTTTAACATTGGTAATTCAAACTTTAATCTATGTAATACCAACTTTAATCTTGGTAATTCAAACTGTAATCTTGGTAATACCAACTTTATTCTTGGTAATACCAACTTTAATCTTGGTAATACCAACATTAATCTTGGTAATTCAAACTTTAATCTTGGTAATACCAACTTTAATCTTGGTAATTCAAACTTTAATCTTGGTAATACCAACTTTAATCTTAGTAGGTAATTCAAATTTTAATCTAGGTAATTCAAACTTTATTCTTGGTAATACGAACTTTAATCTAGGTAATTCAAACTTTAATCAAGGTAATACCAACATTAATCTTGGTAATACCAACTTTAATCTTGGTAATTCAAACTTTAATCTTGGTAATTCAAACTTTAGTCTTGGTAATTTAAACATTAATATTGGTAATTCAAACTTTAATATAGGTAATACCAACTTTAATCTTGCTAATTCAAACATTACTCTTGGTAATACCAACATTAATCTTGGTAATTCTAACTTTATTCTTGGTAATTCAAACTTTAATCTTGGTAATACCAACTTTAATCTTGGTAATTCAAACTTTAGTCTTGGTAATTCAAACTTTAATATTGGTAATTCAAACTTTAATCTAGGTAATACCAACGTTAATCTTGGTTATTCAAACTTTAATCTTGGTAATACCAACTTTAATCCTGGTAATTCAAACTTTAATCTAGGTAATACCAACTTTCATCTTGGTAATTCAAACTTTAATCTTGGTAATACCAACTTTATTCTTGGTAATACCAACTTTAATCTTGGTAATACCAACTTTAGTCTTGGTAATTCAAACTTTAATCTTGGTAATACCAACTTTAATCTTGGTAATTCAAACTTTAATCTTGGTAATACCAACTTTAATCTTAGTAGGTAATTCAAATTTTAATCTAGGTAATTCAAACTTTATTCTTGGTAATACGAACTTTAATCTAGGTAATTCAAACTTTAATCAAGGTAATACCAACATTAATCTTGGTAATACCAACTTTAATCTTGGTAATTCAAACTTTAATCTTGGTAATTCAAACTTTAGTCTTGGTAATTCAAACTTTAATATTGGTAATTCAAACTTTAATCTAGGTAATACCAAAGTTAATCTTGGTTATTCAAACTTTAATCTTGGTAATACCAACTTTGATCCTGGTAATTCAAACTTTAATCTTGGTAATACCAACTTTCATCTTGGTAATTCAAACTTTAATCTTGGTAATACCAACTTTATTCTTGGTAATACCAACTTTAATCTTGGTAATACCAACTTTAGTCTTGGTAATTCAAACTTTAATCTTGGTAATACCAACTTTAATCTTAGTAGGTAATTCAAATTTTAATCTAGGTAATTCAAACTTTATTTTTGGTAATACGAACTTTAATCTAGGTAATTCAAACTTTAATCAAGGTAATACCAACATTAATCTTGGTAATACCAACTTTAATCTTGGTAATTCAAACTTTAATCTTGGTAATTCATACTTTAGTCTTGGTAATTCAAACTTTATTCTTGATAATACCAACCTTAATCTTGGTAATTCAAACTTTAATCTTAGTAATTCAAACTTTAATCTAGGTAATACCAACTTTAATCTTGGTAATTCAAACCTTAATCTTGGTAATACCAACATTAATCTTGGTAATTCGAACTTTAATCTAGGTAATACCAACTTTAATCTTGGTAATTCAAACGTTAATCTTGGTAATTCAAACTCTATTCTTGGTAATTCAAACTTTAATCTTGGTAATTCAAACCTTAATTTTGGTAATTCAAACTTTAATCTTGGTAATTCAAACTTTAATCTTGGTAATTCAAACTTTAATCTAGGTAATACCAACATTAATCTTGGTAATTCAAACTATAGTCTTGGTAATTCAAACTTTAACATTGGTAATTCAAACTTTAATCTATGTAATACCAACTTTAATCTTGGTAATTCAAACTGTAATCTTGGTAATACCAACTTTATTCTTGGTAATACCAACTTTAATCTTGGTAATACCAACATTAATCTTGGTAATTCAAACTTTAATCTTGGTAATACCAACTTTAATCTTGGTAATTCAAACTTTAATCTTGGTAATACCAACTTTAATCTTAGTAGGTAATTCAAATTTTAATCTAGGTAATTCAAACTTTTTTCTTGGTAATACGAACTTTAATCTAGGTAATTCAAACTTTAATCAAGGTAATACCAACATTAATCTTGGTAATACCAACTTTAATCTTGGTAATTCAAACTTTAATCTTAGTAATTCAAACTTTAGTCTTGGTAATTTAAACATTAATATTGGTAATTCAAACTTTAATATAGGTAATACCAACTTTAATCTTGCTAATTCAAACATTACTCTTGGTAATACCAACATTAATCTTGGTAATTCTAACTTTATTCTTGGTAATTCAAACTTTAATCTTGGTAATACCAACTTTAATCTTGGTAATTCAAACTTTAGTCTTGGTAATTCAAACTTTAATATTGGTAATTCAAACTTTAATCTAGGTAATACCAACGTTAATCTTGGTTATTCAAACTTTAATCTTGGTAATACCAACTTTAATCCTGGTAATTCAAACTTTAATCTAGGTAATACCAACTTTCATCTTGGTAATTCAAACTTTAATCTTGGTAATACCAACTTTATTCTTGGTAATACCAACTTTAATCTTGGTAATACCAACTTTAGTCTTGGTAATTCAAACTTTAATCTTGGTAATACCAACTTTAATCTTGGTAATTCAAACTTTAATCTTGGTAATACCAACTTTAATCTTAGTAGGTAATTCAAATTTTAATCTAGGTAATTCAAACTTTATTCTTGGTAATACGAACTTTAATCTAGGTAATTCAAACTTTAATCAAGGTAATACCAACATTAATCTTGGTAATACCAACTTTAATCTTGGTAATTCAAACTTTAATCTTGGTAATTCAAACTTTAGTCTTGGTAATTTAAACTTTAATATTGGTAATTCAAACTTTAATCTTGATAATACCAACTTTAATCTTGGTAATTCAAACTTTATTCTTGATAATACCAACCTTAAACTTGGTAATTCAAACTTTAATCTTAGTAATTCAAACTTTAATCTAGGTAATACCAACTTTATTCTTGGTAATTCAAACCTTAATCTTGGTAATACCAACATTAATCTTGGTAATTCGAAATTTAATCTAGGTAATACCAACTTTAATCTTGGTAATTCAAACTTTAATCTTGGTAATTCAAACTCTATTCTTGGTAATTCAAACTTTAATCTTGGTAATTCAAACCTTAATTTTGGTAATTCAAACTTTAATCTTGGTAATTCAAACTTTAATCTTGGTAATTCAAACTTTAATCTAGGTAATACCAACTTTAATCTTGGTAATTCAAACTATAGTCTTGGTAATTCAAACTTTAATATTGGTAATTCAAACTTTAATCTATGAAATACCAACTTTAATCTTGGTAATTCAAACTGTAATCTTGGTAATACCAACTTTATTCTTGGTAATACCAACTTTAATCTTGGTAATACCAACATTAATCTTGGTAATTCAAACTTTAATCTTGGTAATACCAAATTTAATCTTGGTAATTCAAACTTTAATCTTGGTAATACCAACTTTAATCTTACTAGGTAATTCAAATTTTAATCTAGGTAATTCAAATTTTATTCTTGGTAATATGAACTTTAATCTTGGTAATACCAACTTTAATCTTGGTAATTCAAACTTTAATCTAGGTAATTCAAACTTTAATCTAGGTAATACCAACATTAATCTTGGTAATACCAACTTTAATCTTGGTAATTCAAACTTTAATCTTGGTAATTCAAACTTTAGTCTTGGAAATTTAAACTTTAATATTGGTAATTCAAACTTTAATCTAGGTAATACCAACTTTAATCTTGGTAATTCAAACTTTATTCTTTATAATACCAACTGTAATCTTGGTAATTCAAACTTTTATCTAGGAAATACCAACTTTAATCTTGGTAATTCAAACTTTAATCTTTGTAATTCAAACTTTAATCTTGGTAATTCAAACTTTAGTCTTGGTAATACGAACTTTAATCTAGGTAATTCAAACTTTAATCAAGGTAATACCAACATTAATCTTGGTAATACCAACTTTAATCTTGGTAATTCAAACTTTAATCTTGGTAATTCAAACTTTAGTCTTGGTAATTTAAACATTAATATTGGTAATTCAAACTTTAATATAGGTAATACCAACTTTAATCTTGCTAATTCAAACATTACTCTTGGTAATACCAACATTAATCTTGGTAATTCTAACTTTATTCTTGGTAATTCAAACTTTAATCTTGGTAATACCAACTTTAATCTTGGTAATTCAAACTTTAGTCTTGGTAATTCAAACTTTAATATTGGTAATTCAAACTTTAATCTAGGTAATACCAACGTTAATCTTGGTTATTCAAACTTTAATCTTGGTAATACCAACTTTAATCCTGGTAATTCAAACTTTAATCTAGGTAATACCAACTTTCATCTTGGTAATTCAAACTTTAATCTTGGTAATACCAACTTTATTCTTGGTAATACCAACTTTAATCTTGGTAATACCAACTTTAGTCTTGGTAATTCAAACTTTAATCTTGGTAATACCAACTTTAATCTTGGTAATTCAAACTTTAATCTTGGTAATACCAACTTTAATCTTGGTAATTCAAACTTTATTCTTGGTAATACGAACTTTAATCTAGGTAATTCAAACTTTAATCAAGGTAATACCAACATTAATCTTGGTAATACCAACTTTAATCTTGGTAATTCAAACTTTAATCTTGGTAATTCAAACTTTAGTCTTGGTAATTTAAACTTTAATATTGGTAATTCAAACTTTAATCTAGATAATACCAACTTTATTCTTGGTAATTCAAACTTTATTCTTGATAATACCAACCTTAATCTTGGTAATTCAAACTTTAATCTTAGTAATTCAAACTTTAATCTAGGTAATACCAACTTTAATCTTGGTAATTCAAACCTTAATCTTGGTAATACCAACATTAATCTTGGTAATTCGAAATTTAATCTAGGTAATACCAACTTTAATCTTGGTAATTCAAACTTTAATCTTGGTAATTCAAACTCTATTCTTGGTAATTCAAACTTTAATCTTGGTAATTCAAACCTTAATTTTGGTAATTCAAACTTTAATCTTGGTAATTCAAACTTTAATCTTGGTAATTCAAACTTTAATCTAGGTAATACCAACTTTAATCTTGGTAATTCAAACTATAGTCTTGGTAATTCAAACTTTAATATTGGTAATTCAAACTTTAATCTATGTAATACCAACTTTAATCTTGGTAATTCAAACTGTAATCTTGGTAATACCAACTTTATTCTTGGTAATACCAACTTTAATCTTGGTAATACCAACATTAATCTTGGTAATTCAAACTTTAATCTTGGTAATACCAACTTTAATCTTGGTAATTCAAACTTTAATCTTGGTAATACCAACTTTAATCTTACTAGGTAATTCAAATTTTAATCTAGGTAATTCAAATTTTATTCTTGGTAATATGAACTTTAATCTTGGTAATACCAACTTTAATCTTGGTAATTCAAACTTTAATCTAGGTAATTCAAACTTTAATCTAGGTAATACCAACATTAATCTTGGTAATACCAACTTTAATCTTGGTAATTCAAACTTTAATCTTGGTAATTCAAACTTTAGTCTTGGAAATTTAAACTTTAATATTGGTAATTCAAACTTTAATCTAGGTAATACCAACTTTAATCTTGGTAATTCAAACTTTATTCTTTATAATACCAACTGTAATCTTGGTAATTCAAACTTTTATCTAGGTAATACCAACTTTAATCTTGGTAATTCAAACTTTAATCTTGGTAATTCAAACTTTAATCTTGGTAATTCAAACTTTAACATAGGTAATACCAACTTTAATCTTGCTAATTCAAACTTTAGTCTTGGTAATTCAAACTTTAATATTGGTAATTCAAACTTTAATCTAGGTAATACCAACGTTAATCTTGGTTATTCAAACTTTAATCTTGGTAATACCAACTTTAATCCTGGTAATTCAAACTTTAATCTAGGTAATACCAACTTTCATCTTGGTAATTCAAACTTTAATCTTGGTAATACCAACTTTAGTCTTGGTAATTCAAACTTTAATCTTGGTAATACCAACTTTAATCTTGGTAATTCAAACTTTAATCTTGGTAATACCAACTTTAATCTTAGTAGGTAATTCAAATTTTAATCTAGGTAATTCAAACTTTATTCTTGGTAATACGAACTTTAATCTAGGTAATTCAAACTTTAATCAAGGTAATACCAACATTAATCTTGGTAATACCAACTTTAATCTTGGTAATTCAAACTTTAATCTTGGTAATTCAAACTTTAGTCTTGGTAATTTAAACTTTAATATTGGTAATTCAAACTTTAATATAGGTAATACCAACTTTAATCTTGCTAATTCAAACATTACTCTTGGTAATACCAACATTAATCTTGGTAATTCTAACTTTATTCTTGGTAATTCAAACTTTAATCTTGGTAATACCAACTTTAATCTTGGTAATTCAAACTTTAGTCTTGGTAATTCAAACTTTAATATTGGTAATTCAAACTTTAATCTAGGTAATACCAACGTTAATCTTGGTTATTCAAACTTTAATCTTGGTAATACCAACTTTGATCCTGGTAATTCAAACTTTAATCTTGGTAATACCAACTTTCATCTTGGTAATTCAAACTTTAATCTTGGTAATACCAACTTTATTCTTGGTAATACCAACTTTAATCTTGGTAATACCAACATTAGTCTTGGTAATTCAAACTTTAATCTTGGTAATACCAACTTTAATCTTAGTAGGTAATTCAAATTTTAATCTAGGTAATTCAAACTTTATTTTTGGTAATACGAACTTTAATCTAGGTAATTCAAACTTTAATCAAGGTAATACCAACATTAATCTTGGTAATACCAACTTTAATCTTGGTAATTCAAACTTTAATCTTGGTAATTCAAACTTTAGTCTTGGTAATTTAAACTTTAATATTGGTAATTCAAACTTTAATCTAGATAATACCAACTTTAATCTTGGTAATTCAAACTTTATTCTTGATAATACCAACCTTAATCTTGGTAATTCAAACTTTAATCTTAGTAATTCAAACTTTAATCTAGGTAATACCAACTTTAATCTTGGTAATTCAAACCTTAATCTTGGTAATACCAACATTAATCTTGGTAATTCGAACTTTAATCTAGGTAATACCAACTTTAATCTTGGTAATTCAAACTTTAATCTTGGTAATTCAAACTCTATTCTTGGTAATTCAAACTTTAATCTTGGTAATTCAAACCTTAATTTTGGTAATTCAAACTTTAATCTTGGTAATTCAAACTTTAATCTTGGTAATTCAAACTTTAATCTAGGTAATACCAACGTTAATCTTGGTAATTCAAACTATAGTCTTGGTAATTCAAACTTTAACATTGGTAATTCAAACTTTAATCTATGTAATACCAACTTTAATCTTGGTAATTCAAACTGTAATCTTGGTAATACCAACTTTATTCTTGGTAATACCAACTTTAATCTTGGTAATACCAACATTAATCTTGGTAATTCAAACTTTAATCTTGGTAATACCAACTTTAATCTTGGTAATTCAAACTTTAATCTTGGTAATACCAACTTTAATCTTAGTAGGTAATTCAAATTTTAATCTAGGTAATTCAAACTTTATTCTTGGTAATACGAACTTTAATCTAGGTAATTCAAACTTTAATCAAGGTAATACCAACATTAATCTTGGTAATACCAACTTTAATCTTGGTAATTCAAACTTTAATCTTGGTAATTCAAACTTTAGTCTTGGTAATTTAAACATTAATATTGGTAATTCAAACTTTAATATAGGTAATACCAACTTTAATCTTGCTAATTCAAACATTACTCTTGGTAATACCAACATTAATCTTGGTAATTCTAACTTTATTCTTGGTAATTCAAACTTTAATCTTGGTAATACCAACTTTAATCTTGGTAATTCAAACTTTAGTCTTGGTAATTCAAACTTTAATATTGGTAATTCAAACTTTAATCTAGGTAATACCAACGTTAATCTTGGTTATTCAAACTTTAATCTTGGTAATACCAACTTTAATCCTGGTAATTCAAACTTTAATCTAGGTAATACCAACTTTCATCTTGGTAATTCAAACTTTAATCTTGGTAATACCAACTTTATTCTTGGTAATACCAACTTTAATCTTGGTAATACCAACTTTAGTCTTGGTAATTCAAACTTTAATCTTGGTAATACCAACTTTAATCTTGGTAATTCAAACTTTAATCTTGGTAATACCAACTTTAATCTTAGTAGGTAATTCAAATTTTAATCTAGGTAATTCAAACTTTATTCTTGGTAATACGAACTTTAATCTAGGTAATTCAAACTTTAATCAAGGTAATACCAACATTAATCTTGGTAATACCAACTTTAATCTTGGTAATTCAAACTTTAATCTTGGTAATTCAAACTTTAGTCTTGGTAATTCAAACTTTAATATTGGTAATTCAAACTTTAATCTAGGTAATACCAAAGTTAATCTTGGTTATTCAAACTTTAATCTTGGTAATACCAACTTTGATCCTGGTAATTCAAACTTTAATCTTGGTAATACCAACTTTCATCTTGGTAATTCAAACTTTAATCTTGGTAATACCAACTTTATTCTTGGTAATACCAACTTTAATCTTGGTAATACCAACTTTAGTCTTGGTAATTCAAACTTTAATCTTGGTAATACCAACTTTAATCTTAGTAGGTAATTCAAATTTTAATCTAGGTAATTCAAACTTTATTTTTGGTAATACGAACTTTAATCTAGGTAATTCAAACTTTAATCAAGGTAATACCAACATTAATCTTGGTAATACCAACTTTAATCTTGGTAATTCAAACTTTAATCTTGGTAATTCATACTTTAGTCTTGGTAATTCAAACTTTATTCTTGATAATACCAACCTTAATCTTGGTAATTCAAACTTTAATCTTAGTAATTCAAACTTTAATCTAGGTAATACCAACTTTAATCTTGGTAATTCAAACCTTAATCTTGGTAATACCAACATTAATCTTGGTAATTCGAACTTTAATCTAGGTAATACCAACTTTAATCTTGGTAATTCAAACGTTAATCTTGGTAATTCAAACTCTATTCTTGGTAATTCAAACTTTAATCTTGGTAATTCAAACCTTAATTTTGGTAATTCAAACTTTAATCTTGGTAATTCAAACTTTAATCTTGGTAATTCAAACTTTAATCTAGGTAATACCAACATTAATCTTGGTAATTCAAACTATAGTCTTGGTAATTCAAACTTTAACATTGGTAATTCAAACTTTAATCTATGTAATACCAACTTTAATCTTGGTAATTCAAACTGTAATCTTGGTAATACCAACTTTATTCTTGGTAATACCAACTTTAATCTTGGTAATACCAACATTAATCTTGGTAATTCAAACTTTAATCTTGGTAATACCAACTTTAATCTTGGTAATTCAAACTTTAATCTTGGTAATACCAACTTTAATCTTAGTAGGTAATTCAAATTTTAATCTAGGTAATTCAAACTTTTTTCTTGGTAATACGAACTTTAATCTAGGTAATTCAAACTTTAATCAAGGTAATACCAACATTAATCTTGGTAATACCAACTTTAATCTTGGTAATTCAAACTTTAATCTTAGTAATTCAAACTTTAGTCTTGGTAATTTAAACATTAATATTGGTAATTCAAACTTTAATATAGGTAATACCAACTTTAATCTTGCTAATTCAAACATTACTCTTGGTAATACCAACATTAATCTTGGTAATTCTAACTTTATTCTTGGTAATTCAAACTTTAATCTTGGTAATACCAACTTTAATCTTGGTAATTCAAACTTTAGTCTTGGTAATTCAAACTTTAATATTGGTAATTCAAACTTTAATCTAGGTAATACCAACGTTAATCTTGGTTATTCAAACTTTAATCTTGGTAATACCAACTTTAATCCTGGTAATTCAAACTTTAATCTAGGTAATACCAACTTTCATCTTGGTAATTCAAACTTTAATCTTGGTAATTCAAACTTTAATCTAGGTAATTCAAACTTTAATCTAGGTAATACCAACATTAATCTTGGTAATACCAACTTTAATCTTGGTAATTCAAACTTTAATCTTGGTAATTCAAACTTTAGTCTTGGAAATTTAAACTTTAATATTGGTAATTCAAACTTTAATCTAGGTAATACCAACTTTAATCTTGGTAATTCAAACTTTATTCTTTATAATACTAACTGTAATCTTGGTAATTCAAACTTTTATCTAGGTAATACCAACTTTAATCTTGGTAATTCAAACTTTAATCTTGGTAATTCAAACTTTAATCTTGGTAATTCAAACTTTAGTCTTGGTAATTTAAACTTTAATATTGGTAATTCAAACTTTAATCTAGGTAATACCAACTTTAATCTTTGTAATTCAAACTTTATTCTTGATAATACCAACTGTAATCTTGGTAATTCAAACTTTAATCTAGGTAATACCAACTTTAATCTTGGTAATTCAAACTTTAATCTTGGTAATTCAAACTTTATTCTTGTTAAATCAAACTTTAATCTTGGTAATTCAAACTTTATTCTTGGTAATTCAAATACTAATCTTGGAAATTCAAACTTTAATCTTGGTAAATGCCAACATTAATCTTGGTAATTCAAACTTTATTCTTGGTAATACCAACATTGATCTTGGTAATTCAAACTTTAATCTTGGTAATTCAAACTTTAATCTTGGTAATTCAAACCTTAATCTTCGTAATTCAAACCTTAATCTTGGTAATTCAAACTTTAATCTTGGTAATACCAACATTAATTTTAGTAATTCAAACTTTACTTTTGGTAATACCAACATCAGTCTTGGTAATTCAAACTTTATTCTTGGTAATACCAACATTAATCTTGGTAATTCAAACTTTAGTCTTGGTAATTTAAACATTAATATTGGTAATTCAAACTTTAATATAGGTAATACCAACTTTAATCTTGCTAATTCAAACATTACTCTTGGTAATACCAACATTAATCTTGGTAATTCTAACTTTATTCTTGGTAATTCAAACTTTAATCTTGGAAATACCAACCTTAATCTTGGTAATTCAAACTTTAATCTTAGTAATTCAAACTTTAATCTAGGTAATACCAACTTTAATCTTGGTAATTCAAACCTTAATCTTGGTAATACCAACATTAATCTTAGTAATTCAAACTTTAATCTAGGTAATACCAACTTTAATCTTGGTAATTCAAACCTTAATCTTGGTAATACCAACATTAATCATGGTAATTCGAACTTTAATCTAGGTAATACCAACTTTAATCTTGGTAATTCGAACTTTAATCTTGGTAATTCAAACTCTATTCTTGGTAATTCAAACTTTAATCTTGGTAATTCAAACCTTAATTTTGGTAATTCAAACTTTAATCTTGGTAATTCAAACTTTAATCTAGGTAATACCAACTTTAATCTTGGTAATTCAAACAATAGTCTTGGTAATTCAAACTTTAATATTGGTAATTCAAACTTTAATCTATGTAATACCAACTTTAATCTTGGTAATTCAAACTGTAATCTTGGTAATACCAACTTTATTCTTGGTAATACCAACTTTAATCTTGGTAATACCAACATTAATCTTGGTAATTCAAACTTTAATCTTGGTAATACCAACTTTAATCTTGGTAATTCAAACTTTAATCTTGGTAATACCAACTTTAATCTTACTAGGTAATTCAAATTTTAATCTAGGTAATTCAAACTTTATTCTTGGTAATACGAACTTTAATCTAGGTAATTCAAACTTTAATCAAGGTAATACCAACATTAATCTTGGTAATACCAACTTTAATCTTGGTAATTCAAACTTTAATCTTGGTAATTCAAACTTTAGTCTTGGTAATTTAAACATTAATATTGGTAATTCAAACTTTAATATAGGTAATACCAACTTTAATCTTGCTAATTCAAACATTACTCTTGGTAATACCAACATTAATCTTGGTAATTCTAACTTTATTCTTGGTAATTCAAACTTTAATCTTGGTAATACCAACTTTAATCTTGGTAATTCAAACTTTAGTCTTGGTAATTCAAACTTTAATATTGGTAATTCAAACTTTAATCTAGGTAATACCAACGTTAATCTTGGTTATTCAAACTTTAATCTTGGTAATACCAACTTTAATCCTGGTAATTCAAACTTTAATCTAGGTAATACCAACTTTCATCTTGGTAATTCAAACTTTAATCTTGGTAATACCAACTTTATTCTTGGTAATACCAACTTTAATCTTGGTAATACCAACTTTAGTCTTGGTAATTCAAACTTTAATCTTGGTAATACCAACTTTAATCTTGGTAATTCAAACTTTAATCTTGGTAATACCAACTTTAATCTTAGTAGGTAATTCAAATTTTAATCTAGGTAATTCAAACTTTATTCTTGGTAATACGAACTTTAATTTAGGTAATTCAAACTTTAATCAAGGTAATACCAACATTAATCTTGGTAATACCAACTTTAATCTTGGTAATTCAAACTTTAATCTTGGTAATTCAAACTTTAGTCTTGGTAATTTAAACTTTAATATTGGTAATTCAAACTTTAATCTAGATAATACCAACTTTAATCTTGGTAATTCAAACTTTATTCTTGATAATACCAACCTTAATCTTGGTAATTCAAACTTTAATCTTAGTAATTCAAACTTTAATCTAGGTAATACCAACTTTAATCTTGGTAATTCAAACCTTAATCTTGGTAATACCAACATTAATCTTGGTAATTCGAACTTTAATCTAGGTAATACCAACTTTAATCTTGGTAATTCAAACTTTAATCTTGGTAATTCAAACTCTATTCTTGGTAATTCAAACTTTAATCTTGGTAATTCAAACCTTAATTTTGGTAATTCAAACTTTAATCTTGGTAATTCAAACTTTAATCTTGGTAATTCAAACTTTAATCTAGGTAATACCAACTTTAATCTTGGTAATTCAAACAATAGTCTTGGTAATTCAAACTTTAATATTGGTAATTCAAACTTTAATCTATGTAATACCAACTTTAATCTTGGTAATTCAAACTGTAATCTTGGTAATACCAACTTTATTCTTGGTAATACCAACTTTAATCTTGGTAATACCAACATTAATCTTGGTAATTCAAACTTTAATCTTGGTAATACCAACTTTAATCTTGGTAATTCAAACTTTAATCTTGGTAATACCAACTTTAATCTTAGTAGGTAATTCAAATTTTAATCTAGGTAATTCAAACTTTATTCTTGGTAATACGAACTTTAATCTAGGTAATTCAAACTTTAATCAAGGTAATACCAACATTAATCTTGGTAATACCAACTTTAATCTTGGTAATTCAAACTTTAATCTTGGTAATTCAAACTTTAGTCTTGGTAATTTAAACATTAATATTGGTAATTCAAACTTTAATATAGGTAATACCAACTTTAATCTTGCTAATTCAAACATTACTCTTGGTAATACCAACATTAATCTTGGTAATTCTAACTTTATTCTTGGTAATTCAAACTTTAATCTTGGTAATACCAACTTTAATCTTGGTAATTCAAACTTTAGTCTTGGTAATTCAAACTTTAATATTGGTAATTCAAACTTTAATCTAGGTAATACCAACGTTAATCTTGGTTATTCAAACTTTAATCTTGGTAATACCAACTTTAATCCTGGTAATTCAAACTTTAATCTAGGTAATACCAACTTTCATCTTGGTAATTCAAACTTTAATCTTGGTAATACCAACTTTATTCTTGGTAATACCAACTTTAATCTTGGTAATACCAACTTTAGTCTTGGTAATTCAAACTTTAATCTTGGTAATACCAACTTTAATCTTGGTAATTCAAACTTTAATCTTGGTAATACCAACTTTAATCTTAGTAGGTAATTCAAATTTTAATCTAGGTAATTCGAACTTTATTCTTGGTAATACGAACTTTAATCTAGGTAATTCAAACTTTAATCAAGGTAATACCAACATTAATCTTGGTAATACCAACTTTAATCTTGGTAATTCAAACTTTAATCTTGGTAATTCAAACTTTAGTCTTGGTAATTTAAACTTAAATATTGGTAATTCAAACTTTAATCTAGATAATACCAACTTTATTCTTGGTAATTCAAACTTTATTCTTGATAATACCAACCTTAATCTTGGTAATTCAAACTTTAATCTTAGTAATTCAAACTTTAATCTAGGTAATACCAACTTTAATCTTGGTAATTCAAACCTTAATCTTGGTAATACCAACATTAATCTTGGTAATTCGAAATTTAATCTAGGTAATACCAACTTTAATCTTGGTAATTCAAACTTTAATCTTGGTAATTCAAACTCTATTCTTGGTAATTCAAACTTTAATCTTGGTAATTCAAACCTTAATTTTGGTAATTCAAACTTTAATCTTGGTAATTCAAACTTTAATCTTGGTAATTCAAACTTTAATCTAGGTAATACCAACTTTAATCTTGGTAATTCAAACTATAGTCTTGGTAATTCAAACTTTAATATTGGTAATTCAAACTTTAATCTATGTAATACCAACTTTAATCTTGGTAATTCAAACTGTAATCTTGGTAATACCAACTTTATTCTTGGTAATACCAACTTTAATCTTGGTAATACCAACATTAATCTTGGTAATTCAAACTTTAATCTTGGTAATACCAACTTTAATCTTGGTAATTCAAACTTTAATCTTGGTAATACCAACTTTAATCTTACTAGGTAATTCAAATTTTAATCTAGGTAATTCAAATTTTATTCTTGGTAATATGAACTTTAATCTTGGTAATACCAACTTTAATCTTGGTAATTCAAACTTTAATCTAGGTAATTCAAACTTTAATCTAGGTAATACCAACATTAATCTTGGTAATACCAACTTTAATCTTGGTAATTCAAACTTTAATCTTGGTAATTCAAACTTTAGTCTTGGAAATTTAAACTTTAATATTGGTAATTCAAACTTTAATCTAGGTAATACCAACTTTAATCTTGGTAATTCAAACTTTATTCTTTATAATACCAACTGTAATCTTGGTAATTCAAACTTTTATCTAGGTAATACCAACTTTAATCTTGGTAATTCAAACTTTAATCTTGGTAATTCAAACTTTAATCTTGGTAATTCAAACTTTAACATAGGTAATACCAACTTTAATCTTGCTAATTCAAACTTTAGTCTTGGTAATTCAAACTTTAATATTGGTAATTCAAACTTTAATCTAGGTAATACCAACGTTAATCTTGGTTATTCAAACTTTAATCTTGGTAATACCAACTTTAATCCTGGTAATTCAAACTTTAATCTAGGTAATACCAACTTTCATCTTGGTAATTCAAACTTTAATCTTGGTAATACCAACTTTAGTCTTGGTAATTCAAACTTTAATCTTGGTAATACCAACTTTAATCTTGGTAATTCAAACTTTAATCTTGGTAATACCAACTTTAATCTTAGTAGGTAATTCAAATTTTAATCTAGGTAATTCAAACTTTATTCTTGGTAATACGAACTTTAATCTAGGTAATTCAAACTTTAATCAAGGTAATACCAACATTAATCTTGGTAATACCAACTTTAATCTTGGTAATTCAAACTTTAATCTTGGTAATTCAAACTTTAATATAGGTAATACCAACTTTAATCTTGCTAATTCAAACATTACTCTTGGTAATACCAACATTAATCTTGGTAATTCTAACTTTATTCTTGGTAATTCAAACTTTAATCTTGGTAATACCAACTTTAATCTTGGTAATTCAAACTTTAGTCTTGGTAATTCAAACTTTAATATTGGTAATTCAAACTTTAATCTAGGTAATACCAACGTTAATCTTGGTTATTCAAACTTTAATCTTGGTAATACCAACTTTGATCCTGGTAATTCAAACTTTAATCTTGGTAATACCAACTTTCATCTTGGTAATTCAAACTTTAATCTTGGTAATACCAACTTTATTCTTGGTAATACCAACTTTAATCTTGGTAATACCAACATTAGTCTTGGTAATTCAAACTTTAATCTTGGTAATACCAACTTTAATCTTAGTAGGTAATTCAAATTTTAATCTAGGTAATTCAAACTTTATTTTTGGTAATACGAACTTTAATCTAGGTAATTCAAACTTTAATCAAGGTAATACCAACATTAATCTTGGTAATACCAACTTTAATCTTGGTAATTCAAACTTTAATCTTGGTAATTCAAACTTTAGTCTTGGTAATTTAAACTTTAATATTGGTAATTCAAACTTTAATCTAGATAATACCAACTTTAATCTTGGTAATTCAAACTTTATTCTTGATAATACCAACCTTAATCTTGGTAATTCAAACTTTAATCTTAGTAATTCAAACTTTAATCTAGGTAATACCAACTTTAATCTTGGTAATTCAAACCTTAATCTTGGTAATACCAACATTAATCTTGGTAATTCGAACTTTAATCTAGGTAATACCAACTTTAATCTTGGTAATTCAAACTTTAATCTTGGTAATTCAAACTCTATTCTTGGTAATTCAAACTTTAATCTTGGTAATTCAAACCTTAATTTTGGTAATTCAAACTTTAATCTTGGTAATTCAAACTTTAATCTTGGTAATTCAAACTTTAATCTAGGTAATACCAACGTTAATCTTGGTAATTCAAACTATAGTCTTGGTAATTCAAACTTTAACATTGGTAATTCAAACTTTAATCTATGTAATACCAACTTTAATCTTGGTAATTCAAACTGTAATCTTGGTAATACCAACTTTATTCTTGGTAATACCAACTTTAATCTTGGTAATACCAACATTAATCTTGGTAATTCAAACTTTAATCTTGGTAATACCAACTTTAATCTTGGTAATTCAAACTTTAATCTTGGTAATACCAACTTTAATCTTAGTAGGTAATTCAAATTTTAATCTAGGTAATTCAAACTTTATTCTTGGTAATACGAACTTTAATCTAGGTAATTCAAACTTTAATCAAGGTAATACCAACATTAATCTTGGTAATACCAACTTTAATCTTGGTAATTCAAACTTTAATCTTGGTAATTCAAACTTTAGTCTTGGTAATTTAAACATTAATATTGGTAATTCAAACTTTAATATAGGTAATACCAACTTTAATCTTGCTAATTCAAACATTACTCTTGGTAATACCAACATTAATCTTGGTAATTCTAACTTTATTCTTGGTAATTCAAACTTTAATCTTGGTAATACCAACTTTAATCTTGGTAATTCAAACTTTAGTCTTGGTAATTCAAACTTTAATATTGGTAATTCAAACTTTAATCTAGGTAATACCAACGTTAATCTTGGTTATTCAAACTTTAATCTTGGTAATACCAACTTTAATCCTGGTAATTCAAACTTTAATCTAGGTAATACCAACTTTCATCTTGGTAATTCAAACTTTAATCTTGGTAATACCAACTTTATTCTTGGTAATACCAACTTTAATCTTGGTAATACCAACTTTAGTCTTGGTAATTCAAACTTTAATCTTGGTAATACCAACTTTAATCTTGGTAATTCAAACTTTAATCTTGGTAATACCAACTTTAATCTTAGTAGGTAATTCAAATTTTAATCTAGGTAATTCAAACTTTATTCTTGGTAATACGAACTTTAATCTAGGTAATTCAAACTTTAATCAAGGTAATACCAACATTAATCTTGGTAATACCAACTTTAATCTTGGTAATTCAAACTTTAATCTTGGTAATTCAAACTTTAGTCTTGGTAATTCAAACTTTAATATTGGTAATTCAAACTTTAATCTAGGTAATACCAAAGTTAATCTTGGTTATTCAAACTTTAATCTTGGTAATACCAACTTTGATCCTGGTAATTCAAACTTTAATCTTGGTAATACCAACTTTCATCTTGGTAATTCAAACTTTAATCTTGGTAATACCAACTTTATTCTTGGTAATACCAACTTTAATCTTGGTAATACCAACTTTAGTCTTGGTAATTCAAACTTTAATCTTGGTAATACCAACTTTAATCTTAGTAGGTAATTCAAATTTTAATCTAGGTAATTCAAACTTTATTTTTGGTAATACGAACTTTAATCTAGGTAATTCAAACTTTAATCAAGGTAATACCAACATTAATCTTGGTAATACCAACTTTAATCTTGGTAATTCAAACTTTAATCTTGGTAATTCATACTTTAGTCTTGGTAATTCAAACTTTATTCTTGATAATACCAACCTTAATCTTGGTAATTCAAACTTTAATCTTAGTAATTCAAACTTTAATCTAGGTAATACCAACTTTAATCTTGGTAATTCAAACCTTAATCTTGGTAATACCAACATTAATCTTGGTAATTCGAACTTTAATCTAGGTAATACCAACTTTAATCTTGGTAATTCAAACGTTAATCTTGGTAATTCAAACTCTATTCTTGGTAATTCAAACTTTAATCTTGGTAATTCAAACCTTAATTTTGGTAATTCAAACTTTAATCTTGGTAATTCAAACTTTAATCTTGGTAATTCAAACTTTAATCTAGGTAATACCAACATTAATCTTGGTAATTCAAACTATAGTCTTGGTAATTCAAACTTTAACATTGGTAATTCAAACTTTAATCTATGTAATACCAACTTTAATCTTGGTAATTCAAACTGTAATCTTGGTAATACCAACTTTATTCTTGGTAATACCAACTTTAATCTTGGTAATACCAACATTAATCTTGGTAATTCAAACTTTAATCTTGGTAATACCAACTTTAATCTTGGTAATTCAAACTTTAATCTTGGTAATACCAACTTTAATCTTAGTAGGTAATTCAAATTTTAATCTAGGTAATTCAAACTTTTTTCTTGGTAATACGAACTTTAATCTAGGTAATTCAAACTTTAATCAAGGTAATACCAACATTAATCTTGGTAATACCAACTTTAATCTTGGTAATTCAAACTTTAATCTTAGTAATTCAAACTTTAGTCTTGGTAATTTAAACATTAATATTGGTAATTCAAACTTTAATATAGGTAATACCAACTTTAATCTTGCTAATTCAAACATTACTCTTGGTAATACCAACATTAATCTTGGTAATTCTAACTTTATTCTTGGTAATTCAAACTTTAATCTTGGTAATACCAACTTTAATCTTGGTAATTCAAACTTTAGTCTTGGTAATTCAAACTTTAATATTGGTAATTCAAACTTTAATCTAGGTAATACCAACGTTAATCTTGGTTATTCAAACTTTAATCTTGGTAATACCAACTTTAATCCTGGTAATTCAAACTTTAATCTAGGTAATACCAACTTTCATCTTGGTAATTCAAACTTTAATCTTGGTAATACCAACTTTATTCTTGGTAATACCAACTTTAATCTTGGTAATACCAACTTTAGTCTTGGTAATTCAAACTTTAATCTTGGTAATACCAACTTTAATCTTGGTAATTCAAACTTTAATCTTGGTAATACCAACTTTAATCTTAGTAGGTAATTCAAATTTTAATCTAGGTAATTCAAACTTTATTCTTGGTAATACGAACTTTAATCTAGGTAATTCAAACTTTAATCAAGGTAATACCAACATTAATCTTGGTAATACCAACTTTAATCTTGGTAATTCAAACTTTAATCTTGGTAATTCAAACTTTAGTCTTGGTAATTTAAACTTTAATATTGGTAATTCAAACTTTAATCTTGATAATACCAACTTTAATCTTGGTAATTCAAACTTTATTCTTGATAATACCAACCTTAAACTTGGTAATTCAAACTTTAATCTTAGTAATTCAAACTTTAATCTAGGTAATACCAACTTTATTCTTGGTAATTCAAACCTTAATCTTGGTAATACCAACATTAATCTTGGTAATTCGAAATTTAATCTAGGTAATACCAACTTTAATCTTGGTAATTCAAACTTTAATCTTGGTAATTCAAACTCTATTCTTGGTAATTCAAACTTTAATCTTGGTAATTCAAACCTTAATTTTGGTAATTCAAACTTTAATCTTGGTAATTCAAACTTTAATCTTGGTAATTCAAACTTTAATCTAGGTAATACCAACTTTAATCTTGGTAATTCAAACTATAGTCTTGGTAATTCAAACTTTAATATTGGTAATTCAAACTTTAATCTATGAAATACCAACTTTAATCTTGGTAATTCAAACTGTAATCTTGGTAATACCAACTTTATTCTTGGTAATACCAACTTTAATCTTGGTAATACCAACATTAATCTTGGTAATTCAAACTTTAATCTTGGTAATACCAAATTTAATCTTGGTAATTCAAACTTTAATCTTGGTAATACCAACTTTAATCTTACTAGGTAATTCAAATTTTAATCTAGGTAATTCAAATTTTATTCTTGGTAATATGAACTTTAATCTTGGTAATACCAACTTTAATCTTGGTAATTCAAACTTTAATCTAGGTAATTCAAACTTTAATCTAGGTAATACCAACATTAATCTTGGTAATACCAACTTTAATCTTGGTAATTCAAACTTTAATCTTGGTAATTCAAACTTTAGTCTTGGAAATTTAAACTTTAATATTGGTAATTCAAACTTTAATCTAGGTAATACCAACTTTAATCTTGGTAATTCAAACTTTATTCTTTATAATACCAACTGTAATCTTGGTAATTCAAACTTTTATCTAGGAAATACCAACTTTAATCTTGGTAATTCAAACTTTAATCTTTGTAATTCAAACTTTAATCTTGGTAATTCAAACTTTAGTCTTGGTAATACGAACTTTAATCTAGGTAATTCAAACTTTAATCAAGGTAATACCAACATTAATCTTGGTAATACCAACTTTAATCTTGGTAATTCAAACTTTAATCTTGGTAATTCAAACTTTAGTCTTGGTAATTTAAACATTAATATTGGTAATTCAAACTTTAATATAGGTAATACCAACTTTAATCTTGCTAATTCAAACATTACTCTTGGTAATACCAACATTAATCTTGGTAATTCTAACTTTATTCTTGGTAATTCAAACTTTAATCTTGGTAATACCAACTTTAATCTTGGTAATTCAAACTTTAGTCTTGGTAATTCAAACTTTAATATTGGTAATTCAAACTTTAATCTAGGTAATACCAACGTTAATCTTGGTTATTCAAACTTTAATCTTGGTAATACCAACTTTAATCCTGGTAATTCAAACTTTAATCTAGGTAATACCAACTTTCATCTTGGTAATTCAAACTTTAATCTTGGTAATACCAACTTTATTCTTGGTAATACCAACTTTAATCTTGGTAATACCAACTTTAGTCTTGGTAATTCAAACTTTAATCTTGGTAATACCAACTTTAATCTTGGTAATTCAAACTTTAATCTTGGTAATACCAACTTTAATCTTGGTAATTCAAACTTTATTCTTGGTAATACGAACTTTAATCTAGGTAATTCAAACTTTAATCAAGGTAATACCAACATTAATCTTGGTAATACCAACTTTAATCTTGGTAATTCAAACTTTAATCTTGGTAATTCAAACTTTAGTCTTGGTAATTTAAACTTTAATATTGGTAATTCAAACTTTAATCTAGATAATACCAACTTTATTCTTGGTAATTCAAACTTTATTCTTGATAATACCAACCTTAATCTTGGTAATTCAAACTTTAATCTTAGTAATTCAAACTTTAATCTAGGTAATACCAACTTTAATCTTGGTAATTCAAACCTTAATCTTGGTAATACCAACATTAATCTTGGTAATTCGAAATTTAATCTAGGTAATACCAACTTTAATCTTGGTAATTCAAACTTTAATCTTGGTAATTCAAACTCTATTCTTGGTAATTCAAACTTTAATCTTGGTAATTCAAACCTTAATTTTGGTAATTCAAACTTTAATCTTGGTAATTCAAACTTTAATCTTGGTAATTCAAACTTTAATCTAGGTAATACCAACTTTAATCTTGGTAATTCAAACTATAGTCTTGGTAATTCAAACTTTAATATTGGTAATTCAAACTTTAATCTATGTAATACCAACTTTAATCTTGGTAATTCAAACTGTAATCTTGGTAATACCAACTTTATTCTTGGTAATACCAACTTTAATCTTGGTAATACCAACATTAATCTTGGTAATTCAAACTTTAATCTTGGTAATACCAACTTTAATCTTGGTAATTCAAACTTTAATCTTGGTAATACCAACTTTAATCTTACTAGGTAATTCAAATTTTAATCTAGGTAATTCAAATTTTATTCTTGGTAATATGAACTTTAATCTTGGTAATACCAACTTTAATCTTGGTAATTCAAACTTTAATCTAGGTAATTCAAACTTTAATCTAGGTAATACCAACATTAATCTTGGTAATACCAACTTTAATCTTGGTAATTCAAACTTTAATCTTGGTAATTCAAACTTTAGTCTTGGAAATTTAAACTTTAATATTGGTAATTCAAACTTTAATCTAGGTAATACCAACTTTAATCTTGGTAATTCAAACTTTATTCTTTATAATACCAACTGTAATCTTGGTAATTCAAACTTTTATCTAGGTAATACCAACTTTAATCTTGGTAATTCAAACTTTAATCTTGGTAATTCAAACTTTAATCTTGGTAATTCAAACTTTAACATAGGTAATACCAACTTTAATCTTGCTAATTCAAACTTTAGTCTTGGTAATTCAAACTTTAATATTGGTAATTCAAACTTTAATCTAGGTAATACCAACGTTAATCTTGGTTATTCAAACTTTAATCTTGGTAATACCAACTTTAATCCTGGTAATTCAAACTTTAATCTAGGTAATACCAACTTTCATCTTGGTAATTCAAACTTTAATCTTGGTAATACCAACTTTAGTCTTGGTAATTCAAACTTTAATCTTGGTAATACCAACTTTAATCTTGGTAATTCAAACTTTAATCTTGGTAATACCAACTTTAATCTTAGTAGGTAATTCAAATTTTAATCTAGGTAATTCAAACTTTATTCTTGGTAATACGAACTTTAATCTAGGTAATTCAAACTTTAATCAAGGTAATACCAACATTAATCTTGGTAATACCAACTTTAATCTTGGTAATTCAAACTTTAATCTTGGTAATTCAAACTTTAGTCTTGGTAATTTAAACTTTAATATTGGTAATTCAAACTTTAATATAGGTAATACCAACTTTAATCTTGCTAATTCAAACATTACTCTTGGTAATACCAACATTAATCTTGGTAATTCTAACTTTATTCTTGGTAATTCAAACTTTAATCTTGGTAATACCAACTTTAATCTTGGTAATTCAAACTTTAGTCTTGGTAATTCAAACTTTAATATTGGTAATTCAAACTTTAATCTAGGTAATACCAACGTTAATCTTGGTTATTCAAACTTTAATCTTGGTAATACCAACTTTGATCCTGGTAATTCAAACTTTAATCTTGGTAATACCAACTTTCATCTTGGTAATTCAAACTTTAATCTTGGTAATACCAACTTTATTCTTGGTAATACCAACTTTAATCTTGGTAATACCAACATTAGTCTTGGTAATTCAAACTTTAATCTTGGTAATACCAACTTTAATCTTAGTAGGTAATTCAAATTTTAATCTAGGTAATTCAAACTTTATTTTTGGTAATACGAACTTTAATCTAGGTAATTCAAACTTTAATCAAGGTAATACCAACATTAATCTTGGTAATACCAACTTTAATCTTGGTAATTCAAACTTTAATCTTGGTAATTCAAACTTTAGTCTTGGTAATTTAAACTTTAATATTGGTAATTCAAACTTTAATCTAGATAATACCAACTTTAATCTTGGTAATTCAAACTTTATTCTTGATAATACCAACCTTAATCTTGGTAATTCAAACTTTAATCTTAGTAATTCAAACTTTAATCTAGGTAATACCAACTTTAATCTTGGTAATTCAAACCTTAATCTTGGTAATACCAACATTAATCTTGGTAATTCGAACTTTAATCTAGGTAATACCAACTTTAATCTTGGTAATTCAAACTTTAATCTTGGTAATTCAAACTCTATTCTTGGTAATTCAAACTTTAATCTTGGTAATTCAAACCTTAATTTTGGTAATTCAAACTTTAATCTTGGTAATTCAAACTTTAATCTTGGTAATTCAAACTTTAATCTAGGTAATACCAACGTTAATCTTGGTAATTCAAACTATAGTCTTGGTAATTCAAACTTTAACATTGGTAATTCAAACTTTAATCTATGTAATACCAACTTTAATCTTGGTAATTCAAACTGTAATCTTGGTAATACCAACTTTATTCTTGGTAATACCAACTTTAATCTTGGTAATACCAACATTAATCTTGGTAATTCAAACTTTAATCTTGGTAATACCAACTTTAATCTTGGTAATTCAAACTTTAATCTTGGTAATACCAACTTTAATCTTAGTAGGTAATTCAAATTTTAATCTAGGTAATTCAAACTTTATTCTTGGTAATACGAACTTTAATCTAGGTAATTCAAACTTTAATCAAGGTAATACCAACATTAATCTTGGTAATACCAACTTTAATCTTGGTAATTCAAACTTTAATCTTGGTAATTCAAACTTTAGTCTTGGTAATTTAAACATTAATATTGGTAATTCAAACTTTAATATAGGTAATACCAACTTTAATCTTGCTAATTCAAACATTACTCTTGGTAATACCAACATTAATCTTGGTAATTCTAACTTTATTCTTGGTAATTCAAACTTTAATCTTGGTAATACCAACTTTAATCTTGGTAATTCAAACTTTAGTCTTGGTAATTCAAACTTTAATATTGGTAATTCAAACTTTAATCTAGGTAATACCAACGTTAATCTTGGTTATTCAAACTTTAATCTTGGTAATACCAACTTTAATCCTGGTAATTCAAACTTTAATCTAGGTAATACCAACTTTCATCTTGGTAATTCAAACTTTAATCTTGGTAATACCAACTTTATTCTTGGTAATACCAACTTTAATCTTGGTAATACCAACTTTAGTCTTGGTAATTCAAACTTTAATCTTGGTAATACCAACTTTAATCTTGGTAATTCAAACTTTAATCTTGGTAATACCAACTTTAATCTTAGTAGGTAATTCAAATTTTAATCTAGGTAATTCAAACTTTATTCTTGGTAATACGAACTTTAATCTAGGTAATTCAAACTTTAATCAAGGTAATACCAACATTAATCTTGGTAATACCAACTTTAATCTTGGTAATTCAAACTTTAATCTTGGTAATTCAAACTTTAGTCTTGGTAATTCAAACTTTAATATTGGTAATTCAAACTTTAATCTAGGTAATACCAAAGTTAATCTTGGTTATTCAAACTTTAATCTTGGTAATACCAACTTTGATCCTGGTAATTCAAACTTTAATCTTGGTAATACCAACTTTCATCTTGGTAATTCAAACTTTAATCTTGGTAATACCAACTTTATTCTTGGTAATACCAACTTTAATCTTGGTAATACCAACTTTAGTCTTGGTAATTCAAACTTTAATCTTGGTAATACCAACTTTAATCTTAGTAGGTAATTCAAATTTTAATCTAGGTAATTCAAACTTTATTTTTGGTAATACGAACTTTAATCTAGGTAATTCAAACTTTAATCAAGGTAATACCAACATTAATCTTGGTAATACCAACTTTAATCTTGGTAATTCAAACTTTAATCTTGGTAATTCATACTTTAGTCTTGGTAATTCAAACTTTATTCTTGATAATACCAACCTTAATCTTGGTAATTCAAACTTTAATCTTAGTAATTCAAACTTTAATCTAGGTAATACCAACTTTAATCTTGGTAATTCAAACCTTAATCTTGGTAATACCAACATTAATCTTGGTAATTCGAACTTTAATCTAGGTAATACCAACTTTAATCTTGGTAATTCAAACGTTAATCTTGGTAATTCAAACTCTATTCTTGGTAATTCAAACTTTAATCTTGGTAATTCAAACCTTAATTTTGGTAATTCAAACTTTAATCTTGGTAATTCAAACTTTAATCTTGGTAATTCAAACTTTAATCTAGGTAATACCAACATTAATCTTGGTAATTCAAACTATAGTCTTGGTAATTCAAACTTTAACATTGGTAATTCAAACTTTAATCTATGTAATACCAACTTTAATCTTGGTAATTCAAACTGTAATCTTGGTAATACCAACTTTATTCTTGGTAATACCAACTTTAATCTTGGTAATACCAACATTAATCTTGGTAATTCAAACTTTAATCTTGGTAATACCAACTTTAATCTTGGTAATTCAAACTTTAATCTTGGTAATACCAACTTTAATCTTAGTAGGTAATTCAAATTTTAATCTAGGTAATTCAAACTTTTTTCTTGGTAATACGAACTTTAATCTAGGTAATTCAAACTTTAATCAAGGTAATACCAACATTAATCTTGGTAATACCAACTTTAATCTTGGTAATTCAAACTTTAATCTTAGTAATTCAAACTTTAGTCTTGGTAATTTAAACATTAATATTGGTAATTCAAACTTTAATATAGGTAATACCAACTTTAATCTTGCTAATTCAAACATTACTCTTGGTAATACCAACATTAATCTTGGTAATTCTAACTTTATTCTTGGTAATTCAAACTTTAATCTTGGTAATACCAACTTTAATCTTGGTAATTCAAACTTTAGTCTTGGTAATTCAAACTTTAATATTGGTAATTCAAACTTTAATCTAGGTAATACCAACGTTAATCTTGGTTATTCAAACTTTAATCTTGGTAATACCAACTTTAATCCTGGTAATTCAAACTTTAATCTAGGTAATACCAACTTTCATCTTGGTAATTCAAACTTTAATCTTGGTAATACCAACTTTATTCTTGGTAATACCAACTTTAATCTTGGTAATACCAACTTTAGTCTTGGTAATTCAAACTTTAATCTTGGTAATACCAACTTTAATCTTGGTAATTCAAACTTTAATCTTGGTAATACCAACTTTAATCTTAGTAGGTAATTCAAATTTTAATCTAGGTAATTCAAACTTTATTCTTGGTAATACGAACTTTAATCTAGGTAATTCAAACTTTAATCAAGGTAATACCAACATTAATCTTGGTAATACCAACTTTAATCTTGGTAATTCAAACTTTAATCTTGGTAATTCAAACTTTAGTCTTGGTAATTTAAACTTTAATATTGGTAATTCAAACTTTAATCTTGATAATACCAACTTTAATCTTGGTAATTCAAACTTTATTCTTGATAATACCAACCTTAAACTTGGTAATTCAAACTTTAATCTTAGTAATTCAAACTTTAATCTAGGTAATACCAACTTTATTCTTGGTAATTCAAACCTTAATCTTGGTAATACCAACATTAATCTTGGTAATTCGAAATTTAATCTAGGTAATACCAACTTTAATCTTGGTAATTCAAACTTTAATCTTGGTAATTCAAACTCTATTCTTGGTAATTCAAACTTTAATCTTGGTAATTCAAACCTTAATTTTGGTAATTCAAACTTTAATCTTGGTAATTCAAACTTTAATCTAGGTAATTCAAATTTTATTCTTGGTAATATGAACTTTAATCTTGGTAATACCAACTTTAATCTTGGTAATTCAAACTTTAATCTAGGTAATTCAAACTTTAATCTAGGTAATACCAACATTAATCTTGGTAATACCAACTTTAATCTTGGTAATTCAAACTTTAATCTTGGTAATTCAAACTTTAGTCTTGGAAATTTAAACTTTAATATTGGTAATTCAAACTTTAATCTAGGTAATACCAACTTTAATCTTGGTAATTCAAACTTTATTCTTTATAATACCAACTGTAATCTTGGTAATTCAAACTTTTATCTAGGAAATACCAACTTTAATCTTGGTAATTCAAACTTTAATCTTTGTAATTCAAACTTTAATCTTGGTAATTCAAACTTTAGTCTTGGTAATACGAACTTTAATCTAGGTAATTCAAACTTTAATCAAGGTAATACCAACATTAATCTTGGTAATACCAACTTTAATCTTGGTAATTCAAACTTTAATCTTGGTAATTCAAACTTTAGTCTTGGTAATTTAAACATTAATATTGGTAATTCAAACTTTAATATAGGTAATACCAACTTTAATCTTGCTAATTCAAACATTACTCTTGGTAATACCAACATTAATCTTGGTAATTCTAACTTTATTCTTGGTAATTCAAACTTTAATCTTGGTAATACCAACTTTAATCTTGGTAATTCAAACTTTAGTCTTGGTAATTCAAACTTTAATATTGGTAATTCAAACTTTAATCTAGGTAATACCAACGTTAATCTTGGTTATTCAAACTTTAATCTTGGTAATACCAACTTTAATCCTGGTAATTCAAACTTTAATCTAGGTAATACCAACTTTCATCTTGGTAATTCAAACTTTAATCTTGGTAATACCAACTTTATTCTTGGTAATACCAACTTTAATCTTGGTAATACCAACTTTAGTCTTGGTAATTCAAACTTTAATCTTGGTAATACCAACTTTAATCTTGGTAATTCAAACTTTAATCTTGGTAATACCAACTTTAATCTTGGTAATTCAAACTTTATTCTTGGTAATACGAACTTTAATCTAGGTAATTCAAACTTTAATCAAGGTAATACCAACATTAATCTTGGTAATACCAACTTTAATCTTGGTAATTCAAACTTTAATCTTGGTAATTCAAACTTTAGTCTTGGTAATTTAAACTTTAATATTGGTAATTCAAACTTTAATCTAGATAATACCAACTTTAATCTTGGTAATTCAAACTTTATTCTTGATAATACCAACCTTAATCTTGGTAATTCAAACTTTAATCTTAGTAATTCAAACTTTAATCTAGGTAATACCAACTTTAATTTTGGTAATTCAAACCTTAATCTTGGTAATACCAACATTAATCTTGGTAATTCGAAATTTAATCTAGGTAATACCAACTTTAATCTTGGTAATTCAAACTTTAATCTTGGTAATTCAAACTCTATTCTTGGTAATTCAAACTTTAATCTTGGTAATTCAAACCTTAATTTTGGTAATTCAAACTTTAATCTTAGTAATTCAAACTTTAATCTTGGTAATTCAAACTTAAATCTAGGTAATACCAACTTTAATCTTGGTAATTCAAACTATAGTCTTGGTAATTCAAACTTTAATATTGGTAATTCAAACTTTAATCTATGTAATACCAACTTTAATCTTGGTAATTCAAACTTTAATCTTGGTAATACCAACTTTAATCTTACTAGGTAATTCAAATTTTAATCTAGGTAATTCAAATTTTATTCTTGGTAATATGAACTTTAATCTTGGTAATACCAACTTTAATCTTGGTAATTCAAACTTTAATCTAGGTAATTCAAACTTTAATCTAGGTAATACCAACATTAATCTTGGTAATACCAACTTTAATCTTGGTAATTCAAACTTTAGTCTTGGAAATTTAAACTTTAATATTGGTAATTCAAACTTTAATCTAGGTAATACCAACTTTAATCTTGGTAATTCAAACTTTATTCTTTATAATACCAACTGTAAACTTGGTAATTCAAACTTTTATCTAGGCAATACCAACTTTAATCTTGGTAATTCAAACTTTAATCTTGGTAATTCAAACTTTAATCTTGGTAATTCAAACTTTAGTCTTGGTAATTTAAACTTTAATATTGGTAATTCAAACTTTAATCTAGGTAATACCAACTTTAATCTTTGTAATTCAAACTTTATTCTTGATAATACCAACTGTAATCTTGGTAATTCAAACTTTAATCTAGGTAATACCAACTTTAATCTTGGTAATTCAAACTTTAATCTTGGTAATTCAAACTTTATTCTTGTTAATTCAAACTTTAATCTTGGTAATTCAAACTTTATTCTTGGTAATTCAAATATTAATCTTGGAAATTCAAACTTTAATCTTGGTAAATACCAACATTAATCTTGGTAATTCAAACTTTATTCTTGGTAATACCAACATTGATCTTGGTGATTCAAACTTTAATCTTGGTAATTCAAACTTTAATCTTGGTAATTCAAACCTTAATCTTCGTAATTCAAACCTTAATCTTGGTAATTCAAACTTTAATCTTGGTAATACCAACATTAATTTTAGTAATTCAAACTTTACTTTTGGTAATACCAACATCAGTCTTGGTAATTCAAACTTTATTCTTGGTAATACCAACATTAATCTTGGTAATTCAAACTTTAGTCTTGGTAATTTAAACATTAATATTGGTAATTCAAACTTTAATATAGGTAATACCAACTTTAATCTTGCTAATTCAAACATTACTCTTGGTAATACCAACATTAATCTTGGTAATTCCAACTTTATTCTTGGTAATTCAAACTTTAATCTTGGTAATACCAACTTTAATCTTGGTAATTCAAACTTTAGTCTTGGTAATTCAAACTTTAATATTGGTAATTCAAACTTTAATCTAGGTAATACCAACGTTAATCTTGGTAATACCAACTTTAATCTTGGTAATTCAAACTTTAATCTTGGTAATTCAAACTTTAGTCTTGGAAATTTAAACTTTAATATTGGTAATTCAAACTTTAATCTAGGTAATACCAACTTTAATCTTGGTAATTCAAACTTTATTCTTTATAATACCAACTGTAATCTTGGTAATTCAAACTTTTATCTAGGAAATACCAACTTTAATCTTGGTAATTCAAACTTTAATCTTTGTAATTCAAACTTTAATCTTGGTAATTCAAACTTTAGTCTTGGTAATACGAACTTTAATCTAGGTAATTCAAACTTTAATCAAGGTAATACCAACATTAATCTTGGTAATACCAACTTTAATCTTGGTAATTCAAACTTTAATCTTGGTAATTCAAACTTTAGTCTTGGTAATTTAAACATTAATATTGGTAATTCAAACTTTAATATAGGTAATACCAACTTTAATCTTGCTAATTCAAACATTACTCTTGGTAATACCAACATTAATCTTGGTAATTCTAACTTTATTCTTGGTAATTCAAACTTTAATCTTGGTAATACCAACTTTAATCTTGGTAATTCAAACTTTAGTCTTGGTAATTCAAACTTTAATATTGGTAATTCAAACTTTAATCTAGGTAATACCAACGTTAATCTTGGTTATTCAAACTTTAATCTTGGTAATACCAACTTTAATCCTGGTAATTCAAACTTTAATCTAGGTAATACCAACTTTCATCTTGGTAATTCAAACTTTAATCTTGGTAATACCAACTTTATTCTTGGTAATACCAACTTTAATCTTGGTAATACCAACTTTAGTCTTGGTAATTCAAACTTTAATCTTGGTAATACCAACTTTAATCTTGGTAATTCAAACTTTAATCTTGGTAATACCAACTTTAATCTTGGTAATTCAAACTTTATTCTTGGTAATACGAACTTTAATCTAGGTAATTCAAACTTTAATCAAGGTAATACCAACATTAATCTTGGTAATACCAACTTTAATCTTGGTAATTCAAACTTTAATCTTGGTAATTCAAACTTTAGTCTTGGTAATTTAAACTTTAATATTGGTAATTCAAACTTTAATCTAGATAATACCAACTTTAATCTTGGTAATTCAAACTTTATTCTTGATAATACCAACCTTAATCTTGGTAATTCAAACTTTAATCTTAGTAATTCAAACTTTAATCTAGGTAATACCAACTTTAATTTTGGTAATTCAAACCTTAATCTTGGTAATACCAACATTAATCTTGGTAATTCTAAATTTAATCTAGGTAATACCAACTTTAATCTTGGTAATTCAAACTTTAATCTTGGTAATTCAAACTCTATTCTTGGTAATTCAAACTTTAATCTTGGTAATTCAAACCTTAATTTTGGTAATTCAAACTTTAATCTTGGTAATTCAAACTTTAATCTTGGTAATTCAAACTTTAATCTAGGTAATACCAACTTTAATCTTGGTAATTCAAACTATAGTCTTGGTAATTCAAACTTTAATATTGGTAATTCAAACTTTAATCTATGTAATACCAACTTTAATCTTGGTAATTCAAACTGTAATCTTGGTAATACCAACTTTATTCTTGGTAATACCAACTTTAATCTTGGTAATACCAACATTAATCTTGGTAATTCAAACTTTAATCTTGGTAATACCAACTTTAATCTTGGTAATTCAAACTTTAATCTTGGTAATACCAACTTTAATCTTACTAGGTAATTCAAATTTTAATCTAGGTAATTCAAATTTTATTCTTGGTAATATGAACTTTAATCTTGGTAATACCAACTTTAATCTTGGTAATTCAAACTTTAATCTAGGTAATTCAAACTTTAATCTAGGTAATACCAACATTAATCTTGGTAATACCAACTTTAATCTTGGTAATTCAAACTTTAGTCTTGGAAATTTAAACTTTAATATTGGTAATTCAAACTTTAATCTAGGTAATACCAACTTTAATCTTGGTAATTCAAACTTTATTCTTTATAATACCAACTGTAAACTTGGTAATTCAAACTTTTATCTAGGCAATACCAACTTTAATCTTGGTAATTCAAACTTTAATCTTGGTAATTCAAACTTTAATCTTGGTAATTCAAACTTTAGTCTTGGTAATTTAAACTTTAATATTGGTAATTCAAACTTTAATCTAGGTAATACCAACTTTAATCTTTGTAATTCAAACTTTATTCTTGATAATACCAACTGTAATCTTGGTAATTCAAACTTTAATCTAGGTAATACCAACTTTAATCTTGGTAATTCAAACTTTAATCTTGGTAATTCAAACTTTATTCTTGTTGATTCAAACTTTAATCTTGGTAATTCAAACTTTATTCTTGGTAATTCAAATATTAATCTTGGAAATTCAAACTTTAATCTTGGTAAATACCAACATTAATCTTGGTAATTCAAACTTTATTCTTGGTAATACCAACATTGATCTTGGTAATTCAAACTTTAATCTTGGTAATTCAAACTTTAATCTTGGTAATTCAAACCTTAATCTTCGTAATTCAAACCTTAATCTTGGTAATTCAAACTTTAATCTTGGTAATACCAACATTAATTTTAGTAATTCAAACTTTACTTTTGGTAATACCAACATCAGTCTTGGTAATTCAAACTTTATTCTTGGTAATACCAACATTAATCTTGGTAATTCAAACTTTAGTCTTGGTAATTTAAACATTAATATTGGTAATTCAAACTTTAATATAGGTAATACCAACTTTCATCTTGGTAATTCAAACTTTAATCTTGGTAATACCAACTTTATTCTTGGTAATACCAACTTTAATCTTGGTAATACCAACTTTAGTCTTGGTAATTCAAACTTTAATCTTGGTAATACCAACTTTAATCTTGGTAATTCAAACTTTAATCTTGGTAATACCAACTTTAATCTTGGTAATTCAAACTTTATTCTTGGTAATACGAACTTTAATCTAGGTAATTCAAACTTTAATCAAGGTAATACCAACATTAATCTTGGTAATACCAACTTTAATCTTGGTAATTCAAACTTTAATCTTGGTAATTCAAACTTTAGTCTTGGTAATTTAAACTTTAATATTGGTAATTCAAACTTTAATCTAGATAATACCAACTTTAATCTTGGTAATTCAAACTTTATTCTTGATAATACCAACCTTAATCTTGGTAATTCAAACTTTAATCTTAGTAATTCAAACTTTAATCTAGGTAATACCAACTTTAATTTTGGTAATTCAAACCTTAATCTTGGTAATACCAACATTAATCTTGGTAATTCGAAATTTAATCTAGGTAATACCAACTTTAATCTTGGTAATTCAAACTTTAATCTTGGTAATTCAAACTCTATTCTTGGTAATTCAAACTTTAATCTTGGTAATTCAAACCTTAATTTTGGTAATTCAAACTTTAATCTTGGTAATTCAAACTTTAATCTTGGTAATTCAAACTTAAATCTAGGTAATACCAACTTTAATCTTGGTAATTCAAACTATAGTCTTGGTAATTCAAACTTTAATATTGGTAATTCAAACTTTAATCTATGTAATACCAACTTTAATCTTGGTAATTCAAACTTTAATCTTGGTAATACCAACTTTAATCTTACTAGGTAATTCAAATTTTAATCTAGGTAATTCAAATTTTATTCTTGGTAATATGAACTTTAATCTTGGTAATACCAACTTTAATCTTGGTAATTCAAACTTTAATCTAGGTAATTCAAACTTTAATCTAGGTAATACCAACATTAATCTTGGTAATACCAACTTTAATCTTGGTAATTCAAACTTTAGTCTTGGAAATTTAAACTTTAATATTGGTAATTCAAACTTTAATCTAGGTAATACCAACTTTAATCTTGGTAATTCAAACTTTATTCTTTATAATACCAACTGTAAACTTGGTAATTCAAACTTTTATCTAGGCAATACCAACTTTAATCTTGGTAATTCAAACTTTAATCTTGGTAATTCAAACTTTAATCTTGGTAATTCAAACTTTAGTCTTGGTAATTTAAACTTTAATATTGGTAATTCAAACTTTAATCTAGGTAATACCAACTTTAATCTTTGTAATTCAAACTTTATTCTTGATAATACCAACTGTAATCTTGGTAATTCAAACTTTAATCTAGGTAATACCAACTTTAATCTTGGTAATTCAAACTTTAATCTTGGTAATTCAAACTTTATTCTTGTTAATTCAAACTTTAATCTTGGTAATTCAAACTTTATTCTTGGTAATTCAAATATTAATCTTGGAAATTCAAACTTTAATCTTGGTAAATACCAACATTAATCTTGGTAATTCAAACTTTATTCTTGGTAATACCAACATTGATCTTGGTGATTCAAACTTTAATCTTGGTAATTCAAACTTTAATCTTGGTAATTCAAACCTTAATCTTCGTAATTCAAACCTTAATCTTGGTAATTCAAACTTTAATCTTGGTAATACCAACATTAATTTTAGTAATTCAAACTTTACTTTTGGTAATACCAACATCAGTCTTGGTAATTCAAACTTTATTCTTGGTAATACCAACATTAATCTTGGTAATTCAAACTTTAGTCTTGGTAATTTAAACATTAATATTGGTAATTCAAACTTTAATATAGGTAATACCAACTTTAATCTTGCTAATTCAAACATTACTCTTGGTAATACCAACATTAATCTTGGTAATTCCAACTTTATTCTTGGTAATTCAAACTTTAATCTTGGTAATACCAACTTTAATCTTGGTAATTCAAACTTTATTCTTGGTAATACGAACTTTAATCTAGGTAATTCAAACTTTAATCAAGGTAATACCAACATTAATCTTGGTAATACCAACTTTAATCTTGGTAATTCAAACTTTAATCTTGGTAATTCAAACCTTAATCTTCGTAATTCAAACCTTAATCTTGGTAATTCAAACTTTAATCTTGGTAATACCAACATTAATTTTAGTAATTCAAACTTTACTTTTGGTAATACCAACATCAGTCTTGGTAATTCAAACTTTATTCTTGGTAATACCAACATTAATCTTGGTAATTCAAACTTTAGTCTTGGTAATTTAAACATTAATATTGGTAATTCAAACTTTAATATAGGTAATACCAACTTTCATCTTGGTAATTCAAACTTTAATCTTGGTAATACCAACTTTATTCTTGGTAATACCAACTTTAATCTTGGTAATACCAACTTTAGTCTTGGTAATTCAAACTTTAATCTTGGTAATACCAACTTTAATCTTGGTAATTCAAACTTTAATCTTGGTAATACCAACTTTAATCTTGGTAATTCAAACTTTATTCTTGGTAATACGAACTTTAATCTAGGTAATTCAAACTTTAATCAAGGTAATACCAACATTAATCTTGGTAATACCAACTTTAATCTTGGTAATTCAAACTTTAATCTTGGTAATTCAAACTTTAGTCTTGGTAATTTAAACTTTAATATTGGTAATTCAAACTTTAATCTAGATAATACCAACTTTAATCTTGGTAATTCAAACTTTATTCTTGATAATACCAACCTTAATCTTGGTAATTCAAACTTTAATCTTAGTAATTCAAACTTTAATCTAGGTAATACCAACTTTAATTTTGGTAATTCAAACCTTAATCTTGGTAATACCAACATTAATCTTGGTAATTCGAAATTTAATCTAGGTAATACCAACTTTAATCTTGGTAATTCAAACTTTAATCTTGGTAATTCAAACTCTATTCTTGGTAATTCAAACTTTAATCTTGGTAATTCAAACCTTAATTTTGGTAATTCAAACTTTAATCTTGGTAATTCAAACTTTAATCTTGGTAATTCAAACTTAAATCTAGGTAATACCAACTTTAATCTTGGTAATTCAAACTATAGTCTTGGTAATTCAAACTTTAATATTGGTAATTCAAACTTTAATCTATGTAATACCAACTTTAATCTTGGTAATTCAAACTTTAATCTTGGTAATACCAACTTTAATCTTACTAGGTAATTCAAATTTTAATCTAGGTAATTCAAATTTTATTCTTGGTAATATGAACTTTAATCTTGGTAATACCAACTTTAATCTTGGTAATTCAAACTTTAATCTAGGTAATTCAAACTTTAATCTAGGTAATACCAACATTAATCTTGGTAATACCAACTTTAATCTTGGTAATTCAAACTTTAGTCTTGGAAATTTAAACTTTAATATTGGTAATTCAAACTTTAATCTAGGTAATACCAACTTTAATCTTGGTAATTCAAACTTTATTCTTTATAATACCAACTGTAAACTTGGTAATTCAAACTTTTATCTAGGCAATACCAACTTTAATCTTGGTAATTCAAACTTTAATCTTGGTAATTCAAACTTTAATCTTGGTAATTCAAACTTTAGTCTTGGTAATTTAAACTTTAATATTGGTAATTCAAACTTTAATCTAGGTAATACCAACTTTAATCTTTGTAATTCAAACTTTATTCTTGATAATACCAACTGTAATCTTGGTAATTCAAACTTTAATCTAGGTAATACCAACTTTAATCTTGGTAATTCAAACTTTAATCTTGGTAATTCAAACTTTATTCTTGTTAATTCAAACTTTAATCTTGGTAATTCAAACTTTATTCTTGGTAATTCAAATATTAATCTTGGAAATTCAAACTTTAATCTTGGTAAATACCAACATTAATCTTGGTAATTCAAACTTTATTCTTGGTAATACCAACATTGATCTTGGTGATTCAAACTTTAATCTTGGTAATTCAAACTTTAATCTTGGTAATTCAAACCTTAATCTTCGTAATTCAAACCTTAATCTTGGTAATTCAAACTTTAATCTTGGTAATACCAACATTAATTTTAGTAATTCAAACTTTACTTTTGGTAATACCAACATCAGTCTTGGTAATTCAAACTTTATTCTTGGTAATACCAACATTAATCTTGGTAATTCAAACTTTAGTCTTGGTAATTTAAACATTAATATTGGTAATTCAAACTTTAATATAGGTAATACCAACTTTAATCTTGCTAATTCAAACATTACTCTTGGTAATACCAACATTAATCTTGGTAATTCCAACTTTATTCTTGGTAATTCAAACTTTAATCTTGGTAATACCAACTTTAATCTTGGTAATTCAAACTTTATTCTTGGTAATACGAACTTTAATCTAGGTAATTCAAACTTTAATCAAGGTAATACCAACATTAATCTTGGTAATACCAACTTTAATCTTGGTAATTCAAACTTTAATCTTGGTAATTCAAACTTTAGTCTTGGTAATTTAAACTTTAATATTGGTAATTCAAACTTTAATCTAGATAATACCAACTTTAATCTTGGTAATTCAAACTTTATTCTTGATAATACCAACCTTAATCTTGGTAATTCAAACTTTAATCTTAGTAATTCAAACTTTAATCTAGGTAATACCAACTTTAATTTTGGTAATTCAAACCTTAATCTTGGTAATACCAACATTAATCTTGGTAATTCGAAATTTAATCTAGGTAATACCAACTTTAATCTTGGTAATTCAAACTTTAATCTTGGTAATTCAAACTCTATTCTTGGTAATTCAAACTTTAATCTTGGTAATTCAAACCTTAATTTTGGTAATTCAAACTTTAATCTTGGTAATTCAAACTTTAATCTTGGTAATTCAAACTTAAATCTAGGTAATACCAACTTTAATCTTGGTAATTCAAACTATAGTCTTGGTAATTCAAACTTTAATATTGGTAATTCAAACTTTAATCTATGTAATACCAACTTTAATCTTGGTAATTCAAACTTTAATCTTGGTAATACCAACTTTAATCTTACTAGGTAATTCAAATTTTAATCTAGGTAATTCAAATTTTATTCTTGGTAATATGAACTTTAATCTTGGTAATACCAACTTTAATCTTGGTAATTCAAACTTTAATCTAGGTAATTCAAACTTTAATCTAGGTAATACCAACATTAATCTTGGTAATACCAACTTTAATCTTGGTAATTCAAACTTTAGTCTTGGAAATTTAAACTTTAATATTGGTAATTCAAACTTTAATCTAGGTAATACCAACTTTAATCTTGGTAATTCAAACTTTATTCTTTATAATACCAACTGTAAACTTGGTAATTCAAACTTTTATCTAGGCAATACCAACTTTAATCTTGGTAATTCAAACTTTAATCTTGGTAATTCAAACTTTAATCTTGGTAATTCAAACTTTAGTCTTGGTAATTTAAACTTTAATATTGGTAATTCAAACTTTAATCTAGGTAATACCAACTTTAATCTTTGTAATTCAAACTTTATTCTTGATAATACCAACTGTAATCTTGGTAATTCAAACTTTAATCTAGGTAATACCAACTTTAATCTTGGTAATTCAAACTTTAATCTTGGTAATTCAAACTTTATTCTTGTTAATTCAAACTTTAATCTTGGTAATTCAAACTTTATTCTTGGTAATTCAAATATTAATCTTGGAAATTCAAACTTTAATCTTGGTAAATACCAACATTAATCTTGGTAATTCAAACTTTATTCTTGGTAATACCAACATTGATCTTGGTGATTCAAACTTTAATCTTGGTAATTCAAACTTTAATCTTGGTAATTCAAACCTTAATCTTCGTAATTCAAACCTTAATCTTGGTAATTCAAACTTTAATCTTGGTAATACCAACATTAATTTTAGTAATTCAAACTTTACTTTTGGTAATACCAACATCAGTCTTGGTAATTCAAACTTTATTCTTGGTAATACCAACATTAATCTTGGTAATTCAAACTTTAGTCTTGGTAATTTAAACATTAATATTGGTAATTCAAACTTTAATATAGGTAATACCAACTTTAATCTTGCTAATTCAAACATTACTCTTGGTAATACCAACATTAATCTTGGTAATTCCAACTTTATTCTTGGTAATTCAAACTTTAATCTTGGTAATACCAACTTTAATCTTGGTAATTCAAACTTTAGTCTTGGTAATTCAAACTTTAATATTGGTAATTCAAACTTTAATCTAGGTAATACCAACGTTAATCTTGGTAATACCAACTTTAATCTTGGTAATTCAAACTTTAATCTTGGTAATTCAAACTTTAGTCTTGGAAATTTAAACTTTAATATTGGTAATTCAAACTTTAATCTAGGTAATACCAACTTTAATCTTGGTAATTCAAACTTTATTCTTTATAATACCAACTGTAATCTTGGTAATTCAAACTTTTATCTAGGAAATACCAACTTTAATCTTGGTAATTCAAACTTTAATCTTTGTAATTCAAACTTTAATCTTGGTAATTCAAACTTTAGTCTTGGTAATACGAACTTTAATCTAGGTAATTCAAACTTTAATCAAGGTAATACCAACATTAATCTTGGTAATACCAACTTTAATCTTGGTAATTCAAACTTTAATCTTGGTAATTCAAACTTTAGTCTTGGTAATTTAAACATTAATATTGGTAATTCAAACTTTAATATAGGTAATACCAACTTTAATCTTGCTAATTCAAACATTACTCTTGGTAATACCAACATTAATCTTGGTAATTCTAACTTTATTCTTGGTAATTCAAACTTTAATCTTGGTAATACCAACTTTAATCTTGGTAATTCAAACTTTAGTCTTGGTAATTCAAACTTTAATATTGGTAATTCAAACTTTAATCTAGGTAATACCAACGTTAATCTTGGTTATTCAAACTTTAATATTGGTAATACCAACTTTAATCCTGGTAATTCAAACTTTAATCTAGGTAATACCAACTTTCATCTTGGTAATTCAAACTTTAATCTTGGTAATACCAACTTTATTCTTGGTAATACCAACTTTAATCTTGGTAATACCAACTTTAGTCTTGGTAATTCAAACTTTAATCTTGGTAATACCAACTTTAATCTTGGTAATTCAAACTTTAATCTTGGTAATACCAACTTTAATCTTGGTAATTCAAACTTTATTCTTGGTAATACGAACTTTAATCTAGGTAATTCAAACTTTAATCAAGGTAATACCAACATTAATCTTGGTAATACCAACTTTAATCTTGGTAATTCAAACTTTAATCTTGGTAATTCAAACTTTAGTCTTGGTAATTTAAACTTTAATATTGGTAATTCAAACTTTAATCTAGATAATACCAACTTTAATCTTGGTAATTCAAACTTTATTCTTGATAATACCAACCTTAATCTTGGTAATTCAAACTTTAATCTTAGTAATTCAAACTTTAATCTAGGTAATACCAACTTTAATTTTGGTAATTCAAACCTTAATCTTGGTAATACCAACATTAATCTTGGTAATTCTAAATTTAATCTAGGTAATACCAACTTTAATCTTGGTAATTCAAACTTTAATCTTGGTAATTCAAACTCTATTCTTGGTAATTCAAACTTTAATCTTGGTAATTCAAACCTTAATTTTGGTAATTCAAACTTTAATCTTGGTAATTCAAACTTTAATCTTGGTAATTCAAACTTTAATCTAGGTAATACCAACTTTAATCTTGGTAATTCAAACTATAGTCTTGGTAATTCAAACTTTAATATTGGTAATTCAAACTTTAATCTATGTAATACCAACTTTAATCTTGGTAATTCAAACTGTAATCTTGGTAATACCAACTTTATTCTTGGTAATACCAACTTTAATCTTGGTAATACCAACATTAATCTTGGTAATTCAAACTTTAATCTTGGTAATACCAACTTTAATCTTGGTAATTCAAACTTTAATCTTGGTAATACCAACTTTAATCTTACTAGGTAATTCAAATTTTAATCTAGGTAATTCAAATTTTATTCTTGGTAATATGAACTTTAATCTTGGTAATACCAACTTTAATCTTGGTAATTCAAACTTTAATCTAGGTAATTCAAACTTTAATCTAGGTAATACCAACATTAATCTTGGTAATACCAACTTTAATCTTGGTAATTCAAACTTTAGTCTTGGAAATTTAAACTTTAATATTGGTAATTCAAACTTTAATCTAGGTAATACCAACTTTAATCTTGGTAATTCAAACTTTATTCTTTATAATACCAACTGTAAACTTGGTAATTCAAACTTTTATCTAGGCAATACCAACTTTAATCTTGGTAATTCAAACTTTAATCTTGGTAATTCAAACTTTAATCTTGGTAATTCAAACTTTAGTCTTGGTAATTTAAACTTTAATATTGGTAATTCAAACTTTAATCTAGGTAATACCAACTTTAATCTTTGTAATTCAAACTTTATTCTTGATAATACCAACTGTAATCTTGGTAATTCAAACTTTAATCTAGGTAATACCAACTTTAATCTTGGTAATTCAAACTTTAATCTTGGTAATTCAAACTTTATTCTTGTTGATTCAAACTTTAATCTTGGTAATTCAAACTTTATTCTTGGTAATTCAAATATTAATCTTGGAAATTCAAACTTTAATCTTGGTAAATACCAACATTAATCTTGGTAATTCAAACTTTATTCTTGGTAATACCAACATTGATCTTGGTAATTCAAACTTTAATCTTGGTAATTCAAACTTTAATCTTGGTAATTCAAACCTTAATCTTCGTAATTCAAACCTTAATCTTGGTAATTCAAACTTTAATCTTGGTAATACCAACATTAATTTTAGTAATTCAAACTTTACTTTTGGTAATACCAACATCAGTCTTGGTAATTCAAACTTTATTCTTGGTAATACCAACATTAATCTTGGTAATTCAAACTTTAGTCTTGGTAATTTAAACATTAATATTGGTAATTCAAACTTTAATATAGGTAATACCAACTTTAATCTTGCTAATTCAAACATTACTCTTGGTAATACCAACATTAATCTTGGTAATTCCAACTTTATTCTTGGTAATTCAAACTTTAATCTTGGTAATACCAACTTTAATCTTGGTAATTCAAACTTTAGTCTTGGTAATTCAAACTTTAATATTGGTAATTCAAACTTTAATCTAGGTAATACCAACGTTAATCTTGGTTATTCAAACTTTAATCTTGGTAATACCAACTTTAATCCTGGTAATTCAAACTTTAATCTAGGTAATACCAACTTTCATCTTGGTAATTCAAACTTTAATCTTGGTAATACCAACTTTATTCTTGGTAATACCAACTTTAATCTTGGTAATACCAACTTTAGTCTTGGTAATTCAAACTTTAATCTTGGTAATACCAACTTTAATCTTGGTAATTCAAACTTTAATCTTGGTAATACCAACTTTAATCTTAGTAGGTAATTCAAATTTTAATCTAGGTAATTCAAACTTTATTCTTGGTAATACGAACTTTAATCTAGGTAATTCAAACTTTAATCAAGGTAATACCAACATTAATCTTGGTAATACCAACTTTAATCTTGGTAATTCAAACTTTAATCTTGGTAATTCAAACTTTTGTCTTGGTAATTTAAACTTTAATATTGGTAATTCAAACTTTAATCTAGATAATACCAACTTTAATCTTGGTAATTCAAACTTTATTCTTGATAATACCAACCTTAATCTTGGTAATTCAAACTTTAATCTTAGTAATTCAAACTTTAATCTAGGTAATACCAACTTTAATCTTGGTAATTCAAACCTTAATCTTGGTAATACCAACATTAATCTTGGTAATTCTAAATTTAATCTAGGTAATACCAACTTTAATCTTGGTAATTCAAACTTTAATCTTGGTAATTCAAACTCTATTCTTGGTAATTCAAACTTTAATCTTGGTAATTCAAACCTTAATTTTGGTAATTCCAACTTTAATCTTGGTAATTCAAACTTTAATCTTGGTAATTCAAACTTTAATCTAGGTAATACCAACTTTAATCTTGGTAATTCAAACTATAGTCTTGGTAATTCAAACTTTAATATTGGTAATTCAAACTTTAATCTATGTAATACCAACTTTAATCTTGGTAATTCAAACTGTAATCTTGGTAATACCAACTTTATTCTTGGTAATACCAACTTTAATCTTGGTAATACCAACATTAATCTTGGTAATTCAAACTTTAATCTTGGTAATACCAACTTTAATCTTGGTAATTCAAACGTTAATCTTGGTAATACCAACTTTAATCTTACTAGGTAATTCAAATTTTAATCTAGGTAATTCAAATTTTATTCTTGGTAATATGAACTTTAATCTTGGTAATACCAACTTTAATCTTGGTAATTCAAACTTTAATCTAGGTAATTCAAACTTTAATCTAGGTAATACCAACATTAATCTTGGTAATACCAACTTTAATCTTGGTAATTCAAACTTTAATCTTGGTAATTCAAACTTTAGTCTTGGAAATTTAAACTTTAATATTGGTAATTCAAACTTTAATCTAGGTAATACCAACTTTAATCTTGGTAATTCAAACTTTATTCTTTATAATACCAACTGTAATCTTGGTAATTCAAACTTTTATCTAGGTAATACCAACTTTAATCTTGGTAATTCAAACTTTAATCTTGGTAATTCAAACTTTAATCTTGGTAATTCAAACTTTAGTCTTGGTAATTTAAACTTTAATATTGGTAATTCAAACTTTAATCTAGGTAATACCAACTTTAATCTTTGTAATTCAAACTTTATTCTTGATAATACCAACTGTAATCTTGGTAATTCAAACTTTAATCTAGGTAATACCAACTTTAATCTTGGTAATTCAAACTTTAATCTTGGTAATTCAAACTTTATTCTTGTTAATTCAAACTTTAATCTTGGTAATTCAAACTTTATTCTTGGTAATTCAAATACTAATCTTGGAAATTCAAACTTTAATCTTGGTAAATACCAACATTAATCTTGGTAATTCAAACTTTATTCTTGGTAATACCAACATTGATCTTGGTAATTCAAACTTTAATCTTGGTAATTCAAACTTTAATCTTGGTAATTCAAACCTTAATCTTCGTAATTCAAACCTTAATCTTGGTAATTCAAACTTTAATCTTGGTAATACCAACATTAATTTTAGTAATTCAAACTTTACTTTTGGTAATACCAACATCAGTCTTGGTAATTCAAACTTTATTCTTGGTAATACCAACATTAATCTTGATAATTCAAACTTTAGTCTTGGTAATTTAAACATTAATATTGGTAATTCAAACTTTAATATAGGTAATACCAACTTTAATCTTGCTAATTCAAACATTACTCTTGGTAATACCAACATTAATCTTGGTAATTCCAACTTTATTCTTGGTAATTCAAACTTTAATCTTGGTAATACCAACTTTAATCTTGGTAATTCAAACTTTAGTCTTGGTAATTCAAACTTTAATATTGGTAATTCAAACTTTAATCTAGGTAATACCAACGTTAATCTTGGTTATTCAAACTTTAATCTTGGTAATACCAATTTTAATCCTGGTAATTCAAACTTTAATCTAGGTAATACCAACTTTCATCTTGGTAATTCAAACTTTAATCTTGGTAATACCAACTTTATTCTTGGTAATACCAACTTTAATCTTGGTAATACCAACTTTAGTCTTGGTAATTCAAACTTTAATCTTGGTAATACCAACTTTAATCTTGGTAATTCAAACTTTAATCTTGGTAATACCAACTTTAATCTTAGTAGGTAATTCAAATTTTAATCTAGGTAATTCAAACTTTATTCTTGGTAATACGAACTTTAATCTAGGTAATTCAAACTTTAATCAAGGTAATACCAACATTAATCTTGGTAATACCAACTTTAATCTTGGTAATTCAAACTTTAATCTTGGTAATTCAAACTTTTGTCTTGGTAATTTAAACTTTAATATTGGTAATTCAAACTTTAATCTAGATAATACCAACTTTAATCTTGGTAATTCAAACTTTATTCTTGATAATACCAACCTTAATCTTGGTAATTCAAACTTTAATCTTAGTAATTCAAACTTTAATCTAGGTAATACCAACTTTAATCTTGGTAATTCAAACCTTAATCTTGGTAATACCAACATTAATCTTGGTAATTCTAAATTTAATCTAGGTAATACCAACTTTAATCTTGGTAATTCAAACTTTAATCTTGGTAATTCAAACTCTATTCTTGGTAATTCAAACTTTAATCTTGGTAATTCAAACCTTAATTTTGGTAATTCCAACTTTAATCTTGGTAATTCAAACTTTAATCTTGGTAATTCAAACTTTAATCTAGGTAATACCAACTTTAATCTTGGTAATTCAAACTATAGTCTTGGTAATTCAAACTTTAATATTGGTAATTCAAACTTTAATCTATGTAATACCAACTTTAATCTTGGTAATTCAAACTGTAATCTTGGTAATACCAACTTTATTCTTGGTAATACCAACTTTAATCTTGGTAATACCAACATTAATCTTGGTAATTCAAACTTTAATCTTGGTAATACCAACTTTAATCTTGGTAATTCAAACGTTAATCTTGGTAATACCAACTTTAATCTTACTAGGTAATTCAAATTTTAATCTAGGTAATTCAAATTTTATTCTTGGTAATATGAACTTTAATCTTGGTAATACCAACTTTAATCTTGGTAATTCAAACTTTAATCTAGGTAATTCAAACTTTAATCTAGGTAATACCAACATTAATCTTGGTAATACCAACTTTAATCTTGGTAATTCAAACTTTAATCTTGGTAATTCAAACTTTAGTCTTGGAAATTTAAACTTTAATATTGGTAATTCAAACTTTAATCTAGGTAATACCAACTTTAATCTTGGTAATTCAAACTTTATTCTTTATAATACCAACTGTAATCTTGGTAATTCAAACTTTTATCTAGGTAATACCAACTTTAATCTTGGTAATTCAAACTTTAATCTTGGTAATTCAAACTTTAATCTTGGTAATTCAAACTTTAGTCTTGGTAATTTAAACTTTAATATTGGTAATTCAAACTTTAATCTAGGTAATACCAACTTTAATCTTTGTAATTCAAACTTTATTCTTGATAATACCAACTGTAATCTTGGTAATTCAAACTTTAATCTAGGTAATACCAACTTTAATCTTGGTAATTCAAACTTTAATCTTGGTAATTCAAACTTTATTCTTGTTAATTCAAACTTTAATCTTGGTAATTCAAACTTTATTCTTGGTAATTCAAATACTAATCTTGGAAATTCAAACTTTAATCTTGGTAAATACCAACATTAATCTTGGTAATTCAAACTTTATTCTTGGTAATACCAACATTGATCTTGGTAATTCAAACTTTAATCTTGGTAATTCAAACTTTAATCTTGGTAATTCAAACCTTAATCTTCGTAATTCAAACCTTAATCTTGGTAATTCAAACTTTAATCTTGGTAATACCAACATTAATTTTAGTAATTCAAACTTTACTTTTGGTAATACCAACATCAGTCTTGGTAATTCAAACTTTATTCTTGGTAATACCAACATTAATCTTGATAATTCAAACTTTAGTCTTGGTAATTTAAACATTAATATTGGTAATTCAAACTTTAATATAGGTAATACCAACTTTAATCTTGCTAATTCAAACATTACTCTTGGTAATACCAACATTAATCTTGGTAATTCTAACTTTATACTTGGTAATTTAAACTTTAATCTTGGTAATACCAACTTTAATCTTGGTAATTCAAACTTTAGTCTTGGTAATTCAAACTTTAATATTGGTAATTCAAACTTTAATCTAGGTAATACCAACGTTAATCTTGGTTATTCAAACTTTAATCTTGGTAATACCAACTTTAATCCTGGTAATTCAAACTTTAATCTAGGTAATACCAACTTTCATCTTGGGAATTCAAACTTTAATCTTGGTAATACCAACTTTATTCTTGGTAATACCAACTTTAATCTTGGTAATACCAACTTTAGTCTTGGTAATTCAAACTTTAATCTTGGTAATACCAACTTTAATCTTGGTAATTCAAACTTTAATCTTGGTAATACCAACTTTAATCTTAGTAGGTAATTCAAATTTTAATCTAGGTAATTCAAACTTTATTCTTGGTAATACGAACTTTAATCTAGGTAATTCAAACTTTAATCAAGGTAATACCAACATTAATCTTGGTAATACCAACTTTAATCTTGGTAATTCAAACTTTAATCTTGGTAATTCAAACTTTAGTCTTGGTAATTTAAACTTTAATATTGGTAATTCAAACTTTAATCTAGATAATACCAACTTTAATCTTGGTAATTCAAACTTTATTCTTGATAATACCAACCTTAATCTTGGTAATTCAAACTTTAATCTTAGTAATTCAAACTTTAATCTAGGTAATACCAACTTTAATCTTGGTAATTCAAACCTTAATCTTGGTAATACCAACATTAATCTTGGTAATTCGAAATTTAATCTAGGTAATACCAACTTTAATCTTGGTAATTCAAACTTTAATCTTGGTAATTCAAACTCTATTCTTGGTAATTCAAACTTTAATCTTGGTAATTCAAACCTTAATTTTGGTAATTCAAACTTTAATCTTGGTAATTCAAACTTTAATCTTGGTAATTCAAACTTTAATCTAGGTAATACCAACTTTAATCTTGGTAATTCAAACTATAGTCTTGGTAATTCAAACTTTAATATTGGTAATTCAAACTTTAATCTATGTAATACCAACTTTAATCTTGGTAATTCAAACTGTAATCTTGGTAATACCAACTTTATTCTTGGTAATACCAACTTTAATCTTGGTAATACCAACATTAATCTTGGTAATTCAAACTTTAATCTTGGTAATACCAACTTTAATCTTAGTAATTCAAACTTTAATCTTGGTAATACCAACTTTAATCTTACTAGGTAATTCAAATTTAATCTAGGTAATTCAAATTTTATTCTTGGTAATATGAACTTTAATCTTGGTAATACCAACTTTAATCTTGGTAATTCAAACTTTAATCTAGGTAATTCAAACTTTAATCTAGATAATACCAACATTAATCTTGGTAATACCAACTTTAATCTTGGTAATTCAAACTTTAATCTTGGTAATTCAAACTTTAGTCTTGGAAATTTAAACTTTAATATTGGTAATTCAAACTTTAATCTAGGTAATACCAACTTTAATCTTGGTAATTCAAACTTTATTCTTTATAATACCAACTGTAATCTTGGTAATTCAAACTTTTATCTAGGTAATACCAACTTTAATCTTGGTAATTCAAACTTTAATCTTGGTAATACAAACTTTAATCTTGGTAATTCAAACTTTAGTCTTGGTAATTTAAACTTTAATATTGGTAATTCAAACTTTAATCTAGGTAATACCAACTTTAATCTTTGTAATTCAAACTTTATTCTTGATAATACCAACTGTAATCTTGGTAATTCAAACTTTAATCTAGGTAATACCAACTTTAATCTTGGTAATTCAAACTTTAATCTTGGTAATTCAAACTTTATTCTTGTTAATTCAAACTTTAATCTTGGTAATTCAAACTTTATTCTTGGTAATTCAAATACTAATCTTGGAAATTCAAACTTTAATCTTGGTAAATACCAACATTAATCTTGGTAATTCAAACTTTATTCTTGGTAATACCAACATTGATCTTGGTAATTCAAACTTTAATCTTGGTAATTCAAACTTTAATCTTGGTAATTCAAACCTTAATCTTCGTAATTCAAACCTTAATCTTGGTAATTCAAACTTTAATCTTGGTAATACCAACATTAATTTTAGTAATTCAAACTTTACTTTTGGTAATACCAACATCAGTCTTGGTAATTCAAACTTTATTCTTGGTAATACCAACATTAATCTTGGTAATTCAAACTTTAATCTTGGTAATACCAACTTTAATCTTGGTAATACCAACTTTAATCTTGGTAATTCAAACTTTAATCTTGGTAATACCAACTTTAATCTTGGTAATTCAAACTTTAATCTTGGTAATACCAACATTAATCTTGGTAATTCAAACCTTAATCTTGGTATTACCAACATTAATCATGGTAATTCAAACTTTAATCTAGGTAATTCAAACTCTAATCTTGGTAATTCAAACTTTAATCTAGGTAATTCAAACCTTAATTTTGCTAATTCAAACTTTAATCTTGGTTATTCAAGCTTTAATATAGGTAATACCAACTTTAATCTTGGTAATTCAAACATTACTCTTGGTAATACCAACATTAATCTTGGTAATTCAAACATTATTCTTTGTAATACCAACATTAATCTTGGTAATTCTAACTTTATTCTTGGTAATACCAACCTTAATCTTGGTAATACCAACTTTAATCTTGGTAATTCGAACATTAATCTAGGTAATACCAACTTTAATCTAGGTAATTCAAACTTTGATCTTGGTAATTCAAACCTTAATTTTGGTAATTCAAACTTTTATCTTGGTAATTCAAACTTTAATCTTGGTAATTCAATCTTTAATATAGGTAATACAAACTTTAATCTTGGTAATTCAAACTATAATCTAGGTAATACCAACTTTAATCTTGGTAATTCAAACTTTAATCTTGGTAATTCAAACTATAATCTTGGTAATTCAAACTTTAATATTGGTAATTCAAACTTTAATCAATGTAATACCAACTTTAATCTTGGTAATTCAAACTTTAATCTTGGTAATACAAACTTTAATCTTGGTAATACCAACTTTAATCCTGGTAATTCAAACTTTAATCTAGGTAATACCAACTTTCATCTTGGTAATTCAAACTTTAATCTTGGTAATACGAACTTTAATTTTGGTAATACCAACCTTAATCTTGGTAATTCAAACTTTAATCTAGGTAATTCAAACTTTAATCTAGGTAATACCAACTTTAATCTTGTTAATACCAACTTTAATCTTGGTAATTCAAACTTTAATCTTGGTAATTCAAACTTTAGTCTTGGTAATTTAAACTTTAATATTGGTAATTCAAACTATAATCTAGGTAATACCAACTTTAATCTTGGTAATTCAAACTTTAATCTTGATAATACCAACTTTAATCTAGGTAATTCAAACATTAAACTTGGTAATTCAAACTTTAATCTAGGTAATACCAACTTTAATCTTGGTAATTCAAACTTTAATCTTGGTAATACCAACATTAATCATGGTAATTCAAACTTTAATCTAGGTAATTCAAACTCTAATTACAGCCTTGTTGACACAACAAGCTTGTGTTTTTCAATGGATTTCAATCAATCTTGTAAATATTAATCGTTGACATTGTATGAATGTTTATTTTCAATGTCAATGGTAAAATGTCAAGGTCAAAGTGACATTTTGCGGTCCTTAGATAAACTTAAGTAGTTACATATATGTATATCGAATCAAGATAGCTCATGAAAAACCGCAATTCTAATGATTACAAATCTCAAAATCCAGAGACAAGGACAAGGTCAAGATAGCAATGACAAAGACGAAATTCAACTCTCAAAAACTTGAAATTTACACAACAGAAACTAAAGAGTAATCAGCAACTCGAACTCTGCCAAATATCTGGAACTTAGTCCAGAAACACCCACCACGTTGCTCGTGTCATAGTCCGGTAAGACGTTGCTCATGTCATAGTTCGGTAAGACGACAGAAAAAAATACGAGTTAATTAGGAAACTAATCAGTTCTAAATTGAAAACAAATCTGCACTGTCCTTGCACCCCAAAGTGGTCCTCTAAAATTCAACATTTATTCTTCGTAATTCGAAACCGACTAAACATAACAAAAAAAAAATGCGAATGTAAAATAACAACAAACGAAGTTTTTTTCTCTCGAGTTTTGAGAAATCCTAGCTAACCACAGATCATTCATGACCTCTTTAAACATTCCCTCTGGTAAAGAGTCTGAGGATTTACCCTATTTATATTGGATACCTAAATTCCATAAGACACCATACAAAGAAAGTTACATAGCGGGATCATCAACTTGTTCGACGAAAGAATTGTCTATTCACCTGACAAAGATTCTGTCTGCAGTAAAAGAGGGACAACAGCAATATTGTGAAACTGTTTACTCGCGTAGTGGCATAAAACACATGTGGATTTTGAAAAACTCTAAAGATCTTTTGGATAACCTTAAATCAAGATCTTTCTCTCAGGTATCCTCCATCAAAACTTTTGATTTTTCAACTCTATATACCACCCTACCGCATGACAAATTAAAAACCCGCTGAAAAGAAACAATTCACAAAGCTTTCAGTCATAGAAACTATGGCTCAAAATTTGTTGTGTTAGGCTACAATTCCACATATTTTTCAAACATAATTCAAAAAAGTAAACCATGCTACTCCGAGGAACAAGTGATCAGCATGCTGTAGTTTCTCATCGATAACATATTTGTCTCCTTTGGAGGGATACTGTTTCAGCAGGTCGTCGGCATACCAATGGGTACGAATTGTGCCCCTCTTCTAGCCGATTTATTTTTATACTCATATGAGTCGGAGTTTTTTCAAAAGCTTGTAAAAGATAAGAAGATTCATGAGGCTAGAGCCTTTAATTTCACATACAGTTATATTGATGACGTTTTATCTATCAATAATTCTAGATTTGCAGAATTTCTACCATTGATATATCCTTCAGAGCTGGAAGTTAAAGAGACCACAGATACCGCTTCGTCCGCATCATTTTTGGACTTATACCTCGAAATTGACGACAGTGGTCAAATGAGTACTAAATTTATGATAAACGGGACGACTTCAATTTTAAGATCATAAATTTTCCAAATATGTGCAGCAATATACCAGCTTCTCCTGCATATGGGGTTTACATCTCGCAATTGATTCGTTATGCAAGGGCCAGTAGCAATTATTCTGATTTCCTGAAAACGTCATCTTCATCTGAGAAACAGGCTACTGGACCAGGGCTATTAAAAGATTCGCCTTATTCGATCTCTTAAAAAGTTTATATTCCGATACCAAGATCTTGTCGAAATATATTCCGTCTCTGCAGAAAAGATTATAAACGATGGATTTTCATATAGTGAAAATGTATAAAGATAAGGTTTCAACAAAAATGTCAAAATATTTTTTTTTATCAATGTGTGCCGTAAAAGTGTTTTTGGCATTTACTTCACTGAGTTTGGCGCTGATTTGACAACTGTTTTACCTGTTTTGTTCAAGTATTGTTGTAAATACTGTTATAGTGACAGCGGGAAACTTTGAGCCGTATTGAAAGGTGGAGGTTTGGCGCTTTAATATCTGATTCAACCCACCATTTCTTTAGAAATGCCTGTACCAAGTCAGGGTCATTACGTTTTCACAGTTTTCCGGTTGTTGACTGATTTTGTCTGTTTATATACTATTGAGTTTTGACTTTCCCTTTGTTAGATTGTTCGGAGTTCGGTAATTTTGTTATTACCCTTATTTCCGTAGAGATGTTCCTAAGATATTCTATTAAGATATCATCGTGACACTTATTAACTGTGGTTTCATTTAATTTCGATAGGTACCAATTTTCCAACGACCGGTTTGTTCTATTATTCTATAAAAGATGATCTGGTAGAATTCCACAAACCACGAAATTGAGTATCCACAACTTTCCATTTTTTTCAGCTTACGAAAATCGATACCCACAAAAATAATTGAATCCATAGTAATCGGATTTACTATAATAAATGATGTGTTATTACGTACTCTATATGCGTATATCAAATATAAGTATATATGTACGTACTGAAATGTGCACGAATAATAAATTTGTTTCCACACTGATATGAAAACGTTGTTTCCACACCGATATGAAAACGTCTAGATCGATTGTGTGTCGGACGAATATGCATCTGATAATGCGAATCGAAAACGCTTTTAAATTTTGTGGTAAACTGATTCACTTTTACAACGAACGGATTTCTTTTCTTTTTTATTGTGAAGATGGAAAACGTGGGGCTGTCAATTGACTTTCATTGAACGCTGTGGAAGTCGAGCAGACCTCTCATTTACTTGATGTCCGCAGGTTTCGGTTGTTCCTCTGACAGTTCGATGGTTTCTTTCGGAAACCCCTTGAGGATTTTCCGCTTTCCTCCATCTTTAATACAGCCGGTTTTGTACATAGTGCATGTACATCGACAACAGTGGTATCTGGGACTACTCGACTGGATAGTATGTAGTTGTCCAGGTCGGTGTTCCCCGTTACAGAGTCTTTTAATGTTTGGGGCTGAATTTGTTCCCCGGTCCATGGTTCTTTCCCCCGTTTGCACTACACTGTAAATAATGTTCACATCACTGTAGGGATGATCTTGGAGTGGCATGTAAGTATTTCCTGCACCCCATTTTAAGCTGTTAGACCAGACGCATAGGCCCTGATGTCCGACTCTGGAAATACAACAGAAACCCTGACAGGAATGCCTGGATATCCTTCTTACCTCATTTATTGAGGGTGCTCGTTATAGAAAAGAGGATTCTACCTGGCATAACGGTCGTTGATAAATTTTTATTTTGTTTGTTTTTTGTTTTGACGAATGGTTCATAAATCTTATACATTAATTTTTTGTCTTGAAGAATTGTTCATAAATCTTCTTATACATGCATATCAGTATAAAATTCCGCATAGACTTTTTCATCACTTCTCGTTCCATTCATGTTGTTCTTATTAGATTTTAGTATATTTTCGTTTCGTTTCGCATTTTAGTATATTTCGTTTCGTTGCGTTTCGCTTCTCGTTTTAGTATATTTCGTTTCGTTTCGTAATATTTCGTTTCGTTTCGTTTCGTTTCATTCGTTGCGTTTCGATTTCGTTTCGTAGTTTAGCTCAACCCATATTACACACAAGTTACTGAGATTAATAGGAAAAATTGGATTTTTAATCTCACAAAAATCAATTAAAGGATTTGTACATCTACTAATACTGTCATTGTCTAACAAAGAGTATTTTGTTTTGTCTTTATTAACTGCAAAATATTTTGTCTCAAGGTCAAAATGAGCTACCATAGAGTTAGGTTTAGATGAAGTAGTCATATTATGTACTGTAACCGGTAAATTGTGTACCTTGTAAATGTCAATTTTTTTAGTTAAGTCCATTAAAGGTACATTTAGAATAACCAAAATGCTGTCTTTTTCTAGAACTGTACTGCATGTCATAAATTGATAGTATTGCCAGATGTCCCTTTTTTCGTCTTTAGGCAGTCTTAAATGTGGGGGTAGTTTAGACTTAATGTCGCTCAGTAGTATTCGTAGATTATTGGGGTCAATCACGCTGGGTGATAAATGGCCCTTGGATAACATATTTAGTTTTAAGTTGTAATTGTCCCAAGTAACACGTAAACATTCTAGATGCGCTCGACTTGTATTTTCAGTTTAGCAAGTTTATCGCGTGCTGTTTATAATTACGTTGAAGTATTGAATACAACTATTTAAAAAAAATTATTTATATGGTACATAGACTTGACAAAATAACTGGTATAGCTATACCATATACATTTTGAAAATAATAATTATAATAATCTTTTTAAAAAAATATCAGCGAACTGATTATTCCAATCAAGATTCCATTTTTTATATTCTTCTCAGGTCAAATGATCCCAGAAATTTAGAAATACATCTCGAATCTGTACATAGTCTACTATATTATTATGTGTTATTTTATTTTCTTTATTTTCTTGAATTGTATAATATTTTTTTTTCTTGTGATCAAGCTTGGTGTACATGTTTTCATTATAACCTATTGTCAATTGTTAACAAAATGTATTGTATTTGACAATGGATAATGATGTGACTGCCTACAGAATGGCAATATGTTTATTTTATTGCAGATCTTGTCTTGCCAGTAAAAAATGTCTCTTAAAATCCCTTAGATTTCTACCATATTATTTTTTGCTTTTAGTTGTACTCCTTCAGAAAACAATTCAAACCTTGCCATATATCCTGAAAGTTATTTTTATAGACCAATTCGAACAAAACCTATCATTCACTTTTTTTCTACTACAACTCCTTTTGTTAAGTAATGATGTAGCAGAAAACCCGCACCAGACAACAAAGTATGTGATTTAACGGTGTTTCACTGGAATGCTAGAAGTGTAAGAAATAAAATTGAATATTTAGAAACAATATGTTTAGGTTCCTCCATAGTTTGTATAACGGAAAGCCATTTAGATGATAAGGTAAGTACAAAAGATATTCTTATATCGGGTTATTTAGAACCATTTAGAAATGATAGGAACTGTTTTGGTGGCGGAGTCTTAATATATATTGCAGATTATCTCCATGCATCTCGACGATATGATTTAGAACTTAATAATGGAGAATTAATATGGATTGAAGTTAGCTTTCCTAGATATAACATTCTTGTATGTGTGGTATACAGGTCACCTAGTGCTATAAACCCCTTCTGGAACAATTTTCATTATTCTGTCGAAAAAGCTATCGAGTCGTCTTCTCGTGTGGTGATCACGGGTGACTTGAATGTTGATCTCTTAATTGAGACCAACCATCGATTAAATGAAATTATGTATAATTTTAACCTTAGAAATTGTATTAATGAACCAACAAGATTTGGTGCATTATTAGATCCCATTATTTATTCAGATGAATGTGAAATATCGTTCTCGGATGTTATACAAATTGATAGAAATATAAGTGACCATGATGCCACTTCTGCTTCTTTACGAATTGCGTACAATTTACAAGCTAAGTATCAACGAGAAGTATGGTTGTATAAACATGCAGATTTTATAAATCTTAATTCTGAAATTCGTCTATTCGACTGGGGAGGTTCCTTACTTTCTAGTGAAAACATAGATGAAATGTCTATTAATTTTACAAATAAATTTATTGAATTTGTAAAAATGTATATTCCCGTTAAAATCATTACTATACGACCAAACGATAAACCTTGGTTTAATTCATCTATAAGAAGCTCAATGTGTATTAGAGATCGACTCCATAAACAGGTAAAACAAAATAGTTCCTCTTTTCTTCTACGTATGTATAAGACCCAACGGAACAAAGTTAATAATATGATAAAGTATGCAAGAGAGCAATTTTTCATCAATGCTAATGATATGTTAGATAAAAATGTTAAGTCAAATCCAAATTCATACTGGAAATTGGTTAAAAAATTAATGGGGAACTGTATACATTCCCCAAACATCCCTCCATTGCAAAAATTGGACTCTGGTGAGTACGTAATACATAATGAGGATAAAGCCAATATATTAAACAACTTTTTCTGCTCCATAACTGAAATAGAAAATTATACTGTTCTTTCCCCCGATTTTTATGATCGCACAGGTAATAGAATAGACACTCTACATATAACTTCAGATGAAGCTAAGGACATACTTGAATGTCTACAGCTTGGGAAAGCAGTAGGTAGCGATTTGATATGTCACTGTATGTTAAAAAATACGGCTTCTACAATTTGTAAACCCCTCCAGTTAATATTTAATCATTCCCTACAAACTAGAAAATTTCCAAAAATTTGGAAGTCGGCTATAGTTATTGCACTCTTTAAGAAAGGTGTAAAATCTGACCCATCAAATTATCGACCTATTAGTCTACTTAGTTGTGTTGGGAAAGTTTTTGAACGTGTTGTTTTCAAATATATTTTTAATTTCTTATTGGACAACTCTCTTATTTATAAATATCAGTCCGGATTTATGCGCAGACACTCAACCGTGCACCAACTTATTGAAATTTACCACAATATTTGTTTATCATTAGAAAATCGTGAAGTTATGTGTACTGTATTTTGTGATATATCAAAAGCCTTTGATAAAGTTTGGCACCGTGGCCTACTTAAAAAATTAAAAGCTTATGGAATTTCCGGGAATTTGTTGCATTGGTTTGAAAATTACTTAAGTGACAGAAATCAAAAAGTTGTTCTACAAAATTGTCTTTCAGAAGTAGGGAACGTTAAAGGTGGGGTACCACAAGTATCAGTGTTAGAACCTTTGCTATTCATATTATATATCAATGACATTACTGAAGATATTCAAAGTCTTTCACGATTGTTTGCTGATGATACATCACTATCGTATTCATCTTCTAATATAAATGAAATTGAACAAAGATTAAATTCAGATATAATGAAAATTTACAATTGGTCAACAAAATGGTTAGTGGATTTTAATCCCAAAAAAACTAAATGTATGCTATTCTCAACAAATCAGGGAAATATTAAACCTCAAATACTTTTCAATAATGAGGATGTTGAATTTGTAGTAAATCATAAACATTTGTGTGTTACGTTTTCATCGAATTGTAAATGGCATTGTCACATTCAAAATATATTAAAAAAACACATCTGGTCAACTGTCTATGCTACGTAAATTCAAAATTAAACTTAACAGGGAAAATCTCGAAAACATTTATTTTACTTATATAAGGCCATTATTAGAGTATGCGTTTGAACTGTGGGATGGTTGTACTATTTTGGATTTAAATAAAATTGAACAAATACAACACGAAGCTGCTAGAATTGTTACTGGGTTGAAAGCATAGAATCCCTATATTTTGAAACTGGGTGGGAACCCCTCCATTCTCGTAGACATAGTAGAAAATTAAACTTGTACTACAAAATACGTAATAATGTTAGTCCTTTATATTTATATGATTGCTTACTGCCTTTTATACGAGAGGAAAATGAATTAAATTAGCGCAACCAAACCGTATTTAGAAATCCGTTCACTAGATTACAATAATTGCAAACTCCTTTTCCCCTTCTACTATTAAATCATGGAATAAATAAAGTCCACAATTAAGAAATGCACCTACTTTAAATAGATTCAAACAGGCAATTAAAAATCATACAATAAAACCCCCCAAATTTTACATTGCTGGATGTAGAATATTAAATATAATTCACACTAGACTGAGACATAGATCCAGTAGCTTGAATGCTGATCTTTTTCGTGTGCATTTGGCTAATGATCCAGGCTGTATATGTGGGAGTGCATTTGAAGATGCAATTCATTTTATATTAGAATGTTGTCTTTACAACGAAGCAAGAGAAGAATTGAAATTAAGACTAGTTTTTCTTCATGAACTTAAAATTGAAGTCCTACTTTTTGCCGATGACACCTTAACTGAGATGCTAAATCTGCAAATTTTCAAATCTGTACAACATCAAACAAACAAAACGTTTTACCCATTTATGATCACAACCCCCCCCCCCCCCCCCCCCCCACCCCCTCCAAAATATATATTTGTTTAATTAATCAATCAATCAATCAATTTCATCTCAGATACAAGTATTGTAAAACATGCTTATATTATATTATATAATTTCATGCTTTTTGTTTTGTATTTTTTTTTTTTTTTTTTTGTTGTGTCTCCTTTTTTTTCATTTTTCAAAGAATTTATTTATAATGTTGTATATTGTATTTTACTATTGCTGACGCATGTACTATTGTAATTATTTATTATGTGGAGAGGACCCTTGTAAATTGTTATAATTTGTGTCCAATCCAATTGTTAAAATATTTAGCAATAAAATATGTTTAATCTTGTAAAGGAACCGAAATGCCGAGCGGAATACTAAGAAACAATTCGTGGAGGCTGCATGTGAAGTAACACTAATGTGTAAAATAAATAATGTTTATTATGCAGGATTGCAAATAAGTTTCAATGTTCCAAATAATAAAATACTACAATGTTTAAATCAAAGAACCTGCATAATGTCAGTGCTTAGAAATAAATAATTATATCAATAATGTGATTCCAATTTTAGGCCGGGTTTGGGCTAAAAATACTTTACGGAAAACGCCACCTTCAAGAATTGACAAGATGGCGGAGTGAGTAGATATCTGTATATATCGTCTCTGGTGAAAATGTAAATATTGCGTTTTAAGGATATTGAAACGTAAAATTTTCTTGAAAAGTAACTCTAAAATATGTTAGATGGTATAAAACAAGATTCTGAATGGGTGAAGAAAAGAGGAAAAGAAGAAAAAAATCAAAAACTGAGAATGTGAGTAATAAAAAATCCAACATGGCTGAACAATGCTCACCCGAAAACCAAACTATCTCTGAAGTAATAGGAAATGCTAATGAATTTGTTTATGGAATGAACATGTCACAATTTCAAAATGTCTCGACTCCACTAAATCCACACATTCAAGGCATTCAACCAAGAACATTTGCTGGACATGGTGCAGGTGCCCCACTTATGCAACCCATCCGACATGAAAATATTAATCCATCACCAACCTATATGCAATTACCTCAGCCAGTACCTCTCAATCAAGCTCAGCCTCTCCAGACTCAAGATCAGCATAATAATCCGGTTTTTAATCCAATGACAATAAATATGATAATGAGTACAATTCATGAATTGAATTAAATTAGAGAAACTCAGTTTGTTAGATGAACTCAATAATAAATTGTTACATATGGAACAAAAAATAGAAAAATATGGTTCTGAAATTAAAGATATAAGAAATGATTTAAGAGAACAGTAAGAAAGGTTACACAATGAAGAATTCCATTATTCAGTTATGGAAGACAGGGTTTCCAGAATTGAAGAAGAAGGAAAAAAAAGGTTGGCATGGGAAAATAATGAATTAAGGGATGATATTTTAGATATGAGATGCCATTCCATGAAATATAACTTGATATTTTCTGGAATCCCAGAACCTAGTAACATTAAAGAAGAAAATACTGAAGAAGTGGTTAAGTCTTTTATTGGTAGGGAGCTTGAAATTGACCCCACCACTATACCATTTCAAAATGTCCATCGTTTAAGGAAAAGGCGGATGTTAAGCCAAGGAGTATTGTGGCAAGATTTACAAGATTTGATGACCATGAGAAAGTGAGACGGGCAGCTTCTGAAAAACTGAAAAACAAGGCGCATGTTTCCGTTTATCAACAGTACCCGATGGAGATTTCTGTGAGGCGAAAGCAGTTACTCCCCAGATTTAATGACGCTTTCAAAAACGGGGACCGCGCGAGAGTGTTAAATGATAAACTTTTCATAAATGGTCAGTTGATAAATAGTCAACCTCCACCACCAGGACCCCCAGTTGAGATTCGTTTTAATGATCGCCCGCGGCCGCAATACCATCATTCGTTTGATGAATCCACATCGAGACCAAGATAGGGAGACGACAACAGGAGTTGTGATGATACCGATAAATTAAAGACTACTTCGTGTTCTGACAATGAATTAAAGATATTGTTCCTTAATGTTTGTGGTCTAAAATCAAAACTGCTTTATCATGATTTTTATGATCTCATTAATAAACTTGATATTTGTTTATTTGTAGAAACTAAAACAGATGATCTAGATGTCTTAAATGTTCCTAATGGTTATCTTTATTACTGTAAACATAGATCTGCTTTTGATAAAAAAAAAAAACAATCAGGTGGTCTTACTATTTCGTATGAAGAAAAATATTTCACTCCAAAGGTTTTCTCAAGATTCATCCCCAATAAATAATTACGGCTATAAGCTGTTAGATTTTTGTAAAAAAAATGAACATTTATATTGGAAATAGTAGACTAAATGGTAATGACAAAACTGTTGGAAAAAAAACTTGTAAAGATGTATCGCTTGTTGATTATTTTCTTTTGTCTTCTGATGTTTTTTCAGCCATCAAATATTTTGATATTTTGGACTATAGCCCATTATTTTCTGATGTCCATTGCGGACTTAGTGTGCATTTGCATACAAATGTCAACAAAAATACTACTACTCAAGATATAGGTCAAGGTAGTAATCCCATTCATATTAAATGGAATGCTGCCAAACAAAGCGAGTTTGTAGAATCTATTTTTAACAATGAAACAGCTTTTGGTGAACTCGATTATATTTTTAATGAACAATGTGAAGGCAATCAAGCGAAAGAAATTGTAAACAGAGTCGTTAATAAAATTGGTGAATTTTTTAGAAATACGGCAACTTTGATTTTTGGTACTAAGACCTCGATCCGAAGGAAGATAAAACCAGATAACAAACCATGGTATACAAAAGGTTGTTATGAAAAACGAAAACAATTCAATATTAATCGCAAGAAATATAATCTGAAAAAGTCGTCTGAAAATAAACAATTACTTACAAAATGTGGTCGTGAATACAAGAAAGAGATGAAAAAATCTTATAATGAGTACGCTAAGAAATTTGAAACACAGCTTCGTAGTGCTTCTAAGACCGATACAAAAAGGTTTTGGAAAATTTTGAAGTCGTTTTCAAAAAACAAAAATAAAGAAGAAAATAAAATATCACTTGATCGCCTTTACGAATATTTTAAAGAGTTAAAAAGTAGTGAGAACGAGGCCAGCTCTGATGATTTTTCAAGAATTTGAAAAATTCCAAAGCGCCTGGCTTAGACGATATTGTTAATGAATATCTAAAAACAACTGTTACAAAATGTTTGCCATATTATGCTAAACTGTTAAATTTAATATTTGATAGTGGAGAGAGTCCTGATTCATGGACCCTGGGAATCATTAAAACCATTTATATAAACAAAGGTGATCCAAACGATCCGGACAACTATCGGGCTATTACATTAGTATCTTCACTTGGTAAACTGTTTACATCAATACTAAACTCAAGGTTAAACAATTGTTCAGATGAAACAGATCTTGTGACTAAATCACAAGCTGGTTTTCGTGCTTGGTATTCAACTCAGGATAACATTTTTATTCTTTATAGTTTAATTACATTATATTTATCAAAGAAAAAGAAATTATTCTGTTGTTTTATAGATTTCAAAAAAGCATTTGATACGACCTGGAGAGCTGGGTTATGGCAGAAATTGATTAACAGTAACATTCATGGAAAAATGTTTGAAATTGTTTTTTCTTTTTATGATATTAAATCCTGTGTAAAATCGGGACATACATTTTCTGATTTTTTCACCAGCGATATTGGTGTAAGACAGGGAGAAAATTTATCTCCCTTCCTTTTTGCCATCTATTTAAACAATTTAGAAGAATTTCTGACTGAACACTGTAAAACTGGTCTTGATACTCTCAATAGTTTAAGCTTTGAGAATCTGAATGTATATATGAAATTGTTTTTATTACTTTATGCTGATGACACTGTAATTTTTGCAGAATCACAACAAGAACTACAACAAATACTAAAGCTGTTTGAACATTATTGTAATATATGGAAACTCAAAGTTAATATATCAAAAACAAAAATAGTTGTATTTTCAAAGAAGAAAAGTAATCAAAACTTTAGTTATGAAATGTTTGGTGAAAAAATAAGCCAACAAGATGATTATAACTATCTTGGACTTCTGTTTAGCTACAATGGTAACTTTTATAAGGCTAGAAAAAAACTGGTTGATCAAGCCCAAAAAGCACTTTATTCATTATATAAGCAAATACGTAATATTAATATTCCAATTGATCTACAATTGAAATTATTTGATGCATTAGTGTATCCAATTTTGACGTATTCGGCTGACATTTGGGGGTTTGAAAACAAGAACATTATTGAAAAAATTCATTTGCAATTTTGTAAAAAGATTTTAGGAGTTAGAACAAGCACACCAAATTTTATGGTGTATGGAGAACTTGGGCGATAGAATTACAGATTAAAATAAAAATGTTGTGTTTTTGGAACAAAATTGTGAGTAACCCTGATAAGGTATCTGGTAAAATCTACAGATTACTATTTATATTATTTATAAGTGGCAATAGAGACATACCATGGATGAATTATATTAAATCAATATTTGATGAAACAGGTTTCAGCAATATATGGGATGGTCAAAAATATATTAACCCTGAATTTTTGAAGGTTACTATTAAACAAAGATTGCAAGATCAATATATTCAAAAATGGTTTTCAGATATTGACAATTCCTCAAGAGGGGAATATTATTCCAAATTCAAAACTGAATTAAAATTGGAGAATTATCTTTTGCGATTGAATGCTGTTCATAGAAACTATATTTGTAAATTAAGAACTAGTAATATGAAATTTCCAATTGAAACGGGGCGTTGGATGGGGATCCCTAGGGATGAAAGATTATGCAATCTTTGTAATCTATGCATTGGAAATTAATTCCATTATATTTTTTGCTGTGAGTTATTGAAGGATATCCGAACTAAATACATGCCAAATTATTTTATAATCTGTCCTTGTGAAGCAAAAGTGAATACAATGTTGAAAATAGGAAATACACAAGTTCTTACTCACCTGTCATTGTTTCTCCAAATAATTGTAAAACTTCTGTAGTTTTTAATGTAAACTGTTCAAATATTTCCACTATTTGGGATATAATGTATTTGTAATCCGCTTTAAAATATATCATGCACTATGCAACCAATATGGCCTGGTAATAAATATAGCATGAATCGAGTAGACCCAAGTCGTAACCTCTGACCGTAATAACTTGTGTATCACCTATCATCTGTTTTTGTGTAATACGTATGCATTATCTACTCATTCTGTCATCTTATAATAATTATTTGTAAATAATTGATGCTCCTGTAGCGCAATATGCTGCGCCTGAGTTTATTGAATAAAGTTATTATTATTAAATAAAATGTGTAACTGAATTCATCGTCTTTATACACTGGCAATACTGTGTAATAACATGCTTAAAAACAGCTTAACTTAAAATGTAAGCAACATTCACAGTACCAAATGTGAAATTAACAGGTGAGGAGAACGAACACAGCCGCTCTCTGGGACAGTTGAATTTAAACTTCCCAACTTGTTTACGGCGTCGGTTGCTAAAATCCTAGCACGGTTAATTTCCCGTAATTACCAGTATTTCGCGGATCTCAAGTAAACGTTAATTTCACTGACAAACATACAGAATAATAAATCATTAATGATAAATAACTATCCCTTTCAGTGCCAGATTCAAAATTATAACGTTTGCAACGTTGCCGAATTATACCACGTCATAAGACGTCTCGGCGCCAAATAAATTACATCATTCTGACGTCGCGCAATTCATACTCTTCGATTTTCGGTTTTCATCAAGTACATGTATTCACCTGAATAATATTTGCGTAGATTACTATAGAATGTAGAGGGAGTATTAGGGTAAGTACAGTCCATGGACATAAGTATTCGTCACCTTCGATTTTTTACTGTATATTTCATATAAAACCACATTTAAAAAAAAACTAAATTTTTAAAGCTGTCTCTGAAATTTATTTCAAGACACGCAGAATTCTTTGAATTTTATTTGTTTATCTGATAGTAATTTTTGTCTGCTGGTTTTTGTTTTCTAGTGATTTAAACACAAATGTTGATTTTTCCGATTTTATTTTTGTTAAAATATATTGCAAATTTGACGTCAGAAAAAAAAGGTCTTTAAATCATAAGAAAATAAAGACAATCAAACGGAAAATCATGCTAAAATATACAAATAATCTTTAAATATTGCTGCTTCTTCTGGTGCAAAAATTATCAAAATCCGTTTAGAAATGACTTCACAATATTTTTTTTGAAAAATGTGGTTTTATATGAAATATATAGCTTAAAATCGAGGGTGACGAATACTTATGTCCATGGACTGTACATGTACATAAGCAGCTAGTTTGAGATGAAATGGACTTTGAGTTATGCAATAAAAGGTTGCTCGATCCGTTAAAGCACAAAGTTATAGTTGACGAAAACTTCATTTGAAATTTTAAAAGTTATTAATGAATTACTTTTTAAAATAAATCGCAATGCTAATGATTGAGTCAGTTGCATGTACATAATTTAAATTGATAAAACATATGTTTACCACATTGTGTATTTAAATGTTACAAACATCGGTAGGGTACAGTTGAACGTTGCCGTTAATACGTATAGGAGAATGTCCGAGTAACTCTCCATTCCTTGAAAATAATGGAGCCGAGGACATTCTCCAACTTAAAATCCATCCACTGTACTTTATTAATTTTTATTCATTATTAATTTTGTAACAAAAAAAAGCCTGTGTATAGTATCTAAAGAACAAAGAGAATTATAACTCTCCATTCCTTAAAAATAATGGAGAGTTTTGACAATAGATTTACATAACGGGTGGATTTTAAATGTAGCTCATTCTTCCTGTCCTGCATGCAATTTGCGGAAACAATCACCAACCCATAGGCCAACGACACAGGTAGAACACCAATTTAGTACTTATTCTACTTTTCATTTCGGAATTTTACTTTTTGTTTTTATTGATTTTTATTTTATTTTCGCGTGCTTGTCTATATATGTGTAATTGGTGTTTTCCTTTACGGTGTTTGTTTCAATGTTTGTTTGTTTGCTTATTTGTTTTGTTGTTTTATTTCATTTTTATTCCCTTTTTGTATTTATTTATTGTTTATGCTATGTGACTGTACTTTTTCATTGTTTCTTTGAAAGTATATGTTGCTCTAAAATGAGATTATCATAATCTGTTTGTTTATTGATTGATTGTATACGTTTGTTTATTGATTGATTGTATACGTTGTATTCTTAAAAAAATATCGTAATATCGTGTTGTTGTTGATTTGTTTTCATTTTTTAAATAGCAAACTTTGAAAAATATAGCAAGATTGTATGTATAGCGCGACGTTATTTTGTCGTCGATAAGACCGTGTTCACATATAGATCGATTGCGATCGGTTTAGGTTAGTTCGATTCAGTTTGAAACTGCTTTGTGTTCAGATTGGATCGATCTCGAACCGATAGCAATCGTTTCCGGTAATAACCACTGTTCACACTGCTCATCTGATTCGATCTCGAATCGATTTAATTTTCTGTTGTCTACCGGGCACGTGCCATCAGCAGACTGTTGCTTGGATATAATCATGGCTGATCTTGCAAACAGTGTTGTTTATGCTTATTTGCATTTTAAATGCAATGATAGTTGACTTTATGACCAGAAGACTGCTTCAAAGGAGAATCTACAGACGTTTTATTCAACGCATGCCTAATGAACACGTTTTGAACCGATCTCGAATCGATTTAGTTGTTCTCATCTAACTGTGAAGCGCTCTAGTTTAGAGCGATCTAATTTAGACCACATATGTTATGGGTCTCAAATTAGACCGATTGCGATCGATCTTTCTTTGGTGTGAACATTGAAATCGATCTCGAAGCGATCGCGATCGATCTAAATACGCTTTGTGTGAACAGGGTCTAAGATAAAACGTTTACTGGACAAATTGGTTGAACTTCTACAATTTTACGTAGAAATCGTACTTTTTATCCGAAATCAAGTTTGTTAAGTTCATTCTCTTCCACTGACAATGCACATTTTTGCTATTTGGATTTAGCACGAAAATTATGAGCGACAAATACAGTTTCGAATGTGTAAAGTTTTATTCTTCGTGATTTGTTTACGTCAAGTTGCAACTGGACATTTTTGTTGACCTTATCCTTCAGGAATATTTTTTAAACTGTCTTTAAAAAAATCGTTTTTGAAAAGATTTTTTCGTTTTTTAAGATAATCACATTTGATATGTATATTTTTTTTTTGAAAATTTTGTAAAACATAGCTGAAATAAAGCTTGTTCTTTTTTGGCATGCAGATGTTTTTCCTTCAGCGTTACATTCTTTTATTTCCAGGAACTCACCGATTTTTTCCCTTCAAGCATTCCTTTAATCAGAAATCGTTAATAAGATCATAGAGTACGCTGATTCTGCTTCCGGGCCTACAAAAAAATGGTCCGAAAAACGTATTTTTAGGCTTTTACTGAGAAAAATGTAAAAGACATACGGATATTTTGCAAAGCGTTACATGAGAAAATTGTGCGTTTTCGACGTTTTCTTCCAATAAATTCGTTTTCAAAAGCAAAATTAAATTTAATCTAATATGAGACGTAAATAAAACCGAGGTCACGTGTTGAGAGATTGTCACCGTCTTCGCACGTTAAAGAACCCAATGTAACAGCTCATGATGAGTGGTCCATAGGAGACCTGTTGCACTGGCTAAATTATCCGTCCATACCCATCACCTTTCCTTGTTTCGAGTCCCGTGGTGTTTAATTTTTTTCTCTCGTCCTGAATATAGCTGAAAATTGCTCGCTGGACGTTAAACATCAATCAATCAATCAATCAATCAATCAACCAATCAATCAATCAAATCTTGTATAAGCTTTGGGGACGTAAACCAATTATTCATTGTGACATGGTGATTTTTTCCAAAATGCGTGCAACTAAATCCATAACTGCTTTATATCTAGGAAAAGTAAAAATGAAGGACATCAGTTAAAATGATTAAACAGTACGGTACGGTAAATCATCCTTTAAAATAATATCTACATCGTTGTAGCATAAAAATATGCAAAACATGTATAGACCATACATTTAAAATAGTAAAAAGATGAGATGAAATCTCTCTGTCGTGACTTTATATTTGTTCCTCGTCTGAATGTTTTCGTCCAAAAACTTTTGAAAGAAATCAATGCAATTGTGAAATTTTAATATTTTTATGAACTGTGGACCTTGGACGGATTCAGGGATTTCGAAATGAGATCATTTTAAGGATTGATCGCAACTGTTGTTCGGCTCATGATGAAATAATCTAAATGACGTTGTACGCATCGCAAGCAAATAATTTGACAAATCTTTATCAATTAATGCAATTAAATCATTTGCTACTCATCAAAATATAATGCTTCAAAATGAAACATCTGAATCAATTCTCCCATCTTGTGCCGCCTGAAAGCAATGCCCCATGATCACGTGATTAATTTCAAACGTTTCACGGGTTTCCACTGTGTCGATCTTGCATGTGTTGATCGGTTCTGTCTGTTCTGACACTGGTTTGCATACCTGTTGATTTGTAAAATAAAACAGTGACATAAATGCACAAGGCGAAGGCTCCGCAGTGTGTCAAACGCGCAGTACGCCTTTATGAAAATGTGTGATCATTTCACATACGTATAGGTTAAATAACTAAAACCATGAAATATTTACATTTATCACATATTTTGTTGCAATATGTTGATTTTTGCATTTCCAATATAGCTAACAGTCAGTGTTGGTTATTTGCCCTCAGGGCAAATATCCGTATTTGCCCTCATATATCCGTATTTGCCCCCGTATTCAACTTCCGGTATCTGCGCAGTGGTCTCAAAGATTATATGTCAAAGTACAAGGAAAGATGATGATTAAAGATATGCATAAAATCGTATTTCAATCAAATTAACACTTTTCAACATACATGTATTGGAATAAATTTTAAATAACTTGAAACGGAATAATTAGCTCAAATATATACGTCGTGCTGAATAGGAATTTCCATTCAAATGTCAACGTCTTGGGTAGATTTTACAAACAGTTTCTAACGTCATTGTACAGATCGACATTGTTTGGTATATTTTTGAAACCAGATTCGAAACAAAAATATTTGCAAGTTGAACAAAGGCAACTCTATTAAGGATTTATTTTCGCAATTTGTCTGTTCATAGATCTTTTTTGCAATTTAAAAGTCAATGCTTGGAAAAGGTCAATGTAAAATATGTGATAAAAAGATTATGACATGAAATTTTCCATATGGTCCCTGGTATCAACCCTCGACCCATGTCAGCCCTCCAGCTTCGCTAATACCAGGGCTAATACCAGGGCCGATATGGAAAATGTCATGTAATAATCTCTTACTATATTTGTGCATCAAGATGGATAACTCTTACGTGAAAAATAGAACCGCAAGTTGGCGGAAAATGAAAACATTGCAGATGTTTTCCTGAAACCATGGTAAATAAACGTAAGACTGATTGAATTATGGTTCCAAAGAATCTTTATACTATAAATAAAAATGAACTTTACTCTTAGATACACGACGAATCATATTTACGAGAAAACACACGTTTAAATTAGGTTCATCTAAAAACCAAAGTAGTTTCACAACAATCTAATCTACATATCAACGGTTTTATTACCATCACTTAGTCGATCACTTTGGTACGTGGACTATTAGTGCCCGAGGGTATCATCCGTCCATTAAGTCAGTGTTTCGTCACGGATATGGTTTATTAGATATATTAATATTTTAATTGTACATTTCCCAAATCATATAATTTATTAAAACTGAAGTCAATCTCACTCAGCCATAGTTAACTTAGCTGATTTTTGCTATTTTTACAAGACTTTTGAATTATTTAGCTTTCCAATCTTTTGTTTATGAGTGTACTTGATGAAGTGTGTTATAGAAACGCATTAAATTATATATCTGCCTCTTTGTCCACAATGCCTATGCTACCATTCGAATTATTTCAACTATGTCATAGCAAAATAAAATCACAGTTAAGATGTTTCTTTATTTCGGAGGTAGACTAAAATTGATGCTTTCTATGAAAAATTTTGATATTTTTATTCTCTGAGATCGAAAAGGACATTAACCCTTTGGATGCCAAGCCTTTTTCACTGATCAGTGCCAAGGGATTTTTAGTCAAATTTGTTTACCGTGAAGTCATGACGTTATCAGTGTAAAACGTCACAATACATGACCTAATGTAAAATTGCACACAGTTTTTTTTTATAGACTTTGTGGGGTGTAATGTAAAAAATATTTTAGACCTTAAAATGTAAAACAGAAAATTACTGCCGTATTGTAAAAAAAATTGCATGCGCGTTTATCACACGTTTAAAGAATAAATGTTAAATTTGACATACGCTTTTTGTTGAAAGTGACGTTAAATACCAATGCTCTCTGTTATATATATCAACATTAAATAACAAATAGTATGGAGGAAGCATGGTAAATATGCACATGTAAAGTTGAAACAATCGACATCAATGACATGAGTATCTGTCTAGTCCAGCTCCGAGTAATGAGTGTTGGATTTTAACCTTATATATGAGAAAGTTCAACAAAGATATATAACAGTTTAATTATTGACTGTGATCTGTGGTTTTTTTCACCCGTTAAGTTTTGTTCTTTCAACACGTTAATCTATCCATTTAAAAAATATATATTGACAAAAGCGATGAATTGTCAATATGTTTAATATGTTTCTTAAAGTTCAATGCCGATACAAGCACATGGCATGAACCACTTTATTACATCTCGAGCATATAGTGATTCGCTGCGATCCACTCGCGAAAAGACATAAAATTTCTATCACTTGTGGAAGATCATCCGGTCTTTCCCAAGATCGTATGTAAGAACCTATTAATCTTTGGTTTGAACCGATCGTGTATCGAACACACGACTTACCGCATTCGACATTTTAATAACGAATATATGTATATATATATATAGGGTACTGTAGGGTACCCTCTGAAATGGCCCCAACTTTCCGTTCGGGATTAGGAGTTATAAACTTGTGTTTAATTTAAAGGTCTAGGCAGGGCCGCCAAGAGAATTGTTGGGCCCCAGGGAAAAAGGAGACTCCAATTCGGCCAAATAATGATACTCAATCTAAGTCCACCACGTATGTCATAAGGAAGGAATCAGTACAGCAAAAATGAATTGATGAATTGTGATTTAGAAAACAGCTTTCTACTTGTTTATTTGTCTGGACCATTAATTATAATGATCTGGTACATTTATTAATAGATGTATTTTTATAAACTTAAAACAATAGTCAAATTATTTTATCGACAACCAAATATAAAACATATCTTCACTAATTTAATGCCCTATGCAGCTGAATAAGTACACGTTTTAGTCTAAGTCTACAACATTGTTATTTGAAAAAGCAAAGGGTAAAAACAATTACAGCAGAAAATGTTACTCAGATAGGATTCCGAGGCTTTGGAAAAAATTACCAAGAGGAACCCTCGTGCCCCGTTTTACCCACTTGCCTCCATAAGAATATTAATCAGTTTAAAGTTAAACTGAAGTCAATATACCACAATTTGGTAGAAACTACTTTTGATACCAACAACTATTATAGGCCTACTTTGGTCAGTTGACTTGTGCGTGTCCGAGATGTCATCCTTTTTTTTATCTCTCTCAGTCTCTCTCTCGACATCTTTTGTACCGATCCGCTCAGCATACCTTGATTATAATTAGTTTAATTTGTATATTGCAATGTTTGACAATGACAATGTGGTGACTGACGAAGTGAAATTAATAAATAGATGAAAAATAAAGGGTCACCTGAACGGAATCAATTGAGTTTAACAAAAGTCTGATCATGTCTACTCACCATTATTGAGTCCCTCCCCCTGGTATGGCAAAACATTGTTACAAATTTCCAAATACTGTCATTTCTGTACAAATATTTCATTGAAAACAGGTAAAAATCATTGTATGAGTTAACAGTAACATCACTGTTCAATGTTGGCATTTTAAAATGTGATATTTTCTTCTTTTTTTTCTTTATTATAAATTTATAAAATGTCAGGAGTGCAACAAAAATAGACAAAATGTTTTTTCTACAACCAATTATTTTGCGATCGTTCAAAGAATCAATGTCATTATTTTTTACAAATGGCTACTTATCTTTAAAGTTTGAAAAATGTGCTGTCTTTAGTAAAAATATTCATAATCATTTTGATAATAAAAACTTTATCAGGTAGATTGGACAAAAATATTGAGAATTTTTCATAAAAAATAGCTTTTAAGAAAAACTACAACTACCAATAACCCAATATTTTGCACAAAAAGTCATTTATATCAGTTGCATTGATTGAGAAACCATTATACAAAATAATTGAGACTAAAAATTGTTTAACTGATATAGAATAAGTATGTGTTTTACATGGTTTTTATGCCAATTTGTGTTCAATAAAAGGTTCTTAAAAGTTATTGCTTATCTGTTTATAGTTTCTTTCTTGTTTCATTTACTTCAATGTATACAACATTGAAAATTATCAGCAGAAAGTTTTTAGGAGTGAGTTTAATTTGGACATTTTTTTCACATGTTGGAGCCATTTTTTATGAAACAGCCCTTAACGGGTCGGGACGAAATGAGTAATCGTTACAGAGGACCTTCCATAGATGCTTCCTACTAAGTTGCACTTCATTTGGTTGAGGCGTTTCAGAGGAGAAGATTAAAATGTGAATAGTTAATGGACGACAGACGACGAACGAATGACGACGAACGAAAGACGACGGAGTGATGATAAAAGCTCACATTGCCTTTGGCAAGGTGAGCTAACAACAGTCATTGGGTAGATATGTCGCTCCACTCGGACACATTATTCTGATTCAGAGCCAACCAGTCTTTGCTCTTTCTCCTTAATGCTGCGTTCTTAGCGGAGAAGCAACAAATACCAATTGTATATTCTTTTGTTTGACAAGACCGCAGTTCGTACCCACAATCTATCACACTCGAGGCGAGCACGCTAACCATTACGCTACCGATGTAGTTCCCTATTTTTATTTTCTTTTTATTATTTTTTTAATCAAAATTTCTTATTGTGCTTCAATATATTATTTGAAAACAAAAATTAATCCAAAACAATAAGAGTTACTTGATATCCATATAAACATTGAGAGTTCCTACTTTTGTTCAAACACTCTTTGAATATTGCAATAATCCAAATGCATAGCAAATAAAGAAAACGAATTACACGTTCTATACAAAATCATGACCATTCTGTCGAAGGTGACTTGGCGAATGCCAATTCTGCACAAACCGTTTGGTATTTCTTTCTTTTAATGTTATACAAAACATCCACATGTAAAATATTTTGACTATGTGCTGTTGGGTTTTTTTTCACAACTTTTATTCATTGAAGACAATTTTTTTGTTTTTTCTTTTTATCAATTTGCAAGTCGAACATATCCTTGATCAGTGTTATAATGAACCTTAAATAAATTACCAAAAGGAAACATAATTGTGATATTGAGCTGTTTTCGCTATTCTTTAAATTTTTTACAGACAAAACCGGTTGTACTGAAAAACAATTTTTGGGACCCAACCGGAAAGTAGTGGCTGACAGAGCCGGAACGAATGTACGTAAATAAGCATCGTGTTTTTTACTGTAGCAAGTCTAAAACTATTCATGGTGGCACGTCAGTGCAAAGTATCATGTATATAAGCATTACAAAGGGTTTGTGTACTTTAATTACACATATAGAATACTTTTTATAGCTTTATTTCATGATTTCAATCTCATTATTAGCATTTTTCATTGTTTATGTCAATCATTTTATCTATATCTCAGTAATCTATTAAGTTAACCACAGAAACATACTGGTAAAAACAAGCAAAAATAATCGACCGATAACGACATCTTCTGGATTCAAGATATAATAAAACTATATGATCATAATACTTACATTTTGTCGTCGCCTGTATGTCAAACATACCTAATAGACTTGTACCGGAAGATGACAGAACAATTCCGACCGGAGCTCTTTGACGACAGTGATGTTGCTATCATCATTATTTTGACGGAAAAGGTTGTTGCTATTGTCAGTACTTGACAGACAATTGTGATGCTAAGGTTAAAACTAAATGACCGATTAGTTGATATTGCCAGTGAAGGTCTTTTGAGATCTAAACTATATGATGAAAAGGAAACATTTGACTTTACAGCTGTGAAAAATTGTTGAAAATAAAAATCTGGATAATATGCACCTCTTAAATATGTGTACAAACATTCTGCAAATTTAAGACTTTCTAGCTTGAGAACTTTAGTAGGAGTTTGGGATGGCATTAAAAAGGTGCTCACTTTTAATTGTAACATTTATTAAAAGATAAAATCTCAAATTCTGTTCCAGTTGGTACCACCAAACATTCTAATCATCAAGATCTGAAAAAAGAAAATCTATAATTAATGAATATTAAAGAAAATTAAACATATATTGAAAAGAATAGACTATCTCAGTATATAGATTGGTTGAGAGACAATGATATTGATTGATAGATTTTTGGTGTTTTACACCATTTTCAGCTATATCATAGTGACCAGTTTTAATGGTGGAAGTAACCGAAGAACCCTGAGAGAACCACTGACCATGGGCAAGCAACTGGTAAACTTTATCACTTGCGGCTGTGAGTCGAGTGCACCCTTTTTGTAATTTACCAAGCAAGGCACGAACCCACGCCATATTGGTGATAGGCTTGTATGAGTTGTTAGGTAATCCAACTACCTAACTCGTTCAGCCACCCAGGCCCTTATTATGGTATTGATATATGAACTAATTTATAATAAACTATTAAAAAACATATTTTGTTCCAGTTTGAAATGTGGACTGTACAACAATTTTGTGTTCAAGATGAAAACATACATGTGCATGTGGTATGGAATCATACTGAAATAATTCCAATGTGCATGAAAATCTGAGCCATTAAGATTTTTTACTTTGAAATATTTTAAACAAAGTATTGCAAATTGGCATAATTTTTTTATTTGCCAATGAAATATTTCAAGTCAAACCAATGTTAATGGGTCAGTAGATTAGGAAAGATCAATATTTCTAGGCCATTATTAAATTGAACTTTGTGTATGGAAAAAAATAATCAGACAGTTGTTTCTACTTTTAATATAATACGAGTAAATCTAACACAAACCTTGAAGTACATAATGAAATTGAAGACTTTTCATAGCAATGTCTGGTGGCTGTAATTGACAACATACATCTTATGGAAGGATGATGTGTTTCGTTTCCAGCATTGTCCATTGAAGTTTTCCAGGCTTAATTATAATCCTCTGGAAGAAGTTCACACATGGTCAACCATCAACCTGTAGGTGAAAATATGATGCTGTTATTATGCGTAATAAAAGTTGTGTAGGAAATTTTATTCAAGAACTGAAACTAGTTAAGAGAAAAGATATTGCTGAAAAGGTCAAATGAAACAAACAACTTATCAAACATTGTACAAACTTGTGAATGTTGCACAGCTGTGTTAGCGGGACATGAAAATGTAGGTATGAGCAAGGTCTATGAGAGGGGGTTTCAGCAGGTATAAAATGTACATCGGTCCGGGGCCAGGAAAGCCAAGAAGGTACCAGTGAATCTTTACAAGTAAAACCTTGCGGCATTATCTGATTATGTTTGTCACTACTTTGTATATACAGTATTTGTTATCTCCCCACTGGACTTTCTGCTGCACAGGAAATGAAGCATTTATAAAAGTTTACCAGTGGTTTTATTGGACCTCAAATCCTAAATTTTGAAAGAAGTCTCAGCCTATCCCAGGGGCCGCAAAGCAGTCGTGTTCCACCTTGCATCATTTCACTTGGAGGCCCAGTATGTGAGCGTTCTTACTTACAAGTCTGAATGATGGACAGACAACCAGCATTATTATGTCCCACTCCATTTACAAGGTACCGGGTCGTTTCGCCCCGAATCCCGTTCGCCCCTATTCCCGTTCGCTCCGGGTCGTTTCGCTGCTATTCCCATTCGCCCTCATTTATTAATAGTGCTTTAAAAAATGAAATATGGAAAATCCCATTGCAAATATTCGTATTTTGGATGTTGTAAGGCTTGTTCATGGGTACTTTATTTTTGTCTTCTTCATAATTAACATGCTTTCTTGACGTGTTTAATATTATGTATTGCTTCACTCTTTGTTTGACATCTGATTAAATTTATACTATTTTAGCATTTGATGCGTAATTCATTAAAAAAGAGGTTATTTGCGCACTTGTACAGCATCTTAGTCATTTAATGCATTTTTGCGTTGGTACAAAAAAAAAACAACCTTTTTACTGTTCTCGTGTGTTTTTTGTAAATTTTGCAAGAAAAGATTCGCTTGAGATCTTTGACAAAAGTAGAACAAAATGAATGAATTAATTTTTTTTTTGCATACAACTAATAAATAAATAATTACCAAAAAATTGTCGAAAAAGACTTCATCTATTATAATATAATAGCGATTAAGTGGGGCGAATCGACTCACTTTCCGGGGCGAACAGGTAATCGGGGCGAAACGACCCGGATTCCATTCACAAGATTGCACAAATCCAATTTTTTCTATGCCTCATGGCACATATGATAAGGACAAGTTTCCTCCACTCTTCTCTGTTGTTGGCTTTTCTTTCTGTTGTGCCCCAGGTGTATCCTTTTTCTTTTATTTCATTTTCGATGGTGCGCCTCCATGTTGTTATTGGTCTTCCTCTTTTTCCTTTCCCTTCTGGTGTCCATCTTAGGGCTACCTTTGTCATGTCTTTAGATGGTTTGCGTAGAACATGACCAAGCCATCTCAATCTCTTTTGAATCAACAAAATCTCCATATCCTTGGTGTTTGTGATGTTATGCAGGTCTTTGTTGGAGATTTTGAGTCTGTTGATGTCTTTATCAGTCATTCTCCAGCACTCTTAGCCAAATAGTACACAGCTGTTAAAAAGTTTAAGTTTGGTCTTCTTTCAAAAAGGCTGTTGTCTTCCAGATGTTGCCTAATCTGATGAATGCTGATCTAGCTTTTCCTATTCTGACCTCTATATCTCTTTCAGCTCCATCCTCTGTTGTAATACAGCTTCCTATGTAATTAAAGGAGTCTACTGTATCCAGTTGTTTCCCTTCTACAAATATGACTGCAATCTCTCTGTGTTGAGGTACATTAACTTTGTTTTCTTGACATTGATCTTAAGGCCAACCATTCTAGCATTTTCTTCTAACTTTCTGGTCTTTTCCTGCCTATGGTCTTCAGTATGTGATAATAGCGCTAAATCACCAGCGTAGTCTGTATCCTCTAGTGTGGTACATAGTTTCCATCTCAGTCCGGTGTTACCTTCTGTTAGGGTTGTTCTTATTACCCAATCAATGGCAATTATAAAGAGTATATATGACTTAATCAAAGATTCATTGTCTGGAAATTAAACAATGCTAATGTTGATTGGAAAAATACGGCCACAGTATTAAATTGCGTGAACGCGAGATGGCAAGATGAAGAAGACAGACCGCCGATTTCGATATTTTGGGCTAGCCCGTGCTTCGCAGGTGACAGCGAAAGCTACAATCCTCTATGGAACTTAGAGAGATCTACAGGACACGTTCCCCATACGATCGCAAATATTTACTATCCCGAACTCTCTGGTTATTTCAGAGTCCAAACCAAGTTCCGAATCGGTACCGATTCAGGAACCGACTCCTCTGGTATGCAAAGAAGGCCCCCGTTTACGAACATGAAAATACAAATCCCTGTGGTACCACAGGAGAAAATAATCAAAATATGAGCTCACGTAAAATGTGGGGACCGACGTGTCCCGTCTTCATCTTGCCATATCCCGCCAACGATGTGTCCAAAACTGTGACAATTTTATTAAGTCATATAATACAGTACAAATGTATATACAATAATTATAAACTATAAGATATTAAATGAAAATATTTGTCAAATGCAATTTAAAATTGAAACTATATTTCCTTATAAAAGTCTTTATATAAGCTTTTGACAAAGTTCCTTAAATATGTCCAGCTTCTGATGTTCGATTGAGTCAAAAAGAAAATCAACTTATTTCAATATACAATTATATATAACGATAAGAATAGAAAATCTAAAATTTGAAAAACACTTAATACTCTCCACAGTGTCAGTTATCTCTCCGGCTGATGTTCGATTGAGTCAAAATGAAAATCAACGTATTTCAATAATACAATTATATATAACGATAAGAATAGAAAATCTAAAATTTGAAAAACACTTAATACTCTCCACAGTGTCAGTTATCTCTCCGGCGTGGAACGCCCTTGTGAATAAAGTTCTCCATTGGTTTTCCCTAAATGTCCATTGTGTTGGGCTCTAGTCCATGTCAGCGACAAATCTGAAATATTAACAAAACAGCAGCAGAATCTGGTCCATTATTGCAGCAAAGGGAATAAGGAGTTGGAGGGGCGGTGGGTGGGATTTTTTTGTTGACAATGTGCCTGTTGTCGAAAATTGGATGCTGGGAATGTGTGACGTCGCAGATTGTATAAATGACGTTCGCGATCCGGAGACAATCCGGTTTTCGGATTTCCAAAATTCTAAAACTTAAGTTAAGACTAAGTTCACTTTTATTAAATCCGTTTATCCTTTAACGATAAACTTAATTAATCAAAGATTCATTGTCTGGAAATTAAACAATACTAATGTTGATTGGAAAAATACGGCCACAGTATTAAATTGCGTGAGCGCGAGATGGCAAGATGAAGAAGACAGACCGCCGATTTCGATATTTTGGGCTAGCCCGTGCTTCGCAGGTGACAGCGAAAGCTACAATCCTCTATGGAACTTAGAGAGATCTACAGGACCCGTTCCCCATACGATCGCAAATATTTACTATCCCGAACTCTCTGGTTATTTCAGAGTCCAAACCAAGTTCCGAATCGGTACCGATTCAGGAACCGACTCCTCTGGTATGCAAAGAAGGCCCCCGTTTACGAACATGAAAATACAAATCCCTGTGGTACCACAGGAGAAAATAATCAAAATATGAGCTCACGTAAAATGTGGGGACCGACGTGTCCCGTCTTCATCTTGCCATATCCCGCCAACGATGTGTCCAAAACTGTGACAATTTTATTAAGTCATATAATACAGTACAAATGTATATATAATAATTATAAACTATAAGATATTAAATGAAAATATTTGTCAAATGCAATTTAAAATTGAAACTATATTTCCTTATAAAAGTCTTTATATAAGCTTTTGACAAAGTTCCTTAAATATGTCCAGCTTCTGATGTTCGATTGAGTCAAAAAGAAAATCAACTTATTTCAATATACAATTATATATAACGATAAGAATAGAAAATCTAAAATTTGAAAAACACTTAATACTCTCCACAGTGTCAGTTATCTCTCCGGCTGATGTTCGATTGAGTCAAAATGAAAATCAACGTATTTCAATAATACAATTATATATAACGATAAGAATAGAAAATCTAAAATTTGAAAAACACTTAATACACTCCACAGTGTCAGTTATCTCTCCGGCGTGGAACGCCCTTGTGAATAAAGTTCTCCATTGGTTTTCCCTAAATGTCCATTGTGTTGGGCTCTAGTCCATGTCAGCGACAAATCTGAAATATTAACAAAACAGCAGCAGAATCTGGTCCATTATTGCAGCAAAGGGGATAAGGAGTTGGATGGGCGGTGGGTGGGATTTTTTTGTTGACAATGTGCCTGTTGTCGAAAATTGGATGCTGGGAATGTGTGACGTCGCAGATTGTATAAATGACGTTCGCGATCCGGAGACAATCCGGTTTTCGGATTTCCAAAATTCTAAAACTTAAGTTAAGACTAAGTTCACTTTTATTAAATCCGTTTATCCTTTAACGATAAACTTAATTAATCAAAGATTCATTGTCTGGAAATTAAACAATACTAATGTTGATTGGAAAAATACGGCCACAGTATTAAATTGCGTGAGCGCGAGATGGCAAGATGAAGAAGACAGACCGCCGATTTCGATATTTTGGGCTAGCCCGTGCTTTGCAGGTGACAGCGAAAGCTACAATCCTCTATGGAACTTAGAGAGATCTACAGGACACGTTCCCCATACGATCGCAAATATTTACTATCCCGAACTCTCTGGTTATTTCAAAGAGTCCAAACCAAGTTCCGAATCGGTACCGATTCAGGAACCGACCCCTCTGGTATGCAAAGAAGGCCCCCGTTTACGAACATGAAAATACAAATCCCTGTGGTACCACAGGAGAAAATAATCAAAATATGAGCTCACGTAAAATGTGGGGACCGACGTGTCCCGTCTTCATCTTGCCATATCCCGCCAAATGAGTGGGGTAAGCCCTACTCACCGCCACGCAACCACCCTGTTTTAGTTTAACGTTAGTGAAGAGTCAACATCCTCCTCCTTGTGTTCGATTCGATTTAAGCTTGAATTGGAGGGAAAACAAGAGAACCTCCAGAGGAAATAAAATGTTCGAGGGCGCCCTGAATATTGTTTAGATAGATTTCTGTTCCTGAATTGGACAGATGTATGCCGTCGTTACGATAAAGATTTACTTCTCTGGCACGAAGGTTACAGTGCCTTATGGCGCACCCTCCTATACTTATTACTTGGTTTCTTACCAAGAGGTTCACTCGTTTACGAGTTTTTTCAATAGATTTGCCATTGTTGGCATTGTGCCAGTATCGTCTTTGCAATATATCGGACCATACAATAAGCGTATTTGGCATTAAGGCGTGTATACGAAGAATGTCGCATATTATGTTTTCTGCTAGTTGCCAGCCTTTAACGGTGCCAAGATCGTTTGACCCAAGCTGTATAACAACAAATTTCGGAGGAGGATGTCTTCTCAAAAGAAACTCAATCTTTGGAATTAATTCCTTCCAAACCATACCCCTTTTCCCGAACCAAAACCCTTGAAAACCTACATTATGGAGACCAAGATGACGTCCCCCTTGTCCTGAAACCACTTCTTTACCAGCCCAATATACTATACTCGATCCCAATATCCAAATAGAGCGGGAACCTATAATATAAATGAAATCGTGCGAGATATTTAATAAATAATTCAGATATCTAATCGTATGTATTTCGTATAAGCATCGGACGTCCAACGCCCCCATTTTTTTATTACGTCGTCATGAATACCAAAACGTTTAGCCTCTGTTGCGCCCCTATTCTGAAAGAATGTGGTCGAAAATGTCCTTTGACTTCACAAAATGACAAGGCCCTTTGTAAGACGATTGAAAATTGATATCGCGTTAGATCTGATCCGTCAAAGTGCAAATAAAGATTAGAGTCGAGTGCATGTTGTCGGACTTCCAAATAACCCTTAAGAAGGTGTACCGGACATATGGAGTTATCGGTTTGACTACAAATAATCAATGTGGTACTATGTGAGTGTTGATCTGTTTTGGAACTACGTATCATTAAATGTAAGTCAACGGAGTCTTGTTTGTGGACAAGTTTTATGTCGGATATGTGAATGACGTGCTTCCCGGCTCGACCTTTACTTTGACTAGTTATTTCACCAACGCGGAGAAGTCCGAAAAAACACAAACTGAACGCGCTTGCGAACATAGTGGATTCATATACTGACGTACAAACAAAGGGGAGCGATTGAATTAATCGTTTTAATAAATTCATTGAGACTGGTAGACGCAAGTCAGCTTTCGGGGAGTTTTTCCGTTTTGAACCCTCGAGTATTTTGGTAACCAAAAACGATTTCGTATTGTCCGTGTGACCATCTAATTTATGCATTGTACTTATACCGGAAATGTAAGTAGTAATAGTACTGGCTGACAAGCCTGTGTGAGACATGTATGCAATGTAGAATAACAAATCATATAGAGGGGCGGGCCAAGTATCTTGTAAATTATACAATTTGCGAAATGATTGAAAAGATTCGACTGCCGTTTTGTATGTTTTCCACGTAGAATCTGCCATTGAAGCGTTCACCAATGAATCAATTTCAGTTGTTAAAGTTTCCAGAGATGGTCTGGTATTTCGGTGCCTCGTTGGTCTGCCTCTGGACAAAGGTTCCGGAAACGCTGCCAATCACAACGAGATAAAGAATCAGCAATTTTATTTGAAATTCCAGAAATATGTAAAGCTTTGATCATAATATTATATTGTAAGGTTGACAAAACAAGATGCCTTACAAGGGACATAACTCTAACAGATTTTGAAGACTTTTTATTAATAACGTGAACCACAGATTGGTTGTCTATGCTAAAAATAATTTTCTTGTTTTTTAACTGTTCCCCCCAGATACACAGTGCAACAACAACCGGAAATAACTCGAGAAATGTAATGTCCTTAAGAATGCCCATTTCTTCCCATAATTTTGGCCAGCATTTTTGCGCCCATTTTCCTTGAAAATAAATACCAAACCCTCTGTTTTGACCACCAGCGCTGTCGGTGAACAATTCTAGGGTTTCATTTGAAGCCCATGCATTATCAGTGATAACGGTTACCCCATTATATTCTGACAAAAAGGTTAACCAGACTTTAATATCTTCTCGCATTGATTTTGACACGCGAATTCTGTGATGAGGTTTTCTTATATTACATGTCGCATCAATAAGCCTCCTGCAAAACGCCCTACCCGGTGACACGACTTGACACGCGAAATTAAGTAACCCTATTAAGGATTGTAATTGTCGTAATGTGACCTTTTTGGACTGGACGAATAATTCGAGAGTATGCTTCAATTCAACGAGTTTTTCGTTTGGCAGCCGCAGTTCCATCGCTAAAGTGTCGAACTCAATACCTAGGAATGTTAAGATTTCTGTCGGCTCTACAGTTTTATCTTCGGCTACAGGAACCCCCCATAATTTACATATATCCCGAAAAGTTTGTAATGTGAATTGACATTTCGGGCTATCAGCTTCTGCGCCAAAGAGAAAATCATCCAAATAGTGCAAAATATCTTTATTACCAGTCTTTTGCTCCGTAAACCAGTGTAATGCTGTTGACAATTTTTTGAAGAGTGAGCAACTTATCGAAGCACCAAATGGGAGGCATTTATCTAAGTAGAATTTGTTATCGAAAGAAAAACCTTGTTGGTCGAAGTCAGATGGGGAGACTCTGAGTAATCGAAATGCACTCTTAATGCCAGTTTTTGCCAACTTCCCCCCTTTACCTATTCTGTTGATCATGTCTATGGCATCGTCAATGCCTGAATATCTTACGGTGCAAAACTCTGGATCAATGAAATCATTGACCGAATACTGGGTTGGGTATGAAAGATTATGGATCAGTCGAAAATCGCCGTTCTTCTTTCTTACGAGAACAATTGGAGATACCCTAAAGGTAGGCATCGGAGGGTAATCGAATGGGCCAGCCACTCTGCCTAGATCAATTTCTTTAAATATCTTTTCCCGTACTAAATCTGGGTTTTCCGAAACACTTCTCGAATTTTTTGACTGAACTGGTAACCTAGGTCCATTGTATTGTAATTTAAATCCATGGTTTAGCCCCTGAATTAATTCTGTTTTTACATTCCCGAACGGGTAAAAAGACAAAGATTTCTCAACCTCGTGCACACAAATAGGGGAGCTACCAAGTGAATAAAGGTACGAGTTATTTGTTATTACAGAACTTGAAGGGATGGTCCCCTGCGCAATTTGAACATTTGTGTGCATATCTACACTTTGTCCGTATGAACATTTACCTTTTTTTTGAAGTTCCAGCAGGATCGAAATCCACGCTGGGTGTTGCCTTTTTGGCTTCGAGGGGTTTTCCCCTTTTGAAGTCTGCAAGAAAGGGCTCGTTTTTGCTCTCTAACTTCTGGCTCACATTTGTATTGTCAAGATGTGCGTATTTAGCAGGGGTGGAAACGTGTAAAAGCCATAGCTCCATATCGATGTCACCCCATGGAGTGTGAGGATATCTAGCTTTGCGAAGACGATATTGTTCGTCATATGCGGCCCAACCCGTACCTGATCCCCGTGAGGCCGCAAGACGTACATTAAACATGTATTTCAGATATTCCTGGCCTTTGTTAGGCCATTTTTCGAGCATAACACCCATGAATATCATAAAGGCCGATGTCCATACATGTATGTTGGAAATTGCTGCGATTTTTGGCTGTGTGACTGTCAACTGACCACCCTTTATGGAAAGGTCGCCGCTAAATTGAGAGTCAGTTGCGAGCTCTCGGACCGACTTTAGGAGGACATACAAATCAATATATTCCCCTGCCCAAATTTTTAATGTTGGCATTTGGCTCTCATGCACAACACCCATTCCCATCAAACCCCGAGAATCCCCAGAAAACTCTAAATTTGTACCTTGTTGTAACGTACCATTGGACTGGCTGTGTGGATCTGCAGTATACTGTGCTCTGGTACTGATAGGCGCCATGGAGACATCATTTTGCATGCTCGGTTGTGAAACGGCTGCCCTTTGGTAAATCAATTCATGGTCTGTATTTTGTGCTGGGTTCACTGGACGAGTCTCGGTGCCACTAACTTGTGTGTGGCGAAGGGTTTCGCTTGAACTTTCCACACTGATGTGGCCATGTGTCCGTGCATCATGCATGGTCTGAGTGTGTAAAGGGTTTCTTCCGGGCCATCCTGATGTAGACGGTGTCGGTGCGTTCATGCTCGTGTCATTCTGACGATTGTTACCATTATTGTGTGTTTGTATGTCGGTAAAACTTCTGGTGTTACTACGTGATACCACTGGAGGCACGTTGTAGCTATCTGTTTCTTGTCTCTGCTGTCTGTTTGAAGTTTTTTTGGCGTTTTGGTCCCGATCCTTGTGTCATCTGTGATTTTGCAGATTGTTTCCTCTGCCTTTTTGGAGGTTTCATTTCGTTGATGGTGGTAGATTCAAATCGATTTATATTTGTTTTGTAAATTTTTTTTGTTGACAATGTGCCTGTTGTCGAAAATTGGATGCTCTGAATGTGTGACGTCGCAGATTGTATAAATGACGTTCGCGATCCGGAGACAATCCGGTTTTCGGATTTCCAAAATTCTAAAACTTAAGTTAAGACTAAGTTCACTTTTATTAAATCCGTTTATCCTTTAACGATAAACTTAAATAACAAATCCCTGTCTTACTCCTGATTTTACAAGGAAATTAGTGTCAGCTTCAGAGTTGATGGTACATGAGAAATTTGTATAGAACTGCTTGATAAGTTGCTCTATCTTACTTGGTATTCCATAGTTTCTCAAAATTTCCCAAAGACTGTCTCTGTGTAGGCTGTCAAAGGCTTTCTCAAAATCTACAAAATTAACAAGTAATTTTCTCTGCCACTCATGGCACTGTTCTAAGATGTTTCCGAGGACAAATATGTGGTCTATGCAACCTATACCTTTTCTGAACCCAGCTTGTTCTTGTCGTAGTTTCTTGTCCACAACTTCTGTAATTCTTGATGTTAAAACTATGCAGAAAACCTCACTCGGAATAGATAGTAAGGCGATTCCTCTCCAGCTGTTGCAGTTAGTCAAGTCTCCTGATTTTGGTATTCTTATGATGTTACCTTCGGTCCAACTGTTAGGTATAACAGCTTTTTCCCATATTTTGTGGAATACTGGGTGTAAAGTATCCATAGCAAGAACTGGATCTATCTTAAAAAGTTCTGCATTTAGTTGGTCTGTGCCAGGTGCCTTCTTGTTTTTCAAACTTTTAATGGCTTTCTGTATTTCTAGTTTTAAAGGTGGATCTGTAACTATTTCTAGGTCCATAGGTGCTTCAGGAATAATTACAAGTTCATCCGTCTCTTTTCGGTTAAGAACTTCTTGAAAATGTTCCTTCCATCTTAAATATTGTTCTCGTTCTGTTGTCAGTGTATTGTTGTTTTTGTCTTTAATTGTCATGTTTACTTGAGCTTCTTTACCACTTAGTTGTTTAGTTACTTGGTATATCTGTCCCATTCTCTGATTTGAAGCTGCATTTTCTGCTTCTCTTGCTATGTCTTCCATAAAATCCCTTTTGTTCGTACGTGTTTGTAACATCCGAAAAATAGTAAACAGACTGAAATTGTGAAAATACAAAGAAACCTCTGATAAGTCGCCTCCTTGGATAGCAGGAACATATCGAAGTTAAAATCTGATCCGTTCGTACAATCTTATAAATTTATTTTTACCCTGATAGCTCAAATTTTGAAGTAAAAATATTGGTTTCTTTGGATTTGACACATCGAAATTACACCATATTTTATAAACTTTTAGTACCAAGTTGCTTAAGGGTTAGAGTTATGGTGTTAAACGTCACTTTCAACAATATTTCATTGATATCGTGGCGGTAAGTTTTATTGGTGGAGAAAACCGTAGTACCTGGAGAAAACCACCTTCAAGTTAATCTCCAGATTGAGGCAGAACATATAGATAACTTTAACAATGAAACATTAAGTCTGAAATTGCCGATGCAAGGTGTGTAAAATGTTTGGCCTTTGATTCTTCACAGATGAAACCACTACAATTTCAGAAAACGTGTCAATGAAGTCATTTTAATAATTTGGCTTTTCAATCTATTAACTACGAGCATAACAGATGAAGGGTATTCCAAAGTTAGATACCTACGTTTTTATTTTAGGGGATGGAGGTTTATGGTGTTTAACGCCACTTTCAACAATATTTCAGTTATATTGTGGCGGGCAGTTTTATTGGTGGAGGAAATCGGGGTATCGGGAGAAAACCACCGACCTGTCGGAAGTCACTGACAAACTTTATCACATAATGTTGCATCAAGTACACCTCGCCATTAGTGGGCTTCGAACTCGACTACGACGCCCCCGGTCTTTTTAATGTTGGCATGCCTGAGAAGGTTTTTTTCCAGAAACACGTCGTGCGCACAAGGTTAGATTATCAACATTAGCATTTTACAATAATTTATTTTCCATCTTTTGGCATTAGGCGTACCTGATTAGGCGTACCTGATGAAGGTTTTTTCTTTATTATTCCAGAAACCCGTCGTGCGCACTAGTTTTGATATCTACGTTTTAATTATTAAGTTGTGAAATTCTATCAAACATTTTCGTGTCACCATCGATGTTATTCCTATTGGATGATACACTCCAGGACTCATCCTCCAATAACAGCAACGGTTTGTAGAGAAAGATTATAATAATCACTAATACCCACACAATCATACATAAAGAGAGATATATACTAATATTGACTTATCATAGCATACTGTTGTTTTATTGTCTGTATCTAGATAGACCTGTATAGTTTACTGCTGTCGTTCTGAACGTAATCGACTTTATGTCGTCAGTATGTTCACAGCAGTTAACTACTTAATTATTGTTCAAATGTCATTACCGCTGGAGAAAGGAATATAGTATGCCATTCTTAAGATGTCAATTTTATATATTATAATTTTGACTATTTCTTTGGAAGGTAAGTTAAATTGATTATTGACAGTATTATTTATTTTTAGAAAAGAAAACGGGGTTCGGATCATTTTTTCAAATTAATTGGTCGAGATTCCTCGTATTGCGTGACAAACCTCCAAAGTTTGTAAAATGTCGTATTAGAAAACTATTTAGTAACCAGTTGTCAAAAATGTCTGATTTGAATTTCACAGCTCCTATATAATGAAATTTATTAAAACTAAGGCTAATTTACCCTGGCATATGTTACTCGAGCAAACTTTGGTTCTCTTGGCCTGTCCCTTTGTTAGCCGAGAGCAACGAAGTTGCAGTCGGCTTATGTTTTGGCGAAAGGCGGGCGGGCGGACGGGCGGGTGGGCAGGCGTATGTTAGCCTATCTTCGCTAACGCGATAGCGCTCTTAGTTTTTGGCAGATCAACATAAATGTTGGTAGGAAGCATTATTACACTATTATTTAGAGCGAGTTCGAAATTCAGATTAATCTATTCTTTTTTTCTTGTAAAATCATGGTTTTTCTATAGAAAAAGTGCATATTTTGAGAATTATCTTCGCTAACGCGATAGCGCTCTTAATTTTTGGCCGATCACCATAATTTTTGGTAGGAAGCATTATTACACTATTATTTAGAGCGAGTTCGAAATTCAGATTAATCTATTGTTTTTTTCTTGTAAAATCATGGGTTTTTTTATAGAAAAAGTTCCTATTTTGAGAATTACACATTTCTCTGAAACTACAAAAGATAGAAACTTAATATTTAGTATGGGTGGAGATGCCAATGTGAAGTTGTGCATTCAACATTTTTTATCCCCGGGGCTCAGCCCCACCCCGCTGGGGAATCTGTATAACAAAATGTGACCGAGATCCCCATCCTAAACCATATATATTTATGATCAGGGTGACTAGGAAAATTAAATGCATTATAGCTCAGGCCCCGGGATCATACCCCACCCCCTACCTGAAGTGAACTTTTTGATTGTTAAGATCCGCACCCCTAAGCCATATATATTTATGATCAGGGTGACTAGGCAAATTAAATGCCTTATAACTCAGGCCCCGGGCGGTCATACCCCACCTCCTAACTGAAGTGATATGTTTAATGGTTGAGATCCCCACCCCTAAACCATATATATTTATGATCAGGGTGACTAGGCAAATTAAATACCTTATTGCTCAGGCCCCGGGTGGTCATACCCCATCCCCTACCTGAAGTGAACTTTTTAATGGTTGAGATCCCCACTCCTTAAACCATATATATTTATGATCAGGGTGAATAGACAAATCAAATGCCCCACGAGTTGAGACCCGGGGTCATCCCCATCCCCTACCGGAAGGTTTTTTTTGAGAATTACACATATCTCTGAAACCATTTTGTCAATTTTAACCAAACTTTGCCCAAATGTTCCTTGGGTGATTCTCTTCCAAAGTTATTCTTTATAGTACTGCAAATTATTTCTGTAGGCCTTCTAGTTTTCGAGTTTAATGTACCGAGATAACATACGGCTAAAAATTAGTTCAAATCATAGATAAATGTTTGTATTTGCATATTCGTTTGTTCGTACGATGTTTCTGTGGTCACATTTTTAGTTATCTAGGTGTTATTATAAGTACCCCTTGATACAAACATTTAGTAGCTATTTTCAAATGCGACCTATTCCTTTTCATCAACATTCGTGAGCATGTGTCGCATTATTTTTCGAAAGACGAAACATAAAGTATTAACACCAGATAGTACAAATCTGTTGATAATGATTCTTTTTAAAGATTTAGGATAATAAATTTTGTTATTTTTTTATGCATTTTTTTACATAATTTTCATTGATAATCTGAACAATTGTTATGAAATTGCGCTTTGCTATAATAAAAAGACAATTATATGTTGTAACGCTGCTCCGTGTCAAATTTCACAATTTTATACAGTGTTATTTAGAAATAAATCGAAAAAAAACGGCTTTTAATGCGGAAATTTTACCAATCCGATAATTGATAAGAGTGTTACTGTGTTAGGTCACTAAATAGGACAATTGACTCGATAAATGAGTTTTTGAAACGTCGTGTCATAAGCAAATATTGACGACTAGTTATATTTACTTGTTATTTTATGATAAATGAAATACATTTGAGGTCAACGAGTGCTTCACTTTAGTAACTTTTGTTGTAAATAGTTTGTTTAACTTGTTATTATTTTCGACTGTTGGTAATACACAAACCGAACCCTTGGGATACGATATTTTCCGGTTTTTACTGGTATTTTGTAAATAACTGATTTGTTTCTATTTTTCGGTTTTCTTTGTTTTTATTTTGTTAGAGAAATAGAGAGTTGGTATTAAGTTGATTTTGTTTCAAAATGTGATCAGTTCTGAGTTTTACACAAATTTTGTGTACATATTGAATTTGTTAATTTGTGTTCTTCATATATTATATTGGTTATTAGTTTTGACAACCAAGTTTATTAAGATATTATGGCAATTTTGAGAGTCCAGTTAAAGCTCTTATCAGATGGTCCCTTACAAGGCATGTTCTTGCAGAATTTACTGGAGAAATGAGAATTAGATCTGGAACAGTTGCTATCGATGAAAGCTTTCAGGAAGAAACAAAACCAGCAGCTTTAAAACGAGACGAAAGTCATGTTAATCTTATGAGGGAACATGTCAAACAAAGAATGACCAATCCATTTGATGTTGCATCTCATCCAAAGTCACTTGTTAACATTTCTACTGGCTTGCATGCACCTACAGAAATCGAAGTTGCATTGACAAACGCGTTTGACAATGGTATCAAAATCGTAAATGGAGCACTAACTGAAGGAAATAATGCAGACTTCTACAGCCCAAAATCAAGATCGAAATTGAAAACATTCACAGACTTAATCAAAACGTCAAAGCTAAAATGTGGATCAGGTGAGATACTTAATGTACATATAAGTCAAGAACTTGTATTTCGTCGTGCGTTAGTTCTTGCTGGTTGTCGGGAAGATGTTACTATAGAGAAGATTCTGTCCTTTCCGATCGAACCTGTTCCAATCTCAATATTCCACGAAGACGGAACAACGAGGAAAACGTTAAAGGCTGATTTGAGCCATCAGCTGGAAAGCGAGGCTACATCACGACCTGAACTCGAACCATTTGATCGTTCACATTCTGTCATTTTACGAGATGGAATGACTTTGATACAAGCACTGAATGTCAAATTAAATACGTTTGGTGATTTGGCATTGCATCTCATTCAAATGCAAAAGTCTTGCTGTTCAAAAGCTGGTACAGTTGTTGATGTCTAAGACAGGTACAATGAAAAAAATCCATAAAATCTGCGGAGAGAACACGACGAACAGGTTCACTTTCATTACAAAAAGTATTTCATGTAATAGAGGGTCGTTCAATACCTGACTGGAAACGGTTTTTGGGTGTAGATGTAAACAAACAAGCTCTCCTGGCTTTCTTAGGTGAATATACTACTTGTTACTATAGTTAGTTAGGTGATATGCCATATCCAGGCGACAGTCTGTATATTGCTGGACTTTTCACAGACCCAAATGTTGCAAAAACGATTTCTTCAGTTGGTGTGTCTAGCTGTGCTGATCTTTATTGTTCTCACGAGGAGGCAGATACGAGAATGTTACTCCATGTCATGCACGCTGACAAAGAGTTTGGAAGAAAGAACACGAAGTGTCGTATAATAGTAAAATCCCCTGATACAGATGTTTTCGTACTTTTTGTACATTTCTTTCCATCCATGTCAAATATCAAAGAATTATGGTTTCAAACTGGAACTATTACCAGGACCAAAGACTGTCGACGCTACCTACCTGTCCATGATATATGTAGCATGCTTGGGTCAGTTTTATGCAGAGTATTGCCTGCTGCTCATGCACTGACGGTGTGACACTACATCTTCGTTCTTTGGCGTTGGGAAGAGAACCATGTACAAGGTACTGAAAGACAGCCAGAAAGAGTTCGTTTACTTGAGTCAAATTTCATGTGATGACATCGAAACATCTGTTGCCGTCGGCCGAAAGTTTGTAGCAAGACTCTATGACCCGAAAGCCAGATTTACATGTGATCACGGTGATTTGAATAAGTTGAGGTCACGAATAGCACAGCAAAAGGATGCTAGTCTAGTGAAACTACCACCCTGTGAAGCAGCTTTTCGTCAACATGTGCTTAGGGTTTCACTTCAAGTCTATATTTGGACATCGTTGTCAATTGCTCAGCCTCCTGTTAAGTCACCGTTGTAATTTGGTTAGGTAAATAAAAATGGACATGTGCCTGTTTATTTTGATGGACAAACGTCATCAGATTTCTTACAGGATTTACTATGTACTTGTAAGGGGAAAACTTTGAGTTCCAAAGGTTGTGTTTGTTTTGAACAAAACCTCTCTTGTACGGAACTCTGTCCCTGTCAAGGAATTTTTCTTGCAACAACTCCAATGCGCACACTTTTACAGACGGCAGTGATGAAGAAGTTGATACATAAAATATTTATTATTAAATATGACTCTAGCTGTTTCCCAATTGTCGCTGTATGGTTTTTGTACGTGTGGGTGTTTTTGACTGAATGTTCAACTTATGATTTGGAAAATGAATTTGTAGAAACTTAAAGATCATGTGTGGGTGTCTCCATTTGTGAGATTTTTGACCTGTTAGGTTTAATTTTTAATTTTAATTAAGTTTTTGTTTGTTGTGGGTGTTTTTGCCTGATTGTTCAACTTATGGTGTTCCGTGTGATTGGATTGTAGCGTCAGTTTTCTGTACATAGTTTGCCATTGTATGTGCTTCAATTCCATAATTCTAAAATAAGTCTGCGTCTAGAAATGAATCTCGAATTGAATATTGGTCCATTAAAGGCAAATACGGGATATCAAATAGATATTTCATATATAGTTTCTAGAATTATAGTCATCTTTGGATTCGCCTCGATTTTTTAGAATTAATTTTTATTTGCTTAAATGTTTCTATGACTTACTCAACCCATCTTCAGCACCGTCAGAGCATCAAACAAATGTTTCCAAGAAGGACGACTGCTAATTGTAAATGTTTGATTGCACACACAATTCTCGTTATTTATGATCAACAGGAAATCGGAAATTAAGGCACTATAACTTAATAACTTACGCATGATAGCGTTGAAAATAACTTTGACTTATCAGCTACCAAATTATTGTAGAAAAAATGAAAATACAAAAACCTGTTTGGATGTAGGTACCGTTTAAATTTTTGTTGTTAAATTTTAGGAAACTTAGATAGTTCAAGATTGACGCCATCTTAACATGGGTTGTATAAACATAGCGATAAAAATAGACCGCAATCGTATCATTTGTAACATTATCGTAAAAATATATCCATTTTGTTTTCGTTTAGCAAAGGATTTTTGAAAAAAAATAGGCAATTTAATTTTATTATTTTTTTCTGATTTGATATTTGACCTTTAACCCTGATTTTAGAAAAACGTGACCATTTCTCATTCGTACGAACAAACTTTTTCGATGCTCCCCATTATCCTCTTTCCAACGATATATAATTCAGCTGTATGTTCTCTCGGTACATTAAATCCATCTGAACAGTTTTCCATTTGCAGCACTATTAATTTCTTACTTATTTATAAAACAAGACCAAATGATTTTGACTTGCAACTCGGCTGTTGCATCTCAGATGCTTTCTCGATTTTTTTACTTGTTTCGAAAGATTTTAAGATTATTTTCCTTTCCATTCTGTTGACTACAAGCGCACTGTTGAAGATTATTACATAAGCGCATTGTGCGCACACAATTAGATATCTACGTTTTTAACAGAGGGAGAAAGAAACACATTTCATTTTTATAATGTCAATTGTATGTATTTAAACTTTGACAATTTCTTCGGAAGGTAAGTTAGATTGGTTATAAACAGTATCATATATTAAAGAATGAATTTCGGATAATTTTCTTCGAACTTTTTTTTTCTTTTAATTTATGATATATGTGTGCTTTAGGTATCGATTTTGCCTCTATCTACGATTTTTCGATTCGATTTTGGAACTGTTTCGACAGTGCTATTTTTTTGCTTAAATGTTATTAATGAATGATGTTCGAGCTCAATGCTTTGGCATATTTTACTGGTATTTCGAGACGGCCTTCTCCTGTTTAGAACAAATAAAATCGAATCTCTAATAAGTCGTTTCAGTAGATAGCTCGAACGTGTCGAAGTAAAATCTGGTCTGCTCGTAGTAGCTATTAATTTGTTAGAATAATCGATTATTACGAGGTAAAATGATCAGATGAGCAGGTTCGACATTAGTATTTACATGAAATATATCACAATAAACCATTTAGTTTTCTGACAAAAGTAGTAAAACGTTTATATAGTGGAATATTACAAAAACATGGCAATGCTATCATGTTTACCAATTTTGGATATTGCACATAATAATTTGGCAAGCAAATTATTTCTAAGATTAACTAATGTATCATTATTACACACACAAAATATATGCAATTCGTCGCCAATAGTTATGTTACAAAATGTACCAATTCTTTCGTGTCTTGGGATATTAACCCATCGTGCAGTTTCAATAGGAATACCTAAATTGCATGTTATTAATTTTGAAATCCAAATGAGTTTTTGTTCAGGTAATTTTAGAAAATATTTTTCTAAACCAAATTCTCTTTTAAATTGACTTTAGAATTTACCTCTTGATGAACTGTCAATTTCATTATACTACTTTTGAATAAATTGATTTTAGAAATATACTTTACATCAATGAAACCAAGACCAACATCATTAATAATAGATTTGTTACAATTAATCCATTTAAAATATCCCATGCCATTACTTTTTAAAGGAGAAAAAAGTATATAAAAATTACTGCTCAATTTATCACTATTGTTTACTAGTATACTCCAAAAGACAACATTCTCATTTTAATTCTAATTTCCAAGGGATATCGACAAAGTTCTCCATGAACCATAACATTAGAAGTTCATTAGCTACCTTTTGATATTCGTTTACAAAAGCTCGAGTGGACTGATTCAGTTATCTTAGTATTTTCCTAACCCCATATTTCAGAACAATAAAATGAGATTAGTTCTATGATAGCATCAAATAGTTTTAATTATAAAGCTATGGAAATATTTTGATTTCTGATGTTTTTATATTTACTAAGCATAAATATATAGCTGGTGTATCAAGACCACGGATTTTGATGATAGTTGTGTACTGAATCTGCCTTATAACATCAATAAATGTGTAAATGGACGGATACGCAGTTTAAAATTGTTCATTATTAATTTTTATTTTAATTATAATAATTCAGTTTTTTTCAAGGTAATTCCCTTAAATGTCGATTTGTTTTGGCACAGGTAAATCCGCTCATATGACTATTTTTTTCTGCTCATATGTCGGTTTTTTCTGATTCTGATTTACAACTACATGTTCAATCAATGCTTTTCATCAATGAAGTTGTGCGTTCGAACCCTTTTCATGACGAGGTGTACTCGATACAACATTTTATCCTGCAATTGGGTTATTTTTTGTCATAATAAATGTGTTGAAATAAACTATTGCTTTATTATGACAGTGTCATAATAACACTTTTCACACTAGCCTAATAAAGCTATTAAGCCACACCCCTGTCATAATAACATGTTTGACATTAGCCTAATAAAGCTATTAAACCACACCCCTGTCATAATAACATGTTTGACATTAGCCTAATAAAGCTATTAAGCCACACCCCTGTCATAATAACACTTTTCACACTAGCCTAATAAAGTATTAAGCCACACCCCTGTCATAATAACACTTTTCACATTAGCCTAATAATGCTATTAAACCACACCCCTGTCATAATAACACTTTTCACATTAGCCTAATAAAGCTATTAATCCACGCCCCTTACTGAAACTACTATTGAGGTATCAATGGGGGTTTCCGTTATCTTTTTTTTATTATTAAATTAAATTTTTAAAAAATGCAAATTTTATTGCAGGATAAATACAATATTAGTATATTGACGGTAAATATCGAATTTATGTCGCTCGGCACGAAACGGTTTGAAAGACTCGCTAAAAGCTCGTCTTTCCCCCCGTTTCTAAGCCTCGCCACATAAATTCTATACATGTATTTACCGTCAATACACCAATATTGTATATATGTGATAAAGTTTGTCAGTGACTTGCAACAGGTCGGTGGTTTTCTCCGGTGTCCTCCACCAACGAAACTGACCGCCACGATATAACTGAAATATTGTTGAAAGTGGCGTTAAACACCATAAACCAAACCATCTTTGGAGTCTGCTAGAAGTATAGTATCATCTGAGTATACAATTACAAACACTTTTAAAGGTTATACAGTTCGTGAATATTCTTTTCTTGGACTAGTTGCAATAGTGAAACATTTAATTCAGATAAAAAATCCTTTAAATCATTCAGGAAAATTGAGAATAAAATGAGGCACAGAATATCTCCCTGTCTCACACGAGACAGAGGTGTGAGACAGGGGGAAATCGGATTGTTCACTAAATTATACTGGACACATTATTTCGTGTTATTATACATATTATATACAACATTTAATATTTTTCCTTTTATGTCACTGTTTTCTTTCTGTTATTCAGACAGTGTCGAAGGCTTTGTGGAAGTCACTTAATGCACAAAATAGTTTTTTTTACCAAACGCTTGGAATAAAGATATCAGAAATAGGAGTAAAAACATATAATCTGTGGTAGAATGGCCTTTTCGAAAAACGACTTGATTAAAAGATACGAACGAAATATCATTGGCTAAGAACGTTAGTCTAACCCATCCAATACATTATTAATATTGGCCAGTAGATCGTTTGCATCATCTATTAATATCTAATAAAAACTCATTTGCATTATTTTGTTTCCATTTGATACGTGATCTGTCTTTGTTTACTGTTCTAATTATAAAGATTTTCCGTACCAGCTGAAGAAATAGTAAGAGAACATGGGATTGAAGTCAACAATTCAAACTAAATCCAATACATTTCTGTGTAACAAATAATCAACTAATCTAACAAAAAAAATGTAGTTGGTCCAATACCTTGGTTGTTTAAAATACGACCATTAGTAATAATAATAATAATAATAATAATAATAATAATAATCTTTATTAAATAAATTACAGTTTATACATAAATCTAGTAATGTTGTACAATATTAATTAATACGTCTTTTTCTTCACTATATCTATCTCGTGGGATATTTTTTTCAGCAAGTGATAAATAACTAAGCATATTTTCTGTAACCACAATATCATTTCTAAAATATCAAAAAGTTCTTGGTCTGGCACAATGAAATCTGGTAAAATGGAAGTTTGAGCATTCATATCTCAAATTAAAGCAATATGTTTTGTTTCTTTTGACAATTTAATTAATTCATCTTCAATTTTACCAAAAGGTTCTTCTGAAAACTTACGACTTACGACAAATAACAAGACATCTCCTATAATGGAGGTAAAAAAGATATCGTATGCATATCTTTAGTGAGTGGGTGATTGTTGTTTAACGCCAACTCAGCAATTTTTCAGCTCTGTCATTGCGAGAACAAATTAATTTTCAATGAGATGATAATGGTCCGCTTTGTACTGGAACAACACGCTTAGTTGGATTTTAATAGTGTTAGCTCATTGAAACAACAGTTGGCGGATACATACGTTGCCTCACTAGGACACATTATCCTGATTCCGAGCCAACCAGTTTTTTCTCTTTTTCCACTAATGCTGCGTGCTTCGCGGAGAAGAAACAAATACCAATTGTATAGTCTTTGGTTTGATTCGATCGGGGCTCGAACCCACGATCTACCACACTCGAGGCGAGCACGTTAAAACCATTGCACCGCCGATGCGGTTTTATATCCATCTAATATTTAAATATATTTGCCTTAAGTGATTTTTTTTTATTAATAAATCAAAGCTATTGGGAAAAATGTATTTGTCAAGTGTAAAAATTTATCAAAATATTTTATAGAATAATGTTTGGATAACATATATGCTATATGTAAAGAGAAAATTAAAACGTGCGATCATAGATTTGGAACAATACATTCATATTCTGTTTGTGCTTAACTTTATTTTTGAATGATTGTTTGTATCCGATATCGTTCCTGAAAAAATTTCCTTCTAGGTATCCCACGTTAATAAAAATATGTTGACATTGGAAACTCGGGCGAGAAAGAAAGCGTATTAAAACAAACAATAACGCGTAGCTGTTTTAATGCTTTTATACGGCTTTTAAAATATAACAAATGTAGCATTCATCTAATATGTATTGCTTGTTTCAATTGATTAAGCCTAATGCTCGCATTAAAAAATTCTTTCCTAAAATGAATTATTGAGACGTTGAAATCACTTAAGAGAGTTGTCATTGATCATAACATTCTCATTCAATAATTTCAAGAGAGCCTTTAATAATTCGCAAAGTAGTGCTTTGATCTGTAAATAAATTGAAGAACTAGATTAAATAATGATTTTCGTCTGGAATATAGGACCATATTGTAATGCGTTCACATCTCAATCGCATTACAAGGTATAAATGTAACAACCGCATTGTAACGCATTCATCTAGTAATAAAGTGAAGAACAAAAAAATACCGCACTGTCGGAACAGTTGCAAAATACCACACTGTCGGAACAGTTGCAAAATACCACATTGTCGGGACGGTTCCAAAATACCACACTATCGGAACGGTTCCAAAATGCCACACTATCGGAACAGTTGCAAAATACCACACTGTCGGAACAGTTGCAAAATTCCACACTGTCGGAACAGTTGCAAAATACCACACTATCGAAACAGTTGTAAAATACCACACTGTCGGAACAGTTGCAAAATACCACACTGTCGAACTGTTGCAAAATACCACACTGTCGGGACGGTTCCAAAATACCACACTATCGGAACAGTTGCAAAATACCACACTGTCGGAACAGTCCCAAAATACCACACTGTCGGAACAGTCCCAAAATACCACACTGTCGGAACAGTCCTAAAATAACACACTGTCGGAACAGTTCCAAAATAACACACTGTCGGAACAGTCCCAAAATACCACACTGTCGGAACAGTTCCAAAATAACACACTGTCGGAACAGTTGCAAAATCCAATAGAAAAATCGTAGAAAGAGGAAAATTCGACACCCTAGCACACAGTTGTACTGACACTTCAATGAAAAGTGGCGGAATCAAACTAGTAATATGGGGACCAAACCTCCCTTCTTAACACGTTTTATTATACTTTATGCAAATTTCTTACATTATCCATTCTTTTCATTGGACAAGCGGCATTTGTTAATTTTCACTAACCTTTCATAAGCCCCGCCCATCCCTAGCAACATGTGATAATATTAGCAACGGGTGTTAATGCCTAAAATTAACACCCGCCGAGCCCGAAGTTTGCCGATCCGAAAAATTAACACCCGCTCCGGCCGAGGTTTATCGATTTTCAAAATTCTAAAATTAAAAAAAAATAAATTGTTTTAAAGTTCAAAATTTTCCAAAAATTTCAAAATTTCAAAAAATTTCAAAATGATAAAATTTTTCAAAAAAATTAAAAAAATTTCAGCTTCATAAAATTTCAAAATTTTAAGACATGTATTTATAAATAATAATATTGAAAAATGATAAAATAATTATAGCCTACCTTGAAAATTATTTATGCAATAGTCAGAATATAGAAGCAAACATGTGATAATATTTATCAAAATATACAATTAACATTTTACATTAATTGTTATGTTATTATCTTGTTAAATTTGTTGCTATTTGATGTTTTGTTGTTGTTAATGTAAGTAAACTATCTTAATTTATGACTTTTTATTTTTTTAGCAATTGTCCTTCTAATAACATAATGCACACTTGAATCATTATGCATTCAGTATAATAAAAAACATACTTCGTCTCGGGTGATAATTTTTTCCCTCGTGTGTTAATTTACCCTAACACCTTCATCCAAGGCAGTATGTTTATAATAACACGTTATAACAAATTATTCTATCAAGCGTATTAAACGTCGTAATATGGGCCATTAGTCCATAATTAGTAACTTCAATATAATCAAAAATACATTATCTACAAAAGATTAATTGGATCTGATAATACAATAATACACATTTTAAATTTTCACGTTGTATAGCTCACATTTGATGTTTAAAGGAAAACGCCATGGTTTTAACAAGTTAGCGTGAAAATTTAAATGACAGTAAATAAAAGACATTTGTGTTAATGAATGTTAAAAATAGTATACCGTAAGGTAGAATTTGGTCATTGAAGTTGCATGTAGCACCAAATAATGGGATCACCATTTTTCGTAACTCTTCAATGTGAGGAGACAAAAGGCATAATCCATTCTCGGATTATACCTGCAATTAAAGCTCTTCCGAAAGAGCCGTGACGTCATGCAATCGGTATCTTATATTATAGCAGCTCAGTTGCAATTTTATCATTAAAAAATATGTAAATCGTAAAATAACGTCGTATATTTATCTTTTCATATTTACAAAATCATTATGACTTCATGTCAAGCATTTTATTGCACTAACGAAAAGGGAAAGTGTGAGAAGATTTGTTTTGCTATAACCGATCAGGATTACTGTACCCTAGTTAACACATCGACCAGTGACCACGAAAAACACGGGAAAGTACGACAACATTGGCGACAAAAAAGAAACAAGCATATGTACGCATAAAACAAGTTAAAAGTGACAGTTATTTATCCTACGGCCAATCATGTAAAACATGGAATTATGCGTAGATACCCCCCAATACAAATAAACTCAGTTGTTTTATGAAAATGTAACATGAGATGGGAATATTAAGAAAAAATATTAGGACGATATACATTTTGTCAACATTGTATTGCAGTTGATCTGATATTAAAACATAACCAAAAGGGCTCGATGTTGGGAAGAGTCAAAATTTATTTATTTATTCAACTAACATGATTCGTCTCCGTGACGTCACATGAAGAGGTGTCATGGCCGCTTACAATACAACAGGAAATTCCAAATATTCATATTTCTAATTGGGTATATTAATGTTAACTAGGGCAACACAAAGCATGGCGTATCCCTTCGCCTAAACATTTGATCCGGTGACCTTGACCTTTGACCTATGACCTTGAAAATCAGTAGGGTTTCAGATTCTCTTAAGGACTAAGTATGTACCAAGTGTGGTCAAAATCCATTGAAGGATGTTAATTCTAGAGTGTTCACACGGATGTTACGCGGTAAAGAATTGACCCGGTGACCTTGATCTTTGACCTATGACCTTGAAAATCAATAGGTTCTTGATTCTCTTAAGGACTAAGTATGTACCAAGTTTGGTCAAAATCCATTGAAGGATGTTGATTCTAGAGTGTTCACAAGGATATTACGGAAGGACGGACGGACGGATGGTAGCGTTACTATATCCCTTCGCAACTTCGTTGGCGAGGGGATAATAAAGGTGTTTTTTATTTAATAATTAGTTATTTACGAATAAAAAGTTACAATGTATTGAATTATAACAATTGTTCAACTGACTGGAGTTTACCTTTAAGCAATTGCATGTCTCGTCAAATTCACTTCCAGACCTTGAGATCACAATAAAGCTTTTTTGTACTATATTTGTACTCGATACAACATTATGTGATAAAGTTTGTCAGTGACTTGCGACAGGTCGGTGGTTTTCTCTGTGTACTTCGCGGTTCCTTCCACCAATAAAACTGACCGGAAAGACATGGTATTACGGTCGTAATAATTTATACCCATAAGACATGGTACTACGGTCGTAATAATTTATAACCATAAGACATGGTACTACGGTCGTAATAATTTATAACCATAAGATATGGTACTACGGTCGTAATAATTTATAACCATAAGACATGGTACTACGGTCATAATAATTTATAACCATAAGATATGGTACTACGGTCGTAATAATTTATAACCATAAGACATGGTACTACGGTCGTAATAATTTATAACCATAAGATATGGTACTACGGTCGTAATAATTTATAACCATAAGATATGGTACTACGGTCATAATAATTCATAGCCATAAAACATAGTACTACGGTCGTAATAATTTATGAAAATATTTAGATTTAGGATTTCCCTTCAATGTCGTCTCAATCATGCTACACCTTTTAATTTGAAAAAGTACAGTACAGGTAGAGACATGGTACTACATATCACTCTGAGAGACATCTGGTCAGACATGTCAGACATGTAGTCTGATACAGGTAGATCACTGCATACCTGCTGTGACAATATACAAAGTATATCTGGAACAACTGATTAAGGTGTCATAAACTTGTACTGGGATCAATTAACATATCCAGTAGAGTAGAGGAGGGTTTTTGTGTTTTTAGAAATGGGCTTATATCGATCTCGGATTGAGTTTTTGGTAATGTTTAATGTTGTTCAACACTGTTTATAATGAAAACGTCCCACAAAAGTGATGAATTAAAAAAATTAAAAAAGGGGGGTCCACAAATCGGGTACCTATGGTGAAGTCATATGTTAATTTACGAATGAAAGTGGAAAATGTCCGAAGTACAACATAGGAGCAAACTGACAATAATGATACAAAGAAACACACATAAACCATAAACTATTTGAAGAAAAGTAGACTCCCAAAAAGGGAAATAAAGTGCAGAAATGAGGGCGATCGGAATGGTTCTATAAATAGAACACTTCCAAGTAGTCATGAATATTCATGAATCCAGTTGAAAACCCCGTAAAGTGAAACACGTGTAACTACAATATTTGGAGACCTACATTAATATTAGTTGTTATTTTTATTTATTTTCTTCCAAATATTTTATTTTTAACCACGTCTTTTTCATTTGTATACAATTTCATTAATTTGATGAGCAACCAGATAAAAAAAATGAAAGTCTGTTATCATCCGATAAATCGACAGGAAAATTGCATAGTTTTGTCATTTAAACTAATTGAAAATACCGTAGATATGCATAGTGTGTAAAATTATATTACAATTGTAGATTTAATTCTTTAAACATACAGATTCTGTGGTAGTTATCATGATTTCCTTGATAGGGAGTTGTTGCTAACAAGGAAACAACTGAACCAAGGGTTCCTGGTGGTTAAGTTGAAGTCAGGTAAGCTCCAAGTCAAAATATTAGAAAGCAAAATAATGTGTAGGTCCTCTGAAGCAATCATACCAAATAGCATACAAAAGATAGCTAACTTCGGCGAAGAGATATCTATTCCAGAGGGATAAAATAACCTTAGTTTTAATAATAATTGCACTTGAGATCAGTGTCGAAACACTAATAAGTGCCGCTTCATATGAATAATTAAAAAAAAACAATACTCGAGTAAGGATGAACAATTCATACCCATTAGAATGTCGGTTTCTGTTGGAACACATGACAACGAAATTTACTAAATATGTTGTTTACCAGAAATCTAGTATTTGACCAATGTTAATACTGGCATATTGTACAGGTTCCTTATGTCGTGACACATTATTAATGAGTATAATAAGAACATGTTTAGTTAAGAATTAGGAATAGAGAGAAAAGTTTGAAGTTACCAGTGATTGTGATTTAGCTATGAAGTAAACCTGTTGATATGTTTAAGATCTACATATACACAATTAGTAGATAATCTTTATTGTAGCTCATCTGGAAAAACCCAGTAATTTAGCGATGTAAACAGAGAACGGAAGAAGTCTTCATCTTTTGTATTAATACAGAAAATTGTGATTTTCCTGGATTTCTTTCTTTGGATGGTTGCTGCTAACAAGAAGCTACTGAACCAAGGGTTCCTATTTGTTAAGTTGAAGTCATCACGTCGAAAGTTTTACGGTCGCCACCACTTGTTTAACCGTTACGAAATATCTGTGTCACAAATAACCGCGCATATGTTTTGTTTGTCGTAATCACAATCCGTCCTTTCCTCGCTCATGACTCCTCATCAGATTTGTAAGAAGAGCAGCACGACGGGTGCCACACATGGAACAGGAACTGCCCACCCTTCCGAAGCACTTGTGTTCACCCATGGTTTTTAGTGGGGTTCCTATTGTTCGATCTTCAGTTTTCTGTGTAGTATTTTGTAGATCATTGTTTGTCATTTTGTCATGTTTATTTTGGCCATTATAAAGTCTGTCCTTCGATTTACGGTTTCTAATTAATCTCTTGGTATCTTTAAGCTTTTCTTGTAACTATATTATTAAACATTCAAAGCAACGTAGCCTGCATACAGCGTTGTTGGATGTTTATCCTGCTGAAACGATAACACTCTAATCTTGATCAATTTTCATTTCATTACAGTAAAGCATGCAGAAAGAAAAAATATTGAAGTCTTATGGAAAAACATAGAAACATTTAATGGTCATGTGTTCAGCCATAATGTATCCTTCACTACGACAGAACTAAGCAGAACCACGTGTGCAATATCATGTTGGGGTGTTCCACTATGTATCAGTTTTACTTATGATGAAAATGCTTGTCAAGGATATAGCGAAAAGTTAAACAGCTCCACTGATTCTATAGCGTCACTAGAAGCGTTTTACTATGCAATTGAACACGGTAATCTTTAGCAAGAAATTATGACACGTTAAGTGTAACATAATGAAGATTAAGATGAAATTATGACAAGTTAACTGTAAAGTAATGACGATTAAGTTTGAAATTATGACACGTTAAGTGTAAAGTAATGACGATTTAGTTTGAAATTATGACACGTTAAGTGTTAAAAAATGAAGATTTAGTTTGAAATTATGACACGTTAAGTGTAAAGTAATGACGATTTAGTTTGAAATTATGACACGTTAAGTGTAAAGTAGTGAAGATTTAGTTTGAAATTATGACACGTTAAGTGTGAAAAAAATAAGAATTGGTTTGAAATTATGACACGTTAAGTGTAAAGTAATGATGATTAAGTGGGAAATTATGACACGTTAAGTGTAAATAAATGAAGGTTTGGTGTGAAATTATGACACGTTCAGTGTAAAGTAGTGAATATTTAGCTTGAAATTATGACACGTTAAGTGTAAAAAAAAATGAAGGTTTGGTTTGAAATTATGACTCGTTAAGTGTAAAAAATGAAAGATTGGTTTGAAATTATGACACGTTAAGTGTAAGATAATGAAGATTCAGATGAAATGACATGTTAAGTGTAAATATTTGAAGATTTAGTTTGAAATTATGACACGTTAAGTGTAGAAAAATATGGATATTTGGTTTGAAATTATGACACGCTTAGCGTAAAATAATGAAGAATAAGATGAAATTATGACACGTTAAGTGTATAGTAGTGACGATTAGGTTTGAAATTATGACACGTTAAGAGTGAAAAAATGAAGGTTTGGTTTGAAATTATGACACGTTAAGTGTAAAAAAATGAAGATTTAGTTTGACATTATGATACGTTAAGTGTAAAGTAATGACGATTTAGTTTGAAATTATGACACGTTAAGTGTGAAAAAAATAAGAATTGGTTTGAAATTATGACACGTTAAGTGTAAAGTAATGACGATTTAGTTTGAAATTATGACACGTTAAGTGTAAAGTAGTGAAGATTTAGTTTGAAATTATGACTCGTTAAGTGTAAAAAAATGAAGATTTAGTTTGACATTATGACACGTTAAGTGTAAAGTAATGACGATTTAGTTTGAAATTATGACACGTTAAGTGTTAAAAAATGAAGATTTAGTTTGAAATTATGACACGTTAAGTGTAAAGTAATGACGATTTAGTTTGAAATTATGACACGTTAAGTGTAAAGTAGTGAAGATTTAGTTTGAAATTATGACACGTTAAGTGTGAAAAAAATAAGAATTGGTTTGAAATTATGACACGTTAAGTGTAAAGTAATGACGATTAAGTGGAAAATTATGACACGTTAAGTGTAAAGTAGTGAATATTTAGCTTGAAATTATGACACATTAAATGTAAAAAAAATGAAGGTTTGGTTTGAAATTATGACTCGTTAAGTGTAAACAAATGAAGATTTAGTTTGACATTATGACACGTTAAGTGTAAAGTAATGACGATTTAGTTTGAAATTATGACACGTTAAGTGTTAAAAAATGAAGATTTAGTTTGAAATTATGACACGTTAAGTGTAAAGTAATGACGATTTAGTTTGAAATTATGACACGTTAAGTGTAAAGTAGTGAAGATTTAGTTTGAAATTATGACACGTTAAGTGTGAAAAAAATAAGAATTGGTTTGAAATTATGACACGTTAAGTGTAAAGTAATGACGATTAAGTGGGAAATTATGACACGTTAAGTGTAAAGTAGTGAATATTTAGCTTGAAATTATGACACGTTAAGTGTAAAAAAAATGAAGGTTTGGTTTGAAATTATGACTCGTTAAGTGTAAAAAAATGAAGATTTAGTTTGACATTATGACACGTTAAGTGTAAAGTAATGACAATTTAGTTTGAAATTATGACACGTTAAGTGTAAAAAAATGAAGATTTAGTTTGAAATTATGACACGTTAAGTGTAAATTAATGACGATTTAGTTTGAAATTATGACACGTTAAGTGTAAAGTAGTGAAGATTTAGTTTGAAATTATGACACGTTAAGTGTGAAAAAAATAAGAATTGGTTTGAAATTATGACACGTTAAGTGTAAAGTAATGACGATTAAGTGGGAAATTATGACACGTTAAGTGTAAATAAATGAAGGTTTGGTGTGAAATTATGACACGTTCAGTGTAAAGTAGTGAATATTTAGCTTGAAATTATGACACGTTAAGTGTACAAAAAATGAAGGTTTGGTTTGAAATTATGACTCGTTAAGTGTAAAAAATGAAAGATTGGTTTGAAATTATGACACGTTAAGTGTAAGATAATGAAGATTCAGATGAAATTATGACACGTTAAGTGTAAATATTTGAAGATTTAGTTTGAAATTATGACACATTAAGCGTAGAAAAAAATGGAGATTTGGTTTGAAATTATGACACGCTTAGTGTAAAATAATGAAGAATAAGATGAAATTATGACACGTTAAGTGTATAGTAGTGACGATTAGGTTTGAAATTATGACACGTTAAGAGTGAAAAAATGAAGGTTTGGTTTGAAATTATGACACGTTAAGTGTAAAAAAATGAAGATTTAGTTTGAAATTATGACACGTTAAGTGTAAAGTAATGACGATTTAGTTTGAAATTATGACACGTTAAGTGTTAAAAAATGAAGATTTAGTTTGAAATTATGACACGTTAAGTGTAAAGTAATGACGATTTAGTTTGAAATTATGACACGTTAAGTGTAAAGTAGTGAAGATTTAGTTTGAAATTATGACACGTTAAGTGTGAAAAAAATAAGAATTGGTTTGAAATTATGACACGTTTAGTGTAAAGTAATGACGATTAAGTGGGAAACTATGACACATTAAGTGTAAAGTAGTGAATATTTAGCTTGAAATTATGACACGTTAAGTGTAAAAAAAATGAAGGTTTGGTTTGAAATTATGACTCGTTAAGTGTAAAAAAATGAAGATTTAGTTTGACATTATGACACATTAAGTGTAAAGTAATGACGATTTAGTTTGAAATTATGACACGTTAAGTGTTAAAAAATGAAGATTTAGTTTGAAATTATGACACGTTAAGTGTAAAGTAATGACGATTTAGTTTGAAATTATGACACGTTAAGTGTAAAGTAGTGAAGATTTAGTTTGAAATTATGACACGTTAAGTGTGAAAAAAATAAGAATTGGTTTGAAATTATGACACGTTAAGTGTAAAGTAATGACGATTAAGTGGGAAATTATGACACGTTAAGTGTAAAGTAGTGAATATTTAGCTTGAAATTATGACACGATAAGTGTAAAAAAAATGAAGGTTTGGTTTGAAATTATGACTCGTTAAGTGTAAAAAAATGAAGGATTGGTTTGAAATTATGACACGTTAAGTGTAAGATAATGAAGATTCAGATGAAATGACATGTTAAGTGTAAATATTTGAAGATTTAGTTTGAAATTATGACACGTTAAGTGTAGAAAAAAATGGAGATTTGGTTTGAAATTATGACACGCTTAGTGTAAAATAATGAAGAATAAGATGAAATTATGACACGTTAAGTGTATAGTAGTGACGATTAGGTTTGAAATTATGACACGTTAAGAGTGAAAAAATGAAGGTTTGGTTTGAAATTATGACACATTAAGTGTAAAAAAATGAAGATTTAGTTTGAAATTATGACACGTTAAGTGTAAATTAATGACGATTTAGTTTGAAATTATGACACGTTAAGTGTAAAGTAGTGAAGATTTAGTTTGAAATTATGACACGTTAAGTGTGAAAAAAATAAGAATTGGTTTGAAATTATGACACGTTAAGTGTAAAGTAATGACGATTAAGTGGGAAATTATGACACGTTAAGTGTAAATAAATGAAGGTTTGGTGTGAAATTATGACACGTTCAGTGTAAAGTAGTGAATATTTAGCTTGAAATTATGACACGTTAAGTGTAAAAAAAATTAAGGTTTGGTTTGAAATTATGACTCGTTAAGTGTAAAAAATGAAAGATTGGTTTGAAATTATGACACGTTAAGTGTAAGATAATGAAGATTCAGATGAAATTATGACACGTTAAGTGTAAATATTTGAAGATTTAGTTTGAAATTATGACACGTTAAGTGTAAAATAATGAAGAATAAGATGAAATTATGACACGTTAAGTGTATAGTAGTGACGATTAGGTTTGAAATTATGACACGTTAATAGTGAAAAAATGAAGGTTTGGTTTGAAATTATGACACGTTAAGTGTAAAAAAATGAAGATTTAGTTTGACATTATGACACGTTAAGTGTAAAGTAATGACGATTTAGTTTGAAATTATGACACGTTAAGTGTTAAAAAATGAAGATTTAGTTTGAAATTATGACACGTTAAGTGTAATGTAATGACGATTTAGTTTGAAATTATGACACGTTAAGTGTAAAGTAGTGAAGATTTAGTTTGAAATTATGACACGTTAAGTGTGAAAAAAATAAGAATTGGTTTGAAATTATGACACGTTAAGTGTAAAGTAATGACGATTAAGTGGGAAATTATGACACGTTAAGTGTAAAGTAGTGAATATTTAGCTTGAAATTATGATACGTTAAGTGTAAAAAAAATGAAGGTTTGGTTTGAAATTATGACTCATTAAGTGTAAAAAAATGAAGATTTAGTTTGACATTATGACATGTTAAGTGTAAAGTAATGACGATTTAGTTTGAAATTATGACACGTTAAGTGTTAAAAAATGAAGATTTAGTTTGAAATTATGACACGTTAAGTGTAAAGTAATGACGATTTAGTTTGAAATTATGACACGTTAAGTGTAAAGTAGTGAAGAGTTAGTTTGAAATTATGACACGTTAAGTGTGAAAAAAATAAGAATTGGTTTGAAATTATGACACGTTAAGTGTAAAGTAATGACGATTAAGTGGGAAATTATGACACGTTAAGTGTAAAGTAGTGAATATTTAGCTTGAAATTATGACACGTTAAGTGTAAAAAAAATGAAGGTTTGGTTTGAAATTATGACTCGTTAAGTGTAAAAAAATGAAGGATTGGTTTGAAATTATGACACGTTAAGTGTAAGATAATGAAGATTCAGATGAAATGACATGTTAAGTGTAAATATTTGAAGATTTAGTTTGAAATTATGACACGTTAAGTGTAGAAAAAAATGGAGATTTGGTTTGAAATTATGACACGCTTAGTGTAAAATAATGAAGAATAAGATGAAATTATGACACGTTAAGTGCATAGTAGTGACGATTAGGTTTGAAATTATGACACGTTAAGAGTGAAAAAATGAAGGTTTGGTTTGAAATTATGACACATTAAGTGTAAAAAAATGAAGATTTAGTTTGACATTATGACACGTTAAGTGTAAAGTAATGACGATTTAGTTTGAAATTATGACACGTGAAGTGTAAAAAAATGAAGATTTAGTTTGAAATTATGACACGTTAAGTGTAAAGTAATGACGATTTAGTTTGAAATTATGACACGTTAAGTGTAAAGTAGTGAAGATTTAGTTTGAAATTATGACACGTTAAGTGTGAAAAAAAATAAGAATTGGTTTGAAATTATGACACGTTAAGTGTATAGTAATGACCATTAAGTGGGAAATTATGACACGTTAAGTGTAAAGTAGTGAATATTTAGCTTGAAATTATGACACGTTAAGTGTAAAAAAACGAAGGTTTGGTTTGAAATTATGACACGCTTAGTGTAAAATAATGAAGAATAAGATGAAATTATGACACGTTAAGTGCATAGTAGTGACGATTAGGTTTGAAATTATGACACGTTAAGTGTAAAAAAATGAAGATTTAGTTTGAAATTATGACACGTTAAGTGTAAAGTAATGACATTTTAGTTTGAAATTATGACACGTTAAGTGTAAAGTAATGACGATTTAGTTGAAATTATGACACGTTAAGTGTAAAAAAATGAAGATTTAGTTTGAAATTATGACACGTTAAGTGTAAAGTAATGACGATTTAGTTTGAAATTATGACACGTTAAGTGTAAAGTAATGAAGATTAAGATGAAATTATGACACGTTAAGTGTAAAGTAATGAAGATTAGGTTTGAAATTATGACACTTGAAAAAATGTAAATAGATGAGGATTTGGTTTGAAATTATGACATGTTAAGTGTAATATAATGAAGAAGTTATATTTTGTTTCAAGGCTGTTTAATGAATACTATACTCTGTAATACTAACACAGTTTGCTTTCAATTGTATTACATGTCTTATTTCGTGCAAGTTAAATAAAGGTAATAACAAAATTACCGAAATCCGAACTAAAAAGAAAGAAGAAAAATATAAATGCAACAGCTCACAATAGAACAAAACAAATTTATGGGCATCAGTTGTCGAGTGGTTAATGTCGCTAAACCTTACACTACTGACGCGCCATATATTATAGTGTGTTACTACACATTATAATAGCGGCCGTCTTGGTCGTGATCGTATGTTGGTTAGATTTATAACTGCCTTTCACCATTAAAGTTGTGAGTTCGAACCTCTTTCATAGTGAGATGTACTCGATACAACATTATGTGATATAAAGTTTGTTGGTACCGTGACCGCCACGATATAACTGATATTGTTGAAAGTGGCGTTAAACACTATTAACCAAACCAAGCCAAGCCAACCACAATATAATATTGACAGTTTTATACTTATTTTTGGATTCGAGTTATGCTCATTTGTGAAGATTCTACAGTACTTGTGAAACCTAGAACAACAATGAAAAGTGATATTCTTTTTCTTTAATTTGTATATTGATAGTGTAAAATTCGATATTCTAATATGACGTCTCTAATACGGCACACACGATAATACTCAACAACTCTATATTTAGCGCAAGTGCAGTACACAACAAATCTGGCTGTTCCGATGTGACTCCCGCTGTGAAATTACCGTGACGACCGAGTGTAAACAAACAAAACACCGGCATATAACGTATTTTTAAAGTCCTTAAAATAAAAATTTCCCCTCAGTTATAAATAAATATTCTGTAACTAAGTATGTTTTGATCATTTGTTTTGAAAATTTACATTTGGGGATCCCCAGTAGGCACACATACATTCCATTGATATGTGTCGGCCATGAATAACCGGAAAATGCACTAACCTTCATGTTTTCCTACGTATACATTGATAACTGGACGGTGATGTAATTAAGTTACTGATATTTTCCAATTTGATGGCATTTTGAATTTTGTTACTCAAACAAGTAAAATGCTCACAAAATCGTAAAATAAATCAGTAACCAGCTTGTGTCAATCAGCGTCCCTTGTAAACAACGTCACAGGATGACGATATCCTATTACAAAAGTCAAAGTCGATAGATGATTGTCTTAAGTATTTATTCCGGAATTTTTTTTCTATGTCAACAATACAAGCTTTTTTTTCCATTGGCATTTATTTTTTTTATTTCATATCTAACAATAATTGTCGATTATGAACAACTGTTCAAGTGTTCGATATTATGTTTGACAACTCCGCTCCGCCATCTTGTTAGCGCACGAAATGATGAACGAATGAACTCCGACTTTTTTTAAAATATTTTTACGCAGGAATTGTTCAATCGAATCTATGTTGGAAAATACACAATAAATATGTTTTTCATGTTAACATCCATATCTTTGTTTTAAAATATCAAATAATTCAAAATCAATTCAAAATTTCCGAAGGAGGTAAATGGAACAGCCACCAAATGCCGTGTGTATACAGTTCACGAATGGTTAAAAATTACCGTATTTGTCCTATTAGAATCGAAATAATTCAGGGCAGGCATAGAGTTGTGCAAATTTACACATGGGATGGGACTTTATATTCTCAGATTTTACCCCTCGCTTTCGCTCGGGTTAAAATTCGAATATAAAGGCCCAGCCCATGTGTAAATTTGCACAACTCTATGCCTGCCATGAATTATTTCTTAAGTCTCTCATGTTCATTTACATTCATATTCTTCCCTACTAATCACGTGGCGTTAACCATCTCATAGTCAATCAATCTTAGTTACAGGATATGTTGACTGTAGTGATGTACAACCTAGAAACAGTGGTGTATACAGGATATTTCCAACAGGTATGGATGAAGGATTGAAAGTATATTGTGATATGGATACAGACGGTGGTGGTTGGACGGTGAGCTCATTTTATTTTCTTCAAATTAATTCACCGAACATTGGTTTAATGTATGCTATTTGTATTTATGTTCTTATAGTGGGGCCGTCGTGGTTGTGATGGTATGATAGTAGGATTTTTAATTTTCCTATGCCTATCACCACTAACGTTGTGAGTTCGAATCCCGCTCGGGCGAGGTGTACTCGATACAACAGTATGTGATAAAAGTTTGTCAATGACTTGCGACATGTCATATTTGTCGAACAGGCTAATATTTTTCAGTATCAATCATATTCACATTCAGAAGACATACTTATCATTCTTAAATCAAACATAAACACGGATATATGCAAACTTGATCATAAAACAGAATACTAGTATTATGCAAATTATTATATAATCTGCTTGAATTTACTAAAAGTGTATTCAACAATAAAACGATAACAATCAATTTTTGGTAATAAAACTAATTGAAATATAAGATGGAAATTGAATTATCATGATACGACGTACTATTATAAACACTGAAGGCACCCAGATGGCATTACCGTTTACCTTATCCGAGTTTTAAATAACTGTTAAGCATTAATATCCTTTAATATTAATTTCACATTACACCACTGCTAACATTTCCAATGAAATTTGCCGCTGTTTACTGCTCTACTGATTTTCTGTTTTTGATCGATTTTGTTAATGAATTTCTTCTTAGCCACAAAATAAAAACAATTAAGAAGTTACGTAGATTTAATGATATATACACGTAAGTCGAATATTGTATATTGGTTCTTTGATTTGGTTTGATTCTATCGCTTATAATTAAAGTTCGAGCTGAAGGCGAAACATAATTACAAAATAACACTACAGCAAAGTTAACGAATTCAATTGTTATAATTATCTTTGAAAATAGTTATATTTAGAAATAAATTTAACATTTTCAATTTACCGATCTTCAGGGAAAAATAACAGAGATTGTACATTATGCTTTGCCATCGCAGATCGACGAACTTCATTTTTCTCTTCTTTTATAAAAATTAATTATACTGTTAAAACTGTTTTTTACTTTGATGACATAAATCAAATCGATACAGTTTTCACACAAATATATCCTCTTGAAAAAAGTACTTTACAACGCAGAAGCCAGTCAATAGAATAATGAAAGTGAGGTTAATGGTAGCCATTGTTTCCCCCATATTTTCGTCATAATTACGATTGAACTTTGGAGTGTAAAATGTTACATGTTTAAATTCCCATGTTGGCTTCTTGCATGGCTAAACCAATAGATGGATAGTTTGTTATTAATAAAGAAAAGTGTGAAGATACCAAATGAATAATTAGAGGCCATAAATGGAAGGAGTATACACAATGGTCAAACGAAAAGGACATACAGACAACAATGATCTACAAAACACTGCACAGAAAACTGAAGACTCAACGACACGAATCCACAAAAAAACTTTGATTATAGGGATGTAATTCATCTTAATGAATCGAGATAATTGTAGCTTATTACAAACATTAACATATCAGTGCCAATCATTCACCAGAGCTGAAAATCGAGGATGGGCAGACATATGACAGGATTTCAGCCTCACCAAAAATCGGAGATGTATTCAGATACTCCGGAAATGTGAGCAGTTCCTGCTCCACTAGTGGTACCCGTCATATTAGTCTTGTTACAAACCTTAATGTTTGTAAATGTCTGAAATGTTATTAATTATGTCAGTATAGAAATCTGACTCCTAGATTGGTGAAATCTAATATTGACAGTGTGTTTCTTCCGAATCATTATCAAACAAAAACATATTGACAGTCAAATTACGGTACTGTATTGTGTATTTCTTGCAATATAATAAATATTTACTATTAGGCTTATACATGTTGTCTAAAAACATAATGGTAGCATTACATACATAATCGTAACATTACACATGTATTATCTAGATTAAAATCAGTGTTAAATGACGCTACGCTGAGCTAATGCGGCATACTACCGGTAGCTGATTTTTATTAATGTAAAAGATTACATCTGTTAATTGCAATTTATTGATTATGGCAAATTTTAACCTGAAAGGGTTTTGATGGCACTCTGCGAAATGCAATGCAATGCAAATATACAATTAGAATTAAGGTTCAATAGCAAATAAACAACTATAATTCACCATATACTACAAATTAATATGGACCAAATTTACTGATTAATATATTGAGCAACAGAAATTAACTTGGTAACAAGATCTTATAGATAGCTACACTTAGTTATGTAATAATATTCAGTGAACCTAAATGTCTTCACTTTCATTGGCACCAGAGACCATCCAGGTTTTTTGGTGATGTCGGCCATGTTGCTCATCTTTATATATTTCTGTGTTATGTTTTTCGTTTTGCTTGTCTTCACTGCGTGTCTTGTGCCAAATGTTGCTTCTCTCTGGGTTGTCAATTCTTGATTATTTAGATATTGATCATCAAAATTAATGATAATCATCTGTCAGTTATCTCCCTTCCTAAGTCAATAATAAGGAATTGTTACAAAAAGACTTCTGTGAAGGAGGATTAAAAATGATTAATCTAAATTTATTTATTTTAGCCCTAAAAACAACCTGGGTAAGAAAGCTATTTCGAACTGAAGGTAAATGGGATAATATCTTATTTTCGACAATAAATCAGGAAAAATTATTCAATTTTGGTAATGGTTATATTTCTTACATAAAAGAAAATGTTGTAAAAAATAAATTTTGGAAAGATGTGTTCCATGCTTGGAACACCTTTATTGATAAAGAAGAAAACTTTACATGGGAATATTTTTTGTCTTCTCCACTGTGGATGAACAAAACTATAAAAATAGAAAACAAACCAGTATTCTATGAAGACTGGTTCAGAAAAGGTATTTGTTTTGTTAATGATATTATGTCAGAAGATGGAAAATTTCTCTCCATTGATCAATTAGAGGAAAAATTTAACATTTCAAAAAATATTATGAAATTTAATAGTATAATTTCAGCTGTAAAACATGCTGGAAAACAAAATGTGTATAATAGTTATAAGCTACTTACCCCATTTATTCCTTCGTTTGTTAAGACCATTTTGAAGAGTAAAAGGGGAACTAAAGATATGTATTTGTTACTAATAAGGAATAACATAGTGTCAAATGGTCAGAAAAAGTGGGAGGAAATTTTAGCCTTAGGTTTAGATGAAACGAAATGGAGAGAAATATTCAAACTACCTTTTATAGTCACACAAAATACCAAACTACAATGGTTACAGTACAGAATTAACCAACGTATCCTAGGAACAAATAAATTGCTGTATAAAATTAAAGTAAAAGACAATGCCTTTTGTACTTTTTGTCTGGAAGATGAGGAAACTATAGAACATTTATTTTGGAACTGTGAGATTGTACAAGCTTTTATTGATGAAATTGATTCTTGGTTATTGTCAAATGGTGTTAGTATTCCATTTACTATGCAATTTTTTCTTTTTGGTGATACTTCAAAATCGTCTCGAGGAGATGCTATCAACCTCATTTTATTACAAATAAAGCAGTATATTTTTAACTGTAAATATTTTCAGAAAAAATTATCATTGGTCACAATGCAGAGGAAAATACAGTCACTATATAACATTGAGAAATCTATTGCTATTAAAAATAAAAAAATTGATTTTTTCAACCAGATATGGAATGCTTTCACTTTACTGTTTAATTAGATATAAAGATTTATACAAATATTCATTCTGTATATAACATGATTGAAAAGAAATAGCCTTTTGTTTTTATGAATGCTAAAATTACCTATTCATCAAAGCAAATTAAAAACTTTTTCTTTCTCTTTAAAAATTATTTTTATGCCTTAAAAAACTCAATAAATTAAACTTTTTCCATTTTTTTCTTTTACTTCTATAGCTACTTAAAACCCTATTTTTTGATTATCTGTATATTTGTTAATTTGGTTTATTATGATTAAAAAACTCATCTTTATGTGGAATCACATTATTTGGTATTTTCTGTCATGTTATTCTAATAGAAATAGTATGCCATTCTGTATGTAAATTACTAACAAATACTAACATCTTTATATGTTATGTGCTTTACTAATGTTAACGATGCCGGGATAAGGTACCGGTACTTTATGTATTCAACTAACAAATGTACAGATTTCAATAAAAATATCACACTTTTATAAAAAAAAAAAAAAAAAAAAAAAAAAAAAAATAATAATAACGTAGTGTTCCTTTGTCGTCCTTTCGTGGACAAGCACGAGTCTCTATATCAATATCAATTGTTCCTGTGTTTCGCGTGAGTTTTGGCTTTCGAAATCGACAATGGCAATCGAATGTCTTCTGAAGCATGACAAAAGTTTATTTGTGTCGGTGTTCAGTTGTCTGATGACCAGTAAATCAGGAGCAAAGAAAACTTTTGATATTGTAGTCCTGTGTCCAAACATTTCGCAGTTTGGATGTGAAAACACGTTCACGAAAATAATAAGCCGATTATTATTTTTTGCATTTTGCTTATGTTTGCTTGTAATACACATTGGCACTATTTACTTCCCATTATTAATCGTATGAAATCAATATTTACATAGTGCTTAGTGCTTATGCTTCAGGGTTTGTTCCCGCCATAATATAGCTGGAAGAAAAATTCTCATTTGGCATTAAACAACAATCACTCACTAGTATTTTCGCTGTTGCTATTAATGGGATATATCATATAGATCGGTGGTCTCTCTTCATTACTTCAAGCGATATATGTCCTTTATCTGTGCTTTAGATGACAAAAGGCTTTTGACCTATGTGTGGTATAATACCTCTTTCCCTATACCTATCTATCAGGTTTTTTACTTCTTGAACCATTATGCCATCATGCAATAATGTGTTGGGTAGCTGTATGATGATATTTTGTATTGTGATGCTTTCCATGTCGTTGACCGACTAGTGAACGCTCCATTTTACCATAGTCTGCAACATCACAGCAACAATTAGACCTTCATGATAAATACAAAGATATGAATCGGTTAATAATTGTTAAAGATCAATAAAACCATTGTCTTTCTGTTTTTGTAAACATTCAATAATATGGACGGGGGAAATTTAATTGAGTCACTTAAAATATAGCTTATGTTCAGAATCTCTCTCTGATATAATACTTTTTAATTAATTGCACATGTCAAGCTTCCGCTTTGTTACTTGATCTGTTCAACTAAAATTACAGCAACTTTCACAAAACCTATATTTACCTAGAATTTTCTTACACGAATATTGATTATTATGAAACCAAATATATCAGATAGTAGTAAAATTAGAAGAGTGGTAATTTGTTAACGAGCCGTGAAAGATGGTATGTTTATGGTTTGATATTGCTTAATTATAACAGTTATTTTTGTTATTTCTCTGTAGACAGACACAAAGGTATATAGGGAACGGGTTTTTTCCCGGTAATGCTTAAGGTATCACGTCTAATGAAATATTAAAACGGAATCAGATTAAAATTAGACGTGTGTGGAATTTTGATTTCGGGTGATCCTCCAGAATGTAATAACACACTGTAATTCGTCAAGTCAGTTAACTGGTCATTTACAGTCAGAAGATCTCTTGCTCCTTCATAAAACTCCCATAGTGTCAATACTTTAGGAATTTGTATGTTCAATACTAATTGGTAAATCTTTGACATGACCCCAGATGCACATTTCTGTATTCAACCTGTTCGGTTGTGCTCAGCCCTTAAGCAATTTGACAGTCAAAATTAAATACCAAACATTAATTACATAGCACTTTGTGTTATACATTCGACCGAAAATTCACGCGATAGACAATATTCCAAATATATACAAGAGCATCACGACGGGTGCCATTAGTGGAGCAGTAACTGCTTACCCTTCTTGAGAATTCGGGTTCACGCCTGGTTTTTTGTTTTGTGGAGCTCATGTTACTCAATAATCATCTTTACTTGACTGTGTAGTGTTTTGTTTGCCATTGTTTGTCCCTTGGGTTTAACCATTGTATTGTCTGTCCTTCGATTTACTTACGGCTTGGGTTTAACCATTGTATTGTCTGTCCTTCGATTCACTTACGGCTTGGGTTTAACCATTGTATTGTCTGTCTTTCGATTCACTGACGGCTTGGGTGTAACCATTGTATTGTCTGTCCTTCAATTTACTTACGCCTTGGGTTTAACCATTGTATTGTCTGTCCTTCGATTTACTTACGGCTTGGGTTTAACCATTGTATTGTCTATCCGTCGAATCACTTACGGCTTGGGTTTAGCCATTGTATTGTCTGTCCTTCGATTCACTTACTGCTTGGTTTTAACCATTGTATTGTCTGTCCTTCGATTCACTTACGGCTTGGATTTAACCATTGTATTGTCTGTCCTTCGATTGACTTACGGCTCGGGTTTAACCATTGTATTGTCTGTCCTTCGATTTACTTACGGCTTGGGTTTAACCATTGTATTGTCTGTCCTTCGATTCACTTACGGCTTGGGTTTAACCATTGTATTGTCGGTCCTTCGATTGACTTACGGCTTGGGTTTAACCATTGTATTGTCTGTCCTTCGATTCACTTACGGCTTGGGTTTAACCATTGTATTATCTGTCCTTCGATTCACTTACGGCTTGAGTTTAACCATTGTATTGTCTGTCCTTCGATTCACTTACGGCTTGGGTTTAACCATTGTATTGTCTGTCCTTCGATTTACTTACGGCTAGGGTTTAACCATTGTATCGTCTGTCCTTCGCTTCACTTACAGCTTGGGTTTAACCATTGTATTATCTGTCCTTAGATTCACTTACGGCTTGGGTTTAACCATTGTATTGTCTGTCCTTCGATTCACTTACGGGTTGGGTTTAACCATTGCATTGTCTGTCCTTCGATTCACTTACGGCTTGGGTTTAACCATTGTATTGTCTATTCTTCGATTTACTTACGGCTTGGGTTTAACCATTGTATTGTCTGTCCTTCGATTCACTTACGGCTTGGGTTTAACCATTGTATTGTCTGTCCTTCGATTCATTTACGCCTTGGGTTTAACCATTGTATTGTCTGTTCTTCGATTCACTTACGGCTTGGGTTTAACCATTGTATTGTCTGTCCTTCGATTCACTAACGGCTTGGGTTTAACCATTGTATTTTCTGTCCTTCGATTCATTTACGGCTTGGGTTTAACCATTGTATTGTCTGGTCTCCGATTCACTTACGGCTTGGGTTTAACCATTGTATTGTCTGTCCTTCTATTCACTTACGGCTTGGGTTTAACCATTGTATTGTCTGTCCTGCGATGCACTTACGGTTTGGGTTTAACCATTGTATTGTCTGTCCTTCGATTCACTTATGGCTTGGGCTTAACCATTGTATTGTCTGTCCTTCGATTGACTTACGGCTTGGGTTTAACCATTGTATTGTCTGTCCTTCGATTTACTTACGGCTAGGGTTTAACCATTGCATTGTCTGTCCTTCGATTCACTTACGGCTTGGGTTTAACCATTGTATTGTCTGTCTTTCGATTCACTTACGGCTTGGGTGTAACCATTGTATTGTCTGTCCTTCAATTTACTTACGCCTTGGGTTTAACCATTGTATTGTCTGTCCTTCGATTTACTTACGGCTTGGGTTTAACCATTGTATTGTCTATCCGTCGAATCACTTACGGCTTGGGTTTAGCCATTGTATTGTCTGTCCTTCGATTCACTTACTGCTTGGTTTTAACCATTGTATTGTCTGTCCTTCGATTCACTTACGGCTTGGATTTAACCATTGTATTTTCTGTCCTTCGATTAACTTACGGCTCGGGTATAACCATTGTATTGTCGGTCCTTCGATTGACTTACGGCTTGGGTTTAACCATTGTATTGTCTGTCCTTCGATTCACTTACGGCTTGGGTTTAACCATTGTATTATCTGTCCTTCGATTCACTTACAGCTTGAGTTTAACCATTGTATTGTCTGTCCTTCGATTCACTTACGGCTTGGGTTTAACCATTGTATTGTCTGTCCTTCGATTTACTTACGGCTAGGGTTTAACCATTGTATCGTCTGTCCTTCGCTTCACTTACGGCTTGGGTTTAACCATTGTATTATCTGTCCTTAGATTCACTTACGGCTTGGGTTTAACCATTGTATTGTCTGTCCTTCGATTCACTTACGGGTTGGGTTTAACCATTGTATTGTCTGTCCTTCGATTCACTTACGGCTAGGGTTTAACCATTGCATTGTCTATTCTTCGATTTACTTACGGCTTGGGTTTAACCATTGTATTGTCTGTCCTTCGATTCACTTACGGCTTGGGTTTAACCATTGTATTGTCTGTCCTTCGATTCATTTACGGCTTGGGTTTAACCATTGTATTGTCTGTTCTTCGATTCACTTACGGCTTGAGTTTAACCATTGTATTGTCTGTCCTTCGATTCACTAACGGCTTGGGTTTAACCATTGTATTGTCTGTCCTTCGCTTCACTTACGGCTTGGGTTTAACCATTGTATTGTCTGTCCTTCGATTTACTTACGGCTTGGGTTTAACCATTGTATTTTCTGTTCTTCGATTCATTTACGGCTTGGGTTTAACCATTGTATTGTCTGGTCTCCGATTCACTTACGGCTTGGGTTTAACCATTGTATTGTCTGTCCTTCTATTCACTTACGGCTTGGGTTTAACCATTGTATTGTCTGTCCTGCGATTCACTTACGGTTTGGGTTTAACCATTGTATTGTCTGTCCTTCGATTCACTTATGGCTTGGGCTTAACCATTGTATTGTCTGTCCTTCGATTGACTTACGGCTTGGGTTTAACCATTGTATTGTCTGTCCTTCGATTTACTTACGGCTAGGGTTTAACCATTGCATTGTCTGTCCTTAGATTCACTTACGGCTTGGGTTTAACCATTGTATTGTCTGTCTTTCGATTCACTTACGACTTGGGTGTAACCATTGTATTGTCTGTCCTTCAATTTACTTACGCCTTGGGTTTAACCATTGTATTGTCTGTCCTTCGATTTACTTACGCTTGGGTTTAACCATTGTATTGTCTATCCGTCGAATCACTTACGGCTTGGGTTTAGCCATTGTATTGTCTGTCCTTCGATTCACTTACTGCTTGGTTTTAACCATTGTATTGTCTGTCCTTCGATTCACTTACGGCTTGGATTTAACCATTGTATTGTCTGTCCTTCGATTGACTTACGGCTCGGGTTTAACCATTGTATTGTCTGTCCTTCGATTCACTTACGGCCTGGGTTTAACCATTGTATTGTCGGTCCTTCGATTGACTTACGGCTTGGGTTTAACCATTGTATTGTCTGTCCTTCGATTCACTTACGGCTTGGGTTTAACCATTGTATTATCTGTCCTTCGATTTACTTACGGCTCGGGTTTAACCATTGTATTGTCTGTCCTTCGATTTACTTACGGCTTGGGTTTAACTATTGTATTGTCTGTCCTTCGATTCACTTACGGCCTGGGTTTAACCATTGTATTGTCGGTCCTTCGATTGACTTACGGCTTGGGTTTAACCATTGTATTGTCTGTCCTTCGATTCACTTACGGCTTGGGTTTAACCATTGTATTGTCTGTCCTTCGATTTACTTACGGCTAGGGTTTAACCATTGCATTGTCTGTCCTTAGATTCACTTACGGCTTGGGTTTAACCATTGTATTGTCTGTCTTTCGATTCACTTACGGCTTGGGTGTAACCATTGTATTGTCTGTCCTTCAATTTACTTACGCCTTGGGTTTAACCATTGTATTGTCTGTCCTTCGATTTACTTACGCTTGGGTTTAACCATTGTATTGTCTATTCGTCGAATCACTTACGGCTTGGGTTTAGCCATTGTATTGTCTGTCCTTCGATTCACTTACTGCTTGGTTTTAACCATTGTATTGTCTGTCCTTCGATTCACTTACGGCTTGGATTTAACCATTGTATTGTCTGTCCTTCGATTGACTTACGGCTTGGGTTTAATCATTGTATTGTCTGTCCTTCGATTTACTTACGGCTTGGGTTTAACCATTGTATTGTCGGTCCTTCGATTCACTTACGGCTTGGATTTAACCATTGTATTGTCTGTCCTTCGATTGACTTACGGCTCGGGTTTAACCATTGTATTGTCTGTCCTTCGATTTACTTACGGCTTGGGTTTAACCATTGTATTGTCTGTCCTTCGATTCACTTACGGCCTGGGTTTAACCATTGTATTGTCGGTCCTTCGATTGACTTACGCCTTGGGTTTAACCATTGTATTGTCTGTCCTTCGATTTACTTACGGCTAGGGTTTAACCATTGCATTGTCTGTCCTTAGATTCACTTACGGCTTGGGCTTAACCATTGTATTGTCTGTCTTTCGATTCACTTACGGCTTGGGTGTAACCATTGTATTGTCTGTCCTTCAATTTACTTACGCCTTGGGTTTAACCATTGTATTGTCTGTCCTTCGATTTACTTACGCTTGGGTTTAACCATTGTATTGTCTATCCGTCGAATCACTTACGGCTTGGGTTTAGCCATTGTATTGTCTGTCCTTCGATTCACTTACTGCTTGGTTTTAACCATTGTATTGTCTGTCCTTCGATTCACTTACGGCTTGGATTTAACCATTGTATTGTCTGTCCTTCGATTGACTTACGGCTCGGGTTTAACCATTGTATTGTCTGTCCTTCGATTTACTTACGGCTTGGGTTTAACCATTGTATTGTCTGTCCTTCGATTCACTTACGGCCTGGGTTTAACCATTGTATTGTCGGTCCTTCGATTGACTTACGGCTTGGGTTTAACCATTGTATTGTCTGTCCTTCGATTCACTTACGGCTTGGGTTTAACCATTGTATTATCTGTCCTTCGATTCACTTACGGCTTGAGTTTAACCATTGTATTGTCTGTCCTTCGATTCACTTACGGCTTGGGTTTAACCATTGTATTGTCTGTCCTTCGATTTACTTACGGCTAGGGTTTAACCATTGTATCGTCTGTCCTTCGCTTCACTTACGGCTTGGGTTTAACCATTGTATTTTCTGTCCTTAGATTCACTTACGGCTTGGGTTTAACCATTGTATTGTCTGTCCTTCGATTCACTTACGGGTTGGGTTTAACCATTGTATTGTCTGTCCTTCGATTCACTTACGGCTTGGGTTTAACCATTGCATTGTCTATTCTTCGATTTACTTACGGCTTGGGTTTAACCATTGTATTGTCTGTCCTTCGATTCACTAACGGCTTGGGTTTAACCATTGTATTGTCTGTCCTTCGATTCACTTACGGCTTGGGTTTAACCATTGTATTGTCTGTCCTTCGATTTACTTACGGCTTGGGTTTAACCATTGTATTTTCTGTCCTTCGATTCATTTACGGCTTGGGTTTAACCATTGTATTGTCTGGTCTCCGATTCACTTACGGCTTGGGTTTAACCATTGTATTGTCTGTCCTTCTATTCACTTACGGCTTGGGTTTAACCATTGCATTGTCTGTCCTGCGATTCACTTACGGTTTGGGTTTAACCATTGTATTGTCTGTCCTTCGATTCACTTATGGCTTGGGCTTAACCATTGTATTGTCTGTCCTTCGATTGACTTACGGCTTGGGTTTAACCATTGTATTGTCTGTCCTTCGATTTACTTACGGCTAGGGTTTAACCATTGCATTGTCTGTCCTTCGATTCACTTACGGCTTGGGTTTAACCATTGTATTGTCTGTCTTTCGATTCACTTACGGCTTGGGTGTAACCATTGTATTGTCTGTCCTTCAATTTACTTACGCCTTGGGTTTAACCATTGTATTGTCTGTCCTTCGATTTACTTACGGCTTGGGTTAAACCATTGTATTGTCTATCCGTCGAATCACTTACGGCTTGGGTTTAGCCATTGTATTTTCTGTCCTTCGATTCACTTACTGCTTGGTTTTAACCATTGTATTGTCTGTCCTTCGATTCACTTACAGCTTGGATTTAACCATTGTATTGTCTGTCCTTCGATTGACTTACGGCTCGGGTTTAACCATTGTATTGTCTGTCCTTCGATTTACTTACAGCTTGGGTTTAACCATTGTATTGTCTGTCCTTCGATTCACTTACGGCCTGGGTTTAACCATTGTATTGTCTGTTCTTCGATTGACTTACGGCTTGGGTTTAACCATTGTATTGTCTGTCCTTCGATTCACTTACGGCTTGGGTTTAACCATTGTATTATCTGTCCTTCGATTCACTTACGGCTTGAGTTTAACCATTGTATTGTCTGTCCTTCGATTCACTTACGGCTTGGGTTTAACCATTGTATTGTATGTCCTTCGATTTACTTACGGCTAGGGTTTAACCATTGTATCGTCTGTCCTTCGCTTCACTTACGGCTTGGGTTTAACCATTGTATTATCTGTCCTTAGATTCACTTACGGCTTGGGTTTAACCATTGTATTGTCTGTCCTTCGATTCACTTACGGGTTGGGTTTAACCATTGTATTGTCTGTCCTTCGATTCACTTACGGCTTGGATTTAACCATTGCATTGTCTATTCTTCGATTTACTTACGGCTTGGGTTTAACCATTGTATTGTCTGTCCTTCGATTCACTTACGGCTTGGGTTTAACCATTGTATTGTCTGTCCTTCGATTCATTTACGGCTTGGGTTTAACCATTGTATTGTCTGTCCTTCGATTTACTTACGGCTTGTGTTTAACCATTGTATTTTCTGTCCTTCGATTCATTTACGGCTTGGGTTTAACCATTGTATTGTCTGGTCTCCGATTCACTTACGGCTTGGGTTTAACCATTGTATTGTCTGTCCTTCTATTCACTTACGGCTTGGGTTTAACCATTGTATTGTCTGTCCTGCGATTCACTTACGGTTTGGGTTTAACCATTGTATTGTCTGTCCTTCGATTCACTTATGGCTTGGGCTTAACCATTGTATTGTCTGTCCTTCGATTGACTTACGGCTTGGGTTTAACCATTGTATTGTCTGTCCTTCGATTTACTTACGGCTAGGGTTTAACCATTGTATTGTCTGTCCTTCGATTCACTTACGGCTTGGGTTTAACCATTGTATTGTCTGTCCTTCGATTCACTTACGGCTTGGATTTAACCATTGTATTGTCTGTCCTTCGATTCACTTACGGCTTCTGATTACCACTTTGGTATCTTCAAACTTTAAATTTAGAAATTTAAAATTTCCTCTTTATGATTTACTAATGTATATGTATGGCTTTTTTATTACAATTATATACCATTTGGGGACGAGCATTTAACTTCTGGAGGTCGGTTTCGTTGGAGGGGAAAATTATTTTGCCAGATTTTATGGATGAAAATTAAATTGACATGGAAGAGGCAGAAATTACACTGACCTAGAAATTTTCAACGAGCCATTTTGGTATAATTTGAAGAAAAAAAGACATCGATGTTTGTTTTATATTTGAGCAGCTATGATTACTTTTGTGTTACTTGGGTAAAGAAAGCTTAAACAGTGATGGCCAACAATTCCACAAATATCAACAAAACGAGCAATCACCTCTCACCTTAAATCATTGAACATGAAAAAGGGATCACGACATCTGACATGGGAAATACAGGTCCTGACTTGGTACAGGCACAAACATGGTTAATGGGATCCCAACACTCCCCTCCTGATAACTGGATCTCCAACGTCAAAACTCAGATATAAACACACAATAAAAAAGACCTGCGTATATTTGTTTCTACTAAAAATGACTATATACTATCACATAAATGAATATTAACATGAACAGTTCAAAAGCAGAGTCAGTGAATGACAATATAAACATTGACAGTACAATAACAGGGTCAGTGAATGACAATATAAACGTGTACAGTACAATAGCAGAGTCAATGAATGACAATATAAACATAGACAGTACAATAGCAGGGTCAATGAATGACAACATAAACATAGACAGTACAATAGCAGGGTCAATGAATGACAATATAAACATGGACAATACAATAGCAGAATCAGTGAATGACAATATAAACATGTACAGTACAATAGCAGAGTCAATGAATGATAATATAAACATGGACAGTACAATAGCAGAGTCAATGAATGATAATATAAACATAGACAGTACAATAGCAGGGTCAGTGAATGACAATATAAACATGGACAGTACAATAGCAGAGTCAATAAATGACAATATAAATATGGACAGTACAATAGCAGGGTCAATGAATGACAACATAAACGTGGACAGTACAATAGCAGGGTAGGTGAATGACAATATAAATATTGACAGTACTATAGCAGGGTCAATGACTGACAATATAAACATGGATAGTACAATAGCAGGGTCAATGAATGACAATATAAATATGGACAGTACAATAGCAGAGTAGGTGAATGACAATATAAACATTGACAGTACAATAGCAGGTTTAGTGAATGACAACATAAACATGGACAGTAAAATAGCAGGGTTAGTGAATGACAATATAAACAGGGACAGTACAATAGCAGTCAATGAATGACAATATAAACATGGACAGTACAATAGCAGGGTCAGGGAATGACAAAATAAACATTGAGAGTACAATAGCAGAGTCAATGAATGACAATATAAATATGGACAGTACAATAGCAGGGTCAATGAATGATAATATAAACATGAAAAGTACAATAACAGGGTCAATGAATGACAATATAAACATGGACAGTACAATAGCAGAGTCAGTAAATGACAATAAAAACATGGACAGTACAATAGCGGAGTCAATGAATGACAATATAAATATGGACAGTACAATAGTAGGATCAATGAATGACAGTATAAATATGGACAGTACAATAGCAGAGTCAATGAATGATAATATAAACATGAACAGTACAATAGCAGAGTCAATGAATTACAATATAAATATGGAGAGTACAATAGCAGAGTCAATGAATGACAATATAAATATGGACAGTACAATAGCAGGGTCAATGTATGACAATATAAACATGGACAATACAATAGCAGAATCAGTGAATGACAATATAAACATTGACAGTACAATAGAAGAGTCAATGAATGACAACATAAACATGGCCAGTACAATAGCAGGGTCAATGAATGACAATATAAACATGAACAGTACAATATCAGGGTCAATGAATGACAATATAAATAGGGACAGTACAATAGCAGGGTCAATGACTGATAATATAAACATGAACAGTACAATAACAGGGTCAATGAATGACAATATAAACATGGACAGTACAATAGCAGAGTCAATGAATGACAATATAAATATGGACAGTACAATAGTAGGATCAATGAATGATAATATAAACATGAACAGTACAATAGCAGAGTCAATGAATTACAATATAAATATGGACAGTACAATAGCAGAGTCAATGAATGACAATATAAACATGGACAATACAATAGCAGAATCAGTGAATGACAATATAAACATTGACAGTACAATAGAAGAGTCAATGAATGACAATATAAATAGGGACAGTACAATAACAGGGTCAATGAATGATAATATAAACATGAACAGTACAATAGCAGAGTCAATGAATGATAATATAAAAATAGACAGTACAATAGCAGAGTCAATGAATGACAATATAAACATGGGGAGTACAATAGCAGAGTCCATGAATGACAACATAAACATGGACAGTACAATAGCAGGGTTAGTGAATGATAATATAAACATGGACAGTACAATATCAGAGTCAATAAATGACAATATAAACAGTAACAGTACAATAGCAGGGTCAGTGAATGACAATATAAACATGGACAGTACAATAGCAGAATCAATGAATGACAACATAAACATGGACTGTACAATAGTAGGATCAATGAACGACAAGATAAACATGGACAGTACGATAGCAGGATCAATGAATGACAACATAAACATGGACAGTACAATAGTAGGATCAATGAATGACAACATAAACATGAACAGTACAATAGCAGGGTCAATGAATGACAATATAAACATGGACAGTACAATAGCAGAGTCAATGAATGACAATATAAACATGGACAGTACAATAGCAGGGTTAGTGAATGACAACATAAACATGGACAGTACAATAGCAGAATCAATGAATGACAACATAAACATGGACAGTACAATAGCAGGGTCAATGAAAGACAATATAAACATGGACAGTACAATAGCAGGGTTAGTGAAAGACAGTATAAACATGGACAGTACAATAACAGGGTCAGTGAATGACAGTTTAAACATGGACAGTACAATAGCAGGGTCGATGAATGACAACATAAACGTGCACAGTACAATAGCAGGGTCAGTGAAAGTCAATATAAACATGGACAGTACAATAGCAGAATCAATGAATGACAACATAAACATGGACTGTACAATAGTAGGATCAATGAATGGCAAGATAAACATGGACAGTACGATAGCAGGATCAATGAATGACAACATAAACATGGACAGTACAATAGCAGGGTTAGTGAATGACAACATAAACATGGACAGTACAATAGCAGGGTTAGTGAATGATAATATAAACATGGACAGTACAATAGCAGAGTCAGTGAATGACAATATAAACATGGACAGTACAATAGCAGAATCAATGAATGACAACATAAACATGGACAGTACAATAGCAGGGTCAATTAAAGACAATATAAACATGGACAGTACAATAGCAGGGTTAGTGAAAGACAGTATAAACATGGACAGTACAATAACAGGGTCAGTGAATGACAGTATAAACATGGACAGTACAATAGCAGGGTCGATGAATGACAACATAAACGTGGACAGTACAATAGCAGGGTCAGTGAAAGTCAATATAAACATGGACAGTACAATAGCAGAATCAATGAATGACAACATAAACATGGACTGTACAATAGTAGGATCAATGAATGGCAAGATAAACATGGACAGTACGATAGCAGGGTCAATGAATGACAACATAAACATGGACAGTACAATAGTAGGATCAATGAATGACAACATAAACATGGACGGTACAATAGGAGAGTCAATGAATGATAATATAAACATGGACAGTACAATAGTAGTATCAATGAATGACAACATAAACATGAACAGTACAATAGCAGAGTCAATGAATGACAATATAAACATGGACAGTACAATAGCAGGGTTAGTGAAAGACAGTATAAACATGGACAGTACAATAGCAGGGTCGATGAATGACAACATAAACGTGGACAGTACAATAGCAGGGTCAGTGAAAGTCAATATAAACATGGACAGTACAATAGCAGAATCAATGAATGACAACATAAACATGGACTGTACAATAGTATGATCAATGAATGGCAAGATAAACATGGACAGTACGATAGCAGGATCAATGAATGACAACATAAACATGGACAGTACAATAGTAGGATCAATGAATGACAACATAAACATGAACAGTATAATAGCAGAGTCAATGAATGATAATATAAACCGGGACAGTACAATAACATGATCAGTGTATGACAATATAAACATGGACAGTACAATAGCAGGATCAGTGTATGACAATATAAACATGGACAGTACAATAACAGGGTCAGTGAATGACAGCATAAACATGGACAGTACAATAGCAGAATCAATGAATGACAACATAAACATGGACAGTGCAATAGCAGAGTCAATGAATGACAACATAAACATGGACAGTACAATAGCAGGGTCAGTGAATGACAGTATAAACATGGACAGTACAATAGCAGGGTCGATGAATGACAATATAAACATGGACAGTACAATAGCAGGATCAGTGTATGACAATATAAACATGGACAGTACAATAGCAGAGTCAGTGAATGACAATATAAAGATGGACAGTACAATAGCAGAGTCAATGAATGACAATATAAACATGGACAGTACAATAGCAGGGTCAATGTATGACAATATAAAGATGGACAGTACAATAGCAGGGTCAATGAATGACAACATAAACATGGACAGTACAATAGTAGGATCAGTGAATGACAACATAAACATGGACAGTACAATAGCAGAGTCAATGAATGACAGTATAAACAGGGACAGTACAATAACAGGGTCAGTGAATCATAATATAAACATGGACAGTACAATAGCAGGATCAGTGTATGACAATATAAACATGGACAGTACAATAACAGGGTCAGTGAATGACAGCATAAACATGGACAGTACAATAGCAGAATCAATGAATGACAACATAAACATGGACAGTGCAATAGCAGAGTCAATGAATGACAACATAAACATGGACAGTACAATAGCAGGGTCAGTGAATGACAGTATAAACATGGACAGTACAATAGCAGGGTCGATGAATGACAATATAAACATGGACAGTACAATAGCAGGATCAGTGTATGACAATATAAACATGGACAGTACAATAGCAGAGTCAGTGAATGACAATATAAAGATGGACAGTACAATAGCAGAGTCAATGAATGACAATATAAACATGGACAGTACAATAGCAGGGTCAATGTATGACAATATAAAGATGGACAGTACAATAGCAGGGTCAATGAATGACAACATAAACATGGACAGTACAATAGTAGGATCAGTGAATGACAACATAAACATGGACAGTACAATAGCAGAGTCAATGAATGACAGTATAAACAGGGACAGTACAATAACAGGGTCAGTGAATCATAATATAAACATGGACAGTACAATAGCAGGATCAGTGTATGACAATATAAACATGGACAGTACAATAACAGGGTCAGTGAATGACAACATAAACATGGACAGTACAATAGCAGAGTCAATGAATGATAATATAAACATGGACAGTACAATAGCAGAGTCAATGAATGACAATATAAACATGGAGAGTACAATAGCAGAGTCAGTGAATGATAATATAAACATGGACAGTACAATAGCAGGGTCAGTGAAGACTATTGTATTGATATTTGTGCTATTGTAAATAAATTTATTATTGTTAAATGCTCAATAAAATGAATCGTCAAAATTAATGTCTGTTCTAAATGGTTTTGATGCAGGATAATTACCTTTGTGAGAAGCGTGGTTCATTATTTATATAGCGGAAAATGATCCTACTTAAAACTACTAACTATGAAAAATAAGATTAAACAGTGTTTGTCAATAATTCCACCAATATAATACAAAACAAAGAATGACCTCTCACCTCTAATCATTGAACACAAAAATAGACGACGACATATAAAACTAGACATTAACAATGATGGAAAACCTGATGATCGATACTCAAATATAAACATGTAAAACCTGATGATCGATACTCAAATATAAACAAGTAATGAATGAGTTAGTGATTGTTGTTTAACGCCAAATTGTCAGCTATATCATGGCGAGAACAGGTTCATTTTCAATGGGATGATGAAGTGGTTCGCTTTGTTCTAGACCAACACGTTTAGTTGGATAATTATAGTGCTAGTTCACTGAAACAACAGTCCTCGGATATACGTGTCGCCCCACTTGAGCACATTATCCTAATTCCGAGCCATCCAGTCTTTGTTTTTCCTCCTTAATTCTGCGTGCTTAGTGGAGAAACAAAAATACAATTTTGTTATTCTTTGGTTTGACCTGATCTGGGCTCGAACCAGCGATCAACAGCACACGAGGCGAGCACGCTAGCCATTACACCACCTATGAACCCACAATCTACAGCACACGAGGCAAGCACGCTAGCCGTTACACCACCTATGAACCCACGATCTACAGCACACGAGGCGAACACGCTAGCCATTTCACCACCTATGCGGTTCTTTTTTTTAATGAGCCCTAAAAGGGTCAATATAATTAATGCATTCCACTTCTTATGGGGAGAAGAATATTGTTCTTGTTCCACTTCCCATATGGAAGTGTCAGGGCTAACAATTTGATTTCTTTAAAGACACAATGGTTTGGGTCGCTATAAAACTATGTTCTTGTCGACTTTGTATGAAAACCAGGAGCAACTATGATTGGTGTGATACATAACAAGTTGGAGTCATATTAAATGGTAGTTTTTGTAATTTGCTAAACTGTATATCAAACAAGTGCCTATGTCATTCGAGTGTGTACGTTAGATTCCTGACCGTGGTGAGGTGTATGCAATGTATAGTATGCCAAATGTCGATTTTCTTACTTGGATATTCCGGATTCTTCCACCTATGAATACAACAGTCACGATATTGCTTCTATATTGTATAAAGTGGCGGGAAATACGCATAGGTTGAACCCTGTTTGTTATAATCTAGATGGACAAAATCTAGATTATAATAAACAAAGTTAGTTACTAGTATATTTATCCTGCAATTGGGTTAATTTTTGTCATAATAAATGGGTTGAAATAAACTGTTGCTTTATTACGACAGTGTCATAATAACACTTTTCACATTAGCCTAGTATTTAGCTTTTAAGCCACACCCTTGTCAATAACACTTTTCACATTAGCCTAATAAACCTATTAAGCCATATCCCTGTCATAATAACACTTTTGACATTAGCCTAATAAAGCTATAAAAGCCACGCCCCTTACCGGAACTACTATTGAGGTATCAATGGGTTCCTGTTATTTTTTTTTTTATTTTCAAATTAAATAACTTTTTTTTTTGCAAATTTTATTGCAGGATAAATACAATATTGGTGTATTTACGGTAAATATATAATTTATGTGGCTCGGCACGAAACGGATGGAAAGATTCGCTAAAGCTCATCTTTCCCCCGTTTCTAAGCCTCGCCACATCAATTCTATATTTACCGTCAATACACCAATATTGTATATATATTGGGGCCGTCGTGGTCGTGGTCGTATACTCCGGTTTCCTCCAACAATAAAACTGACCGCCACGATATTTTAACTGAAATATTGTTGAAAGTGGCGTTAAGCACCATAAACCAAACAGGAATTATATACTATCTACTATCCTAAGCTTTAAATGATGCTTTCCTGAGAGTAAATTATAGGTTAGTGTAACAGTAACCTGTTTCAAAGGTCCTCCTAACGTACGATTCTATAGTAGTCCACACCTTAGCTTGGATCCATTGTATTATACCTTTAGGAACACAAACATAAACTAACAAAATATTTCAGGACCATTTAGACACCAAATCCTAGCAAATTCTCAAATCTCAGGTACATATGGGTAACGGTGTTCTGAGAAAGGTTGCGAACAACATTATGTATTGGAGAAAGAAAGAATAAGAATCGGAAGAAAAAGAAAAAGAAACAATTCAGCCTCCTAACGTTGTTTGAGAGACGTATAGTTACCGAAATACATTATGTTCTAAAGAAAAACCTAGCATTGGTAGCAAAAAAAAATTAAAGCAGTTTATTTGTTTTTCTTATTGTAGGTTATACAAAAGCGACAAGATGGATCAGTTGATTTTTATAGAACATGGTACGATTACACCTACGGATTCGGAGATTTGTCTGGTGAATTTTATTTAGGTTCGTATTGTATTAACTTATTAATCACCTCTTATCTCTTACCGGTATATAACATTAAAAGAGGGCAGTCTTATTTCTTACCGGTATATAACATTAAAAGAGGGCCGTCTTATCTCTTACCGGTATCTAACATTAAAAGAGGGCCGTCTTATCTCTTACCGATATCTAACATTAAAAGAAGGCCGTCTTATCTCTTTCCGGTATCTAACATTAAAAGAAGGCCGTCTTATCTCTTACCGATATCTAACATTAAAAGAGGGCCGTCTTATCTCTTACCGGTATATAACATTAAAAGAGGGCAGTCTTATCTCTTACCGGTATATAACATTAAAAGAGGGCAGTCTTATCTCCTACCGGTATCTAACATTAAAAGAGGGCCGTCTTATCTCTTACCGGTATCTAACATTAAAAGAGGGCCGTCTTATCTCTTACCGGTATCTAACATTAAAAGAGGGCCGTCTTATCTCTTACCGATATCTAACATTAAAAGAAGGCCGTCTTATCTCTTACCGGTATCTAACATTAAAAGAAGGCCGTCTTATCTCTTACCGGTATCTAACATTAAAAGAGGGCCGTCTTATCTCTTACCGGTATATAACATTAAAAGAGGACAGTCTTATCTCTTACCGGTATATAACATTAAAAGAGGGCAGTCTTATCTCTTACCGGTATCTAACATTAAAAGAGGGCCGTCTTATCTCTTACCGGTATCTAACATTAAAAGAGGGCCGTCTTATCTCTTACCGGTATCTAACATTAAAAGAAGGCCGTCTTATCTCTTACCGGTATCTAATATTAAAAGAGGGCCGTCTTATCTCTTACCGGTATCTAACATTAAAAGAGGGCCGTCTTATCTCTTACCGGTATCTAGCGTTAAAAGAGGGCCGTCTTATCTCTTACCGGTATCTAATATTAAAAGAGGGCCGTCTTATCTCTTACCGGTATCTAACATTAAAAGAGGGCCGTCTTATCTCTTACCGGTATCTAACATTAATGGAGGGCCGTCTTATCTCTTACCGGTATCTAACATTAAAAGAAGGCCGTCTTATCGCATACCGGTATCTAACATTAAAAGAAGGCCGTCTTATCTCTTACCGGTATCTAACATTAAAAGAAGGCCGTCTTATCTCTTACCGGTATCTAACATTAAAAGAGGGCCGTCTTATCTCTTACCGGTATCTAACATTAAAAGAGGGCCGTCTTATCTCTTACCGGTATCTAACATTAAAAGAGGGACGTCTTATCTCTTACCGGTATCTAACATTAAAAGAAGGCCGTCTTATCTCTTACCGGTATCTAACATTAAAAGAAGGCCGTCTTATCTCTTACCGGTATCTAACATTAAAAGAAGGCCGTCTTATCTCTTACCGGTATCTAACATTAAAAGAAGGCCGTCTTATCTCTTACCGGTATCTAACATTAAAAGAAGGCCGTCTTATCTCTTACCGGTATCTAACATTAAAAGAGGGCCGTCTTATCTCTTACCGGTATCTAACATTAAAAGAGGGCCGTCTTATCTCTTACCGGTATCTAACATTAAAAGAAGGCCGTCTTATCTCTTACCGGTATCTAACATTAAAAGAGGGCTGTCTTATCTCTTACCGGTATCTAACATTAAAAGAAGGCCGTCTTATCTCTTACCGGTATCTAACATTAAAAGAAGGCCGTCTTATCTCTTACCGGTATCTAACATTAAAAGAGGGCCGTCTTATCTCTTACCGGTATCTAACATTAAAAGAGGACCGTCTTATCTCTTACCGGTATCTAACATTAAAAGAGGGCCGTCTTATCTCTTACCGGTATCTAACATTAAAAGAAGGCCGTCTTATCTCTTACCGGTATCTAACATTAAAAGAAGGCCGTCTTATCTCTTACCGGTATCTAACATTAAAAGAGGGTCGTCTTATCTCTTGCCGGTATCTAACATTAAAAGAAGGCCGTCTTATCTCTTACCGGTATCTAACATTAAAAGAAGGTCGTCTTATCTCTTATCGGTATCTAACATTAAAAGAAGGCCGTCTTATCTCTTACCGGTATCTAACATTAAAAGAGGGCCGTCTTATCTCTTACCGGTATCTAACATTAAAAGAGGGCCGTCTTTGTAGTGATCGTATGGTAGTACAACTACCTCTGTAATCAGTGCCAATCACCACTAAAGTTGTGAGTTCGAATCCCACTTAGGCGAGGTGTACTTGATACAACATTATGTGATAAAGTTTGTCAGTGACTTGCGACAGGTCGGTGGTTTTCTCGGGTACTCCGGTTTCCTCCACCGCTACGATATAACTGAAATGTTGTCGAAATGTTGTTAAACACCATAACCCTAACCCCTATTTAACATTAAGTATGTATTTTTACTTGTGAAACCATACGTTCCATCACGTTGCGTTCCCAGTCAACATCACTTCTCCAGGTACCTACCACCAGAACAAAGACCTATGGTAACCGCCGTTTCGACAAGACTGCGTCAACTTTGTGGAACAACATACCACTCCAGCTCAAAACTGTGGACTCGCTATCAGCTTTTAAATCGTGTCTAAAAACTTCTGACTTTTATATGTATATGTAGATTATTATTAATGATTTAATGATATCTTCCCTACCTTGATCCCTTGACTTTCTCTTTTCTTCCCCATTTTGGATCACCTCTCCCAACTCATTCTGCTTAAACCTCCCTTTACCATTTCTGTACCTACCATAATCCTGTGACATTCTTGTTCCCTGTCCTCTCTCGTATCCTTTCTCCCAACTCCACCGCCTCTTTTCTGCCTCAGACTCCTTATCGACCTATTTATGCACTCACACCACCCCCGGTCTGCTATCAATCGTATTGAAGATTATTATTATTTTATTTTATCATTGTTATATATATGCATAGGGGCTACCTTTTTATGTTTTGCTACTTTTATCTAGTATTTTATGTTGTAAAGCGCCTTAGGGTAATTTTTTAGATAGGACGCTATACAAATTCTGGTATTATTATTATTATTATCATTATTATCAGAGGCGGATTTAGAGGGGGCGTGCGGGGCGTGCCCCCCCCCCCCCCCCCTAAAATTCGCAAAGCATATGTTATACAACGTTAATTAAGCAGTACAACAAACAACTTTTTCATGAATGGTTAACTCGTGACCTGCAAGTCAAAATGAATAGTAATGAGAAGTAAATTTGGGATATCATTCTAAAAAGCTCTACCCATTTATAAATGATAAGTATACTGTCCGTCCGGATGAAGCTTTTCGTTTCGCCGTTGGTTCATTCATTGAAAACGTATGATTCGTTCTTGTTTATAGAAAAACAAAGGCGAATATGTTAACATTAATGCTGCATGAAACGATTCTGATCATCTAATTTTACTTAACGTTAGCTTATCAGAAATCAACAACAAGTTCATATATTGACAATTTCCGCTATTTGTTTGTCTATAAACAAGAACGGTCGAATCATACGTTTTCAATGAATGAATCAAACGACGAAAAGAAAAGCTCCATCCTGACGGGCAGTATTAACTAGAACCACCCGAAAGGACAAGCACCGAACGTACAGACCAATTAGTGAAATGAGGAATGCGTTAAAACTAGACTAATAGTTATTTGAAGGGTTAAAATATCGTGATCGATCAGTCATGAGTTGAACAATTCGCATCACGGTTGCTAAAGAAAAGGTTTACTTTAGGTTCTTAAAATCTGACAAAAACATACTGTTAACAATTATCCGACAAAATTAAGATTCAAAGTCAAGTTTTTTTGGTCTGATAAAAATGGTGTGGTTGGTTCAAAATTGTCGTTCAAATAAATGTCTGTAATTCCTCAAACCCCCAGAGCTTCCTGAGGGCTTCGCCCCCAGGGCCCCCTACCAGGGCTCTGCCTTGGACCCGCTGGGGACGCGGTCCCCAGACCCCTCACCTACTCACGCCCCCGCTAACCACACATCCTGGATCCGCCCCTGATTATTCTATAGAAATGCATTGCTTTAACAATTAGATACAACCCATCTGATACAAAACCTGGTATCAGATATATGTTCGAAACATGATGTACTCTAATTTAGTCGGTGCTACTTTTTTCTTTATTTATTTTGTGGGGTCCGTGTTGCTCATCTTTTTAGTTTTCTGTGTTGTGTCTTTTTGCCTTGTTCGACTTCGTTCTGTGTCTTGTTCCCAATGTTTCCTGAATCTCTGGATTGTCCATTCTTGATTGCCCCTTCAGTTTTCTCTGGATTGCCCATTCTTGATTGCCCCTTCAGTTTTCTCTGGATTGTCCATTCTCGATTGTCCCTTCAGTTTTCCCTGGATTGTCCATTCTTGATTGCCCCTTCAGTTTTCTCTGGATTGTCCATTCTTGATTGTCCATTCAGTTTTCTCTGGATTGTCCATTCTTGATTACCCCTTCAGTTTTCTCTGGATTGTCCATTCTTGATTGCCCCTTCAGTTTTCTCTGGATTGTCCATTCTTGATTGCCCCTTCAGTTTTCTCTGGATTGTCCATTCTTGATTGCCCCTTCAGTTTTCTCTGGATTGTCCATTCTTGATTGCCCCTTCAGTTTTCTCTGGATTGTCCATTCTTGATTGCCCCTTCAGTTTTCTCTGGATTGTCCATTCTTGATTGCCCCTTCAGTTTTCTCTGGATTGTTCATTCTTGATTGCCCCTTCATTTTTCTCTGGATTGTCCATTCTTGATTGCCCCTTCAGTTTTCCCTGGATTGTCCATTCTTGATTGCCCCTTCAGTTTTCTCTAACGTTTGTTTATCAAACCGAACCCATAAGGGTTTCCTCGGATGCTAGGGAGTGTTCTGTACATATATATTGTATATAATAAATTTTGCCATAATAAAGTGATATTGCCTTGAATAGCCGGCTATGACGACTATTTAAAATATGTAGTAAATCTAGTACAAACATTCATTTGTACCTTACATTTACCTAGAATATATTTCATATTTACAACACATTTTTATATTTATTTATTTTTGTCTTTACCGTTATCCATATTTCTTAGATATTTTCTATCCTAGCCCACCATTCCCCCGACGAGAGAACCCCAGTGGTGGGAGAATAGAAATAGAACTTAGTGTGTCCTCTACGAAGTACGACAAATCAAATACATGAACGCCTTTACAACGAAACTTAAATATATGTGTCGTATTTGAAGTATACTTTTCCTGCTTAGAAGTGGTCTTTTGTGGCTCGTAGAAAGGCCAAATATTTTCCCTTTCATTCAGCTCCTTTTTTCATTGTGGCAATTCAAACATCCCCATCTATTGGTCAGAAAACCTTTTTTATTTCCATGCATACTCTCAAATTGTCCAATCAGAACACTGTATTGTTTTGTATACGGCGTTTTGATTGGCCGTTTTTCGAATACGAGTACGAAAATTATTCTCAAATGTTTTATGATCGTATGCCTTGAATAACCTTTCCTTCCTATTTCAGGTAACAAATACATTAACATCTTAACAAATCAAGCTAAATATGAACTGCGTGTAGATGTAGCAAACGCTACTGGTGAGAGCAGGTACGCACTGTATTCAAGTTTTTCTGTCGGCCCGGAAAGTTCCAATTATACTCTACACGTGTCTGGGTATGACAAAAATAGTAACGCAGGTATGTATACGTATAATTTGACAAAGAAGCATTATATCAAGCGTATATGTAGACATAAGGAATATCGATGCTGCCTCTTTTTGTAGAGAAAGAGGCAAAATCGATACTCCTAGCACATATATAAAAGTGGCGGGGTTAAGCTAGTTTTATGGGGCCAAATCTTAGATCAAATTGTCAATTTTTACTAATAGTAAACATTTAGTCCGTTCGTAGTAGTAGTAGCTTTCGTTTTTATTCCAGGTAACTTGTACCTTACCAGAAAGTATACATTGGTAAAGCTGTTTTCATTCTATATAATTTGACTACTCAATTTTCTTCCAGGTGACTCCTTAACAACTGAAGATCAACAGACATTCCAAACAAAGGACTATGCTAGAAATCATTGCCCGACGGCACGGAAAGGGGCATGGTGGTATGGTTTTTGTTCTAAAGCTAATCTAAATGGTTTTTATTATACTCCTGGAGAAGAAATTGCCCGCGGTGTACGCTGGGATACATTTGAATATGATATTTCTTTGAAGTATGCTGATATGAAAATTCGCAGGAAAAATTGACCTTTAAGAAATGTGTTTATATTGTAATTTTCTTTTCTCTACAATGCATGTTTAGCCAGCATTGGAGAACTATGTACATGTATTATCTTAAGCTTGCTTAAGAGCTGAAGTAGAATTGTTCAGAAGAAAAGAAAAATTGGATGAACTTGGGTCTGAAAGACGGAGAAATTTTGCTCCAATTTGTTCGACGAATATGTCACGTGCTCATCCCTAATGATGTATGATAGTATCTGACGTTTCCCACGAAAAGTATAATTTTTGATTGGTCAACAACCAATTACCTCCCTTACCAATACCTTCACAATTTATATATATGTACATAGCTGAAATATTGATGAAAGTGGCGTTAAACACCATCAAACCAAACCTTTTAACAATCAATGAACGAGAAAATTAGAATTTTGATTAATTGGCTTATAGTCACAGATTATTTTTTTTTATCAAATACTAAGCATTAATTAATGATATTTTTTGGCATGTGCTTAACGAGCTGAAGTAAAGTAGCCATAAATTCATGATCCGAGCTGATAACCCATATCAAATAATACTCCTAGCATACATAAAAAATAATCCAATAAAGTGCCTCCCGCGTAAGTTACTTCTGGTTCTTCCAGTCTTCGTCTGTATTACAAACAGTAACTTGTGTTTCAAAATGCCTCATTTGGCAGGTTACCAATGGAGATAGTGATGCTTTTGTTTGACAATATTGTTCTGAGAGTTTATCTGTTTGATTTGTTATTTAACTTACTTATAAAGTTATTGATTGTTAGTTATTTCACTTTTTTATTAGCCGCGTAAAAAAATCCGATAGACCTTTTTTGCAAATTTCCGGTTTGATTCTAAATTATACGGTTTTTTTTCACGAGTTATTTCCCTTACGACCGACAAAATGTCTGCTTTAGTATAGTAGCAACGGAAAGGATAAATAATCTGATTAGACATTTCTTACATGAAAAGGGACCCTTTTGTCCAACCTTAAAGGGAAATGACTCTATGAAAACGGGGCGAGGCGTACGTGTATAAATTTAGAATCAAGTCAGAAATGTGTAAATGATCTATTTATTGGAAGTATATGATAAAATGGTTATTACAAGACCTTTACCAGGCTATAATCCCTCGATCCATATCAGCCCTCGGTTGTGTCTCGGGATGATACCCGATCCATATATGGAAAAGGCCATGTAAAGACAGGCATATATATGCAGTATTTGTTTTGATTTGCTTGGCATGTTTTATGATGTGTATATTTTTATGCTGCATGCTGTTTTATTGTTTTAATATTGCTGTATCTGTTTCTATATTCGGTAAAAAGCTCTGTAGAGCTTATGTTATTATGTTATATACATGCCGAATCAAAATAAAGTTTTCTTATCTTATCTTATGTATTAATCTGTATATATCCAATCCTTCGTTTGAAAAGTCCACAATGATCGCCTGTATCAACAAAAACAATTAATGACCTTTCCCTTCTCGTCCATTAAGGCTACGCCCATGCCATGCATGCAGCGCAATAAAAATCTAAAACGATGAACAACACGGACCCGCCCAAAAATCGGGTTGAACCAAGGTGCTCCAAAAGAGTTAGCAGTTCCTGTTTCTTATGTGAGCAAGTGTATCTTGATATAATTTACAGAATTTTCTACGTGTCTCACAGTCATAGGTTTCTTTATCTGTTAATTATATAGTGAGAGTAATTTGATATACTTGACCGGAAGATACACACAACATGTGAAGCTGGCGAAATTGTAAACGAGAAGAGAATATTGTACCTAGGCCCTAAATTCCTATTTATAGGTAATATATCATTGTATTGAGTATCCCTGGCCTTGATTTAATTCAGTATGAATTTATGATAACACTTTCGAAACATCCGATAAAACAACACCAGAACATCGATGTTATTTTACTATTTTTATCAATATTTACGTGCACAGATATTTTAGCACACAGAAAACACACACTCCTCAGATAATATTTCATTTATTTTTACCATTTTGATATTGTTATTGTGTAGATTATTAGTGTTTAGGCCAATATAGTTTTGCATGCATGTAGTTTGTTTACTTTTCCATTTATTATTGTATAAGTCATCTACACCCACACAAAACACTTGTATCTTTTTAGGATGTAATAATAAACATCCTTGTTCACAACTCGTAAATAAATAACATTTATTTTGTACACAAAGGTGAAAGTAAAATACTTTTAGAAGTATGGAGTGCCAGGTTCATAATAACGTGTCATGGTATGGAGCACTTGTTTCACAATTATATGTAGTTTTATTTACATGAATGTTTTGATTAAGTAAACGTCATGTTAGATAAGAACTGAGGTAGACAAACGTTTTTAGTCGATTTTATTAGTGTTAACATGCTTGCCATATTTAAATATATGCAAGTTTCTATTAATAGTAGAGAGTAAATGTTGAAATCGACAAACATGATTCTAGAGTAATTAGGATGTTATATTCCGATCTGTCTACATAAATTTAGTGTACATCATAATTAAAGTTGTGTTCAATGAAAAGATAAAGTCAGTTTTAATCTACTTTTATTCATTATTTTTTATTATTTGTATTTTGTAGATGTAACACCTACCACCTTTTGTTTAATATTAAAGTACGGAAACCACCTAATGTCTTATTTACCCCAAACTTGGCTACACTTATAAGACGTCCGTCTTGTTACTAATAGTTAAGTCCAGTAAACCTCTTGTCGGAGAAAGAGGAAGAAAAAAATAAAGGGAAATAATCCATTACCATCTGAGAAATGGATATTATGCAACAGTCAACCAGTTCATATTTACGACAGAAGACGTTTTGTAGCTATGACTTCGACATAGGTGCAACATAACCTTGTTCGAGTAGCTTTCGTGATTGCAGCCGAGCTCTGACCACAACCCTAGAATAAAATACGAGTTCTGATAAGCTAACTCCATACGCTGATGCTACTGGAATAATGATACTGATAAATGGGAAGTTGGTAACTAGAAAAGTGAATTCATTATACGCTTGTCGTTGGCTTTTGTTTTTAATTTTCCTCCTTTGTCGATTTCAAGGTGAAAGTCAAAGCAAGAAGTAGACTTTTGAGTGTCAGTAGTATCCTTTACTTCAAACTCATTTTGAACTCAACTTTACGACAAAAGAGACAATTTCAATTTTCCCATTGTGAACTTTCCATTACCTTACCTTACCGGGAAGTATTTTACCGTCCTTTAGGGACAACCTCTTCCGAGTGTTGGGGTCTGGGGTTTCACCTCCACCAATTTAGGAATGGCATATTCCGAATCCTCCACCATCAGACGAATTAAAATATCGCATGCACTGTACACTATAGTCTGATTCGAGTTAAAATCCATAAAATCTAAAAGTCTTTTCGTAGATATAGACACTTCCGTGTAACTCCCGTTATATACATTGTAGTAAAATGTCATTTACTTCCTCTTTATGTTCAATAACCTGGTACGCGCGTGTGTAAATCGAAGCACAATCTTCTAGTGAGTTTGTGGATTCTTCCAATAAGTCCATATCACTCTTCTTTGGCCCTACATTGTCTTTATGGAATTTTAATTCTGAAATACAGTCCATTATAATCTGGATCTGATTAATACTAGGTAGCTCCAAGAATTCCTTTGCGGTTGCCTCGTGGAATATGACGAATAAATCATTTATATAAGAAGATCGTATTGGCTGTAGGCATACACATCTAAGAACAAAATGTTCTACATCTTCATCCTCAGCATCACATAGTTTACATGTCGGGTTTTCATTATGAATAAGTTTAGCTCTCTTCTGTTGTAAGATATATGAACCGGTAGCTAATTTGAGTTTTGTGGCAATCAACATCGCTTCTCTGGATGGATTAGATTCATTGTCTATATGTATAATCCAGTGACATCTGCTTGGAGTGAAGCTCGAGTAATCGAGATATTTCAAGGAGGAATACAATTCACAATCTGATATTAATCTGCTTTTACAGTACTCATTAATCTGAGTCTGTATTAATTTCTTCCATCCTAGTTAAAACATTGGATTAGATAAATATTCCAACGGATGTTGAAGGCCATATTTCAGCAGAATCCGTTTGATGAGATTAAACCAATTGTTTAATTGACGAAAGGCTAACCTTTTCTCCAGTGTATCATCATTCTGTCTACATATGTTGTTAAATAGGGTTAAACATTTTATGTCTATCTGAGCTTGTACTGGTAACAAACCGGATATAACATATAGGGCCGGATCTGGAGCATTTGGTGACCACGATAGAGTCCTTTTGAGCAAGGCTTTCAGAAATTGTTCTAAGGGACCGACCATTTAACTTGAATGGGGGGAGGGGGGGGGGGGGGGGTTAAGGTTTTTTGTTTCGTTAAAAAAAAAATGTTCGGACAACACAAGAGTTAGAATATTTATTTTTTTTCAAAAATTAAACATTAGGTTATATGACAAAAACTCTGAATCAGATTATTTTTTTTCCCTCCACCAAAATCAGAATATTTGTTTCAGCAACATTGGAAATCAGAATATTTTTTTAGAAAAAAACCAAGTTAAATGGTCGTTCCCTAATTTGTTCATATTTTGTGACCGTGGTTGTAAAATTTCAAGTCCATAAGTTAGAGTGGGAAGAATGTAATATCTAATTATAGCAATAGCAGTTGTGGGGTCTAGACCACTGTTAGCTATATGACGTCCTTCTAGCTTTTGTTATATTTTGCTATATGGTTTCATTCTCGGTTTTTGTTCTAGTCGTAGATCGTACTATGCCAAGATGCGATGATTTATCTGTTATTGGCATATTCTCGTTGCTTAATTTAAATGTTACGTCCTCACTACATTTACGCTTTCGATTAATAGGAATAATCACGCTCTTCTATGGTTGTAAAGTATAATGATGCTGCGTACTATACTGGACTGCTGCATTCAATAGAATCTGTAGATCACATTTATCGTCCGCGATTAACGCTATACTTCATCAGCACATGCTATGGCGTTCACGGTAATATCGCCTATGTGTGCCCCAATGTCCATTTCCTGGAAGGTTTGGAGGAGATCCTCTATGTAGAGTTTGTACAGATCGGCGCTCAGGAGACCACCTTGTTTGACACCTTGCTGTACATAAATTCATCTGAAATACAATCATTCCACTTAACACATGATCTCGTGTTTCTGTGTAGTTCATCAATGATCGTCCATGTTGCTGGATTAATCCCAAGCATATAGGGTTTACAGAATAAGATGCTAAGTATAACCACATCGAATGCAGATTTTGCGTCCAGCAGTGCCAAATAAAAGGGTTTGTTTTTATCTTCGAATTCTCTATATAATTCTTCTACTATCAATGCGGCATTTGGTGGAGAGGTATTTTCAGTAAATCCCCTTTGTAGGACCGATTGATTTTGTAGTAGTAATAGTTTCAGATCCGTTCATGCAATGTATTCAATGATTTTAGCAAATACTGGAAGAACAACGATTCCTCTATAATTCTTCGATTGATGATTGTCACCTTTGTTCTTATACACAGGGCTCAATAAACCGGTTTTGATAACATCTGGAATTAGTCTGTTGCTAAATATATAGTTTATTAAAGTGCATAGGTGGTTCAAGAATTCATTTCCTGCTAACAGTATATTCTCTATTGAACATGCCAAAAATGTCTTCCGCTTTGTCTGTGTTAATTGATTTAATAACAGTTAATATTTCATCAATAGACACTGTTCGAGGTGAAATTATATCACATATTTCTTTGATGGTTTGATAGTCTAGATCACATAAATTAAGATTTCCATAATCATACATGTCACTATTTGATGGTTGAGCAAGTATGGCGAAGTGTTCATGCCACTCACTTATTACGTCGCTTCCTTGATATAGATTGTCATTCACGTATATATCATCTATTAAAACATTCCCATTTTTTCGTTGCTTTTTGACGAGTTTGAAAAATAGACGCTTGTTGTCCGAATTCGCACTTATAATGCGATTTCTTTCTTCATGCCTACGTTTGTTTTCTTCTAGCCGAAGTTCTCTTCTAAATATTTTCCTGGTCTCTTTCCTTCCAATTACCAGAGAGTTGGTCGAATCATTTGGACGACCATGTTTTTTCCATTGCTGATGCGCCTCTTTATTACATTTGAGAGCACTTTTGAAGTCGTTGTTCCAAACATTTAAACTGAGTTTATTTTTACCATATGATCGTTTCTTAGAACAAATTTTTGCCGTACCAGTCAATATTGTAATAGTATCTAGAAGAGCTTCCTCGGTTGTTATTTTGCCAGAGTAGAGTTTCGTTGATATGTAGCAATATTCCAGCAGTAGTGTCAGATCCATTCAATAATTTTAATTTGGCATATGATGCCACTCAGAAATCCAATGTTTTGAACAAATAGTTTTGCTCGATTACCAAGTTGAATGACGATGATGCTGTATTGCCAGATTTTCATGACAGATGTGAAAATATTATATCCCAAGTTATCGTTACTGAACAAGAAGTAATCGATATGTTATGTACTCTTAATGCTAATAAAACTGTTGGTCCCGATATAATTAGTAATAGGATGTTGGTGTCGATAAAGGAGGAGATATCGCAACCATTGTGTAGTTTATTTAATAAATCCTTACGTGAAAAAGTATTTCCATCGGACTGGAAAATCTCCCATGTAATTCGTCTGTTTAAAAATGGGGACAAATCTAAGGGGACGACCATTTAACTTGAAGTGGGGGGGGGGGGGGGTTCTAAAAAAATATTCTGATACCCAATGTTGCTGAAAAAAATATTCTGATTTTGGTGGAGGGAAAAAAAATCTGATTCAGAGTTTTTGTCATATAACCAAATGTGGATATCTGGAAAAAAAATTCGCGCTTTGAGCGACAAAAAAAATAAATATTCTAACTCTCGTGTTGTCCGAAAAAAAATTTCTAAACGAAACAAAAAACCATAACCCTCCCCCTTCAAGCTAAATGGTCGGTCCCTATCTATAGACCTATTTCTTTACTTTCTTGTGTAAGTAAGGTGCTGGAAAAAATTATTTTCAAGCATGTGTTTAATCAGCTACTTGAAAATAAGCTAGTATACAAGTTCCAGTCGGGATTTATACCAGGTCACTTTACAAGTCATCAACTAATAGAGTTGTATCATAGAATATTACTTGCATTAGAGGCAAAACAAGTGACCAGCGTTACATTCACAGGCACTTGTTTCATTCAAAAAATATATGCCCCCTCCTCTTCCTTACTTCAAGGTAAACATCTGCCCTTTACTCCTAGCTGCTTAATACAATCCCTAAATGTTTGTGTGTATGTACTGGATCAATAGTTGTTTGGTCAAAATTAAATGTTAAATTACATTCAACGCCATTGACATTGAAAATAATAATTTCAGTTTTGGTGGGATTAAACTTTAATAACCACCTGTTTGACCATTTTTTCAGGTGATTCAGATCTGTATTAATCATATTTCTTAGTGTGCTTTCATCTTGTGCTAAATGTCCAATAGACGTGTCATCAGCTAAAAGACGACCTAGACCTACTATCTCATCGGTAATATCGTTTATGAAGATCAAGAACATTAAAGGACGCAATACTGACCCCCTGAGGCACACCCGCATGCAAATGACCAATCCCGGATAAAGCATCTTTTATCATAACCCTTTGAGTACGGTTAGAAAGATAACGTTTTAACCAACAAAGCAGATCCCCTTTAATACCATATTTGCCAAGTTTGTATAAAAGTGTTTTTACCCAAACTGTATCAAATGCTTTGCTTATATCAGCAAATGTAACCACAGGCACTTGTTTCATTCAAATTAATTGAATCAGATTCGAAACAACTTAATGTACTCAGAAAATTAAAATACCGTCTTAGCAGAAATTACTTAGAAAAAAATTACTTAACATTTATTAGACCTGTATTGGAATATGCATCTGAAGTGTGGGATAATTGTGGACAAATAAATTCGGACAGATTAGAAAAAGTACAACTTGAAGCTGCGCGTATTGTTACGGGATTACCATCGTTTGCCAGTATAAATTCTGTCTATATCGAGACGGGGTGGGAAAAGTTGAAAACTAGAAGGGAGGTAAGAAAATTGGTCCTATATAAAATCGTTAACAGTCAAGTACCTGATTATTTAACAGAATTGGTACCACCTACAGTCGCTGACACTAATAATTATAATTTAAGGAACAGACTAAATATTTCACCACCATCATACCGATTATCTACATATCAACAGTCTTATTTTCCAAGTACGATTAAATTATGGAACACTCTAGATCTGAACCTTCGTCAACTGCCGACACTTCCTTCTTTTAAATCCAAATTGCAACAAAAATATTTTCAACCGAAAACTGTACCTTCTTACTTTTTTTTGGAGACCGATATCTTGGTGTATTGCATGTTAGGCTTAGAAATAAATGTAGTTCTCTGAAAAGCGATTTATTTAAATCGAATTTGGTGCCTAGTGCTTCTTGTTCGTGTGGATATAAAAAACGAATGTTCCGAACATTTTCTATTATATTGTAATAAATTCAATTTACTTAGAAATAACATCACTGTGTATCATTGACACTGGAAATTGTGTACCAGGCAAGCGGGAGAACAATGACGGATCGCACACACGAGGTAGGAATTTCATAATTTATTCCTGTTTATACTTGTATCATGTTGTCAAGGAGTTATATGCCAATTTGTAAGAAATGTAGCAATGAATCGCAGCATATATAACCATGCAGAATGTTTTATGCGTCGTTTTAAACTCAAAATAAGTGCATCTGGTACCTGTCAAAACAATCATGCGACGCTTTAAATCGACTTGAGCGTCATTGTTTGGACGCATATCGCGTATTTTACGGAAAAAGTAGCAACTATTGGTCATTATAACTTAGTTTCAATTCCACATTTTTGTAGAAATAGCTTATTCTGGGCGATTTTAGTCAAAATATGTTCATTGCGTTGTACAGCGAATTGTTCAGTACTGTACGGTGAATTGCCTAAAATAACATTCGTACTGTACGGCAGCTTGTTGGGTCGACTTTAATATAAAGTGCAAAAAAGCATGAAACTGAGCATATACAGGATCGCCACTTAAGCAATACGTTTTCATGAAAATTCCTATAATTGAATTGTTTAAATTAGCTTTAGACATGTTAATTTGGCATTTGTTTTTTTGTTTTTTCCAGAAATCATATCTTCGACCTGAAGGCAAGATCCAAACGGAAGGCACATCGCAAAGTGGTTACGATTTCAGATCCTGACGATGCTGCAAGAGGTGTGGTCCCCATAAGACAGTTTCACAATTGCGATGAAAGCAAGATACTACCACACAAGAGACTCGGATTAGATCTGATCTAATGAAATTACCTGAGCTTTCATTCACTTGGCTAGATATGTTTGATAGGAATACTAGTAACTGTTTCATAACGACCAGTTAACTGCAGAGACATTAGCTTTTTGTTGTCGTTTATTTTTTATTTATATTTTCTTCTTGCAATAGTTGTCCAAAGCTAGACCTAATGAGATGAACATGCTACTCCGGGGAACAAGTGATCAGTATGCTGGAGTTCCTCATCGATAACATATTTGTCTCCTTTGGAGGGACACTGTTTCAGCAGGTCGTCGGCATACCAATGGGTACGAATTGTGCCCCTCTTTTAGCCGATTTATTTTTATACTCATATGAGTCTGAGTTTCTTCAAAATCTTGTAAAAGATAAGAAGATTCATGAGGCTTGAGCCTTTAATTTCACATACAGGTATATTGATGACGTTTTATCTATCAATAATTCTAGATTTGCAGAATTTCTTCCATTGATATATCCTCCAGAGCTGGAAGTTAAAGAGACCACATATACAGCTTCGTCCGCATCATTTTTGGACTTATACCTCGAATTCGACGACAGTGGTCAACTCAGTACTAAAATTTATGATAAACGGGACAACTTCAATTTTAAAATCATAAATTTTCCAAATATGTGCAGCAATATACCAGCTTCTCCTGCATATGGTGTTTACATCTCGCAATTGATTCGTTATGCAAGAGCCAGTAGCAATTATTCTGATTTCCTGAAACGTCATCTTCATCTGAGAAACAGGCTACTGGACCAGGTCTATTAAAAGATTCGCCTTATTCGATCTCTTAAAAAGTTTATATTCCGATACCAAGATCTTGTCGAAATATATTCCGTCTCTGCAGAGACGATAATAAACGATGCATTTTCATATAGTGAAAATGTATAAAGATAAGGATGTCAACAATAATGTCAAAAATATTTTTTTATCAACGTGTGACGTAAAATTGTTTTTGACATTTACATTCACTGAATTTGGTACTGCTTTGACAACTATTTTACCTATTTTGTTCCAGTATTGTTATAAATACTGTTATAGTGACAGCCGGAACCTTTGAGCCATAATGAAAGCGGGAGGTTTGGCGCTTTGAAATCTGATTCAACCCACCATTTCTTTAGAAATGCCTGTACCAAGTCAGGGTCATTACGGTTTTCACAGTTTTCCGGTTGTTGACTGATTTTGTCTTTATATACTTATGAGTTTTGACTTTCCCTTTGTAAGATTGTTCGGAGTTCGGTAATTTTGTTATTACCCTTATTTTCAAATATTCTTTTGTTTGTAGCACTTCTTTGGATGTTACAACAGGTAATTGGGAGATAGTGCGTTCACACATGTTTAACTTAATGGGCATGCTTTTTTTCTAGTTGTTGATCCAACGTTAGGTAAGAAGAAGAATGGATATTGAGTATATTTCAAGGAGACAGCATCCAATCTCCAAAGTGACTGGCTTATCAAAAACAAGATCAAAGTCTTGTCTTGACCCGAGTCGCCGACATATTAACTGAAATCTGCTCAAAATAGGAGGTGCACATCTTCAATGCATGTGTAATCAATGTGCAAAGTTTGAATGATGAGGAATGAAAACTGTTGGAGTTTCAGATTACGCAAACTAGGTATCCCCTAGTGGAATGGTTCCTAGACCTACTTTCGGCGGTGGCGACGCAGGTAATAAACATCTAGAGGTAGCCACATGATCTTCAAATCAACAGGGTGTTTACTTTAATTGTGGATAGCTTTCTCAATAACAGTCACACCACATCACCTTACTTTTATCTTCAATAGTTTTAATATGTGTCCTTTTTGTCAAACGACCGAAAAGTTAAAGGAAATAAAAACAGTTAAGGACAAAGCTATGCATAAGGGAGATACAAAAGCAAAAAATAAATAAAGAGTTTCAAATTAACTTTTTATTAAAGATTGTTATAAAAATACAAACAAGAAATAATAAACAAAACTTATGAAAGCATTATCTTTTTGCTTAGGAAAAACCAATAAAATATAAATAAAATTAACAAACATTCACTAACAACTGATAGACAATCTTTGGCACAATATAAAACATAACAACATGTATGTATGTAGAATACTTGTACAAGCCAAATAAATCATAGATCCATGTCAACCTCACTGGCTTCTTAAAAATGAATACTGCTTAGGACAAACATACAAGTTACTTTTATCAGCAGTGGAATAAAAGCAGTGGCAACAGACATGATGAAGATGTCGACTTTCCTCCAATGGAGATATCTCAAAAGATTGATTTAGTTCCATCTGAAAAACACAAAACACGTTGTACTTTTAAAATGAATTGCAAAACTAAACTTGGCAGCAATTTTAGAAATTTACAGAATATACGGAGGTTTCAGCCAGGTATAATGTAGTTTCTGAGAAAAATGCTATTAGGCCAGAATATTCGAAGAACAGGTGGAGAAATGAGAGATATGAAAAGGCACAGTCTATGATTACGTAATCCACGTAATCCCAGTCAGTACCATATGAAAACGTGTCACAAAGGAAAACTTGGCAACAGAAATGTTGGTAGTAAGGACCAAGGAACCGCAACAAAAATATATGCAAAATTCACGTCTATGCCATATGCGTGTAAGGAACAAATACAGGTATACGTAGTTGCCAAATAGGAATTTGATGAGCAGAGAAAATTGAAGATTGATCACATAGTACACGTATAAGCTTAACAATACAAAACATGATGCCAAATTTGAAAACGCTCCGATATGTAATTGCTAAGGCACAGACCATTTAAGGGGGCTATGTTTTTTTCTAAACAAATTGTTTCTTGATTATGAAGGAAAAAATATGTTTAAAAAAATAAAATATTTTGTTTCTGCAGTTTTCAGCACTGATCATGCTAAATTCCCCCTCCCCCAAAATAAGTTTTTACGTGTTAAAAAATATTTTCCGTTCGCGAGAAAAAAAACCTAACCCCTCCGCTTAAAGTTAAACGGTATAGGTGTCTAAAAAAAATGTTACAGAACTTAGAGTGACGGAGGCATTATACACCCTTCATCGGAGTGGGAGTGTCATTATGTTAATATAGGAAAAAGTCAAGGAAACAACAGCCCATCTCCCAAGTGACAGGCCCATAAAAAATAGGCATCTAGGGATCACCATATGATCTTCAATGAAGAATGTGATTTTCACCTCCCCTATTCCCCTATACTCTTGGGTTCCCATACTTGAGTGTGCATGTATATGTGATCAATGAAAAATCTAAATTTTACACAAAAAATGCACAAAAGACTGAGAAAAAAAGAAACATCTCAGATTGAACATCCCGTTTTCAGGATTTTCGTATGGCAATTCGCTGTACATAACATTTGCAAGCCGTCGTACTGTCACATGGTTTCAGCTGTCAATTCGCTGTACAACGCAATGAACATATTTTGACTAAATTCGTCCAGAATAAGCTATGTCTACAAAAATGTGGAATTGACACTAAGTTATAATGACCAATAGTTGCTACTTTTTCCGTAAAATACGCGATATGCGTCCAAACAATGACGCTCGAGTCGATTTAAAGCGTCGCATGATTGTTTTGACAGGTACCAGATGCACTTATTTTGAGTTTAAAACGACGCATAAAACATTCTGCATGGCTATATATGCTGCGATTCATTGCTACATTTCTTACAAATTGGCATATAACTCCTTGACAACATAATACAAGTATAAACAGGAATAAATTATGAAATTCCCACCTCGTGTGTGCGATCCGTCATTGTTCTCCCGCTTGCCTGGTACACAATTTCCGGTGTCAATGATACACAGTGAACATGCTAATTGAATTAAATATACCGGTAAATATCGATATTTTGTTATTTGGAAATGATAACCTGTCTGTAGAAATAAACACGTTTATATATTCATGTGTACAAAAATACATAAAAGATACACGGCGTTTCTCTTGAACTAACAAGTCAACATGTATAACATTATTGACAATTGTCAACATTGTGTACTTCTACATGTAGGTATATTCTTTTCATGGTCGCGCTTGGGGTATTGATTGACGCGTCACAAGTCGATGAAATATACATGTGTTATTCAGTTCAAATTGTACTTACCTATGCAAGATCCCCATGAATTAATTAAATCCCAACATATAAACTATGTCTAATCGTAATACGATCCAAGTTGCAACACACATACACCACGTGTTTAAGAATTGTCTTTTGAGATGTGCTCGATTTGCCATATATTATACCTTAGCACACAGTATGTTTCATCGACCTTTGAAATTTGCATTTTTCGTTCTATTGTATGTTTTTTTTCCTTCGTCTTCATATTCTGAACAAATATTTTATTATTATGAATTTAATGCTGTTCTGATTATATATAAATTGATGTAACTAGCGGAGAAGACATTTATTTCTAAGTTGTAAAACTTGTGTCTGATCCATTTGTTGTTATTATGAACAATAAAATAAGTTTAAGTCATGTAATAAACCATGTCAGTGCCGAAACACTGACTACTGGGGCGGATGACAACCTCGGAGACTAATAGTCCACTTACCAAAGTTTCCGATCCAGTGATTGTTATAGAAACGTAGATATCTTATTTAGTGCGAACGGTGCGAAAATACCTGTATAAGCCGAAGTCCGATTAAACTGAAATTTTGTATAAACACGGCATCATATTTAGTACCAGTGTGTAACATTTACAAAATTAACCTGTTTAATCCGGACATCGGTCTGTTTGCTGTGCAAAAAGTAGGTCTAAACGGTGGTAGGTTCTGTCAGGTTTAACTGTATGCAGAACAAAAGAATAATTTCATTTGATGTTAATTCTGCTATCTGATTGGCTGATTCGCCTGGAGCAACATTGGTTATACTTGATTACCTGGGTTGATATTGTGACGTCTCCAACATATTCATTCGCCAACGACAAATTCAAATAGTCACATGAAACAATCGTAATTAAAATCGAGGAATCATTAAATTATAAGGAATATTAGGAATATGCTAAATTTTTGCACAGGTTATACTTGTATAATCTGGGTTAAAACAGTTTACGCTTTTCGTAAACCTCTTCGCTTCGCGGTTTATTAATCATATACTGCTCCAGAACAGGTTAAATCGTATAACCTATTCAAAAATCTTCCGGTCATGCGACTTCCGGTCACGTGACTTACGGTGACGTCAGTTCCGGTCACGTGACTTCCGGTTGCTCCCCAACAAATATGACTTTGTCCGTACCCATATACTACTTACATGTATATGAAAAATGTCACCCATATACATGTACAAGTAATATGATAATAGGTGTTACCTAACTTGGGACGAAGTCCAATACATTTTTTTAAACAATAATATGAGACAGGTGCTACCTGTAGTGCCAGCGAAGCACAATCCACATTATCTAATATTTAAATCAGGTAAATCCTTGGGATGATTGAAATAGAAATTTTACTTACTTTTGTGTACTTTTTGGAGTGTACTGTAGTACAATGTAAGGATGCTCTTTCCATCTATTGAAACAGGCACGGCCATGAATGCTCGCAAATCTGATAATTATCTGCCAATTTCACGCTCATTCAGTGCATCAAAATAGTGTCGAGATTCTTTGGGCCGAGACATATCGGGGACGACTTTTTTTTAGGGCCGATATATATCGGGGACGACTTTTAACATTAATAACCTGAAGTAGTTCCAGATTACTGCGCATCCGATTTTCTGCAGATTTAACCATGTATTGGTTTCCGGTGTATCATTTCCGGTGCATGAAATTTAAGCCATTAGTGATATGGAAAATATTGCTATTTCTACCATAGTTGGGACTTCGTCCCATATAAGCTACAAAATGTTTAATATCTATCTTTTGTTGACCATATAAACATACTTCAAACATGCTCATGAACCTTACTTGCTCATTCACTTTCATCTGTTTCATTACCAGTCAATTCCTGATCACTGTCACTTCCATCCATATCCACCTCTTCCATGCTCTCATTTTCAGCATTCACATTTTAATGGTTTTCAAATAACTTCCAATATCTTTTTTTTTCAACAATAGGGCACACATTATCCAGGATTATACATTTTGCTTCAAATAAATGTAAAGAAGTTTGTTTCTAATAAGACAAAAAGTCCCTTTGCATGTTTTAGACCTACTGTCTGTACACAACTTACGTCAATGTTATTAGTAGGCTGATCATTGATTTTTCTTAATAAATCATTCATGTTTTTCACATTTTTTAAATCGAGATATTCTGCTATTCATCTAGAGTTGCTAATCCTAGAAGTGAGCGGAATTCGAATTTAGAATATTGTGACACATGTAATAAGCCGTTTAGCTTATTCCGATTATCTGCAATAATTGTTGTGCACTGTGCGGATATCCGTATATTGTTTTCCGAATCTATAACAACATCAGTACTTCTTTGCAGAGAACGGCTGTAAGATTTCTTTGGTTCACTACTTAGTGTTAATTGCTTGGAGTTCATTTTTAATCAGAATTTTTCATTTCAAAATACATGTGAATAAAATTCAAGATAATTATAGCTATATTGATATTTATAAATCCTAGTTAGATACTTCCCAAAGTTGTATTACTAATTATTTAAACGTTATATTGAATATCACCCCTTACTCTCATGTCCTTCACACTTAAGTGTTTAGAACTGTTTAGGTTTTCAAAATTATTTATTCCACAGTGTATAACCGGACAGTTTTGAAAAACGGAAGTTGCTGTACTGTCCGACCAGGTAAGGTTAGTTGCTTGCAGAAATTTCGACATTTTTGGATGATTATCCGTGATTTATTCTTTGAAAGTGGATCAACTGAAGCAACAAAAATAAAACAAATACTGCAAAGGTATGTCATTTATATTTCTGATCAAATAACAGTGCCCTATTTGAACACTGAAACTGGAAATCGTCGTTTAAACATCGTGGATGGTATGTTTTCGCTCGAAGAAAGGGGGTAAGAATCTAATTTTTCTCCACTTATTCTTTAAATTATGTCAAATATGTTCTCACTATCTGATGAAATAGACATCGACGTTTTCAATGCAAGGAAAATATGACCGTAAACGTACTAATTTTCCTTACGACGGATGCATTTAACATCGTTCTTCATTCTACGTCACTGTACGCTTAATTGCTACTGTACGTTATCATTAATTGCTGAATCTTAAAACTCATCTGTCCGCCTAATTGTTTTCTGTGGTATAGTTGATCGAGAACTTTTCTAGTCTAATCCTTTACAATTTTAGCTTTACCGAAAATTAAGATAGGTATGTGTTGCCTGCATTGGAGGACTTGTAAGGAACTATATTATGTGATTCAAATACATTTGTATCTTATTCCCAGTTTTTGGAACAAGTTAAATGAGCTTTCTCCCGTTTACAGAGTTATTTTCCTCTAGCAGCAGGTATCTATACATTGACTGCAATGATTGTCTTTTACAACTACAATGTACGTGATTGATACGAATATCGTGTTTCATACATTAGGAATTAATTCTCGCCACAATGTACCGGTGCAATATAAGACGAGTCCCGAGAGTAATGCGTATTTTTAAAACAAAATTATGTCTGTGACATCATCATGTGAGCATTTGCTACCACTGGGCGTTCGTCGTTAACCTTTTCTATTTTAATATTCTCCTCTGAAACCACTGGGCCAATTGGAACTAAACCTGGCAAGATTGATGGTGCTTCGGTGGTCCCTTTTCAGAATTGTATCTGATGATCCCGCTCCCAACCAAGATGGCCGCCATTGCTGAAAATAGAAAATTCGACAAAAAAAATCATTTAAAATCTTCTCCTCTGAAACTAACTTGGCCAATTGGGATCAGACTTTGGTGAAATGGTCCTTGTGTGGCCCACTTTCAGAATTATATCCGATGACCCCGCCTGCCAACCAAGATATGTTTCTCTCCTTTGACACTACCTGGAGAATTTTTAAATATATTTTACATGAATTATGCTTTTGATTTGACACAGATTATTGCAAAAACAAATATTTACACTTCTTGCAGCTCGTCCAACATTTGTATATGTTGTTCGCTGTGTGGTTTCTTGTGGTTTGGCTGGTTGGTCCATTTTAAAGTACATTATGAGAAATCGCAAAAGCAAAATGTTTTGGGTGATTCTATGTGCATATCCATTAATAGGTTTCCTGCAAAAACTCATCACTTCTATCTGTCCAACGACTGACAAGATGACCTAATTACATCTCCTAATACACTAACATAAGCAAAATATTTCATGTTATAACACTTTATTAAAAATAGCAAAAACAACAGTGAAAAAATGGATCTCTTCTTCTGTAAAAGAAAACTTAAAAACGAAGGTAAAAAATGAGTTATAACAACAATAAATGACCTAATACTTAAGTCTGTATAAAATTAAAACATAAAAACAATTGAATATAAATTTCTGCAATTCTTTTCGAAAAGTACTCACACTTATGTATTCATGAGTTAACTACATCAATAAAAAATATGTTATACGAATTGTGTGAAATGAAACATTACATATAGTATTGTGCCATATACATTTTTTTTGTATTTATGAACAAATGTCTTTTTTCCTATATATTATATATAAAGCTCTCTTTTTTCCAAAAATTCTACCAAAGCCATTTCTGGTCCGATTTTCATAAAATTTTCACCATTAAAATTCAAATTTAATATAGTTTCCAACAGTAATTTTGAAATAATTTTGCAATTTTTGAATAACAGTAAGTAAACTCAAAATTTTAATTTTTAAGTTCAAATTTCACATAAGTATATAGTAAATTATGACGTCAGAAATTCAAATTTGTGTTCAACTCATAAATACTTGAATACAGTTAATAGTAAAATTATTTTAAAATTATTGCACGAAACTGTATAGAATTCTGTATTTTATAGTGAAAACCTGATCAAATTCGGACCAGAAATGACTTTGGTAGAATTGTTTGAAAAAAAAGAGAGTATTACATGTAATATAAAAGACATTTGTTCATAAATATATGGCACCATACTGTACATGTATTAATGTTGACAAATTGTAGACTGGTAAGATTAGTCAGAGTTATAACAAGCACAACTTGTAGACTGGTAAGATTAGTCAGAGTTATAACAAGCACAACTTGTAGACTGGTAAGATCAGTCAGAGTTATAACAAGCACAACTTGTAGACTGGTAAGATTAGTCAGAGTTATAACAAGCACAACTTGTAGACTGGTAAGATCAGTCAGAGTTATAACAAGCACAACTTGTAGACTGGTAAGATCAGTCAGAGTTATAACAAGCACAAATTGTAAAGTGGTAAGATCAGTCAGAGTTATAACAAGCACAACTTGTAGACTGGTAAGATCAGTCAGAGTTATAACAAGCACAACTTGTAGACTGGTAAGATTAGTCAGAGTTATAACAAGCACAACTTGTAGACTGGTAAGATTAGTCAGAGTTATAACAAGCACAAATTGTAGACTGGTAAGATCAGTCAGAGTTATAACAAGCACAACTTGTAAACTGGTAAGATCAGTCAGAGTTATAACAAGCACAACTTGTAGACTGGTAAGATCAGTCAGAGTTATAACAAGCACAACTTGTAGACTGGTAAGATCAGTCAGAGTTATAGCAAGCACAAATTGTAAACTGGTAAGATCAGTCAGAGTTATAACAAGCACAACTTGTAGACTGGTAAGATCAGTCAGAGTTATAACAAGCACAACTTGTAGACTGGTAAGATCAGTCAGAGATATAACAAGCACAAATTGTAAACTGGTAAGATCAGTCAGAGTTATAACAAGCAGAACTTGTAGTGTCGGTAGTAAGTACACCTTGTTACTTGTAAAACTGTGAACGTTAATGTTTTACATGCTTGGTATGATAGGACAATCTGCTTCTCCACTTAAAAGATTTGCCACAAGTACTGCAGTGAAATTGACGTCCACCATGTGCCCCACGGGAATGATCTTGTAGATTTTTCTTTGTCTTAAATGAATTATTGCATAAGTCACAAACAAACTCGGAATCTATGGAATTATTGTTTCCATCGGATCCATTTGATTTGCAGTGTTTTTATGCATGGTCAGTGAAGATTTATTGTTAAATGCTTTGCCGCATGTTTCACACGTCACTTTCAAGGCGCTGTGGTGGCTAGAAAGATGTCCCCTAAAATGTCATAGGTGGTGGAACACCTTATTGCACACGGCGCAGGTGAATCTAAACTTTTGCTGGTGTTTAATTTTTGTATGAACTTGCATACCATAACGGCTGCGGAAAGATTTTCCACACTGGTCACAAATATGGCTTATCTGGTTTGTATTGACATCACATAACGTATTTTTAACATGTCGGTACTGGTGCCTTTTCAAACTAGTTTTATACTTGGTGGTAAATGAGCACTTGTTACAGGAGAAGGTGGTAACAACTTTCTCAATTGATTCCTCAACTGGTACAACCTCAAAAGACCGGTCCATTATCTGAAATCAAAACAAGATAGACATGATAGTGTTATCTATGAAATTAGATTAAATTAGATTAGATTTTTGTATTCTGGTTCGCAAATATGGAATGATTTACCTTTGGAAGTGAAAAGCTGTAAAACGCTTTCTTCATTTAAAAGTAAATGTTAAGAACATTTTCTATCACTATAAAGTTGTTGTCCTTTAATGTAAATATCAGTTTGTTTAGTTTTCTCTGAAATATCTGTTTAGTTTTCTCTTAAATATCTGTTTAGTTTCCTCTGAAATATCTGTTTAGTTTTCTCTGAAATATCTGTTTAGTTTTCTCTTAAATATCTGTTTAGTTTTCTCTTAAATATCTGTTTAGTTTTCTCTGAAATATCTGTTTAGTTTTCTCTTAAATATCTGTTTAGTTTTCTCTGAAATATCTGTTTAGTTTTCTCTTAAATATCTCTTTAGTTTTCTCTGAAATATCTGTTTAGTTTTCTCTGAAATATCTGTTTAGTTTTCTCTGAAATATCTGTTTAGTTTTCTCTGAAATATCTGTTTAGTTTTCTCTGAAATATCTGTTTAGTTTTCTCTGAAATATCTGTTTAGTTTTCTCTGAAATATCTGTTTAGTTTTCTCTGAAATATCTGTTTAGTTTTCTCTTAAATATCTGTTTAGTTTTCTCTTAAATATCTGTTTAGTTTTCTCTGAAATATCTGTTTAGTTTTCTCTGAAATATCTGTTTAGTTTTCTCTTAAATATCTGTTTAGTTTTCTCTGAAATATCTGTTTAGTTTCCTCTGAAATATCTGTTAGTTTTCTCTTAAATATCTGTTTAGTTTTCTCTTAAATATCTGTTTAGTTTTCTCTGAAATATTTGTTTAGTTTTCTCTGAAATATCTGTTTAGTTTTCTCTGAAATATCTGTTTAGTTTTCTCTGAAATATCTGTTTAGTTTTCTCTGAAATATCTGAAATATCTGTTTAGTTTTCTCTGAAATATCTGTTTAGTTTTCTCTTAAATATCTGTTTAGTTTTCTCTTAAATATCTGTTTAGTTTTCTCTTAAATATCTGTTTAGTTTTCTCTGAAATATCTGTTTAGTTTTCTCCAAATGCTTGTATATTTGCTATTTGAAATTTTTGTACATATTGATGCTATTTTGAGGACCCTCAGGGAGATTAGCTCTTGCTAATGGGGTTATGCTCTTGAAATAAAGATAATTTATTCATTTATTTATAACAGAAAACTAAAAGCAACGAGAGTGTGTGTCTGTAAGACACGGATGCCCCTCCTGTATATACAAAGTTTGAGAAATGGACCTAAACACTTGGTTTAACCAAAGTCACTCAAGCGTACAATGTAGGTCAGGGTGACCCAATTGATGTTTGGATGTGTTTCACTATATATGATGATTATACAGTCATGTGAAATACCTTTGGTCTATCATAAGTGGTTCCTGAGAAATGCAGCTAAACAACTTAACCAAAAGGACCACACATACGGACGTACAGACGGACAAGGGTAAATCTATATACACCTTCCACATTCGTGGTCGGGGCATAACAAAAATGGTAAAAATTAAGGACATAATTTTTCAATGAAATGCACTTTCCGATTTGTTTTTTGGCAAGATCTGTATTGATTTTATTTCAAAAACTGTTCATAATCTTTTTGCCAGCAAAAGGTCGTAACCTTACTACACGTTTTACAATTAAAAATGAGTAAACTGTAAAAAAGTATGAAATTTTAGAACAACAGATAACAACTTCGAAACTTGAAGGAATACACAATTGTGCGGACAGGACAGAAAAATTCGTTAGCAATTAGGCGTACAGTGACGTAGAATGAAGAACGATGTTAAATGCACCCGTCGTAAGGAAAATGAGTGCGTTTACGGTCATATTTTCCTTGCATTGAAAACGTCGATGTCTATTTCATCAGATAGTGAGAACATATTTGACATAATTTAAAGAATAAGTGGAGAAAAATTAGATTCTTACCCTCTTTCTTCGAGCGAAAACATACCATCCACGATGTTTAAACGACGATTTCCAGTGTCAGTGTTCAAATAGGGCACTGTTATTTGATCAGAAATATAAATGACATACATGTACCTTTGCAGTATTTTTTTCATTTTTGTTGCTTCAGTTGATCCACTTTCAAAGAATAAATCACGGATAATCATCCAAAAATGTCGAAATTTCTGCAAGCAACTAACCTTACCTGGTCGGACAGTACAGCAACTTCCGTTTTTCAAAACTGTCCGGTTATACACTGTGTATTCATTTATTTTGTTTTTTTTACTTTTAATTTTATTTTTACAACCAAATGTTTTAAGGATAAATTGACTGCCCCTAAGTTGAGTGGTTTTAAAAATTGACCCCCACAATACCTATATAAAAAAAAAATTACCCCCCCCCTCTAAAATTTTCCAGCCCCTCCACCTGATAAATAATGACTGTTCCCTAATAAATATAGGGTCGAAACATGCAAATTGTTGTTAACATGAGATTGTATGAATATTGACACGAACAAATTAAAATAAGAAAAAAGAGATGAAATAATAAAGAAATAAAGAAATTTTATTGAAAATAAATTTGTAAACAGAAAGTTAGGGAAAAGGGGGGTGGTTCGTGCCACGAACGCCTGTGATCAGTGCTAGTAATAAACACGTAGATATCAAATTTAATTCCCACGACACGTTTCTAGAATAACCTTCACCTGATGGAACTAATTAACTATATAAATTTAATTCCCACGACACGTTTCTAGAATAACTTTCACCTGATGGAACTAATTAACTATATAAATTTAATTCCCACGACACGTTTCTAGAATAACCTTCACCTGATGGAACTAATTAACTATATAAATTTAATTCCCACGACAGTTTCTAGAATAACCTTCACCTGATGGAACTAATTAACTATATAAATTTGATTCCCACGACACGTTTCTAGAATAACTTTCACCTGATGGAACTAATTAACTATATAAATTTAATTCCCACGACACGTTTCTAGAATAACCTTCACCTGATGGAACTAATTAACTATATAAATTTAATTCCCACGACACGTTTCTAGAATAACTTTCACCTGATGGAACTAATTAACTATATAAATTTAATTCCCACGACACGTTTCTAGAATAACCTTCACCTGATGGAACTAATTAACTATATAAATTTAATTCCCACGACACGTTTCTAGAATAACCTTCACCTGATGGAACTAATTAACTATATAAATTTAATTCCCACGACACGTTTCTAGAATAACCTTCACCTGATGGAACTAATTAACTATATAAATTTAATTTTATAAATATTTTATTCGTGTTGATCGTTTTCTATTCAATTAAATTACAATTCTGCTCAAGTGCAGAAACTAAATATATACCCGTTTTAAAACCTTAATTAAATTGTTTTTTATATCTCATTTATCTTGTAATTCTAGAGAAATGATCTCTCAACATGAATTGATTGACTTAACGTGTCTGACGTACATATAGACAGTTACTCAATATAAACAGGTAGGTCTGTATTATTCCTAACTAATTACGTTGTTAATTAAGACTTCACGGTCGATGTCAAGGTAGCTCAGTCGTATCGACGTTTCATAGCCTACAACAATGTGATATTTTATGATTCTTCACATCACTAGAACCCAAATTATAGACACAAATGTCACTTACGTATTTTAATTAACTTTTCACCAAAAATATCTTTTTCTTTTTGTATCGTCAGTTTGAAGATTGCGCAATAACCCAAATGCTTACTTCCTGTTTTTAAGTGCAATTAATGAAGAAATTACAAAGTTAAAAAAATACATTATTTTCTTTATAATTATGACAATGTATCAAAAATATTGTTCCATTTTAGAAACTTTAATTATTCCCCAGTTTGGAAAAAAATATATAACACGTGACTTGTATGTAAATAACCCATCACAATTGACTGTATGTGATTAATCCATATGATTGTACTTTAAATTAATTACAACAGTGCTATCTCAGATGACATCAAATTAAAATCTTTCTTTTTTTACATTTTTTCCTTGGTGATTCACTAACATCTAACAACATCTCGTTTTGCTTCAAATCAGTGGTTAATTTTTCTTTCATCTTTGATCGTCCCATCATATCTAATTGCATTCATTATTTATTTAACAAGATTACTAACAGCCAATGACTACAAGTCGTTCTCCACAATATAAAGAAATAAAAGAAGACGTATGACTATATAGGACAAGACACAATCATACAAACTTCCATACACATGCTCTCACTGACACACACCTATAATTAAATAACACAAGACGTACGACAATATATACAGGACAACACACACAATCATACAAACGTTCATACACATGCTCTCACTGACACACACCTATAGTGAAATAACATAAGACGTACGACAATATATACAGGACAACACACAATCATACAAACGTTCATACACATGCTCTCACTGACACACACCTATAGTGAAATAACACAAGACGTACGACAATATATACAGGACAACACACACAATCATACAAACGTTCATACACATGCTCTCACTGACACACACCTATAGTGAAATAACACAAGACGTACGACAATATATACAGGATATGACACACAATCATACAAACGTTCATACACGTGCTCTCACTGACACACACCTATAATTAAATAACATAAGACGTACGACAATATATACAGGACAACACACACAATCATACAAACGTTCATACACATGCTCTCACTGACACACACATATAATGAAATAACAAAAGACGTACGACAATATATACAGAACAACACACAATCATACAAACTTTCATACACATGCTCTCACTGACACACACCTTTAATGAAATAACATAAGACGTACGACAATATATGCAGGACAAGAGACACACACATACAAACTTTCACGCAGATGCTCTCACTGACACACACATATAATGAAATAACATAAGACGTACGACAATATATACAGGACAACACACACAATCATACAAACGTTCATACACATGCTCTCACTGACACACACCTATAGTGAAATAACACAAGACGTACGACAATATATACAGGACAACACACACAATCATACAAACGTTCATACACATGCTCTCACTGACACACACCTATAATGAAATAACACAAGACGTACGACAATATATACAGGATATGACACACAATCATACAAACGTTCATACACATGCTCTCACCGACACACACCTATAATTAAATAACATAAGACGTACGACAATATATACAGGACAACACACACAATCATACAAACGTTCATACACATGCTCTCACTGACACACACATATAATGAAATAACACAAGACGTACGACAATATATACAGAACAACACACAATCATACAAACTTTCATACACATGCTCTCACTGACACACACCTTTAATGAAATAACATAAGACGTACGACAATATATGCAGGACAAGAGACACACACATACAAACTTTCACGCAGATGCTCTCACTGACACACACATATAATGAAATAACATAAGACGTACGACAATATATACAGGACAACACACAATCATACAAACGTTCATACACATGCTCTCACTGACACACACCTATAGTGAAATAACATAAGACGTACGACAATATATACAGGACAAGACACACAATCATACAAACTTTCATACACATGCTCTAACTGACACACACCTATAATGAAATAACATAAGACGTACGATGATATACAGGACTAGACACTTTCATACACATACTCTCATTGACACACAACTATAATGAAATAACATAAGATGTACGACAATATATACAGGACAAGACACACAAACATACAAACTTTCATACAGATGATCTCACTGACACACACCTATAGTTAAATAACATAAGACGTACGATTATATACAGGACTAGACACAATCATACAGATCCTCTCACTGACACACACCTATAGTGAAATAACATAAGACGTACGACAATATATACAAGATAAGACACACAATCATACAAACTTTCATACAAATGTTCTCACTGACACACACCTATAATTAAATAACATATGACATACGACATTTTAGAAACTTTAATTATTCCCCAGTTTGTAAAAATATATAAGTACACGTGACTTGTATGTAATAACCAATCAGTAGCCAGCCAATACCATTGACTGTATTTGATTGGTCCATGCGATTGTACTTTTATTACTACAGTTTTATCTTAAATGCGATCAAATTAAAATTTGATGTTGTATCTTGTTGTACATCTTTTTTATGGCAATACAATAACTAATATCTGACAACATCTCGTTGTCAGTGGGTAATATTTCCCTCATCTTTGACCTTCACATTATATACAGGACCTACTAGACAACAACTCTTGGCATATGCTCGGTTTTAAATGTTAGGTTCATGACTGATTGGTCGGTTTTAAATGTTAGGCTCATGACTGATTGGTCGGTTTTAAATGTTAGGCTAATGACTGATTGGTCGGTTTTAAATGTTAGGCTCATGACTGATTGGTCGGTTTTAAATGTTAGGCTCATGACTGATTGGTCGGTTTTAAATGTTAGGTTCATGACTGATTGGTCGGTTTTAAATGTTAGGTTCATGACTGATTGGTCGGTTTTAAATGTTAGGCTCATGACTGATTGGTCGGTTTTAAATGTTAGGCTCATGACTGATTGGTCGGTTTTAAATTTTAGGCTCATCACTGATTGGTCGGTTTTAAATGTTAGGCTCATGACTGATTGGTCGGTTTTAAATGTTAGGCTCATGACTGATTGGTCGGTTTTAAATGTTAGGCTCATCACTGATTGGTCGGTTGGAAATATTAATCCTAATCTGACCCCAAATGGGATGTTAGATGTTAATTTTTAGTGTATGTCAACAACTTAATATAAGATACAATAAACGTCTAAATTTACTTATATGTGAACTCAAATGTGGATTGTGAGATGATAATGTAAAAGTGTAAAATTGTTCCGGACGGAAAAAAGTTACTAGTAAGACAAGTCCATGGACCATATTTATTAAGAAAAAAATATGCCATGAGCTATTTCATACAGATTTATTAATTTGATGATAGATAGTCCTTTTTATGTTTGAAAAGTGCCAATAAATGTGTAAGTATCTACTGGTTTATGTAAAACAAAAAGAAATGTCATGGGTGAATGGTTTTCTCTTTGCTATAAAATATATAGATTACTCTTTTTATTAAATATATTTGTGGTACTATCGGTGTTCCATAGATATGACATAACATTGTCTAAAAACAAGTTCATTATATCAGCTGTTACTTATAGATTAATACATGGCCTTTTTCATATTGCCCTTGTTATCAGCACGAGACCTTGATATCGTCCCTCGGGGCCGATATCAGTCGAGCCCGAATTCCTCCACCAATAAAACTGACCGCCACGCATAACTGAAATAGTGTTGAAAGTGGCGTTAAGGACGAGGTGTAAAGGAATGGCTCTTGTTTTGAAAATGCAACGTTTCTTAAGCTTGCTAGTAGTAGACAACTTGTAGCAACTCCTAATGAACCAGGTGTACTCGATACAACATTATGTGATAAAGTTTGTCAGTTACGACAGGTCGTTCAAGTGGTTTTCTCCGGTTTCCTCCACCAATAAAACCGACGGCCACGACATAATTCAAATATTGTTGAAAGTGGCGTTAAACACCATAATGAACCACAGTTTGTTACGAGTTATTGTTAGTGTCCCGTTGGAAGACAAAAGTTTCCGGCTGCCATTAACACTTCCATGTAGAATTGTAGAATACCTATATTATACTTTACCTTTATATTTTCCCTATTTGTCTTTGTTAGCGAGCCGGTCCATAAAACAGTATATAGACCGGGCCCGGTCCATATAGTCTTTTCGAATGCTAGACATATCGGCACTAGGACAAATCGGCACCAAGACATATCGGCACTTATGAAGACATATCGACACTGAGACAAATCGGCACCGGACTTTAGACAAATCGGCACTTTGGGAAAATTTTAATGTATTTTCATGTTTATTCTACATTTAGTAAAAAATAGTCAAATACTTGTTAATGAGGACAGATCAATTTGTTTGCCCATTGTAGGAGAAATTTCACAGTCAACGATTTTCCCACGGTCTGCCACCTTTTTTTATTATTACTTAATAAGTTGATTGACACTCAATTGAAACTCCTTAGGTCCATTGATAAACTGTTATAACTACTTTAATAATAATCAAGACTATATTTTTTTTTTATTTTTATTGTTTAAAATTACAGCACACGAGTAAAATTTCAATAATCACACTCACGCAGTTTTCACATATATCTTCACTTTCATTCAAACTTTTTCACAAACAAGCTCACACTAAAGAAAACAGAAACAATAAAAACGTTTAGTTTACAATCTTTTGATCAAGTGAAATAATTAATTAACTATCATTACAAATATTAATTATGTATTACACTACAAATTTTATCATCCATAATTTGGATTAATAAAATTATTTGCTTGTACTAGTGAAGTGATAAATGGATATGACCAATTAAGAAGGGTCGCAGGGGCTAACTAGCCCAAATTTATGACCTCTACACCAGATGAAACCAGGTAAAACTTTACAGCCATCAGTGATGCAACGTATTGTTGTATTTTAAAATATTTTTATCTATAATTTGTAATAAACTTTATTTTTATAACCAGTGCCGATTTGTCTATATTATTGAGTGCCGATTAGTCTAAGTGCCGTTTTGTCCAGGTGCCGATTTGTCTTGCACCCAATGTTTTCATCCGAATTTTGTCCGAACTCGTTTTTGGTTTTAGATATACAATAACAAAAAGCATATACTATAATCCCCTAAAAAAACATGTCGTCTGACAGATTTGCCCGGTTTGGTTTTATTGAGTATAATATAACAAATTATATGGCCCTTAGTGCCATGAATGAACTATTTGCTAAATATAACCCTACATTTCGTTTTGTTGATATTGCATACATGCCAACCCTACCGATTTACGCGGTAGTCTACCGAATTTTTAAGTCGTCTACCGCCTACCGATTTTAGATGTTTTCCTACCGATTTAAAAAATAAATAAATGTAAAAAAAATTATCGAGAATTGTTCATATGTTGATTATTTTTGTAGATTTCTACGACGTATAAATGAGTACAAATCCAAATTATTTAGGCCCTTTCGTAATCGTTTCCCTCTTAATTTGTACCGGAAACTTCCATTGGTCAATTCTTTATCATTAAACCAATCAGAAACGCTATTTAAAACAAAGTTTTGAAGCACTACATTTTGAACTTATGATTCCTAAACATCAACAGATCAATGTCTGAATGAATATGTCCATTGTTTCATGGTTTTTTCATACTACATTTATATTTAAAGATTTGACAGAACAGATTGTATATCCAAAATGCAACATAATGCACCATTTTGCGTCCTTCTGAAAAAAACATTTTTGGGGAGGGGCAAACCCCCCAGACCCAACCCCCCTACCGCTTTTAGTCTCTCGAGGGTTAGTGTAAACAATATTTATTGAATAAATTGCATGAGTTATAACAATAGTACATACATAGGGATCAGAAAACAAGTGACGCAGCACTTATATAAATTCTTCTCCCAGATACCAAAAAAGAAAAGAAAAGAAAAATACATATAAGATGGATAGGACATGCACATTAATAATACACACATTTGTTTAAATAAGCATATGAAGTGAAAGGGTGACAATTTGTACAATGAACAATAAAATGACAGATCTAATATTATGCAACAAGTAAAAGCATGGTACATTTATATTCTAGGTGTAAAACGTTTAGATTTTATTATAAAATCTTGAATTACAAGGAAATTACTTTCATTTTCACAATCTGGGAGGTTAGAATCGCCAAAGAGTAGATTATTGATATTCAAATGAGAACACAGGTTAACAAATAAATCATTTCTCTCGAGGGTTGGCATGTATGGATATTGGCGGAATTGATGACCACAACGGTTTAAATTTTCTTTTCATAATTTGTATTTATTTCAGAAATAATATTGATGCCACTGTATTCCATTTAATCAATATTCCTTTATTAATTTTCTGAAAGATGTAAAATTGTTAATTTCAATTATGAAAATATAAAAAAATTGAAATAAATACATAAATACATATCTGTTGTGTTAAATTGATCAAATTGGATCGATATCAATCTTACATATACAGAATACTAACGTATATGAAAACTATAAAAAAAAAAAAAAAAAAAAAAAAAAAAAACATTAATACAAGCCGATTAAAAATAGCATGGAGTCCGTTTGGTGACATGCGAAACTACTTACTGAGGGTGGTCATTATTTGGGAGAAGAAAACGAATAGTTCTTTCAGCCGAAATAATTTTCAAGAAACCATTCGGTTTTATCGGACTATTATTTCGTTTATTATTAATACATGTAGTTACACACGGGCGTCGTAGCAAAGTACTTCTCGAATTATTAACGGGGTTTTTTCAGTTTGTTTGATATGAACTTGTATGTTTCTGTTTTAGGGCAGGATGACTTCCAACTTTTGTGATCCATGTATGGTTCTACACAAACATAATAATGCTATAAATAGTTGTTTGGGGTGTGACGAGTCGCTATGTTCGGTTTGTTCGAATCACCGTAAATCACTAAATGCTACAAGGAACCACATATTAATTGACATTGACCTACAACCAACGTGTTTATCCCTTACAAAGGAATTATCTGCATTAAATTGTAAATTCCATCCTTTACGGGACATTCAATATTTTTGTGTTAATCATGATTTACTATGCTGTGGAGATTGTCTTGCAGCTGATCATAGTATTAAGTGCGAAAAGGTTTTGTCAGTTGAATCGGCATCGGTAAATGCCAAAGAGTCGGTGAGTTTTAGGGAATGCGAAAATGAGTTAAAGCATATTCTTAAGTCATTTTCTGGCATCCTTGAAAGTGGGGAGAAAACAGAGATAAAAGTTTTAGAAGACTTGCAAATTGTTCGGAAGAAAATATCTGATACCAAATGGGATGTTGTAAAACGAGCAACTGATATTGAAAATGACATGCTTTTGAAAGTTACAACAATAGAAAAGTATATTTTAAAACTTCTAAAAACAACTGCGACCGAGGCTGCAAAAGAAAAGGAAATCGTAGGATCACACTTAAATGAAATTCATTTTATAAAGAAAAATGGAAGCGACTAGGAAACGTTTTTACTTTCAAAACATTTGTCTGCATACACAAATAATTGTGACTGTAAACTTAAGAACATCGTTTCAAACTTGAAAGAGTTTTCTGTAAAGTTTGAGAAAACACCAGATCTTCTATCAACGATAAAACAGTTTGGGGAAATTACTACCGAGGAATACCTGAGACATGTGCAAGTAATTACTGACGTCAATATGGGTAAAGACATTTCATCTTTTAATTTATGTTCATCTTTTGAGGTAAAAACATTTACAACTGGAATTAACAGTATTGCGGTAGCTCGCGATGACACAATTTTGCTAATGGAGCACAATCTTATTACTTCAAGTAAAATAGTTATTTATACTTCAACAGGACATATGATTGGTTCCGTTTACATACCAAGTGTACCAAAGGACATGTGTATAATATCTATCAGATACAGACAAGGCTATCGTTTCAGTGTGTAATTGGACTCGATCTTGTCTGTTAATCATCAATTCAAAAGATGTTAGTCTAGACAAAACTGTACCATTGCCTGTTTGGGATGTTAAAGGAGTCGACACCACTGGAGTAGAGATAGTACTAGGTTCATATAATCTTATTTATGTTGTTAATTTTGAGGGAGAATTATTAAAGAAACACAACGTACAGGCAGACAGTATAAAATATATCCACATCGGCAAGCAGGGAAGCTATTTTTATATTGACAGTGGGATCCTTTATTGTCTTAGAACGGACGGAAAAGAGAAAATTGTCACGAAATCTGACAAATTATGTTCTTCCTCTAAATTTGACATAGACGATCACGGCAATATTTTCTATATACTAAAAGGTTAAAAAAGAATATCAAAGTTACCAACTTCATCTAGTCAACAGTGTATATACACATCTGTAAACAAAGTTAATATGTTGGAGCCAAAATTCATTTGCTTTCGTACTAAATGTACCAAGGTATTTGTGGCCAATGGTATTGGCCATATTGTTGTGTACAGCTGTACTTAAATGTTCACTACACAGTGAAACATCTTTATATATAAATATGTACAATAGAAACTTTTATCTAGAATTCTGATAAGTTGTTTACTAGGATAAATAGAAGTTAATATGTAGTCCATTCACAGTATGTATTATGGAAATTTTCTTTCAATGTTTATTGTGCTAGCTCACTGAAAAACAGTCCACGGGCGGACTGGTTGGCTCGGAATCAGAATAATATGTCAAAGGGGTTACCAGATACCATAAATCTAATGACACACAATACAATAGTTAAAAAGCAAACATACAAACAAAACACTACACAGAAAATTAGTCCACTAGTGGCATCTGTCGTGTTACTCTTGTTAAAACTCTGGGGTAGAAGTCAAAAAGAAGGACAGTTTCTCTGGATTGTCAATTTTTGATTGCCCCTTCGGTATTCTCTAACGTTTATTTGTTTATTTGTCAGTTTCTCTGGATTGTCAATTTTTGATTGCCCCTTCGGTATTCTCTAACATTTATTTGTACAAGGATGTATTGGTTAAATTACGTTATGCATGCCAACTACACTTTCAACATAATTTAAATTACATCATGGGATGGTCAGTTTTATTAGCAGGGGCGGATCCAGGGGGGTGGCACACCCGGCGCCCCCCCCCCCCCCCCCCCCCCTAAAATTGAAAAAAAAAGATGATTTTTTGGCGTAAAATCGTGATTATTCACATGAAACCCCCAAAAATTTTCGGACCTCCCTCCGCAATTGGTAAAAATATGATTTTTTGGCGTAAAATCGTGATTTTTCACACGAAATACCCCAAAAATTTTCGTGCCTCCCTCCGCTCGGCGCAATTTTTTTAAGTGCGTCCCCCCTAGCTTGAAATCCTAGATCCGCCCCTGATTAGTGGACCAAACCAAAGTATCTGATGAAAACAACTGACCTGATGAAAGTCACTAACAGATGTTATTACATAATGTTTTATCGAGTTGCATCAAACTCATACCAATAGCGGGGAACAGACACTCATAACATTGGTAGATATTAAATAAATCCAAATACATACTATAATGACCAAGGCGGTCCTTATAGATGTACAACATTTACAGTCACCATAGTGACTTGGTTAACCGTTACGGAATATCTGTTCACAGATAACCACGAATATTTTCCGTTTTTTATAGTCACAACCGTGTCCTCCTATCCTCTTACAAAAGTTATCATTTGGGTTTTGATTAAGAGTAATACGACGGGTATAATTAGTGAAACAGGAACTGTCTACCCTTCCGGAGCACACGAGTCGACACTCTGTTTTCAGTGAGGGTTATGCTACTCAATCGTTATTGTTCTGTGAAGTTTTTTGTAGATCAGATTTGTCCTTTTTCTTTTGGTCATTGCATTGTCTGTCCCTCTAATTACCCCTTTTATATCTTCTAACTTGTCTTACTCCAATCGTTCACTTTCTACTGATCGTTAACATGAAAATGTACTTTGGTATATTTTGAACAACTCTAAATTGTATAGTCAACATATGTTTTTTTTAAATTTATTCAAACATGTTTGTTTACTATAACATTAATGGCCCAGGGGTCCCTGTTCTACATCAACAGAACTAGTCCAGGTTTACAAAATTTTAAAAGGTTGACTTTAACATCCATTATATACTTAATAGCTTGACATTCAACACGACATACACATTAAGTAAAGATATTTATTACTGAAAAGTGTTCTACAAATTTGTGTCATTTCATTTTATCCTACCATCATTTTGCAGTTTAAATGTAACACACTAAATCAGTACACCTTTGGTGCGTAAATCAATGAATAATGAATGCATTTGACTAAATATAGTAGTTGTTACAAAAATATCATATACAGACTGGACTTTTCTTCATAATATGGCTAGTTAGTGTAGATTTATGTTTTATATGACCGCATCATTTCTCTAAGAGGGAAGGTTTAGGCCCATACAACTAGTTTAACCCTGCCACCTTTTATTGAAATGTTTTTACCAAACAAGGGAAGTGAGTGGTCATGTATTGATGTTAGGGGGTATTGATTTGCAACTTTCTACCATTTTGATATTTGATTATTGAATTGTTCCGACAGTTTGGCATCTTTTGTTTTTTTTTATTTTATAACTATATATATTAATCAGTGTATGCAATAATTTTCTTTTATAGATTGTAAAATAAGTGCTGAAGCGTTTCATCCACACTCCAAATATTGCCGAGATGACATTTTCCGTTTGTTAAATTCATATTTTCCATTCCATTTTATGTATAAAGTATATTGTATAGACATTTATATTTGCCACAAAAACAATTGTATGTTAGGGAACGACCATTTAACTTGAAGGGGGGGGGTATGGTTTTTTTCTAAAAAAATATTCTGATTCCCAATGTTGCTGAAAAAAATATTCTGATTTTGGTGGAGGAAAAAAAAAATAATCTGGTTCAGAGTTATTGTCATATAATCTAATGTTAAATTCTGGAAAAAAAAAAAAATATTCTAACTCTTGCGTTGTCCGAAAAAAAATTCTGAACGAAACAAAAAACCATAACCCCTCCTTCAAGTTAAATGGTCGGTCCCTTAGTTGGATCTACCTATACAATCAGTGCATATCAACACTAAATGTTGATTCTTTGCCCATTGCGAGGTGTAATCGATACAACGTTATGATCTTCTGGTCTATTTGGTCCGTTATTCATATGAAGCAGACTTCATAGAAGGGCTTCTCAAGAAAAAAAATAACATATATCCCATTGAACTTGAAATGACTTAGACATTGACAGCGTGGGTGGGTTTGAAACAAACATTACGGCAGCACCTTCATATTGAGTATATATATATATCTCAGTTCTTCTTCCAAATACAAGACTAAGCTCTGGTTAGAGTGTGTAACGTCTCGGAATGGGTGTGCAGGGGCGGATTCAGGGGGGGGGGGGGTGCACCCGGCGCGCGCCCCCCCCCCCTAAAATTGGAAAAAATATGATTTTTTTTTTTACGTAAAATCGTGATTTTTCACATGAAATACCCCAAATATTTCGCGCGCCTCCCCTAAAATTGGAAAAATATGATTTTTTGGCGTAAAATCGTGATTTTTCACACGAAATACCCCAAAAATTTTCGCGCCTCCCTCCGTTCGGCGCAATTTTTTTAAGTGCGCCCCCGCTAACTTGAAATCCTGGATCCGCCCCTGGTGTGCTATATACATGGACACATTAAAAGAATAATAAACAAAAATAACTAATTATATATATGTACAGTGACTTGCAATATGTATTTAAAGGTGGGTTGGGAATCTTTCAAATGTTAATGTGGAGATAATAACACTTTTGAAGGATTCTAGGTTATGTGAAAGAGTTATTGACTGAGGTAAACTGTTCCAGACTGATATTGTATTTAATAGGGAAGAAATAAAACTTATAAAAATCTTTATTTGACTGAATTTATGAGTACGCCTGTCAGATTGGGATAGCATGGTTGTTGGTACCTCTACTAAACCCCCGTTTATTTTACATAGCAGTATCAGACTTGCTTTAGTTCGTCTACATGCAAGACTGTCCCACTGTAAGATGTCAATCATATTGGTGACCGAACCAGGTGACCTGTCACGGTAGTCATTAAAGACGCACCGCGCTGCTTTCCTTTGTATTCGCTCAACCTGAGATATTTGCTGAGTTTTTTTTAGATGGATTCCAAACTGGTGAAGAGTAATCGACAACTGGACAAACAAGTGATGTGTACGTAAGATTTTTAACCTTACGTATACAGTTTTGCATGTTTCTGCGTAGAAAGCCTAAGGTTGTATTGGTTTTTGTAGTTATGTTATTAATATGTGGGCCCCAATCTAGATCATTGCTAATAGTTACACCTAAATATTTACTATTGTCAACTGGTTGTAATATGTGGCTATGTAATTTATAATTTTCTTCTTGGTAACAGATGACATAATATTTTTCTGGGTTGAACTTCATCTGTCGGGTCTTTTCCCAATTTTCTAGGTCTGTCAATTTTTTTTTTTGTAGCAATTCTGAATCAGATTGATTTTTCACATTTCTGTACCACAAGCAAGCATCTGCAAAGAGTCTAACATTGCAGTTTACATGTTCGGGCAAGTCGTTTATAAATGATAAGAATAAGGTTGGGCCTAAAACTGTCCCCTGTGGAACTCCAGAGTCATCTGATAATTATGTCTCCCCTTCGAACGAAGGGAGACATATTGTTAGTCTGATTTTTTTTCTTCCGCTTCCGCTTCTTCTGCTTCTTCTCAGCGAAGCTTGTCCGGACCATACATTTTTTGTCTTTCGAGATAGGTCAATGATATTTGGTATGTGGGTGCATGACCATAAGGCGGTGTGTCACGTACCATAATGACCTTCGTTGGACCTTGACCTTTGACCTCAAGGTCAAATAATCGTTTTTTAAATAGTATTTTCTTGTCCGGGCCATAACATTTTTGTCTTTCAAGATAGGTCAATGATATTTGGTATGTGGGTGCATGACCATACGGCTATGTGGCGCGTACCGTAATGACCTTCGTGGGACCTTGACCTTTAACCTCAAGGTCAAATAATTGTTTTTTAAATAGTATCATTCAAGTATGTTGGTGCATGACCATAAGGCGGTGTGTCGCGTGCCGTAATGACCTTCGTGGGACCTTGACCTTTAACTTCAAGGTCAAATAATTGTTTTTTAAATAGTATCATTCAAGTATGTTGGTGCATGACCATAAGGCGATGTGTCGCGTGCCGTAATGACCTTCGTGGGACCTTGACCTTTCACCTCAAGATCAAATAATTGTTTTTTAAATAGTATCATTCAAGTATGTGGGTGCATGACCATAAAAGGTGGTGTGTCGCATACCGTAATGACCTTTGTGAGACCTTGAACTTTGACCTCAAGGTCAATCAAAGTCAAATAATTGTTTTTTAAATAGTATTTTCTTGTCCGGGCCATAACATTTTTGTCTTTCGAGATGGGTCAATGATATTTGGTATGTGGGTGCATGACCATAAAAGGCGGTGTGTCGCGTACCATAATGACCTTCGTGGGACCTTGATCTTTGATCTCAAGGTCAAATAATTGTTTTTTAAATAGTATCATTCAACTCATAATGTGCAACATATTGTTGTACAGATGGCCGCATTAAGGGGAGACATAAGTTTTAGGTATCTAAAACAGTTCTTCCGAGTTTAGAAGATGTTATGCCATTTAAAAGAACTTGTTGTTGTCTATTTCATAAAAAGTCTGTTATCCAATTTAATTTTTTATCTCTAATACCGTAATAATTTAATTTATGAATCAATCTTTGGTGGGGAACTTTATCAAAGGCTTTTGAAAAATCTAGTAGGATTATATCAATCTGATTGCCATCTGCTAGTGACTTAGCAAGATCTTGTATGCTAATGACCAGTTGTGTCTCGCAGGATCTTTTGCTTCTAAAACCGTGTTTTTTTGTTTCGTTCAGAAAATTTATTTCGGACAACACGAGTTAGAATTCTTTTTTTTTGTCGCGCAAAGCGCGAATTTTGTTTCCAGTATTCAACATTAGGTTATATGACAAAAACTCTGAATCAGATTATTATTTTATTTCCTCCACCAAAATCAGAATATTTTTTCAGCAACATTGGGAATCAGAATATTTTTTTTAGAAAAAACCCATAACCCCCCCCCCCCCCCCCCCCCCTGGAAGTTAAATGGTCCGTCCCTAACTGGGGACTGATTATTTCTGGCATATAATTACTTTGGGCTCTTTTAATTTCTCTTTGTGATGTAGCTTTAATTTTTTTTTTATTTATCTTTATGTTCGGTTCCGTGGTGTTAGTCCGAAGGGCACATTAGTCCGAAGGTTCGTTAGTCCGAAGGTCCGTTAGTCCGAAGGTCCGTTTGTCCTAATGTCGGCCACCCATACGTTTGAACTATGTTATTTCTGGTTTGAATAAACGTATATATTCAACCCGTATACCATTTTTGTCCCCCGCCGCGAAGCGACGGAGTGACATAGTAATGGTCTGCGTTCGTCCGTCCGGCGTCCTTCCGTCCGAATAACTTTGTGAACGCAACTCCTCTAAAAACACCTGACCGATTTTGATGAAACTTTGCAGGATTGTTACACATGATATGTAGATGTGCATACTCTACCGCCATTTTGATTCGACATATTTTGTAGGAGTTATGGGACTTTAACATTTTTCACTATAGTGGACTGTGAGGAAATCTTGTGAAGGTAACTCCTCTGAAACCGCTCGATCAATTTTGATGTAACTTTGCAGAATTGTTACACATGATTTGTAGCTGTGCATATTATACCACCATATTGATTCGACATTTTTAGGAGTTGTGGGACTTAGTTATTTTCTGGCAATGTGCCTTGGCGGGGGGCATACAGCTACGTGTAGCAATCTTGTTTATCATAAAAAGGGCGTTAATGTCCTAATTTAAGGAATTATTAACCCTCAAGATGTCACGACAACGATAGTACTGTTCAATTTAAACAAGTGTGTGTACAGTTATCATTTTTATTTAAGATGTTTCAGTGCCGAACCATCAATAACGTTCTTGAAGACAGAACATACCCCGTGACCGAAACCTCGTGTTACCCTCTCATCCTCTCTTAATTTCAACTCTTACATGTATGTGCTATTAAGTATTGCCAATGAAATGGTGATGATTTCACATGACGGTTAACCCCGGATGCAGCAACGAAAGAGGGGTTAATCAAGGGATACTGGTTTGTTAACTTAGGGGTAAGGGTAATAACAAAATTACCGAACTCCGAACAATCTTACAAAGGGAAAGTCAAAACTCATAAGTATAAAAACAGACAAAATCAGTCAACAACCGGAAAACTGTGAAAACCGTAATGAAAGGGACATATGTAAAATTTGAATATAAACACATATTTGAAGTTAACTCCAAATGACTTTCCAAAATGCCTTGTGCAAACATGTATCTTAAAGTAGTGTTACTGGAAATTATGGTATAAAATAACAAAGTACCGAAATTGCAGGAAATAATGATTTTTTTTTCTAGTTTAACCCGTACGTTTTTTCCTACATGTAATATGCATAAAACATTTGTTAGATGATCTTTTATTATATTATATTATTGTTTGTTTCTGATGTGTGTATACCTAAGTACCAATATTTGGAATTTCTACACTAACAACAGACTGTTTATTCCTCTACAGTATACCACTTGGTTAAAATCTCTAAGGGGACCCCTCATCTGGTACACGTATCTGGTAAAGGGTACTTGTATATGTCGAACCATGGAGCACGGTATTCTGGAATTACATAGATGTAGAATTTGGTACGCGTATGCTTAAGTTGTTGCGGTAGTTGATTGGAGTTTTCAATATTCCATAATAATTGGTATATATTTGAGGTTACACTCCGTATTTTGTGACCATCAGTTGTACATTAGAACGTCCGTTTAATGATTTTATGTATTCTCTTTTTAATGGAATGTACTTGTCCCTCACAAAACTTAATTTCAGATGTGCTTTTATGTTTTCTAATCCCTTTCTCAGAGATCGTCTCTTTTGTGTCGTACCAAAAGGGACTCTTTCAGTATTTCGTAAAGACTGAAGTGTTTGTTAATAAAACAAAATCCAATTTGTTAATTGGATCAACAACGGGTCTTAGAAATAATCTTTGACTAAATATCTTTTAAGTTTTAAGCTTAAGCATATTTGGTTAAGATCAGAGCTTTAGTGGAGGGTTTACGTCATTGGAATGATTTCCATATATTTCACAGACGACGCGTTTTTTAGACTTAGCACGCTTGGATCCATAATTACAAAACAGGGGGTTTTATTTGGTGCAATATTTGGCGTGTTTTCTACAAAATGTTATAAGTTTTACCTATATTTGTCGATTACACATTTTTTTTGCTAGCAAAAGCCGGGCGTATAGCCTACAACCCACCTGGATAGGCCACTGCTTAGTCAGGATGTGAATATGAGTAGCTTGCTTCTCTTACTTAATTTGATAAAGGACTGAATATTAAATCAATTCAACACTGTTCGATACCTATCCTTTGGTCGAAAAACAAGACTAACGGACCTTAAAAAGTTCGGACTAACGGACCTTCGGACTAATGAACCTTCGGACTAACGGACCTTCGGACTAATGAACCTTTGGAGTAATGGACCTTCGGACTATCGAGCAGTCACCTTATGGGTTTGTTTACCTGTCTTTTTTTGCTTGATTAAATGCCTTTCTTTGTTGTTTACATAATTTATCTATTTTTGTATTTGCCCAGGGATTAGTAAATTTAGACTTTGTCATTTTACTGTGTTCATTATCTTCTATAATTTTATTGATGCCATCTCTAAATTTAATCCACCGCTGGTTGACTGGTTTTTGTAGGAATTTTTGTAAACAGTTCTGACACAAATTGTTTTGTATTGCCCGTCATTCTTTTGGCCATTGTATTGCCCGTCATTCTTTTGGTCATTGTATTGTCTGTCATTCTGTTGGCCATTGTATTGCCTGTCATTCTTTTGGCCATTGTATTGCCTGTCTTTCTTTTGGCCATTGTATTGCCTGTCATTCTTTTGGCCATTGTATTGCCTGTCATTCTTTTGGCCATTGTATTGCCTGTCATTCTTTTGGCCATTGTATTGCCTGTCATTCTTTTGGCCATTGTATTGCCTGTCATTCATTTGGCCATTGCATTGCCTGTCATTCGTTTGGCCATTGTATTGCCTGTCATTCTTTTGGCCATTGTATTGCCTGTCTTTCTTTTGGCCATTGTATTGCCTGTCATTCTTTTGGCCATTGTATTGCCTGTCATTCTTTTGGCCATTGTATTGCCTGTCATTCTTTTGGCCATTGCATTGCCTGTCATTCGTTTGGCCATTGTATTGCCCGTCATTCTTTTGGTCATTGTATTGTCTGTCATTCTGTTGGCCATTGTATTGCCTGTCATTCTTTTGGCCATTGTATTGCCTGTCATTCTTTTGGCCATTGTATTGCCCGTCATTCTTTTGGTCATTGTATTGCCTGTCATTCTTTTGGCCATTGTATTGCCCGTCATTCTTTTGGCCATTGTATTGCCTGTCATTCCTTTGGCCATTGTATTGCCTGTCATTCTTTTGGCCATTGTATTGCCTGTCATTCTTTTGGCCATTGTATTGCCTGTCATTCTGTTGGCCATTGTATTGCCTGTCATTCTTTTGGCCATTGTATTGCCTGTCTGTCTTTTGGCCATTGTATTGCCTGTCATTCTTTTGGCCATTGTATTGCCTGTCATTCTTTTGGCCATTGTATTGCCTGTCATTCTTTTGGCCATTGTATTGCCTGTCATTCCTTTGGCCATTGTATTGCCTGTCATTCTTTTGGCCATTGCATTGCCTGTCATTCGTTTGGCCATTGTATTGCCTGTCATTCTTTTGGCCATTGTATTGCCTGTCATTCTTTTGGCCATTGTATTGCCTGTCATTCTTCGATTTTTGATATTGCCTACCCTTTTTGCATCTCATCTATTTCTTACTGGAGAAAACTGTTCGTGCACATGTGTATTCAGCTAATAAGCTCTAACAATGTCAATGTGGTGTGTAATTTAGTGATATTTATATCAACCATTGAAGTAAAGGAATGATTCATAGTAGCCATCCTGATTTCTTTGTAATATACAACTTATGCTCTTTAATTAAGGAATATTTGAAATTTTTGAACAGTTTATAGATATAACCTGGTTTGGGGCAGTTTACGCTTAATAAACCGCGAAGGAATTGTGAAAAGCGTAAATGTTCCAAACCAGGTTATACAAGTATAATCTGTTCACAAATTTCAAATATTCCTTATAATTTAATTTTTACAACAATTTCTAATGATTCCTCGATTTTAATTACGATTATTTCATGCGACTATTTGAATTTGTCGTTGGCGAATGAATACATTGGTGATCACAATACCAACCCAGGTTATCAAGTATAACCACCATTTCCTTCAGGCGGATCAGCCAATCAGATTGCAGTATTCAAATCAAATTAAATTATTTCATATTGTATTGTACTTTGTATAAAACCAAATGTTATATATGACTTTGGTAGACCAGAAAACTACTATTCAAATATTATAACCCAAAGCTAATATTCCTCTTTTCAGAACAAATCGTTTGATTGGATAGGTTATTGGAAAGAAGGAAATGTACCCTGGAAGATGGATACATTCCATCCAATGTTAAAGAAACATCTCAATAAGTTAACAAACCAACTGATACCCCGGAAGTTGTTTACCCCTATGTGTGGAAAAACTGTCGACATGGCAGTCTTAGCTAAGATGGGTCATTCAGTGGTTGGTGTTGAATTTTATGAATTTGCAGTTCAAGTATTCTTCAATGAAAACAATATAACTTGCTCAAAGAAATATGTTCCACTTCTAGATGGCATTCTCTATGAAAGTGGTGAGTTTGATTTAAGAGTTTACTGAACGAACATACTGCAGTTTAACCCAAAATTAGAAAACAGCTTTGATGGAGTGTGGGATAGAGGAGGGCTTGAATCTATTGACATTCCACTCCGCAAAAAGAATGCAAATGTAATGACGTCCATCTTGAGTAAGGGCACAAACTATCTGTTGGACACATGGGACAGACCTCCTGGAATTGGTCCTCCTTATTATATATTCCAGAGGAAGAACTTGTAGATTTATTTGGTCTGTCTTCACCTCCAGTTCAAGTTGATTATGTAGAAATTGCAGAATCTCGAATTCAATCTAACAGTAGCAACCAATTTATATATCACTTCACAATAAAATGAGATGGATATCATTTAAATAGTTATGAACAAAATGTAAATAGAATAATACAGACAGGTAATAATGATTGTTATTGTTTAATGTTAAGCCAGTAGAATAATACGGATGGGTAATAATGATTGTTATTGTTTAATGTCAAGCCAGTAGAATAATACTGACGGGTAATCACTTTTGATTGTTATTGTTTAATGTCAAGTCAGTAGAATAATACTGACAGGTAATCACTTTTGATTATTATTGTTTAATGTCAAGCCAGTAGAATAATACTGACAGGTAATCACTTTTGATTGTTATTGTTTAATGTCAAGTCAGTAGAATAATACTGACAGGTAATCACTTTTGATTGTTATTGTTTAATGTCAAGCCAGTAGAATAATACTGACAGGTAATCACTTTTAATTGTTATTGTTTAATGTCAAGCCAGTAGAATAATACTGACAGGTAATCACTTTTAATTGTTATTGTTTAATGTCAAGTCAGTAGAATAATACTGACAGGTAATCACTTTTGATTGTTATAGTTTAATGTCAAGTCAGTAGAATAATACTGACAGGTAATCACTTTTGATTGTTATTGTTTAATGTCAAGCCAGTAGAATAATACTGACAGGTAATCACTTTTGATTGTTATTGTTTAATGTCAAGCCAATAGAATAATACTGACAGGTAATCACTTTTGATTGTTATTGTTTAATGTCAAGCCAGTAGAATAATACTGACAGGTAATCACTTTTGATTGTTATTGTTTAATGTCAAGCCAATAGAATAATACTGACAGGTAATCACTTTTGATTGTTATTGTTTAATGTCAAGACAGCAGCATGTCAGAATGAAAAGATTGAATTGAAGATACCAAATGGGTTAACCCAAAGCAGTTAATCGATGGACAGACAATACAATGACCAACAGAAAAAAGACAAAGAGACAAACAATGGTCGACAAAAGACTACACAGAAAACTAAAGATTGTGTAATATGAACACCACAAAAAACGTGCATCAACTCCGCTGTTTTGGAAGTGCAAGCAGTTCCTGTTCCACTAGTGGCATCTGTCATGTAACTGTCATTATTGTTTAAAATCTGATGATAAAATTCATGAAAGAGGAAATGCCGAGGAGACTGTGACCACGACAAACGAAACATACCCGTGGTCATTTGTGACACAAATAAAAACAAAAAATATCACATTGTCCGAACAGTTCCAAAATCCAATAGAAAAATCATAGAAAAAGGAAAAAATGGATACCCTTAACACATGACTGCTCACTCTCCTTTTTAAAAAAAAAATAACAATCACTTAAAAGAAATTTTATGCAGTCATAAAATATAATTGGAAATTTTACACATATTTAATATATTTAAATGTGAAATCAATCATAAATGTCTGTAAGATCAATAAATTATCAACAATAAATTCATTTAAATAACAACTACAGTATCCTGCCAGAAGTGAGTCAAGTTTTCATTACCATATATAATTATATAAAAACACACTTTCTTTTAAAAAAAATTCTTAAGCATTTGTTTCTTGTCAAAAACCCCATTGATAATTCATCCAATTTAACTGCTTGTAGTTATTAAAACTCGTATTCATGAAACAAACACAAAATTAAATGTCTGACATCACAGTTTATTATATATTTAGAGAAAATTGTGATGACAAAATTCTAATTTGTGTTGAACTTATATTTGAAGCTCATTATTTGCAGGATTTACATTAGAAATTTTGTTTTTAGTGGTACAAGTTTCATGAAAATCAAACAAGAAATAATTTTTTTTACACATGTATTTATATAAAATACATGTATATATAGGTTATTTTATCAGGATTTGACACACTTTTAGCACTATACTGTATAATTAGATACAAAAATACAATATTTACAAAAAATACAATGAACAATTTCTACATTTGCACCAAAAAAGTATTACATTGTTGGTAAAAAAAATAATAGTACAATACACAAAATGACAATAATACTTTCAAAAATATTTTGAATTTGATTTTAATAGCTTAAAAAAATATAAATAACTTTATCAGAAATATCACTAATTATAACAAAATTTGGCATTCTGTACACAAAATATCTGTTCGATTGAAAGTTTTCATAATAATTGAATAAATAGATAAAATATTAGCAGAATAGTAAGTTAAAATTACAAGAATGTCGTTGAATGATATTTGGATCATAAATATTAAGAATGTTGTTTTTTTTAATAGAAATTGATTTGTAAAACAAAATCTAGATTTGTGTTATATTTCTTCTTTTTTATTTTCTAATATGATTTTTGTCCTTTTCATTATAAATATTATTTACAGTGTTATATAAATAAATAATATTCTAACTAAAAATTTCTTGTTCGATTTTAATATATTTAATTCAAATTTTCGTTCAACAAAAAAACACAAGCATTTGAATTTCGATGTCAACAATGTCTGGGTAGTAGTAATCTTTGGGGAAATATCTTTAGAAAAATGGTTTCAAGGTTAATGAGGTCAAAATATGGAACAAAAAAACATTACTAAAAACATTCAAAACTATTTTAAATAAACTTTGTAATAATTATATATATGTCACAAAAAGGTAACAGAGAAATTAAACTTGATGGTAAAAACACAGTAAATCGATAAGAAATACTGTACATGCACCTTAAATATATTTCTTTTTCAATCCATCTAAATATCCTGTTTTATTTAATTCAAACAAGACAATCATATTCCCATAGCATAAACTTATTGTAATTGATCATAAAGCCCTTCCTGAATTATTACTAGCGTCAATACTTCTAGTTTTCCCCAGCTTGGTCCCAATCTGACTTTGACAAATAAACAAACAAGTATGTCCATTGCATTCTATTCCTGAACTCCAAGCTTCCTCCAAACTTCACTTATACAGGCAGATAATTTTATTGCATTCTTTTCCTGACCTACATGTAACTACATTTCAGACTAGATTTAATTCTTCTAGTTTCCCCAAGCTTGGTCCAACCTTCACCTTGACAGGTAGTCTAACAGATAACTCCATTACATTCTTTTCATGACCTACATTTCAGACTATAGATTTAATTCTTCTAGTTTCCCCCAGCTTGGTCCAACCTTCACCTTGACAGGTAGTCTAACAGATAACTTCATTGCATTCTCCATCTGACACTGTATAATCTGTAGTACAGGTAATACATCTTCCTGACAGACCTCATATATAAGTTCATCATGTAACTGTAGTACAAGGTAACCACCAGACATTCTTCTTCTATAAGATCTACTTCTACTTCTTCTATTTCTTCTCTCTACAAAATATTACAAATTTTAATAAGAAGACATGAATAAAATGAAGAAAAAAAAATAAAAAAAATATCACAATGTCAGAGCACCTCCAAAATATAATGGTATTGTTTTAATTAATACCACAATGTCAGAGCACCTCCAAAATCTAATGGTATTGTTTTGTTTAATATCTCAATTTCTTGTAAGAAAAGTTTGAAGATACCATAGAGGTAATTAGAAGATGAACAGACAATACAAAGTAGTGAGTGAGTGATTCTTGTTTAATACCAATTCAGCAATTTTTCAGCTATATTATGGCAAGAACAAATTAATTTTTAATGAGATGATGATGAAGTCCACTTTGTTCTAGACCAACACGCTGAGTTGGATTTTTATAGTGCTAGCTCACTGAAACACCAGTCTGTGGGTAAACATGTCGCTCCACTCGGACACATTATTCTGATTCCGAGCCAATGGTACATTAAGAAAATAATATTCCTTGTGCCTTACCTATAAACATATGTGAGTGAGTATAAACTGACTGTGGGAATGCCTCCATTAGTTTGGCATCAATGTGGTTCATTGCTATCTTCACCAGGTCTGCAGCAGAGCCTTGTACTGTGGTGTTTACTGCCTGCCTTTCTGCCTACAAAGAATTTAATGGAAAACTAGTATAATGTGAGCAGATGCTAATGAAGGTTACATGCAATTGTTTGATATGATATACATAAAATATTTTCAATGAAATAAATTTATTGATTACAGATTTGTTGACACAGACTTCATTCCTTATTCACTTTTAAAAACTGGCATCTAGATACACTATAAGTGTGTGTATGCCGAAGGAAATAATTTTGCAAATATCATAACCTCTATATAAAGACTCCCTGTCTTATGCAACCTTTTTCAGAATTCCCATCAATGGTCACTATAGGCAGGTTTTACTGTATGTTGAAAAAAAAGTTAATTAAAATTATTAGGAAATAATTCATGGAAGCCATAGTTTGTAAGATGTTTTAGCATGGGTAACATTATTTCCGTAAACATTTTATTCTGAGTGATAACGAGGGATAAAATGCAATGTAAAAAAATGATATCCATGTTAAAATGTCAAACAAACTATGGCTTCCATCAATCAATTTGATTCTAATAGGAAAAATCTAACTTATTTTCTGAAGTGGAAGGCACCATTGCATTGATCAGAAATCCACAATAACAAAATCCACTAACCTTCATGTTTATAGTCATTTTTATACACAAACAACAATACAATGGGTATCCATTAAGTTACTGACATTTTCCTATTTGATGGTAGTCTAACTTTAAAGGATAAAACACATAAAATGCTATAGAAATCATAGAATAAATCATCAACCAAGTGTTAATGTCACTTGCATTTAATGTCACTGGATGTTGACAATTTACAAAAGCCAAAATCAATCCTAGCTATAATTAGTTTTTTTCTGGAAAGATGAAAATGTAAAGACAAAAACATTCAAAGGGGAGTTATAATGTATATTTGTAATACAGTCTTGTATAAACACACAACATCACTCTGGATTTATGGCCACAATTTTTCCAACAATAGGCATGTGCAAATAAAAATATATCAAGAGGTATTTTTGGCATTGAAGGAGGTCATTTTGTAGAATTTTGCTTTTATTTACCAACTTACATGTGCTCTGGAATAAGGCTGAGTTGATGTTATTGAGGGTAGATATCTTCTTCTTCCATTAATAGTTTGTACATAACCTTTATCTCTACAGAATTCTACAGTTGTTCTTAAATATGATCTCATATCTAAAAATAAAATAAAAATAGACGAGTGTGTATACAAAGGAACTTAATTAATGGTTTTGAATGTAATTTATCCATATTTTTTTTTCAGTTTAATAAATTTATTTATCTATTAATTAATGGGTTCTGAACTAGTTTTCATGTAAAAATTGTATGTACTAATAAACCCACATTTTCAGGTATGAGTTCTGCTCATTGTTGAAGATTAAGAATGTGAACTGTAAAACAGTAATAAGAGCTGGATATGATTTTTGTTTACTTCCAATTTCCAATTTTTCTGTCTCTTCTATTATTTCCAGTTTATGTAATGAAAATTAATCATCAATATCATAGGAATTAAATATTTTTTTAAATGTATATTCTACAATCATGCGACGTTTGAATTTTGGTAGAGAGGTTCAACTGTACATTTATTTTATACACCATGAGGGCAATATCAATATTATTGGTACAAACATTATACAAAAGATCGTCCAAGACTTTCAATATTCGCATAATTAACAATATCTTACTAGGATATCTAGCTTTAAAAGTTTCTATAAATACTGCAGCCTCATTCTCATCGACATCTAATTGTTGTCCCAGAGCTTTGGCACCAATGCCGTAGATCATACCATAACAAACCTGAATAGAAATATATTTCGTTAAGATAAACGTGGAAAAGTCTAACATATAAATCAATACTGTTAATAAATAAATTGCTTACATCCAAGTTTTTATCCTGGGGCTGCCGAGAACACAGTCATATGGTTCAACTGACTGATGAAACCCCCAACCTGAGCAGTATCTAGAAACCTTAACATTTGAAGTAAGCATCAGAGTGACCTTCACCTCTTGACCACCCGGAACATGTAAATAAAAACAATGATGTTTCTTGTATCATATAGATTTAATGAAAACTCCCAAAGGAGTGTTTTCAAAGTGCCATGCGACAGGTCTGTGGTTTCCTCCGGATACTTTGGGTTCCTCCAACAATAAAACTGATGGCCACAATATAACTGAAATATTGCTAAAAGTGGTGTTAAACACCATAACCCCCCATTTAAAATACCTTTCTTAAGGGGAGGTGTATTAAAAAAATGGAATGGCTCCTAAGTTTTACGATCTGTACATGTAATTAAACTTACTTGCTTGGCTTGTTGTCTTTCAGTAGGTGTGACGTTTTCCGGAAATATTCCTTTCCACTGAGCAGCTATCATTTTAAACACATCACCATCAGCATTCAATATTTTGATTAGCTTCAGGTCCTTAGATAAGTGGGCAATCATCCTGAGTTCTAACTGAGAGTAGTCGGCTGCTACTAGTATTGCCCCTGAATATAAACAGTCATGTTTTTAACGTATTATGTCAAAATATAGGAAAACAACACGAAGATTTGAGTTGAAATGGAATTATACAGGATTTATAAATATATCAAAATATATATGACACAAAATACATTAACTTATACTTTTCATTATTGGGGGGCTTTTTGTCGGGGGCTTATGTCCTAAGGTGGTTTTGTCTGGGAGCTTATGTCCAAGTGCTTTTGTCCTAGACTCCCCAATCCTGCATTTTGAGGTTGAAGGGGCCAATGATTTTAATACATTTTGTACTTAAACATAATTAAATATTTGAGTTATCTTGGATAAAAAAAGTTGAAAGAAGCTGTAAACAGACTTTTAATTTTTACTTTGTGTTATCCAAGAAAACTACTTACCTGTTTTAGTTTTCTTTCAATTAGTGCAAAAGTAAATATCTTTGCATTTTTTTTTTCATCATTAAGGTTACGTGTATCCCTACAATAAGGGGCTGTTGTGGTTGTGATCATCTGGTAGTTGGATTTATTACTACCTATGCAATCAGTGCCTATCACTACTAAAGTTGTGAGTTCGAATCCCGCTAAGGCGAGGTGCACTCGATACAACATTATGTAATAAGGTTTGTCAGTGACTTGTGACAGGTCGGTGGTTTTCTCTGGGTACTCCGGTTTCCTCCACCAATTAAACTGACCCCCAGGATATAACTGAAATACTGTTGAAAGTGGCATTAAACACCATAACCCTAACCCCTGCTTTACAATAAACATAATGTACAAACATTCATCATTTTCATTACCTTTAAATGGTACAAAAGCATGTCTCATACTGACAGCAAAAGACTGTTTATGTTTTATGTTGTCAGTTCGTGCTGTATGTTTTGACGCACTTTTCATCTGGACTAATTTTCCTTTCATTTTTTTACTAGTAGATGGTCCCCTGTCTGGAGATGGACTTTCTCCTATGACATCTGCAAAAAAAATATAAAGTTCATTATACAAACATACAATCGAACATTTGTATAGATTGTTCGTTTTGTTGATATTGGTAGAATTGTTGATGATGATGTTTAAACTTTCTTCTCATAATAAATAATGATATTTACAGCTCAAAAAGTGGGAATAGGGGTGGGTATGGGAGTTTAACCCTACTTTCAAAAATATTTTGGATACATCAGTGATGTCAGTTTACTTGTGAAAGGAATCTGGACTACCCTGATAATGCTACTGACATGCTACAATGTAATATCTGGGTAGTGAATTTGTATGAATTAGTAAAAAAGGATATAGATGTACATGAGAGACTATCCAACATTATACTTTAACACTATCATGAACAGACTGATGAAACCCCTGGCCATAGGTAAATATCTGGAATTCAACACTATCATGAACAGACTGATGAAACCCCTGGCCATAGGTAAATATCTGGAATTCTTAACACTATCATGAACAGACTGATGAAACCCCTGGCCATAGGTAAATATCTGGAATTCAACACTATCATGAACAGACTGATGAAACCCCTGGCCATAGGTAAATATCTGGAATTCTTAACACTATCATGAACAGACTGATGAAACACCTGGCCATAGGTAAATATCTGTAACACTATCATGAAAAGACTGATGAAACCCCTGGCCATAGTTAAATATCTGGAATTCAACACTATCATGAACAGATTGATACCTGGCCATAGGTAAATATTTGTAACACTATCATGAACAGACTGATGAAACCCCTGGCCATAGATAAATATCTGGAATTCTTAACACTATCATGAACAGACTGATACCTGGCCATAGGTAAATATCTGTAACACTATCATGAACAGACTGATGAAACCCCTGGCCATAGGTAAATATCTGGAATTCAACACTATCATGAACAGACTGATGAAACACCTGGCCATAGGTAAATATCTGTAACACTATCATGAACAGACTGATGAAACCCCTGGCCATAGGTAAATATCTGGAATTCAACACTATCATGAACAGACTGATGAAACCCCTGGCCATAGGTAAATATCTGGAATTCAACACTATCATGAACAGACTGATGAAACCCCTGGCCATAGGTAAATATCTGGAATTCAACACTATCATGAACAGACTGATGAAACCCCTGACCATAGGTAAATATCTGGAATTCAACACTATCATGAACAGACTGATGAAACCCCTAGCCATAGGTAAATATCTGGAATTCAACACTATCATGAACAGACTGATGAAACACCTGGCCATAGGTAAATATCTGTAACACTATCATGAACAGACTGATGAAACCCCTGGCCATAGATAAATATCTGGAATTCAACACTGTCATGAACAGACTGATGAAACCCCTGGCCATAGATAAATATCTGGAATTCAACACTATCATGAACAGACCGATGAAACCCCTGGCCATAGGTAAAAATCTGGAATTCAACACTATCATGAACAGACCGATGAAACCCCTGGCCATAGGTAAATATCTGGAATTCAACACTATCATGAACAGACTGATGAAACCCCTGGCCATAGGTAAATATCTGGAATTCTTAACACTATCATGAACAGACTGATGAAACCCCTGGCCATAGGTAAAAATCTGGAATTCAACACTATCATGAACAGACTGATGAAACTCCTGGCCATAGGTAAATATCTGGAATTCAATACTATCATGAACAGACTGATGAAACCCCTGGCCATAGGTAAATATCTGGAATTCTTAACACTATCATGAACAGACTGATGAAACCCCTGGCCATAGGTAAATATTTGGAATTCAACACTATCATGAACAGACTGATGAAACCCCTGGCCATAGGTAAATATCTGGAATTCTTAGCACTATCATGAACAGACTGATGAAACCCCCGGCCATAGGTAAATATCTGTAATTCAACACTATCATGAACAGACTGATGAAACCCCTGGCCATAGGTAAATATCTGGAATTCTTAACACTATCATGAACAGACTGATGAAACCCCTGGCCATAGGTAAATATCTGGAATTCTTAACACTATCATGAACAGACTGATGAAACCCCTGGCCATAGGTAAATATCTGGAATTCAACACTATCATGAACAGACTGATGAAACCCCTGGCCATAGGTAAATATCTGGAATTCTTAACACTATCATGAACAGACTGATGAAACCCCTGGCCATAGGTAAATATCTGGAATTCAACACTATCATGAACAGACTGATGAAACCCCTGGCCATAGGTAAATATCTGGAATTCTTAACACTATCATGAACAGACTGATGAAACCCCTGGCCATAGGTAAATATCTGGAATTCAACACTATCATGAACAGACTGATGAAACCCCTGGCCATAGGTAAATATCTGGAATTCTTAACACTATCATGAACAGACTGATGAAACCCCTGGCCATAGGTAAATATCTGGAATTCAACACTATCATGAACAGACTGATGAAACCCCTGGCCATAGGTAAATATCTGGAATTCTTAACACTATCATGAACAGACTGATGAAACCCCTGGCCATAGGTAAATATCTGGAATTCTTAACACTATCATGAACAGACTGATGAAACCCCTGGCCCTAGGTAAATATCTGGAATTAAACACTATCATGAACAGACTGATGAAACCCCTGGCCATAGGTAAATATCTGGAATTCAACACTATCATGAACAGACTGATGAAACCCCTGGCCATAGGTAAATATCTGGAATTCTTAACACTATCATGAACAGACTGATGAAACCCCTGGCCATAGGTAAAAATCTGGAATTCAACACTATCATGAACAGACCGATGAAACCCCTGGCCATAGGTAAAAATCTGGAATTCAACACTATCATGAACAGACTGATGAAACCCCTGGCCATAGGTAAATATCTGGAATTCAACACTATCATGAACAGACTGATGAAACCCCTGGCCATAGGTAAATATCTGGAATTCTTAACACTATCATGAACAGACTGATGAAACCCCTGGCCATAGGTAAAAATCTGGAATTCAACACTATCATGAACAGACCGATGAAACCCCTGGCCATAGGTAAAAATCTGGAATTCAACACTATCATGAACAGACTGATGAAACTCCTGGCCATAGGTAAATATCTGGAATTCAATACTATCATGAACAGACTGATGAAACCCCTGGCCATAGGTAAATATCTGGAATTCTTAACACTATCATGAACAGACTGATGAAACCCCTGGCCATAGGTAAATATTTGGAATTCAACACTATCATGAACAGACTGATGAAACCCCTGGCCATAGGTAAATATCTGGAATTCTTAGCACTATCATGAACAGACTGATGAAACCCCCGGCCATAGGTAAATATCTGTAATTCAACACTATCATGAACAGACTGATGAAACCCCTGGCCATAGGTAAATATCTGGAATTCTTAACACTATCATGAACAGACTGATGAAACCCCTGGCCATAGGTAAATATCTGGAATTCTTCACACTATCATGAACAGACTGATGAAACCCCTGGCCATAGGTAAATATCTGGAATTCTTAACACTATCATGAACAGACTGATGAAACCCCTGGCCATAGGTAAATATCTGGAATTCTTCACACTATCATGAACAGACTGATGAAACCCCTGGCCATAGGTAAATATCTGGAATTCAACACTATCATGAACAGACTGATGAAACCCCTGGCCATAGGTAAATATCTGGAATTCTTAACACTATCATGAACAGACTGATGAAACCCCTGGCCATAGGTAAATATCTGGAATTCAACACTATCATGAACAGACTGATGAAACCCCTGGCCATAGGTAAATATCTGGAATTCTTAACACTATCATGAACAGACTGATGAAACCCCTGGCCATAGGTAAATATCTGGAATTCTTAACACTATCATGAACAGACTGATGAAACCCCTGGCCATAGGTAAATATCTGGAATTCTTAACACTATCATGAACAGACTGATGAAACCCCTGGCCCTAGGTAAATATCTGGAATTAAACACTATCATGAACAGACTGATGAAACCCCTGGCCATAGGTAAATATCTGGAATTCAACACTATCATGAACAGACTGATGAAACCCCTGGCCATAGGTAAATATCTGGAATTCTTAACACTATCATGAACAGACTGATGAAACCCCTGGCCATAGGTAAAAATCTGGAATTCAACACTATCATGAACAGACCGATGAAACCCCTGGCCATAGGTAAAAATCTGGAATTCAACACTATCATGAACAGACTGATGAAACCCCTGGCCATAGGTAAATATCTGGAATTCAACACTATCATGAACAGACTGATGAAACACCTGGCCATAGGTAAATATCTGTAACACTATCATGAACAGACTGATGAAACCCCTGGCCATAGGTAAATATCTGGAATTCAACACTATCATGAACAGACTGATGAAACCCCTGGCCATAGGTAAATATCTGGAATTCAACACTATCATGAACAGACTGATGAAACCCCTGGCCATAGGTAAATATCTGGAATTCAACACTATCATGAACAGACTGATGAAACCCCTGACCATAGGTAAATATCTGGAATTCAACACTATCATGAACAGACTGATGAAACCCCTGGCCATAGGTAAATATCTGGAATTCAACACTATCATGAACAGACTGATGAAACACCTGGCCATAGGTAAATATCTGTAACACTATCATGAACAGACTGATGAAACCCCTGGCCATAGATAAATATCTGGAATTCAACACTGTCATGAACAGACTGATGAAACCCCTGGCCATAGATAAATATCTGGAATTCAACACTATCATGAACAGACCGATGAAACCCCTGGCCATAGGTAAATATCTGGAATTCAACACTATCATGAACAGACCGATGAAACCCCTGGCCATAGGTAAATATCTGGAATTCAACACTATCATGAACAGACTGATGAAACCCCTGGCCATAGGTAAATATCTGGAATTCTTAACACTATCATGAACAGACTGATGAAACCCCTGGCCATAGGTAAAAATCTGGAATTCAACACTATCATGAACAGACTGATGAAACTCCTGGCCATAGGTAAATATCTGGAATTCAATACTATCATGAACAGACTGATGAAACCCCTGGCCATAGGTAAATATCTGGAATTCTTAACACTATCATGAACAGACTGATGAAACCCCTGGCCATAGGTAAATATTTGGAATTCAACACTATCATGAACAGACTGATGAAACCCCTGGCCATAGGTAAATATCTGGAATTCTTAGCACTATCATGAACAGACTGATGAAACCCCCGGCCATAGGTAAATATCTGTAATTCAACACTATCATGAACAGACTGATGAAACCCCTGGCCATAGGTAAATATCTGGAATTCTTAACACTATCATGAACAGACTGATGAAACCCCTGGCCATAGGTAAATATCTGGAATTCTTCACACTATCATGAACAGACTGATGAAACCCCTGGCCATAGGTAAATATCTGGAATTCAACACTATCATGAACAGACTGATGAAACCCCTGGCCATAGGTAAATATCTGGAATTCTTAACACTATCATGAACAGACTGATGAAACCCCTGGCCATAGGTAAATATCTGGAATTCAACACTATCATGAACAGACTGATGAAACCCCTGGCCATAGGTAAATATCTGGAATTCTTAACACTATCATGAACAGACTGATGAAACCCCTGGCCATAGGTAAATATCTGGAATTCAACACTATCATGAACAGACTGATGAAACCCCTGGCCATAGGTAAATATCTGGAATTCTTAACACTATCATGAACAGACTGATGAAACCCCTGGCCATAGGTAAATATCTGGAATTCAACACTATCATGAACAGACTGATGAAACCCCTGGCCATAGGTAAATATCTGGAATTCTTAACACTATCATGAACAGACTGATGAAACCCCTGGCCATAGGTAAATATCTGGAATTCTTAACACTATCATGAACAGACTGATGAAACCCCTGGCCATAGGTAAATATCTGGAATTCTTAACACTATCATGAACAGACTGATGAAACCCCTGGCCCTAGGTAAATATCTGGAATTAAACACTATCATGAACAGACTGATGAAACCCCTGGCCATAGGTAAATATCTGGAATTCAACACTATCATGAACAGACTGATGAAACCCCTGGCCATAGGTAAATATCTGGAATTCTTAACACTATCATGAACAGACTGATGAAACCCCTGGCCATAGGTAAAAATCTGGAATTCAACACTATCATGAACAGACCGATGAAACCCCTGGCCATAGGTAAAAATCTGGAATTCAACACTATCATGAACAGACTGATGAAACCCCTGGCCATAGGTAAATATCTGGAATTCTTAACACTATCATGAACAGACTGATGAAACCCCTGGCCATAGGTAAAAATCTGGAATTCAACACTATCATGAACAGACCGATGAAACCCCTGGCCATAGGTAAAAATCTGGAATTCAACACTATCATGAACAGACTGATGAAACCCCTGGCCATAGGTAAATATCTGGAATTCTTAACACTATCATGAACAGACTGATGAAACCCCTGGCCATAGGTAAATATCTGGAATTCAACACTATCATGAACAGACTGATGAAACCCCTGGCCATAGGTAAATATCTGGAATTCAACACTATCATGAACAGACTGATGAAACCCCTGGCCATAGGTAAATATCTGGAATTCTTAGCACTATCATGAACAGACTGATGAAACCCCCAGCCATAGGTAAATATCTGTAATTCAACACTATCATGAACAGACTGATGAAACCCCTGGCCATAGGTAAATATCTGGAATTCTTAACACTATCATGAACAGACTGATGAAACCCCTGGCCATAGGTAAATATCTGGAATTCTTCACACTATCATGAACAGACTGATGAAACCCCTGGCCATAGGTAAATATCTGGAATTCAACACTATCATGAACAGACTGATGAAACCCCTGGCCATAGGTAAATATCTGGAATTCTTAACACTATCATGAACAGACTGATGAAACCCCTGGCCATAGGTAAATATCTGGAATTCAACACTATCATGAACAGACTGATGAAACCCCTGGCCATAGGTAAATATCTGGAATTCTTAACACTATCATGAACAGACTGATGAAACCCCTGGCCATAGGTAAATATCTGGAATTCAACACTATCATGAACAGACTGATGAAACCCCTGGCCATAGGTAAATATCTGGAATTCTTAACACTATCATGAACAGACTGATGAAACCCCTGGCCATAGGTAAATATCTGGAATTCAACACTATCATGAACAGACTGATGAAACCCCTGGCCATAGGTAAATATCTGGAATTCTTAACACTATCATGAACAGACTGATGAAACCCCTGGCCATAGGTAAATATCTGGAATTCTTAACACTATCATGAACAGACTGATGAAACCCCTGGCCATAGGTAAATATCTGGAATTCTTAACACTATCATGAACAGACTGATGAAACCCCTGGCCCTAGGTAAATATCTGGAATTAAACACTATCATGAACAGACTGATGAAACCCCTGGCCATAGGTAAATATCTGGAATTCAACACTATCATGAACAGACTGATGAAACCCCTGGCCATAGGTAAATATCTGGAATTCTTAACACTATCATGAACAGACTGATGAAACCCCTGGCCATAGGTAAAAATCTGGAATTCAACACTATCATGAACAGACCGATGAAACCCCTGGCCATAGGTAAAAATCTGGAATTCAACACTATCATGAACAGACTGATGAAACCCCTGGCCATAGGTAAATATCTGGAATTCTTAACACTATCATGAACAGACTGATGAAACCCCTGGCCATAGGTAAAAATCTGGAATTCAACACTATCATGAACAGACCGATGAAACCCCTGGCCATAGGTAAAAATCTGGAATTCAACACTATCATGAACAGACTGATGAAACCCCTGGCCATAGGTAAATATCTGGAATTCTTAACACTATCATGAACAGACTGATGAAACCCCTGGCCATAGGTAAATATCTGGAATTCAACACTATCATGAACAGACTGATGAAACCCCTGGCCATAGGTAAATATCTGGAATTCTTAACACTATCATGAACAGACTGATGAAACCCCTGGCCATAGGTAAATATCTGGAATTCTTAACACTATCATGAACAGACTGATGAAACCCCTGGCCATAGGTAAATATCTGGAATTCTTAACACTATCATGAACAGACTGATGAAACCCCTGGCCCTAGGTAAATATCTGGAATTAAACACTATCATGAACAGACTGATGAAACCCCTGGCCATAGGTAAATATCTGGAATTCAACACTATCATGAACAGACTGATGAAACCCCTGGCCATAGGTAAATATCTGGAATTCTTAACACTATCATGAACAGACTGATGAAACCCCTGGCCATAGGTAAATATCTGGAATTCTTAACACTATCATGAACAGACTGATGAAACCCCTGGCCATAGGTAAATATTTGGAATTCAACACTATCATGAACAGACTGATGAAACCCCTGGCCATAGGTAAATATCTGGAATTCTTAGCACTATCATGAACAGACTGATGAAACCCCCGGCCATAGGTAAATATCTGTAATTCAACACTATCATGAACAGACTGATGAAACCCCTGGCCATAGGTAAATATCTGGAATTCTTAACACTATCATGAACAGACTGATGAAACCCCTGGCCATAGGTAAATATCTGGAATTCTTCACACTATCATGAACAGACTGATGAAACCCCTGGCCATAGGTAAATATCTGGAATTCTTAACACTATCATGAACAGACTGATGAAACCCCTGGCCATAGGTAAATATCTGGAATTCTTAACACTATCATGAACAGACTGATGAAACCCCTGGCCATAGGTAAATATCTGGAATTCAACACTATCATGAACAGACTGATGAAACCCCTGGCCATAGGTAAATATCTGGAATTCTTAACACTATCATGAACAGACTGATGAAACCCCAGGCCATAGGTAAATATCTGGAATTCAACACTATCATGAACAGACTGATGAAACCCCTGGCCATAGGTAAATATCTGGAATTCTTAACACTATCATGAACAGACTGATGAAACCCCTGGCCATAGGTAAATATCTGGAATTCAACACTATCATGAACAGACTGATGAAACCCCTGGCCATAGGTAAATATCTGGAATTCTTAACACTATCATGAACAGACTGATGAAACCCCTGGCCATAGGTAAATATCTGGAATTCAACACTATCATGAACAGACTGATGAAACCCCTGGCCATAGGTAAATATCTGGAATTCTTAACACTATCATGAACAGACTGATGAAACCCCTGGCCATAGGTAAATATCTGGAATTCTTAACACTATCATGAACAGACTGATGAAACCCCTGGCCATAGGTAAATATCTGGAATTCTTAACACTATCATGAACAGACTGATGAAACCCCTGGCCCTAGGTAAATATCTGGAATTAAACACTATCATGAACAGACTGATGAAACCCCTGGCCATAGGTAAATATCTGGAATTCAACACTATCATGAACAGACTGATGAAACCCCTGGCCATAGGTAAATATCTGGAATTCTTAACACTATCATGAACAGACTGATGAAACCCCTGGCCATAGGTAAAAATCTGGAATTCAACACTATCATGAACAGACCGATGAAACCCCTGGCCATAGGTAAAAATCTGGAATTCAACACTATCATGAACAGACTGATGAAACTCCTGGCCATAGGTAAATATCTGGAATTCAATACTATCATGAACAGACTGATGAAACCCCTGGCCATAGGTAAATATCTGGAATTCTTAACACTATCATGAACAGACTGATGAAACCCCTGGCCATAGGTAAATATTTGGAATTCAACACTATCATGAACAGACTGATGAAACCCCTGGCCATAGGTAAATATCTGGAATTCTTAGCACTATCATGAACAGACTGATGAAACCCCCGGCCATAGGTAAATATCTGTAATTCAACACTATCATGAACAGACTGATGAAACCCCTGGCCATAGGTAAATATCTGGAATTCTTAACACTATCATGAACAGACTGATGAAACCCCTGGCCATAGGTAAATATCTGGAATTCTTCACACTATCATGAACAGACTGATGAAACCCCTGGCCATAGGTAAATATCTGGAATTCTTAACACTATCATGAACAGACTGATGAAACTCCTGGCCATAGGTAAATATCTGGAATTCTTAACACTATCATGAACAGACTGATGAAACCCCTGGCCATAGGTAAATATCTGGAATTCAACACTATCATGAACAGACTGATGAAACCCCTGGCCATAGGTAAATATCTGGAATTCTTAACACTATCATGAACAGACTGATGAAACCCCTGGCCATAGGTAAATATCTGGAATTCAACACTATCATGAACAGACTGATGAAACCCCTGGCCATAGGTAAATATCTGGAATTCTTAACACTATCATGAACAGACTGATGAAACCCCTGGCCATAGGTAAATATCTGGAATTCAACACTATCATGAACAGACTGATGAAACCCCTGGCCATAGGTAAATATCTGGAATTCTTAACACTATCATGAACAGACTGATGAAACCCCTGGCCATAGGTAAAAATCTGGAATTCAACACTATCATGAACAGACCGATGAAACCCCTGGCCATAGGTAAAAATCTGGAATTCAACACTATCATGAACAGACTGATGAAACTCCTGGCCATAGGTAAATATCTGGAATTCAATACTATCATGAACAGACTGATGAAACCCCTGGCCATAGGTAAATATCTGGAATTCTTAACACTATCATGAACAGACTGATGAAACCCCTGGCCATAGGTAAATATTTGGAATTCAACACTATCATGAACAGACTGATGAAACCCCTGGCCATAGGTAAATATCTGGAATTCTTAGCACTATCATGAACAGACTGATGAAACCCCCGGCCATAGGTAAATATCTGTAATTCAACACTATCATGAACAGACTGATGAAACCCCTGGCCATAGGTAAATATCTGGAATTCTTAACACTATCATGAACAGACTGATGAAACCCCTGGCCATAGGTAAATATCTGGAATTCTTCACACTATCATGAACAGACTGATGAAACCCCTGGCCATAGGTAAATATCTGGAATTCAACACTATCATGAACAGACTGATGAAACCCCTGGCCATAGGTAAATATCTGGAATTCTTAACACTATCATGAACAGACTGATGAAACCCCTGGCCATAGGTAAATATCTGGAATTCAACACTATCATGAACAGACTGATGAAACCCCTGGCCATAGGTAAATATCTGGAATTCTTAACACTATCATGAACAGACTGATGAAACCCCTGGCCATAGGTAAATATCTGGAATTCAACACTATCATGAACAGACTGATGAAACCCCTGGCCATAGGTAAATATCTGGAATTCTTAACACTATCATGAACAGACTGATGAAACCCCTGGCCATAGGTAAATATCTGGAATTCAACACTATCATGAACAGACTGATGAAACCCCTGGCCATAGGTAAATATCTGGAATTCTTAACACTATCATGAACAGACTGATGAAACCCCTGGCCATAGGTAAATATCTGGAATTCTTAACACTATCATGAACAGACTGATGAAACCCCTGGCCATAGGTAAATATCTGGAATTCTTAACACTATCATGAACAGACTGATGAAACCCCTGGCCCTAGGTAAATATCTGGAATTAAACACTATCATGAACAGACTGATGAAACCCCTGGCCATAGGTAAATATCTGGAATTCAACACTATCATGAACAGACTGATGAAACCCCTGGCCATAGGTAAATATCTGGAATTCTTAACACTATCATGAACAGACTGATGAAACCCCTGGCCATAGGTAAATATCTGGAATTCAACACTATCATGAACAGACTGATGAAACCCCTGGCCATAGGTAAATATCTGGAATTCTTAACACTATCATGAACAGACTGATGAAACCCCTGGCCATAGGTAAATATCTGGAATTCAACACTATCATGAACAGACTGATGAAACCCCTGGCCATAGGTAAATATCTGGAATTCTTAACACTATCATGAACAGACTGATGAAACCCCTGGCCATAGGTAAATATCTGGAATTCAACATTATCATGAACAGACTGATGAAACCCCTGACCATAGGTAAATATCTGGAATTCAACACTATCATGAACAGACTGATGAAACCCCTGGCCATAGGTAAATATCTGGAATTCAACACTATCATGAACAGACTGATGAAACCCCTGGCCATAGGTAAATATCTGGAATTCTTAACACTATCATGAACAGACTGATGAAACCCCTGGCCATAGGTAAATATCTGGAATTCAACACTATCATGAACAGACTGATGAAACCCCTGGCCATAGGTAAATATCTGGAATTCTTAACACTATCATGAACAGACTGATGAAACCCCTGGCCATAGGTAAATATCTGGAATTCAACACTATCATGAACAGATTGATACCTGGCCATAGGTAAATATCTGTAACACTATCATGAACAGACTGATGAAACCCCTGGCCATAGATAAATATCTGGAATTCTTAACACTATCATGAACAGACTGATACCTGGCCATAGGTAAATATCTGTAACACTATCATGAACAGACTGATGAAACCCCTGGCCATAGGTAAATATCTGTAACACTATCATGAACAGACTGATGAAACCCCTGGCCATAGGTAAATATCTGGAATTCTTAACACTATCATGAACAGACTGATGAAACCCCTGGCCATAGGTAAATATCTGTAATACTATCATGAACAGACTGATGAAACCCCTGGCCATAGGTAAATATCTGGAATTCTTAACTTTAACACTATCATGAACAGACTGATAAAACCCCTGGCCATAGGTAAATATCTGGAATTCTTAACACTTGAGGTGGGTATTAGGGTACAAAAACACATCAGAAATTTTAAGATTGTAGTCAGAAGTCAACTATTTTAACCACTCACCCACCAATAACCCTTCGAGTTTGTACAAAGTAAATGTATATTTGGTATTAATAATAAAAAATTTATATCTGGATTTTCTTCACAAATTTCATTTTACAACATTTTTTTCTTTGTAATAACTTTTTGAAAACATATTCTTATTTGTAGGAAAAGAAGACAAATAAAACATTTAGACCTACCTGGGAGAGAAATGTCAAAATCCTTAGGAATGGCTTGTAGGTTAGGTTCTGTCATACTAATACGACCTGTTGCTGTATGAACTTGTGTTTCACAGAATATTCTATACATATCTGCCTTATTGTTGTGAACTTTAACCTTTTGTAACTGGAAAACGACCTTGGTTAAGGCGTTGCTGATTCTTCTCCATTCAAGTATGACATTAGGTAACAAATGAAGGGGTTTCAACTTCTCTAAAACTTCCTTTGATGTACTCAGAGTTTTCCTTCCTCTACCTTTTCTTTGACCTACCGACCTTTTATTGCCACGTAACTGACCTATTTTTGATGGGTAACCATCAACTGGAAGACGAAGCTCAATGAACAGAACCTGACAAAAATAATAAATAGCAATATAAGTGTTTTTAAAAATATTTTGATATATTTATATCACCTTTTTCTCATTTTTTAAAAACTGATTCAATGAAATAACTTTTTGCTGCATTCAACACAGATATATACTCTCTTTTAAACTGACAAAATGTGACAGAAAAAAGAGTATGATATACACTTTAGCAAAAATGGAATTATAAATGTATATTTTGTTCAATGAAATATGCAAAGAAACCACAATATGCGAAGTAAACTTATTTGTTTGTAAACTTGTTTGCATCACTTGTCTTATGTGATCTTACAGTCAAACCTGCCATAGAAACCACCTCTATTAAGTAATAACTTGTCTTATGTGATCTTACAGTCAAGCCTGCCATAGATACCACCTCTATTAAGTAATAACTTGTCTTATGTGATCTTACAGTCAAACCTGCCACAGAAACCACCTCTATTAAGTAATAACTTGTCTTATGTGATCTTACAGTCAAGCCTGCCATAGAAACCACCTCTATTAAGTAATAACTTGTCTTATATGATCTTACAGTCAAACCTGCCATAGAAACCACCTCTATTAAGTAATAACTTGTCTTATGTGATCTTACAGTCAAACCTGCCATAGAAACCACCTCTATTAAGTAATAACTTGTCTTATGTGATCTTACAGTCAAACCTGCCACAGAAACCACCTCTATTAAGTAATAACTTGTCTTATGTGATCTTACAGTCAAACCTGCCATAGAAACCACCTCTATTAAGTAATAACTTGTCTTATGTGATCTTACAGTCAAGCCTGCCATAGATACCACCTCTATTAAGTAATAACTTGTCTTATATGATCTTACAGTCAAACCTGCCATAGAAACCACCTCTATTAAGTAATAACTTGTCTTATGTGATCTTACAGTCAAGCCTGCCATAGATACCACCTCTATTAAGTAATAACTTGTCTTATATGATCTTACAGTCAAACCTGCCATAGAAACCACCTCTATTAAGTAATAACTTGTCTTATGTGATCTTACAGTCAAACCTGCCATAGAAACCACCTCTATTAAGTAATAACTTGTCTTATGTGATCTTACAGTCAAACCTGCCACAGAAACCACCTCTATTAAGTAATAACTTGTCTTATGTGATCTTACAGTCAAACCTGCCATAGAAACCACCTCTATTAAGTAATAACTTGTCTTATGTGATCTTACAGTCAAGCCTGCCATAGATACCACCTCTATTAAGTAATAACTTGTCTTATATGATCTTACAGTCAAACCTGCCATAGAAACCACCTCTATTAAGTAATAACTTGTCTTATGTGATCTTACAGTCAAGCCTGCCATAGATACCACCTCTATTAAGTAATAACTTGTCTTATGTGATCTTACAGTCAAGCCTGCCATAGATACCACCTCTATTAAGTAATAACTTGTCTTATGTGATCTTACAGTCAAACCTGCCACAGAAACCACCTCTATTAAGTAATAACTTGTCTTATATGATCTTACAGTCAAACCTGCCATAGAAACCACCTCTATTAAGTAATAACTTGTCTTATGTGATCTAACAGTCAAACCTGCCATAGAAACCACCTCTATTAAGTAATAACTTGTCTTATGTGATCTTACAGTCAAACCTGCCACAGAAACCACCTCTATTAAGTAATAACTTGTCTTATGTGATCTTACAGTCAAACCTGCCATAGAAACCACCTCTATTAAGTAATAACTTGTCTTATGTGATCTTACAGTCAAGCCTGCCATAGATACCACCTCTATTAAGTAATAACTTGTCTTATGTGATCTTACAGTCAAACCTGCCACAGAAACCACCTCTATTAAGTAATAACTTGTCTTATATGATCTTACAGTCAAACCTGCCATATAAACCACCTTTATTAAGTAATAACTTGTCTTATGTGATCTTACAGTCAAACCTGCCATAGAAACCACCTCTATTAAGTAATAACTTGTCTTATGTGATCTTACAGTCAAGCCTGCCATAGATACCACCTCTATTAAGTAATAACTTGTCTTATGTGATCTTACAGTCAAGCCTGCCATAGAAACCACCTCTATTAAGTAATAACTTGTCTTATGTGATCTTACAGTCAAGCCTGCCATAGATACCACCTCTATTAAGTAATAACTTGTCTTATGTGATCTTACAGTCAAGCCTGCCATAGAAACCACCTCTATTAAGTAATAACTTGTCTTATGTGATCTTACAGTCAAACCTGCCATAGAAACCACCTCTATTAAGTAATAACTTGTCTTATGTGATCTTACAGTCAAACCTGCCACAGAAACCACCTCTATTAAGTAATAACTTGTCTTATGTGATCTTACAGTCAAACCTGCCATAGAAACCACCTCTATTAAGTAATAACTTGTCTTATGTGATCTTACAGTCAAGCCTGCCATAGATACCACCTCTATTAAGTAATAACTTGTCTTATATGATCTTACAGTCAAACCTGCCATAGAAACCACCTCTATTAAGTAATAACTTGTCTTATGTGATCTTACAGTCAAGCCTGCCATAGATACCACCTCTATTAAGTAATAACTTGTCTTATATGATCTTACAGTCAAACCTGCCATAGAAACCACCTCTATTAAGTAATAACTTGTCTTATGTGATCTTACAGTCAAACCTGCCATAGAAACCACCTCTATTAAGTAATAACTTGTCTTATGTGATCTTACAGTCAAACCTGCCACAGAAACCACCTCTATTAAGTAATAACTTGTCTTATGTGATCTTACAGTCAAACCTGCCATAGAAACCACCTCTATTAAGTAATAACTTGTCTTATGTGATCTTACAGTCAAGCCTGCCATAGATACCACCTCTATTAAGTAATAACTTGTCTTATATGATCTTACAGTCAAACCTGCCATAGAAACCACCTCTATTAAGTAATAACTTGTCTTATGTGATCTTACAGTCAAGCCTGCCATAGATACCACCTCTATTAAGTAATAACTTGTCTTATGTGATCTTACAGTCAAGCCTGCCATAGATACCACCTCTATTAAGTAATAACTTGTCTTATGTGATCTTACAGTCAAACCTGCCACAGAAACCACCTCTATTAAGTAATAACTTGTCTTATATGATCTTACAGTCAAACCTGCCATAGAAACCACCTCTATTAAGTAATAACTTGTCTTATGTGATCTAACAGTCAAACCTGCCATAGAAACCACCTCTATTAAGTAATAACTTGTCTTATGTGATCTTACAGTCAAACCTGCCACAGAAACCACCTCTATTAAGTAATAACTTGTCTTATGTGATCTTACAGTCAAACCTGCCATAGAAACCACCTCTATTAAGTAATAACTTGTCTTATGTGATCTTACAGTCAAGCCTGCCATAGATACCACCTCTATTAAGTAATAACTTGTCTTATGTGATCTTACAGTCAAACCTGCCACAGAAACCACCTCTATTAAGTAATAACTTGTCTTATATGATCTTACAGTCAAACCTGCCATATAAACCACCTTTATTAAGTAATAACTTGTCTTATGTGATCTTACAGTCAAACCTGCCATAGAAACCACCTCTATTAAGTAATAACTTGTCTTATGTGATCTTACAGTCAAGCCTGCCATAGATATCACCTCTATTAAGTAATAACTTGTCTTATGTGATCTTACAGTCAAGCCTGCCATAGAAACCACCTCTATTAAGTAATAACTTGTCTTATGTGATCTTACAGTCAAGCCTGCCATAGATACCACCTCTATTAAGTAATAACTTGTCTTATGTGATCTTACAGTCAAGCCTGCCATAGAAACCACCTCTATTAAGTAATAACTTGTCTTATGTGATCTTACAGTCAAACCTGCCATAGAAACCACCTCTATTAAGTAATAACTTGTCTTATGTGATCTTACAGTCAAGCCTGCCATAGAAACTACCTCTATTAAGTAATAACTTGTCTTATATGATCTTACAGTCAAACCTGCCTTAGAAACCACCTCTATTAAGTAATAACTTGTCTTATGTGATCTTACAGTCAAACCTGCCATAGAAACCACCTCTATTAAGTAATAACTTGTCTTATGTGATCTTACAGTCAAACCTGCTATAGATACCACCTCTATTAAGTAATAACTTGTCTTATGTGATCTTACAGTCAAACCTGCCATAGATACCACCTCTATTAAGTAATAACTTGTCTTATATGATCTTACAGTCAAACCTGCCATAGAAACCACCTCTATTAAGTAATAACTTGTCTTATGTGATCTTACAGTCAAACCTGCCATAGATACCACCTCTATTAAGTAATAACTTGTCTTATATGATCTTACAGTCAAACCTGCAATAGATACCACCTCTATTAAGTAATAACTTGTCTTATATGATCTTACAGTCAAACCTGCCATAGAAACCACCTCTATTAAGTAATAACTTGTCTTATGTGATCTTACAGTCAAACCTGCCATAGAAACCACCTCTATTAAGTAATAACTTGTCTTATGTGATCTTACAGTCAAACCTGCCATAGAAACCACCTCTATTAAGTAATAACTTGTCTTATGTGATCTTAGTCAAACCTGCCATAGAAACCACCTCTATTAACTAATAACTTGTCTTATATGATCTTACAGTCAAACCTGCCATAGAAACCACCTCTATTAAGTAATAACTTGTCTTATATGATCTTACAGTCAAACCTGCCATAGATACCACCTCTATTAAGTAATAACTTGTCTTATGTGATCTTACAGTCAAACCTGCCATAGAAACCACCTCTATTAAGTAATAACTTGTCTTATGTGATCTTACAGTCAAGCCTGCCATAGATACCACCTCTATTAAGTAATAACTTGTCTTATGTGATCTTACAGTCAAACCTGCCATAGAAACCACCTCTATTAAGTAATAACTTGTCTTATATGATCTTACAGTCAAACCTGCCATAGAAACCACCTCTATTAAGTAATAACTTGTCTTATATGATCTTACAGTCAAACCTGCCATAGAAACCACCTCTATTAAGTAATAACTTGTCTTATATGATCTTACAGTCAAACCTGCCATAGAAACCACCTCTATTATGTAATAATTTGTCTTATGTGATCTTACAGTCAAGCCCGCCATAGAAACCACCTCTATTAAGTAATAACTTGTCTTATATGATCTTACAGTCAAACCTGCCATAGAAACCACCTCTATTAAGTAATAACTTGTCTTATGTGATCTTACAGTCAAACCTGCCATAGATACCACCTCTATTAAGTAATAACTTGTCTTATATGATCTTACAGTCAAGCCTGCCATAGAAACCACCTCTATTAAGTAATAACTTGTCTTATGTGATCTTACAGTCAAGCCTGCCATAGATACCACCTCTATTAAGTAATAACTTGTCTTATGTGATCTTACAGTCAAGCCTGCTATAGAAACCATCTCTATTAAGTAATAACTTGTCTTATGTGATCGTACAGTCAAACCTGCCATAGAAACCACCTCTATTAAGTAATAACTTCTCTTATATGATCTTACAGTCAAACCTGCCATAGATACCACCTCTATTAAGTAATAACTTGTCTTATGTGATCTTACAGTCAAGCCTGCCATAGAAACCACCTCTATTAAGTAATAACTTGTCTTATGTGATCTTACAGTCAAACCTGCCATAGAAACCACCTCTATTAAGTAATAACTTGTCTTATATGATCTTACAGTCAAACCTGCCATAGAAACCACCTCTATTAAGTAATAACTTGTCTTATGTGATCTTACAGTCAAACCTGCCATAGAAACCACCTCTTTTAAGTAATAACTTGTCTTATGTGATCTTACAGTCAAACCTGCCATAGAAACCACCTCCATCAAGTAATAACTTGTCTTATGTGATCTTACAGTCAAACCTGCCATAGAAACCACCTCTATTAAGTAATAACTTGTCTTATGTGATCTTACAGTCAAACCTGCCATAGAAACCACCTCTATTAAGTAATAACTTGTCTTATGTGATCTTACAGTCAAACCTGCCATAGAAACCACCTCTATTAAGTAATAACTTGTCTTATGTGATCTTAGTCAAACCTGCCATAGAAACCACCTCTATTAAGTAATAACTTGTCTTATATGATCTTACAGTCAAACCTGCCATAGAAACCACCTCTATTAAGTAATAACTTGTCTTATATGATCTTACAGTCAAACCTGCCATAGATACCACCTCTATTAAGTAATAACTTGTCTTATGTGATCTTACAGTCAAACCTGCCATAGAAACCACCTCTATTAAGTAATAACTTGTCTTATGTGATCTTACAGTCAAGCCTGCCATAGATACCACCTCTATTAAGTAATAACTTGTCTTATGTGATCTTACAGTCAAACCTGCCATAGAAACCACCTCTATTAAGTAATAACTTGTCTTATATGATCTTACAGTCAAACCTGCCATAGAAACCACCTCTATTAAGTAATAACTTGTCTTATGTGATCTTACAGTCAAACCTGCCATAGATACCACCTCTATTAAGTAATAACTTGTCTTATATGATCTTACAGTCAAACCTGCCATAGAAACCACCTCTATTATGTAATAATTTGTCTTATATGATCTTACAGTCAAACCTGCCATAGAAACCACCTCTATTAAGTAATAACTTGTCTTATGTGATCTTACAGTCAAACCTGCCATAGATACCACCTCTATTAAGTAATAACTTGTCTTATATGATCTTACAGTCAAGCCTGCCATAGAAACCACCTCTATTAAGTAATAACTTGTCTTATGTGATCTTACAGTCAAGCCTGCCATAGATACCACCTCTATTAAGTAATAACTTGTCTTATGTGATCTTACAGTCAAGCCTGCTATAGAAACCATCTCTATTAAGTAATAACTTGTCTTATGTGATCGTACAGTCAAACCTGCCATAGAAACCACCTCTATTAAGTAATAACTTCTCTTATATGATCTTACAGTCAAAACCTGCCATAGAAACCACCTCTTTTAAGTAATAACTTGTCTTATGTGATCTTACAGTCAAACCTGCCATAGAAACCACCTCTATTAAGTAATAACTTGTCTTATATGATCTTACAGTCAAACCTGCCATAGAAATCACCTCTATTAAGTAATAACTTGTCTTATGTGATCTTACAGTCAAGCCTGCCATAGATACCACCTCTATTAAGTAATAACTTGTCTTATGTGATCTTACAGTCAAGCCTGCCATAGATACCACCTCTATTAAGTAATAACTTGTCCTATGTGATCTTACAGTCAAGCCTGCCATAGAAACCACCTCTATTAAGTAATAACTTGTCTTATGTGATCTTACAGTCAAACCTGCCATAGAAACCACCTCTATTAAGTAATAACTTGTCTTATGTGATCTTATAGTCAAACCTGCCATAGAAACCACCTCTATTAAGTAATAACTTGTCTTATGTGATCTTACAGTCAAGCCTGCCATAGAAACCACTTCTATTAAGTAATAACTTGTCTTATGTGATCTTACAGTCAAACCTGCCATAGAAACCACCTCTATTAAGTAATAACTTGTCTTATGTGATCATACAGTCAAACCTGCCATAGAAACCACCTCTATTAAGTAATAACTTGTCTTATGTGATTTTACAGTCAAGCCTGCCATAGATACCACCTCTATTAAGTAATAACTTGTCTTATATGATCTTACAGTCAAACCTGCCATAGAAACCACCTCTATTAAGTAATAACTTGTCTTATGTGATCTTACAGTCAAACCTGCCATAGATACCACCTCTATTAAGTAATAACTTGTCTTATATGATCTTACAGTCAAACCTGCCATAGAAACCACCTTTATTAAGTAATAACTTGTCTTATGTGATCTTACAGTCAAACCTGCCATAGATACCACCTCTATTAAGTAATAACTTGTCTTATATGATCTTACAGTCAAGCCTGCCATAGAAACCATCTCTATTTAGTAATAACTTGTCTTATATGATCTTACAGTCAAACCTGCCATAGAAACCACCTCTATTAAGTAATAACTTGTCTTATATGATCTTACAGTCAAACCTGCCATAGAAACCACCTCTATTAAGTAATAACTTGTCTTATGTGATCTTACAGTCAAACCTGCCATAGATACCACCTCTATTAAGTAATAACTTGTCTTATATGATCTTACAGTCAAACCTGCAATAGATACCACCTCTATTAAGTAATAACTTGTCTTATATGATCTTACAGTCAAACCTGCCATAGAAACCACCTCTATTAAGTAATAACTTGTCTTATGTGATCTTAGTCAAACCTGCCATAGAAACCACCTCTATTAAGTAATAACTTGTCTTATATGATCTTACAGTCAAACCTGCCATAGAAACCACCTCTATTAAGTAATAACTTGTCTTATATGATCTTACAGTCAAACCTACCATAGATACCACCTCTATTAAGTAATAACTTGTCTTATGTGATCTTACAGTCAAACCTGCCATAGAAACCACCTCTATTAAGTAATAACTTGTCTTATGTGATCTTACAGTCAAGCCTGCCATAGATACCACCTCTATTAAGTAATAACTTGTCTTATGTGATCTTACAGTCAAACCTGCCATAGAAACCACCTCTATTAAGTAATAACTTGTCTTATATGATCTTACAGTCAAACCTGCCATAGAAACCACCTCTATTAAGTAATAACTTGTCTTATGTGATCTTACAGTCAAACCTGCCATAGATACCACCTCTATTAAGTAATAACTTGTCTTATATGATCTTACAGTCAAACCTGCCATAGAAACCACCTCTATTATGTAATAATTTGTCTTATGTGATCTTACAGTCAAGCCCGCCATAGAAACCACCTCTATTAAGTAATAACTTGTCTTATATGATCTTACAGTCAAACCTGCCATAGAAACCACCTCTATTAAGTAATAACTTGTCTTATGTGATCTTACAGTCAAACCTGCCATAGATACCACCTCTATTAAGTAATAACTTGTCTTATATGATCTTACAATCAAGCCTGCCATAGAAACCACCTCTATTAAGTAATAACTTGTCTTATGTGATCTTACAGTCAAACCTGCCATAGATACCACCTCTATTAAGTAATAACTTGTCTTATATGATCTTACAATCAAGCCTGCCATAGAAACCACCTCTATTAAGTAATAACTTGTCTTATGTGATCTTACAGTCAAGCCTGCCATAGATACCACCTCTATTAAGTAATAACTTGTCTTATGTGATCTGACAGTCAAACCTGCCATAGAAACCACCTCTATTAAGTAATAACTTGTCTTATGTGATCTTACAGTCAAACCTGCCACAGAAACCACCTCTATTAAGTAATAACTTGTCTTATGTGATCTTACAGTCAAACCTGCCATAGATACCACCTCTATTAAGTAATAACTTGTCTTATGTGATCTTACAGTCAAACCTGCCATAGAAACCACCTCTATTAAGTAATAACTTGTCTTATGTGATCTTACAGTCAAACCTGCCACAGAAACCACCTCTATTAAGTAATAACTTGTCTTATATGATCTTACAGTCAAACCTGCCATAGAAACCACCTCTATTAAGTAATAACTTGTCTTATGTGATCTAACAGTCAAACCTGCCATAGAAACCACCTCTATTAAGTAATAACTTGTCTTATGTGATCTTACAGTCAAACCTGCCACAGAAACCACCTCTATTAAGTAATAACTTGTCTTATGTGATCTTACAGTCAAACCTGCCATAGAAACCACCTCTATTAAGTAATAACTTGTCTTATGTGATCTTACAGTCAAGCCTGCCATAGATACCACCTCTATTAAGTAATAACTTGTCTTATGTGATCTTACAGTCAAACCTGCCACAGAAACCACCTCTATTAAGTAATAACTTGTCTTATATGATCTTACAGTCAAACCTGCCATATAAACCACCTTTATTAAGTAATAACTTGTCTTATGTGATCTTACAGTCAAACCTGCCATAGAAACCACCTCTATTAAGTAATAACTTGTCTTATGTGATCTTACAGTCAAGCCTGCCATAGATACCACCTCTATTAAGTAATAACTTGTCTTATGTGATCTTACAGTCAAGCCTGCCATAGAAACCACCTCTATTAAGTAATAACTTGTCTTATGTGATCTTACAGTCAAGCCTGCCATAGATACCACCTCTATTAAGTAATAACTTGTCTTATGTGATCTTACAGTCAAGCCTGCCATAGAAACCACCTCTATTAAGTAATAACTTGTCTTATGTGATCTTACAGTCAAACCTGCCATAGAAACCACCTCTATTAAGTAATAACTTGTCTTATGTGATCTTACAGTCAAGCCTGCCATAGAAACTACCTCTATTAAGTAATAACTTGTCTTATATGATCTTACAGTCAAACCTGCCTTAGAAACCACCTCTATTAAGTAATAACTTGTCTTATGTGATCTTACAGTCAAACCTGCCATAGAAACCACCTCTATTAAGTAATAACTTGTCTTATGTGATCTTACAGTCAAACCTGCTATAGATACCACCTCTATTAAGTAATAACTTGTCTTATGTGATCTTACAGTCAAACCTGCCATAGATACCACCTCTATTAAGTAATAACTTGTCTTATATGATCTTACAGTCAAACCTGCCATAGAAACCACCTCTATTAAGTAATAACTTGTCTTATGTGATCTTACAGTCAAACCTGCCATAGATACCACCTCTATTAAGTAATAACTTGTCTTATATGATCTTACAGTCAAACCTGCAATAGATACCACCTCTATTAAGTAATAACTTGTCTTATATGATCTTACAGTCAAACCTGCCATAGAAACCACCTCTATTAAGTAATAACTTGTCTTATGTGATCTTACAGTCAAACCTGCCATAGAAACCACCTCTATTAAGTAATAACTTGTCTTATGTGATCTTACAGTCAAACCTGCCATAGAAACCACCTCTATTAAGTAATAACTTGTCTTATGTGATCTTAGTCAAACCTGCCATAGAAACCACCTCTATTAACTAATAACTTGTCTTATATGATCTTACAGTCAAACCTGCCATAGATACCACCTCTATTAAGTAATAACTTGTCTTATGTGATCTTACAGTCAAGCCTGCTATAGAAACCATCTCTATTAAGTAATAACTTGTCTTATGTGATCGTACAGTCAAACCTGCCATAGAAACCACCTCTATTAAGTAATAACTTCTCTTATATGATCTTACAGTCAAACCTGCCATAGATACCACCTCTATTAAGTAATAACTTGTCTTATGTGATCTTACAGTCAAGCCTGCCATAGAAACCACCTCTATTAAGTAATAACTTGTCTTATGTGATCTTACAGTCAAACCTGCCATAGAAACCACCTCTATTAAGTAATAACTTGTCTTATATGATCTTACAGTCAAACCTGCCATAGAAACCACCTCTATTAAGTAATAACTTGTCTTATGTGATCTTACAGTCAAACCTGCCATAGAAACCACCTCTTTTAAGTAATAACTTGTCTTATGTGATCTTACAGTCAAACCTGCCATAGAAACCACCTCCATCAAGTAATAACTTGTCTTATGTGATCTTACAGTCAAACCTGCCATAGAAACCACCTCTATTAAGTAATAACTTGTCTTATGTGATCTTACAGTCAAACCTGCCATAGAAACCACCTCTATTAAGTAATAACTTGTCTTATGTGATCTTACAGTCAAACCTGCCATAGAAACCACCTCTATTAAGTAATAACTTGTCTTATGTGATCTTAGTCAAACCTGCCATAGAAACCACCTCTATTAAGTAATAACTTGTCTTATATGATCTTACAGTCAAACCTGCCATAGAAACCACCTCTATTAAGTAATAACTTGTCTTATATGATCTTACAGTCAAACCTGCCATAGATACCACCTCTATTAAGTAATAACTTGTCTTATGTGATCTTACAGTCAAACCTGCCATAGAAACCACCTCTATTAAGTAATAACTTGTCTTATGTGATCTTACAGTCAAGCCTGCCATAGATACCACCTCTATTAAGTAATAACTTGTCTTATGTGATCTTACAGTCAAACCTGCCATAGAAACCACCTCTATTAAGTAATAACTTGTCTTATATGATCTTACAGTCAAACCTGCCATAGAAACCACCTCTATTAAGTAATAACTTGTCTTATGTGATCTTACAGTCAAACCTGCCATAGATACCACCTCTATTAAGTAATAACTTGTCTTATATGATCTTACAGTCAAACCTGCCATAGAAACCACCTCTATTATGTAATAATTTGTCTTATGTGATCTTACAGTCAAGCCCGCCATAGAAACCACCTCTATTAAGTAATAACTTGTCTTATATGATCTTACAGTCAAACCTGCCATAGAAACCACCTCTATTAAGTAATAACTTGTCTTATGTGATCTTACAGTCAAACCTGCCATAGATACCACCTCTATTAAGTAATAACTTGTCTTATATGATCTTACAGTCAAGCCTGCCATAGAAACCACCTCTATTAAGTAATAACTTGTCTTATGTGATCTTACAGTCAAGCCTGCCATAGATACCACCTCTATTAAGTAATAACTTGTCTTATGTGATCTTACAGTCAAGCCTGCTATAGAAACCATCTCTATTAAGTAATAACTTGTCTTATGTGATCGTACAGTCAAACCTGCCATAGAAACCACCTCTATTAAGTAATAACTTCTCTTATATGATCTTACAGTCAAACCTGCCATAGAAACCACCTCTTTTAAGTAATAACTTGTCTTATGTGATCTTACAGTCAAACCTGCCATAGAAACCACCTCTATTAAGTAATAACTTGTCTTATATGATCTTACAGTCAAACCTGCCATAGAAATCACCTCTATTAAGTAATAACTTGTCTTATGTGATCTTACAGTCAAGCCTGCCATAGATACCACCTCTATTAAGTAATAACTTGTCTTATGTGATCTTACAGTCAAGCCTGCCATAGATACCACCTCTATTAAGTAATAACTTGTCTTATGTGATCTTACAGTCAAGCCTGCCATAGAAACCACCTCTATTAAGTAATAACTTGTCTTATGTGATCTTACAGTCAAACCTGCCATAGAAACCACCTCTATTAAGTAATAACTTGTCTTATGTGATCTTATAGTCAAACCTGCCATAGAAACCACCTCTATTAAGTAATAACTTGTCTTATGTGATCTTACAGTCAAGCCTGCCATAGAAACCACTTCTATTAAGTAATAACTTGTCTTATGTGATCTTACAGTCAAACCTGCCATAGAAACCACCTCTATTAAGTAATAACTTGTCTTATGTGATCATACAGTCAAACCTGCCATAGAAACCACCTCTATTAAGTAATAACTTGTCTTATGTGATCTTACAGTCAAGCCTGCCATAGATACCACCTCTATTAAGTAATAACTTGTCTTATATGATCTTACAGTCAAACCTGCCATAGAAACCACCTCTATTAAGTAATAACTTGTCTTATGTGATCTTACAGTCAAACCTGCCATAGATACCACCTCTATTAAGTAATAACTTGTCTTATATGATCTTACAGTCAAACCTGCCATAGAAACCACCTTTATTAAGTAATAACTTGTCTTATGTGATCTTACAGTCAAACCTGCCATAGATACCACCTCTATTAAGTAATAACTTGTCTTATATGATCTTACAGTCAAGCCTGCCATAGAAACCATCTCTATTTAGTAATAACTTGTCTTATATGATCTTACAGTCAAACCTGCCATAGAAACCACCTCTATTA